>CM039675.1:492793255-493416311 GCA_022496015.1 Hordeum marinum
GGGGGGGGGTGAATAGGCAATTTTTAGAAATTCATCACTTGAGGAATTTTAACTTGAGGAATTTGAAATGTGATGAATAACTAGCAGAGGAATAAGTACTCAAGTGCATGAGGAACATACCAATGGCATAGTCATCATGATGAAATGAAACATGCACAGATTACAAGTAGCGTGATAAAGGATAAGCAGGTGAGGAACAAGGTAACTTGAAGAATTTGAAGTGAGGAAATTGTGAAAGTCTTCAGTCAAATTCTTCAAACAGTGATGATCAATTTCATCAACAAGTATGCAAGGAATAGAGGGGTTGAGGAAATAGAACCAGGTAGCTCGATGGAGACAATGGTTTGATGACCTAGTTCCAACTGCCGTGATAGTCGTACGTATGGTTTGTAGTGGCCTGGTATTTAAACTAGAGGACACACAATCCCAGGACACACAATCCTTACCGTATTCTCCTTGAGCTAAGGTCACACAGTCCTTGCCCAAAACTCATGGTAAGTCTTCAGGGTAGACTTCCAAAACCCTCACAAACTGGTCACCCAACGATCCACAATTGACTGCTGGATGCTCTAGACCAAGGTCACTTCGTGATCCCCAATTAACTACAGGAGCACTAGACCATGACACCTAACCGTCTAGAGGATACATAGTCCTCAAAGGTAACGAGCGTCGGTTCCACACAGGAATTTCTTCAGTGATGCTCAATCACTTTGGATTTGGTGGTTTGGTTGTGGGTTTTTCCTCACTGATGATTTTCACTCAAAGTCCTCGGAGGATGGGTTGCTCTCAAATGAAAAGTGTCAGTTCTCTCTCGGAGCAGCCAACCAACTACTAGTTGTGGGGGGTGGCTATTTATAGCCAGGGTGCAACCTGACATGATAAGACACAAATGCCCCCAATGATATGACCATTATGTGGATATTTTGATTGGGGACAGCAGGCGCTAAGCACAACAACGGTCAGATTTTTGAACTATGAAAGTCCTCAGACATATCATGTTCCTCACTTGTAGGCAATTCGCACTAGCGAAATCCTAACTCCTTAGTCAGATCAGTTTCCTCAGAGTCCAGAAGAACTTCATCTCTGTCACTGAAGAACTTGACTGAACCATAAGAGATTTCCAAAGGCTTCACACGAATGATTGGATAGGTTGAGGATTTTGGAGTTGAGCATCAGTTGGAAATTTTCTTTAGTATTTCCTCGGCCCCCTTTAACAGTACGGTGTTTCCTATGACTCAAATAAAGGAAATGAAACTAAGAAAACAAAAGTCTTGACGCTTCATAGTCCTTGTTCATATCTTCAAGGTCACACCAACTTCTTCATGTTCAAAGTCTTCAGGGAATACCAAAGTCTTTAGCAAAGTCTTCACCAAAGTCTTTAGTTGAAGACATACATTTTTAGGGGACGATAATCTCTGAATATATCAAACTCCTCATCGACTTATAGATCCTATGTACACTCACAAACACATTAGTTCCTTAACCTATATGTCTTCAATACACCAAAATCACTAAGGGGCACTAGATGCACTAACAATCTCCCCCTTTTTGGTGATTGATGACAAATAGCCCATATATATAGACCCACTTAAAGACTAACTCAAATTTTCTCCCCCTTTGTCATCGAAGACCAAAAGGTACGAAAAAGTGAGGACTAACGCCCCTTGAAGAATTTCATCGTGTTGGTGAGGAAGGAGCGCCAACGTTGTCAAGGTCGTTTGTCGATGTAGGGCCCGCCGCAGTGTCGTCAATGTTGTCATCTTCATCGCACTCACGTGATGAAGAATATGAACTTGTGACCATCAGAGGAACTTGAACCTTCTTGAATTTCTTTTGTGGTTGACGAGCCCAGTCAAGATGTTCCTCAAGGTCCAGCTCCTTCAGTTCTTCAGGAGTCGTGAGGTGAGACAATATAGCCCAAGTGCGCTTGAGGGTTTCATGTGCATAGTAGTGATTCCTCTTCACAGAGTTTTGCGTCACAGTCATGTTTTGTACAATGTAACCAAGTTGACGCTTCACCCACTTGTGATTGCGATCGACTTTCTGATGAAGACTTATTAGAAGCTCACGATCAGTCATCACACGTGGGGCAGACTCTTGAGGTTTTTGAGCTGAGGCCTTTGCTTCTGAGTCCTGAGTTGCAGTGTCATCATTGGTGGAGAAGGAATCAGCTTTGCGAAACTGTCCATCCAATGGACGAGTGCCTTCATCATGACAGCCTATCCTTTTCCTTCAACTGAGTCAATTGTGCTCCTGAGGACTTCAATTGGAGGCAAGAAGCCGAAGTGGTTCTTAAAGTCTGCTTTGAAAGGAACTGAAGACTTTGCTCCGATGAACTTCATGATCCAAGGTGCATAAGGCTTCTGTTCAAATGGGGCTAGAGCATCATTGGCCAATGTCCTCATGAAGAAATCGTGGAAGTTGATGGGAATCCCATGAATGATGTTGAATAGCATATTCTTCATGACTCCCTCCACTTCTTCTTCTTCAAAATTGTGGCCCTTCTGAGGACATAGAGTATTGGTGAGCATGCGGTATACCGTCCTGGGCACATATAGCAAATCCTTCACAAGGAAGGTTTTCTATTGAGGCTTTCCAGGAGCCAATGGCTTCATCAACACTTGCATCATTTGATTTGGAAGAGCAGGTTCATCAAACAGTCGACGAGCTTCATCTGAAGGAATTGACACTTAGAGAGACTGAAGCAATTCAGATGCTTGAGTAGTGAAATGAGTTGATCCTGTCATCCAGTCCAAAACCCAGGAGTTGGTGTCTGAAGCATTACCACTGATGTGTAGTGTGGCATAGAATTGAAGAATGAGTTCTTCATTCCAGTCGTAGATGTCCACGCAGAAAGGAAGGATTCCTGCATCATGAAGAACTTGGAGCACTGGCGTGAATGATGGAATTGTTTCCATGTCAGCATGAGGAATCTAATGGTGCTTGAAGACTTTCTTCTTGTCGAACAGAACTGATGCATAGAAGTTCATCTGAGTGGCATTCCAAAATCTGCTTCGACTAGCTCTTGCTGAGTCATAAGGGTTAGGACCAGTGAAGAACATGCGCTCATTGAAGAAATTTCTCTTGAGGAATTTGCTGCGCACTGAGCCTTTGAATGGCATGTTGGGCTTCGGTTGAAGATTTGGCTTGAAGCGACCCTTGATCTCCTTAGGCATGGGAGAAATTTCTTTAGACTGAGGAATTTGTGAAGCTGTTTCCCAGTGGGAGCTTGAGCAGCAATGTTATTAGCTGTTGCAGCTGGAATTTCTTCAGTGGCTGGAGCAGCCAAGTCATGAGATTCTTCACGAATTTCTTTAGTCTGAGATGGAGACTGAGGAATCTGAGACAGGGGAGTGGCCATTGGGGGAATTTGGGTGAGCAGCCTCCCAAATATTCATCATTGATGACAGGTGTAGTGTCGCCAATGTCCATATCCTCATCCATTTCTTCAACACCAGCCTCTTCAGCAGTGAACGGAGGCTGGGGTGATGATTTTTGTTGAGTTGAGGCAGTTGCTTCAACCTCAATTTCTTCATCCATCTGCTCCGTGGAAGCAGCAGAATGGTCTTCTTCATCTTCATCATCTGGGATGACATAGTCAACCCCAAATGGAACAATCTCATATGCTGGTGCTGAGGAGATCAGAGTGGCATCAATTGGGTCACTTGAAGATTTTGGCAAAGTCTTCAACTTCTTCACGGGTGAGGAATCTGAAGTTGAAGCTTTTCTCTTCAGTGCCTTCTTCTCAGCAGCCTTTGTTTTGTTCGCTTCTGATGCAGAAGGAAGATTAATAGTCTTCACCTTTGAGGATTTGTCTGTTTCAGCCGAAGGTGAATGTGGAGCATTTTCTTCAGCCACGACTGATGCAGTCACCCTAGAGGTATCAATTTCATCAGGCACAACAGTGGTGGTTGCCCTGGCAGGTTCATCAGCTGTCTGACTTTCTTCAGCAGTGCTGGCAGTTTCTTCACGAGGCTGAGAAGATTCATCAGCCTGAGGATTTTGCGGTTGTGTACGAGATTCAACCCTTGTGTTGTGATCAGTGATGACTTTGTCCGCAATCTTGATGAAGCGGACTTTGGCGCCTTGCCAATCAGCGTAATATGCATTGAATTCTTCACTGAGGTTTTTGATCTCAGACTGCATCTTGACAAGTTCCTCAGGAGAAAGCTTCACAACATTGTTCTTCAAGAAATGCTCTTTCTTATACTGAGCCTTCTTGGTCTCTCTAGCCTTCTCATACTTCCATTTTTCCTTAGCTATGAAAGCAGTGAGGACATGATCAAGACCAGGAGGCAGCTTCAAGTCATCAATGGGCGTTTTGGGATCCTTGTGCCAGATGTCGATGAAGTTCAGCACCTGTTTAGGATCAAGCAGAAGAGGAATTTGAGTGCCCTTTGCTTGAGCCACTCTTTCTTGTTTGTTTCTAATGATGGCTTCAAGTTCCTCATCATCTGCTTCATCTGAGGAATCTGATGGTATCGTGAAGGCCACTTTCTTGGGTTGAGGACTTGGTTTAGTGCCTCGTCCAGCAGTTGCTTTAAATTTCCTCAGGGAAAGATTGCTTGAGGAATGTGCTTGGGCTGAAGAACTTGCTGATGCCCCAGAAGCAATTGAGAAACCCTCAGTCCTCTGGCTTGATGCAAGATGCACGGGAGTTGAGGACTTTGCAGCAGCAGCTGAGGACTGAGCAGCTACAGATCCTGGAGCTGAGGACTTTGAGGGCTGAGGCCTTTGAGCTTGAGAAATCTGCTGTGATGATTTTGAAGTTGAAGAATTTTTCTTCACCGCAGATTTCTTCATCATCGATTACTTCGGAGCACTAGATGAGGCTCTAGTAGTGGTAGCAGCAGCAGAGTCTTCATTGAATTTCCTCACTGCAGCTCCTACAGCTCTCTACAGTTTGAGTTGATGCTTTTTCCATTCATCTGGAAAATCTTCACCAAGAGCAATACTTGAGGGATCAACCTCTTGATAACAAGCAGGAGGAGGCCTATTGCAAGGGGGTTTGAGAGCGATTTTCTTCATGTATTTGGGAGTAACTTAGTGATACTCCTTCCATTCCCTCACCCATCTCCGTTCAATCCTCTGAATCCTGATTTCTCTCTGTTCTTTTGTCTCTTTGCCATGTATGGCTTCATCGGGTGTATAGTAGTCAGCATACAAATGTTCAGGTATCTAAAAAACAGTATTCTGTTTAGCTTTCTTTCCACCTTTCTGAGGTTTCTTTCCATCAGCCATTTTCTTCAGCTGAGGAATTTGAACTCTTGAGGACTCTGAAGAAGTGCACAGTTAAGTTGATGAGAACCTAGTGATTCATCAGCGGACATGTTTGTACCTGTGAACAGAGTATAGGTGCGAGCAATTAGAAGAGGTCATATGCGTTCTCAGAAGTTTTTCAATAAATTCAAGAGTGAGGAATTTGACCATGGGTGTCTTGAGGAATTTCACTAAGTGTTCTTTGTAGGTTCTAGAGTTGTACAAATTTTGAGGATTCACACAATTGAGGAATCTTGAAGAAAATCATAACTTAGGGAAAATCATCAAGTGTATGAAGATGTAAGGTGCTTTAGAATGAGATTCATGAAGAATAAACACCTTTTGAGGAATTTGAAGAAAACTTGAAGATCAAACAAGGGAAGTAAAAATAAATTTTATTTACCCTGATGAAGAACACGACGAACTATGAGATGAGATTTGGAAGTTCGTCAGTCCAGATCTCCCACGCCCTAGCTTGGCAGAGGGAGACAGCTACAGCAGCAGCGGGATGAAGACTTCCGCGGCCGATGCGAGTACGGTGATGACAATGTCGAGGCAGTGAAGCTCTTCCATGCTGGTGGCGATGATTTCAGCGGCGGCGCTAGGTTGGAGGTCGAGAGAGAGTAGAAGTGAGGAGTAACCGAGCATAGTGAAAGGGGAGGGGCTATTTATAGCGGAGGTGAAACGGATCTGTCCGAAGATTTTGGACAAGATTACCCCTGACCCTTGCTCTCCTTGTGACATGTGTTACCCACGTTCTGAGTAGTGGAGATAGCGGGGGATCGTGGGTTATCTAGTCTTGGGAATCGGAACCGTCTGAGCGGGAAACGCCGAAAATTTTGATGGTGAAAATTTTAAATCTTCCATTCACAAATTCTTCAGCTGTCAAGGACACAGTGAAGACTTTGAACGAGTTTCAAAGTAGAATGCATATGAAGAATTTGTGAACAAACTGGGTTGAGTTAAGCACAAAGGGGGAAAGGGTCCGATCACATTCACTTAGATGAAAATCAACTTGAAGAATTAGCAATAAGTGAATGCTGTTGAGGACATTGAAAACTCAAATATATAAGTATATAGTCAATGAAGATTATGAGTTTCATAGTTTGAAGAATTTGAAAAGTTGAGGAATTTGCAAAATGACGAAAAACTCAACTTTGAAGAATTTCAACTATGGTTGGTGGTGTGACCCACCGTATAAGAATGATGACTTCAGACACCACGTACAATTGTCGTAGGGTTCTGAGAATCAAATTCTCCATTAATTTCTTCATACTTAGAGGGTTATTCTTCATTGATTGAACAAAAACGTTACTTCGTGTGTTGCACATCAAAGACATCAATTTTGCATAATTGTTAGGATGTGTGTCCTTTTTCAAAGAACATTCGAAGATTCTAAGATATTTAGCTCACACCTCAACTTGCAAAATATCTGTTCATCCAAGGGCTTTGTGAAGATATCGGCCAGTTCTTCTTCAGTGGAAATGTGGTCGATGGAGATGTCACCCTTGAGTACATGATCTCGACAAAAGTGATGATGAATCTGGATGTGCTTGGTCTTGGAATGCTGAAGTAGGTTGTAAGCAATCTTGATGGCACTCTCGTTGTTGCAGTAGAGAGGCACATTCTTCAACTTGATGTCGTAGTCCTTGAGGGTTTGCTTCATCCACAACAGCTGAGCACAACATGAACCAACAACAATGTACTCAGCTTCAGCAGTAGATAGTGACACGCAGTTCTGCTTCTTCGAGGACCAATAGACTAAGGATCGTCCGAGGAAATGACATGTGACTGAGGTTGACTTGCAATCCACAGGAGCTCTAGAATAGTCAGCATCAGAATATCCGACGAGGTGAAAATTTGAGCCCTTGGGATACCATAATCCAAGCGTTGGTGTGTGAGCTAAGTACCGAAGAATATGTTTCACAGACTTATGGTGTGATTCCTTCGGTGTTGCTTCCAATCGGGCACACATGAAAGCACTCAGCATAATATCAGGCCTAGATGCACATAGATACAATAATGAGCCAATCATGGAGCGGTATACCTTCTGATCGAAATCTTTACCATTTTCGTCAGTGTAGAGGTGTCCTTTTGAAGGCATTGGAGTTTTGACGCCTTTGCAATCTTGCATGTCGAATTTCTTCAGAACATCCTTGAGGTATTTCTCTTGAGAGATGAAGATGCCATTGTCTTGCTGACAAATTTGAAGACCTGGGAAGAATTTCAACTCTCCCATCATAGACATTTGATATTCTTCACTCATCATATAGGCAAATTCATCACTGTAACATTTGTCAGTACAGCCAAAGATAATATCGTCTACATATATTTGGCATATGAACAGTTCATTGTCATAGGATTTTGTGAAAAGAGTTGGGTCGAGTGAACCGGGTTTGAAGCCTTTCTTCATGAGGAATTCCTTCAGAGTGTCGTACCATGCCCGAGGGGCCTGCTTGAGGCCATAGAGGGCCTTGTTGAGTCATTGAGGAATGCACTTTTCACATCCATTTGATATAAGATGATATTATGATGGTTAGCATAAGCAAGCAATATGAAAATAGCTTCAAGTCTAGAAACAGGTGCAAAAGTTTCATCAAAGTCAATTCCTTCAACCTGTGTGTAGCCTTGAGCTACAAGACGAGCCTTATGCCTCACCACAAGGCCATTTTCATCTTGCTTGTTGCGATAGATCCACTTGGTACCTATGATGTTATGCTTGCGAGGATCTTGCCGCTTGACAAGTTCCCACATGTTGTTGAGCTTGAATTGATGCAATTCCTCTTGCATAGCTTGAATCCACTCAGGTTCCTTGAATGCTTCATCAACTTTGGTGGGCTCTATGATAGATACAAAGGCAAAGTGCCCACAAAAGTTCGTCAAATGTGAAGCTTTTGAGCGAGTGAGAGGGCCTGGTGCATTGATGTCATCGATGATTTTGTAAATATGCACTTCATTTGCAACTCTTGGATGAGCAGGTTGACGTGGCTAAGGATTTTCATCAGCACCATTTTCTTCAGGTGTATCCGCATGAATGTCTTCATTCGTTGGAATGACTTCCTCAGTGGGTATGACGTCTTTAGTAGCCTTCAGCTTAATGGATTCCTCAGGAGACTGTTCATCTAACATAGAAGGCAGCTACTCTCTTTGCGAGCCATCAGTTTCATCAAACCGCACATCTACAGTTTCAACAACCTTGTGGTGGTAGGTGTTGAAGACTCTGTAGGTGTGTGAGTCCTTTCCATAACCAAGCATAAAACCTTCATGTGCTTTCGGTGCAAATTTAGAACTATGGTGAGGATCTCTAATCCAGCATTTTGCACCGAAGACTTTGAGATAACTTACATTGGGTTTCTTGCCAGTCATAAGCTCATATGAAGTCTTCTTGAAGAATTTGTGAAGATAGACCCTGTTGATGATGTGGCATGCAGTATCAATTGCCTCAGGCCAGAAGCAACGAGGAGTCTTGTATTCATCAAGCATGGTGCGAGCCATCTCAACAAGAG
Source organism: Hordeum marinum (assembly GCA_022496015.1). NCBI lineage: Eukaryota > Viridiplantae > Streptophyta > Magnoliopsida > Poales > Poaceae > Hordeum > Hordeum marinum. The sequence continues at coordinate 492,802,021 of CM039675.1, forward strand.
TCCTGTTCTTGCGTTCCACAACGCCGTTCTGCTGAGGAGTATAAGGGCAGATAACTCATGAGTAATACCAAGTTCATCAAGATATTCATCAAGATTGGTGTTCTTGAACTCAGTCCCATTATCACTCTTTATATGCTTGATATTAACGTCGAAGTTCGTGGAGGCCCTTGAAGCAAATCGTCTAAAGACATCTTGCACTTCAGTCTTGTACAAAATAATATGCACCTAAGTGTAACGAGAGTAATCATCAACAATGAAAAATCCATACAAACTTTACGAATTTGTTAGTGTGGAGTAATGAGTGTGGCCAAAGAGATCCATGTGAAGCAATTCAAAGGGTAGAGTCATGGTCATGATTGTATTTGAGGTATGCTTGAATCTGGTCATCTTCCCAGACTAACATTCACCACAAAGGTGGTCCTTGAGGAATTTGACACCTTCAACGCCAATGACGTGCTTTTTCTTCACGAGCGTGTGCAAGTTCCTCATACCAGCATGTCCAAGTCGTCGATGCCACAGCTAGCCTTCTGAGGACTTTGAAAGTAGGCATGTGGCAGGCTGAGGACCTGTAGAGAAATCAACAATATACAAGTCTCCTCTCCTAAAGCCTTCAGAGACTTTGGAATTGTCAGATTCCATGATGACAACACACCGATATTTTCCAAATACAACAACCATATCAAGATCACAAAGCATTGAGACAGACATAAGGTTGAACCCAAGGGATTCGACAAGCATCTCCTTATCCATGGTTCGGTCCTTTGAGATTGCAACCTTACCTAGAACTAATACCTTGCTTTTTTGCTTTGTCTGCGTAGGTGATATGCTTCAGATGAGATGGAGATAGTGGCAAATTCACCAATAGATTCTTGTCACCAGTCGTGTGGTTTGTGCATCCACTATAGAGGACCCACTCAGTAGCTTTTGGAGTATCATCCTGCAGATGAATTAGTATGACTTACGAACTCATATGCTTCAGAGTGAAGAATATGACATCAATTTCATCAGGCAAAATTTCATCACACAAGATAGTAAGCAAGTAGTGTGAGGACGTGAGAAATGAGGAATTCATTTCTAAATGGTTAGCTTGCGTCCTTTCAAGCATTTCCTCAGGTCTCCAGCAAATTCATCAGATGTTCAAGTTCATCTGGAGACCTGACGCTACATAAGAAATTAGTTCAATTTCTTCACCACCCACATTCTAGAGGGGTGGCAAAGAGTTCATCATTCTACGAGCACCATATGAGAAGGGAGGCATTGAAGCTAGTGCGCTTCGTTTCACAGGATGAGGGTTAGAGTACTCATATGAATAAGCAGAGAAATTCTTGGAGGACTTATGAACATAATGGTTTGAAGAATAATGCACATATTCGGAACTCTTAGATTTTACCTGCGAAATAGATGCATTAGCACAAGAATGATATTTTTGACCATTTGAGGAATTTGGTCCAAGTGAAGACTTTGGTCCATCTGAGGAATTTGATCTGGGGTTCCTGTTCTTCATGTGTGGTGTCATGAGGACATTCACTTGAAGATTTTGTAGACAACTCTTGGGAGCCCAAATTTTCTTCATAGGTGAACTGTTCCTACAGTTAGTTCCAACAAATCTAGCAAATACTGCACCTTTCTGATTTTTGAAAAATATGTAGTTGGAGTCAAGTGACTCATCAGAGAAATATGAAGTTTCACAAGTAAAGCCAGATAAAGTGGATGGATCTACAGGAGGTCCTTTCGCAGCAACCCATGAAGTTTTGGGGTATTGCTCAGGTGTCCAGTAAGATCCATCAGCGTTGCGTTTCCTCACAAAGGCAATACCCTCTTTCCTAGGGTTCCTATTCAGAATCTGCTTTTTGAGAACATCGCAAAGGGTTTGATGCCCTTTGAGACTTTTGTACATGCCTGTCACATACAATTCCTTCACCCGTGCATTGTCATCAGTGATACTTGTGGTATCCTCAGATGAGGAATTTGAGACCACTGGAATAGTTGAAGAATTTGCAGCAAAAGAAGCATTTAAACATTCAGGTGAAGAATTAGCAGTTTCACGTTCGATGCATTTCAAACAAGGTGGAACCAATTCTTCCTGAGCGGTACTGATCTGTTGAGCCAGTAAGGAATCGTTTCCCCTTTGGAGATCCTCATGTGACACCCTTAGTTTCTCATGATCTTGCTTTCTTTGAAGAAATTCATAGGAAAGCTTCTCATGATCGTCTAAGAGAGCATTACGATAACTTTGAAGGTTATCATACTTTGTCTGAAGACTTTTGAGGTCGTCAGACAGAGTTTGAGTCTGATACACTTCATCGTTCAACAGATCATCGCTTTTGTCTAGCATTTTATGAAGATTTTCAAGTGCACTTTGTTGCTTAGTGGCAAGTTTAACAACTTTAGTACAGCTAGGTTTCACATACTCATCAGCTTCATCTTCACTTGATTCAGATGAGGAATGATGTTTGTGTACCTTTGAGCCTTTTGCCATGAAGCAATAGGTGGGAGCATAATCATCATTGCTGACGTCAGAGTCATTGGTGTAGTCATTTTCATCATTGTTGAAGATGGACTTGCTGACGAAAGCAGTGGCGAGAGCAAGGCTTGAAACACCATATTCTGACTCCACCTCAGATTCTTCCTCTTCTTCATATTCTTCTTCAGAATCCATTTCCTTGCCAATGAACGCACGAGCCTTCCTAGAACCATTCTTCTTGTGCTTTGAGGACTTTGAAGATGAGGACTTTGCAGATGAGGACTTTGAAGATTTCTTATTTTTCTTTGAGTCATCAGAACTATCATCCTTGTATTTCTTCTTCTTCTTTGAATCTTTTTCCCAGAGAGGACAGTCAGAGATGAAGTGGCCAGGTTTCTTGCAATGGTGACACGTTCTTTTCTTGTAGTCATTTGAGGAATCTTATTTCCTCAAACCACTCTTTGATGACTTTCCAAATCCACCTCTCCTTGAGAACTTCTGGAATTTCCTCACGAGCATGGGTAGCTCCTGACTTAGTTCTTTAGGATCACCAAGGCTGATGTCAGAATCTTCGTCTTCAGATGAGGAAATTGCTTTTGCCTTGAGAGCACGAGATCTTCCATAGCTTGGTCCATAGAGGTCTCTTTTCGCAGCTTGTTGGAATTCATGAGTATTGAGTCTTTCAAGAATATCAGCAGGATCAAGTGACTTATAGTCTCCACATTCTTGAATCATCAAAGCTAGAGTATCGAATAAGGAATCAAGAGATCTTAGCAGTTTCTTCACCACTTCATGGTCGGTGATATCAGTGGCACCTAGTGCTTGAAGCTCATTGGAGATATCAGTGAGACGATCAAAAGTTTTCTGAACATTTTCATTGTCAAGTCTCTTGAAGCGGTTGAAGAGATTGCGAAGAACATCAACACGAGAGTCACGTTGAGTGGAAACACACCTTTGTTGAATTTGGACAACCTATCCCAGATAAGCTTATAGCAGACCCCAAAGCACTCACTCTGCCATACTGACCTTTGCTCCTATGGCCACAGATGATATTCTTCGCTTGAGAATCGAGTTGCTTGAATGTCTTCACATCAGCAGCGTTGATTTTGGGAGTAACAGAGGGAACACCATTTTCCACAACATACCAGAGATCGTTGTCAATAGCTTCAAGGTGCATGCACATCTTGTTCTTCTAGTAGGGGTAGTCCGTCCCATCGAAGGTGGGACATCCCATAAAAACCTTGATCATACCTACAGTCGACATAATTAGAACTCTAGGTGGTTAAACCAAAATCACACAGAACAAGGGAGTACCTTGCTCTGATACCAATTGAAAGTGCGTTATATCGACTAGAGGGAGGGTGAATAGGCGATTTTTACAAATTCATCACTTGAGGAATTTCAACTTGAGGAATTTGAAATGTGATGAATAACTAGCAGCGGAATAAGTACTCAAGTGCATGAAGAACATAGCAATGGCATAGTCATCATGATTAAATGAAACATGTACAGATTACAAGTAGCGTGATACAGGATAAGCAGGTGAGGAACAAGGTAACTTCAAGAATTTGAAGTGAGGAAATTGTGAAAGTTGTCAGTCAAATTCTTCAAATAGTAATGATCAATTTCATCAACAAGTATGCAAGGAATAGAGGGGTTGAGGAAATAGAACCAGGTAGCTCGATGAAGACAATGGTTTGATGACCAGTACCAAGACACACAGTCCTTACCGTATTCTCCTTGAGCTAAGGTCACACAGTCCTCGCCCAACACTCGTGGTAAGTCTTCAGGGTAGACTTCCAAAACCCTCACAAACTGGTCACCCGACGATCCACAATTGACTACTGGATGCTCTAGACCAAGGTCACTTCGTGATCCCCAATTAACTGCAGGAGCACTAGACCATGATGCCTAACTGTCTAGAGGATACACAGTCCTCAAAGGTAACAAGCGTCGGTTCCACACATGAATTTCTTCAGTGATGCTCAATCACTTTGGGTTTGGTGGTTTGGTTGTGGGTTTTTCCTCACTGATGATTTTCACTCAAAGTCCTCGGAGGATGGGTTGCTCTCAAATGACAAGTGTCAGTTCTCTCTCGGAGCAGCCGACCAACTAGTGGTTGTGTGTGTGTGTGGGGGGGGGGGGGTGGTTATTTATAGCCAGGGTGCAACCTGACATGATAAGACACAAATGCCCCCAATGATATGACCGTTATGTGGATATTATGATTGGGGACAGCTGGCGCTAAGCACACCAACTGTCGGATTTTTGAACTATGAAAGTCCTCAGACATATCATGTTCCTCACTTGTAGGCAATTCGCACAGGCGAAATCCTAACTCCTCAGTCAGATCAATTTCCTCAGAGACCAAAAGAACCTCGTCTCTGTCACTGAAGAACTTGACTGAACCGTAAGAGATTTCCAAAGGCTTCACTCGAAGGATTGGGTAGGTTGAGGATTTTGGAGTTGAGCATCAGTTGGATATTTTCCTTAGTATTTCCTCACCCCCCTTTCACAGTACGATGTTTCCTATGACTCAAATAAAGGAAATGAAACTAAGAAAACAGAAGTCCTCACGCTTCATAGTCCTCGTTCATATCTTCAAGGTCACACCAACTTATTCATGTTCAAAGTCTTCAGGGAATACCAAAGTCTTCAGTAAAGTCTTCAACAAAGTCTTCAGTTGAAGACATACATTTTTAGTGGTCGATAATCTCCAAATGTATCAAACTCCTCATCGACTTATAGAGCCTGTGTACACTTACAAACACATTAGTTCCTTAACCTATAAGTCTTCAATACACCAAAATCACTAAGGGGCACTAGATGCACTAACAGGCGCGCCCTAGTGGCTTGTGGCGGCCTCGTGGCTCTTCTGGCCCAACTCCAATGCTTCGGGGGTCTCTTTTGGTCCAAAAAAAATCACCATAAATTTTCAGCTCATTCCGAGAACTTTTATTACTGCACAAAAAACGACACCATGGTAGTTTTGCTGAAAACAATGTCAGTCCAGGTTAGTTCTAATAAAATCATACCAAAATCATATAGAATTATTGTAAGCATGGCATGAATACTTCATAAATTATAGATACGTTGGAGATGTATCATAGCCCTTCGGTCCGTAAACAAAACATCAACGCTCGCCCTCGAGGCATTAGCGGAAACTTTTGTCGCCGATGAATTGACCGATCTACGGTCGACAGTTAGTAGGGACGATGCCCGGTATCCTTCTGATATGCCCGGTATCCCATGTAGACTCGCCGAACACAGCTTGAACATTATTCCTGGCTTTAAGCCCGTGAAACAGACCCTGCGCAGCTTCTCCGAACCCAAACAACAAGCCATGGGTGAAGAATTAGCAAAATTGCTCGAGGCCGGATTTATTTGGGACATCAAACACCTAGTGGCTAGCAAATATGGTGATGGTATCTAAGAAAGACAAATCCTGGCGGCTATGTGTCGATTTCAAAGACCTCAACAAAGCATGCCCCAAGGACCCTTTTCCCTTACCACGCATAGACCAGATCATTGATGCCACAGCCCGACACGATTTGTTATGATTCCTTGATGCTTACTCTGGATGCCATCAAATCAAAATGAAGGAACCCAATTAGGCGGCTACCGCACTCATCACCCCATACGTGCCATTTTGCTTCAACACAATGCACTTTGGGCTAAAAAACGCTGGGGCCACGTAACAGCGCATGATCCAAACCTGTGTTGCCACACAGGTCGGAAAGACTGTTGAGGCATACGTGGATGATGTGGTAATCAAAACTAAACACGTCGATCAGTTGATCGATGAGCTTCGTCAAACTTTCGCTAAGTTGCGCGAATACGACATACAGCTCAATCCGGAAAAATGTGTATTCGGAGTTCCCTCGGGCAAGCTGCTTGGATTCATCGTCTCCCATAGAGAAATAGAGGCAAATCCAGCTAAAATGTGTGCTCTATCAGAACTTGCAATCCCCACAGAGCCGAAGCATGTCCATAGACTAGCCGGGTGCGTAGCCACGTTAAGCCTCTTTATTTCCCACCTCAGAGGCAAAGCTTTGCCGCTCTATAAGCTGCTAAAATGGACAAAAAAATTCGAATGGACCGATGAAGCAGCGGCTGCGTTGGAAGAAATCAAAACAATACTGGCAACCAATCCCATACTCTTGGCACCAGGCATCGGTGAGCCCATGTTGTTATACATATCGGCCACCAACAAGGTAGTCAACACGGTGCTCGTCATCGAACGAGATGAGGAGGGACATAAATTCTGAACTCAGAAGCCGGTATATTATGTGTCAGAGGTACTAACGAAGTGCAAGTCCAAATACCCACATTATCCAAAAATAGCCTATACAATATTCATGGCATCAAGGAAACTCCACACTACTTCGAGGAGTGCGCAGTAATGGTGGCATCGGAAGTCCCCTTGAATGATATAATCAACAACAGGGACACTACCGGTCGCATAGCCAAATGGGCCATTGAGCTCCTTCCCTTTGAAATAAACTACAAGCCATGTTGCGCCATTAAATCTCAGGTACTGGCGGATTTCTTGGCTGAATGGACACAAGCCGAGCTCCCCAAGGAGTATAGTGCATACTCCCATTAGACAATGTACTTCAATGGATCCAAGACCTTGGCCGGTCTGGGGGCTGGAGTTATCCTCACATCCCTCACAGGTGACAACGTAAGATACGTGTTGCAAATCATGTATGCTGATTCCAACAATGTTTCCGAATACGAAGCTCTTCTTCATGGTCTTTGGATGGCGGTGTCAATGGGCATACGACGGATAGAGGTACAGGGAGACTCAAACCTGGCCATATGCCAAATTAATGGCGAATTCGACGCCAAAAATCCGAAGATGGCAGCGTATAGAGACGTTGTCCTCAAGATATCTGCTCGGTTCGAGGGGTTGGAATTCCACCATGTTGCTCGAGACAACAACCAAGCCGCCGATATATTGCCCCGTATGGGAGCCAAGCACGACCCCATCCCGAGAAACACCTTCCTAGAGCAGATCTTCAAGCCCTCGGTAGTGTGGTAGGACTACACAAATGGTACCGGTCCGAAAACAGCGAACGAAGTTGTCCCGCCTACAAACGAACCAGATGATGGAATCATCGGCGACTCAACGATGAATGAGACGCCCTCGGCTCATGAAGTAATGGTAGTAATTGTGCCATGGACAAAGCCCTTCCTCGCTTACCTCCTTCACAAGGAACTCCCCAACGATCAAAGTGAGGCGCGTCGCATAGTTCGGCGATCCAAGGCCTACAAAGTACACGAGGGTGAGTTATACAAGAAAAGCACCACTGGAATATTACAGAGGTGTATATCTGAGGAAGAAGGACGAGAGCTCCTCACCGAAATCCATGCAGGCATGGGTGGGCATCACACCGCGGCAAGATCTCTTGTCGGCAAACCCTTCCGAGCTGGTTTCTTTTGGCCTACAACTCGGACCGACGCCCAGTCACTCGTTCAATATTGCGTCGGGTGTCAACTCTTCGCAAATGAAAGTCACATGCCCCCAACAGGTCTTCGGACTATTCCGATCACCTGGCCTTTTGCGGTCTGGGGGCTGGACATGGTTGGACCCCTCCAAGGGGGAACCAAAATAAATAAATACCTACTCGTCATGGTTGACAAGTTCACCAAATGGATAGAAGCCAAGCCTGTTAAATCGGCTAAATCCGGGCCAGTGATTGAATTTATATCTAGCATAGTACACCGTTATGGTGTCCCGCATAGTATAATAACAGACAATGGAACCAACTTCACGGCCCAAGTGGTCAAGGACTGGTGCGCAAAAATGGGCATAAAGCTTGATTATGCACCAGTCTATCATCCGTAGACCAATGGACAGGTCGAGCGAGCAAACGGTCTCATTATGAGCGGCATCAAGCCACGTTTGGTCCGATCTCTTCACGAGTCCGACTATCATTGGGTGGAGGAACTCGACTCCGTTCTATGGGGCATGCGTACTACCCCGAACATATCAACGGTTTATACACCGTTTTTATGGTCTATGGGGCAGAGGCAGTTCTCCCCTGCGATATTATTCATGTCGCACCAAGAGTGCGCATGTACGAGGAAAAGGAGGCCGATTTAGATCGGCAGGACGACTTAGATGCCCTGGAGGGGGAGAGGGACATAGCTCCGGCTTGATCCCCTCTTTACCAACAACAAGCTCGGCGGTACCAAAGTAGGGAGGTCAGGGCAAAAGCATACAACGTAGGAGAACTCGTCATACGGCTCCCAGAGAAACAGAAGTACAAACTCAACCCTAAGTGGGAGGGTCCTTTCATCATTGACGAAGTGCTCGCGGGAGGGGCCTATCGTTTGAGTTCATCCGATAACTGCCTGAACCAAACCTATGGAATGCAGCTCATCTTCGGCGCTTCTACGGATAAACCGGTGTCGTCCATACCCCCCTACACTTTTTCCTTTTCCATTATTTTTGCCCTTTTCTACATTTACTTTCCCACTTTGCTGTTCAATAGGGATAATTTCTTTCCCTACCCTATGTTCGGCTGAACCAATCTTTTACTACAGATAATCGGCATACACCATATAGTGTTAAATCTGAACACAACACGTTGGGGCTTATTTTAAATAGTCAATTTTTTAACTATTCATACTTGCCGGGCACGCATGTTTCTTTTGTCATGTTTTAGCCATCATATGCACCAATTCCAACTAAGACTTTGCCAAGCTTGGTTGCCTCGCTCCTGTGGTTACTCTCTATGTTCCCGCTTGTTCGGCTAGATAGTAAAGGGAGCACCTCTACGATTGTTACGACCGAGTCATCCGGACACATACCTCAGATGGGTGAAGCCGAAAGCTAGCTATCTTACATAGACAATTGGTCGGCTATGGCGGAAACACCTTATACGGCCTGGTTGCTATTTCTGTTGTTTGGGTTTCTTATTCCCAAAGGACACTTAGTCGCGTACTGCAAGTATGCGGATTCCTATCTACGTTCTTCGTAGAACCCCGAGAAAAGGTATCGCTAGAGGTACTATTTTCATCGGAAGATGTTTCTTATGCTGCGCTATAATATAACATTTCTTTCTGTGTGCTTTCTGTCTGTTCGCATCACATGGCTGGATTGCCTGGTTCCCCGAATACAAGTTCACTCTTTGGCGAAGGAATAGTAAGAAGGAACACTCCCGAGCTCTTCGCTCGGGAGGGAGAAGCCGATGGCCGGTTAAGACAAAGTTTACAAAACGGATTGTCTTACACATGTATATGTAAATTACATATGAAGTTGCTGATCGAGATCATCGATTATTGTGTTGAGGGGGCAGTCTACTTGCGAGAGACGGGTGGCTGGCATCACCTCGTCATATTCCAGGCGGAGTGGCACTTCTTTTCCATCTGATCTCACAGGATCAACCCACGCCATATGCTCGGGGTTAAGTGTGGTGAAACGGCTCTTGACCAATGCCCATGCCTCCCGTGCTACTTCGCGGCAGGCCGAAGTCTTCCACAACTCGAACCTATCGCGAGCCCCCCTAAATCGATCCACAAGTGTGGCTAGCCCTTCAGGTGGCTGTTCGGTGGGTCATAATGCCTTCACCATCCCTTTCATCGCCTTTTACACACGCTTGTGGAGAGAGGTCAGCTCCTTCAGCAGGCCCCCTTGGTACGATTCGATCTCCTCTTGAGGATGTCCGGTCAGGAGGCCTGCACACAAGATAACAAGCATGATTACTATCATTCTCTACATCGGAAATACTTACTCATAGCAGAATTGTATTTACTGAATATGCTCCTTCGAAGCTTGTGATTCTCTTCTTGAGCTTGGGCCAATTGAGTCTTTAAACTCTTTATTTCTTCGGCTTGTTTTTGTATAACAAGACAGCCGGCTTGCTGCTAGGATTCCGCATACCTTTGTGAATCTCAGGCTTCTTCCAACTGCCTTTCCACATGACCTATTGATTCGGCTGCTACACAGAATCCATATGTTAGGCACGATAATGTAAAAGGATTAGCAGTAAAAACATACTCACCATGGGCCTCTCGCGTGAAGCTCTTCACTTGTGCTAGTTCGGCCGTCACGGTCTGCACTTCCGTGCGACTCTCCTCGAGGGCCTTAGCCAATTGCTCTGATTGTTGCTTTGAGGCCTGCGTCAGCAGTCAAACAGTATGTAGATCCTTAATTCGTTTTTGCTAAATCAAATTAAGGCTCGGGGGCTACTAGGCTTACACGAGTATGCAGATTCTACAAAATCCAACCTCTTACCTGAATGTTGGTTGTTATCAGCTTCATGGCTTCACCGAATCCAGCTCGGGCGGCACCAAGATGTGCATCCGCTGAGCATAGGGCACCAAACTCCTGATCGAAGAAAATTGGGTGCCGCATTGCCTCCCATCGGTGCCGATGATGCATGGTGCTTTCCACTTCCGATTCGGTGACGGATACTCCATCGCCATATTCGGCGGGCGCCAGACCAGCCATGGGGGCTTTTGTAGCGGAAGCCGCATGGGTCATGGCCCGGGAGCTTCGGGCGTCTCTTGACACCCGGGCAGCCCCTCGATAGGTGAAGATCGGGTGTTTTTCCTAGGTAAAAAACGAGCGGCTATGAGGTTCTGCTGAGTACAATGATAAAGCGGATATCCGAACAATGTACCTTCGGGATGTGCGGACGGGTGGATTTGCCCCCCATGTCCGTCTCCTTTCCAGGATCCCGGCCGGTCTTTGACTCGCCTACGGCCTCGGCTGCTGGCACATGGCGTGCTGATTGGCGGCGCTTGGGCGCCAGGACCGGGGCGTCCGGGGCGTTCTTGGTAGTAGGCCTCTTGCGGGAGGAGCTTTTCTTCTTACCCGTGGAAGGAATGGAGGATGACTCGGGGTAATTGACTATGATTTACACCGGGGTCTAGACGATGCTGTCCTGGTAGTAGACTCCATTTTCAAAGTCAAGAAGGAGATATGGGTCCTTGTTGAAGCCCGAATCGTTGTCATGTGAATGATTCTCGGGCTGAGGATCCAGACAGTTGACTGTCTTGACGAAGCTCCTCCATTCCTAATCACGCCAAGGCCTCGGTCAAATAGAGTGCAGAATGAAGCCCCAAACCATTTCTTCATTGAAAGAGTAAGGTTTACCTGTTCAATGGGATTGTGTGCCGAATACCCCTCCTTGGTTTACCGACGGATGAAGTCTTCTTGCTCTCGTTTGTACAGGTCGGCAAGTGCGGCGGCCAGCGCTGTTGGATTGACATGACCTAGTTTTCGGGAACGCGTGGCATCACTTGTCCCGTTGTATGGCCATAAGGGGTGCACCTTTTGTTGGGGGGGGGGCACGCACCGGGAGATAGCGGCAGCCATGAAATCGACCATGGTTAGCTGGTGATGGGCAAGCATCCGCACTTGCATGGCCAGGCGTTGCACTTCGGCGCTCTCCTCCTGAGACCTCTTGGGTCGCTAGTTGTACCTCTTCTTCAGGAGGAGGTCAGAGTATTCGGGCAGACCTGTCCGAGTTGGCTCGAACAGGGGGACGTCTTCAATATAGAACCACTCCTAAGTCCATTCTTTGGATTTCTTCGGTGTACCAGTTGGATACCCCGTTCTCTCTATGCGGCATACTTTGGCTCCGCCGACCTCTAAGATGGCCTTGTCCCGAGTTCGGGGGACGAGGTAGAAGTATTTCCTCTACAGTTCAAAATGAGCTTCGCACCCTAAGAAAATCTCGCAGAGGGCGACAAGGCCCAAGATGTGTAGGATCGACCCTGGGGTGAGATGGTGGAGTTGAATCTCGTAGAACTCCAGTAACCCCCTTAAGGATGGGTGGACTGGAAACCTAAGGCCCCAGAGAAGGAAGGGGATGAAGCAGACGTGTTCCCCTTGTTTGCATTAGGGAAGCGCTCGTCGAAAACCTCGTCACCATAAGAGAGCAGACCTGCATGGGTCGCTGCCAGATATGATGATGGGAGATATCCCTGGGTTTCTAGATTACAGAGCCACAGGAGTGTGACAGAGCAGCTGGTCTAGTCTCCTAGGCGTTGGCTGTAGCGTGCGGTGGAGCCGGGAGCGTTAGCCATGTTTTGCGTGGAGCTTCCACTAGGAGTTTTTGACAAGAAGGAGGAAGAAGATGTGGTTTGAACCACAATTTTGTTTGATTAAATGGGTTGGTGCCTCCTTTATGGAGGGATAGGATTGTAAAAAATCACTGGCCACTCACCTCCCCATGACACACAAAAATCGAGGGATTTGTGAAGTTATTATAATGACCTGCGCCTGCGACACTTGGGATCTTACCGAAGACTGGTCGGACGCCGAACAGAGAAGTATGAGGTACTCGCCATGCAAGCCGAAGATGACGATGCGAAGGAATCAATCGAATATATATATTGGCATTGAAGGCTAGTCCCCGGGCTACTAAGGGAGTCCTGGATTAAGGAGTCCTCGGATAGGCGACCCATTGTCATGGGTCGGACTGTATGGACCGGAAGGCAGTCATCGAAGGATCGAGGACCACTTGCGCCACGATGGAAGCTTCATGGAGTCAAGATGTGTTCTTCAAGTTATTAGCTATAGTTAGGCAAGTTATCTCTTGGGCATGTAACCGACCATGTGTAAGCCAAGGACACCCCGAAATCTATATAAGGCGGAGGTGTTAGGGCATAGGGCCAGGATAACTCATCTAGGGTTAGACATACGATCTCGAGGTAGATCAACTCTGTATTCCCATACACCATCAATACAATCAAGTAGGACGTAGGGTATTACCTCCATTGGAGGGCCCGAACCTGGGTAAACTCGTGTCCCCTTCGTCTCTTGTTACCGTCGATCCTAGTCTCACAGTTCGGGACCCCCTACCCGAGATCCGCCGGTTTTGACACCGACACTTCCCTTTTTGAAAAAGTTTTAGGTTCCCCACTTTTTTTTGTTTTTAATTATTTTAAAATCACACAGAAGAAATAAATGAATCTCTAAAACTTACGGGTTGTCTCCCTGGCAGCGCTTTCTTTAAAGCCATTAAGCTAGGCATATAGTGCTCAAATAATTGATCCAGCCGGATCCCAAGGTATATCGAAGCCAATTTTAATTAACAGTGATTTGTAATTTAGTAGTGAGCACAAAGTAAAATGTAGCATATAACTACGAAGTATAACTCTCTTCGTATGCATTGGCATTTCATACAAGAACAATTCACGCACATCAAGTAAAGGCCAATACATAGCATAAGTAGTTTCTTGTAATTTTATAGTATTGCAAACAGAGAGAGGTGAAGATTTGGCTCCTCTATCATAATAATTGCAAGTAGGAGCAGAAATCACATGCATATTATATTCATCAAAATCATCATGTGCAATATTAAAATGCAACCCATCAACATAGTCCCTAATAGGTGCAAACTTCTCCGATATAGTGTAGTCAAGAGAATTCAAAAAGATAGTAGGACTATTGTGTGCAGGTGCAATAGCAAACATTACATGCTTAACATCAGGAACTATAGCAAGTTCATCTCCATAAGCATAATTCATATTGGCATCATGGCCACAAGCATAGCAAGCATCAAGGTCATCAAAAAGGGATATTTCAAATGAATCCAAGGGATTAGAGGAATCATCATAGCATTCATCCTTCGGTATGTGCGAAGGGAAATTAAACAATGTATGAGTTGAAGAGTTACTCTTGGTAGAAGGTGGGAATGTGTAGCTGGTCCGCTCTTCCTCCTATTGTTCTTCGCTCTCCTCCTCATCTTTTTCATCTAATGAGCTCACAGTTTCAAAAATTTATTCTTCCATAGATTCCTGCAAAATATTAGTCTCTTCAAAGGCAGCGATCATTCTCTCAATAAATTATTTAACATGAGCATTAGAAGCATAGTTTTCATAGCAATATTAGAGTACGATAAAATTTTCAGATTTGTAAAGAGTAGCATCACATTTTTCAATAAAAGAAGCAATTACATATGCACCCTTAAAAGCAACAAATCCTTCAATTTGCTCAACATCATAATAATAATAGGCCTCCTTGGAACAAGAACATAGTATTTCACTATCATTAAACACAAATTGGTCGGGAAAGTGTTTTTAGTTTGTTCAGAACAACAAGTAAAATCATAAATTTCACATAGATCAGAAGAATAGCACATCAAACATGTTATTTGTTGGCATAAAATCCTCCCATTTTGAGACAACCGATGGCGCACAAAATAAGCATTCTCATATAAAGATCTTCGATCAACTAAGCTAGTTGGGGTTTTCGCACGAGCACAAAGGGATCGAGGATGATCCAATTAATATTCTTCGGTAGTACGGAACACTAGTGGTTCCTCAACTTTTGGAGGAGCAAGTACAACTAATTTTTTTGGTATTTTGCATTTCCTACCCATATCTAAAGATAAAAAACAACTTACAACAGAAAATAAAATTACTTATGATAAAGCAAACAAGCACACACGAGAATATCAACCGCTACGCTATTGCTCCCCGACAACGGTGCCAGAAAAATGTCTTGATAACCCACAAGTGTAGGGGATAGTTAGTAGCCTTTTTTGATAAGTAAGAGGGTCGAAACCAAAAAGGAGCTAAAGGTAGAATTAATATTCTCTCAAGTTCTATCGACCACTGATACAACTCTACGCACGCTAACGCCTACTTTACCTAGAACAAGTGTGAAACTACTATGCAGGAAAGAAACTAGAAGTACTTAGTATGTGTAATAGATAGGTTTGCAAGGTAATAAAGAACGTGGAAATAGGAGTTAGGTGTTGTTTTAATAAAGAACAATAAATTAAATTGTTTAGTAGAAATATTTTTTGTATAGGCAAGAGAAAGATTGTCCATAGGAAATTGAATATAACATGATAGATGCTTATCATATGCAATGAGGGAGAGGCATACACTAACCCACTTTCCGTATAGGCAAGAGTAATATTATTGTACCTCTAGCAAGCATCGGCAACTAGTAGGAATCATTAAGTTAAACCCAACCATAGCATTAAACATCAAGTCCTCTTTACTCCCATACTCAAACAATCCCCTTACCCGGGTTTGTGTTCAGTCACTCACCAACCCACTATAAGCGAACCATGAACATATTGCAAACCCTCCAGCGGGATTCCTTCATGTGTGCGCCTCACGAAAGTCACCTTAGGAAAGTACCATATCAACATACAACTCATAACAATAACATCATACCACAATTAACGTGCAGGACAAAACAAATCTACTCAAACATCATAGGATAGCCACACATCATTGGATAATAATATATAGCATTGAGCACCATGTTCAAGTAGGGATTATAGTGGGTAAGAGAGGTTTTACACCGTTGCATAGAGGGGGATAGAGTTGGTGGTGATGGCGGCAAAGTTGCTGGTGTAGATCGTCGTCGCGGTAGTTGCCCTGACGGCGCTCTGGCACCACCGGGAGAGGGGGAGAGAGCCCCCTCCTTCTTCTTCCTTGGCCTCCTCCCTAGGTGGGAGGAGGGTATCCCCTCTGGTCCATGGCCTCCATGCCTCCCGGAGGGTAGAAGCCCCTCTGAGAGTGGATCTCTCTCTCGGTTTCTCTCCTGTTTTTGCGACTCTATTCTGACCCCTTCACCGTTTCTTAAATATCCGGAGATCCATAACTCCGATCGGGCTGAAATTTTTAGGAGATTTTTATCGCAAAAATATATTTCCTGCGGTGGAAGGAGGGACCGAGAGGAACTAAGGCTGGCAACAAGCTATTAGGGCACCTCCCTAGGCCAGCTCCCTCTTGGCTTGTTGGACCCTCATGTTGGGGAACGTTCCATGGGAGACAAATATTTCTTATGCACATGGAAGATCTGTCCATGGTGATGAAAATTTATGAGAGGGAGAGTGGATCGAAATACCCTTGTAGATCTCTAAGCAGGAAGCATTAAGAAACGTGATTGATGTAGTGGAACATCTTCGCGATCCAAATCGCAAGCCGTCCCGTGATCCAATCACGATCCGTCCCGATCTAGCGCCTAACGGACGACACCTCCGCGGTCAGCACGCGCACAGCTTGATGGCATCTCCGCCTTCTTGATCCATCAAGAGAGGGCAAAGAGGTAGATGATTTATCCAGCAGCACGACAGCGCGGTGGAGCTGTTCCGGTAGGGCTTCGCCAAGCACTACCGAAACCGATCCCGAGGACAAACAGATCTAGAGGGAGACAGGCAGTGCGTAGCTTTTTCAGGTGTGGCGGCCCTCCCTCTCCCTTTCTATTTATAGGAGGAGGACACTTGGAGGAGGAGGAATGGTGCCGCTTGAGCAATACAGGTGTGAACAGTACCGCATGAATAGTAATCCTCTTTCCCAAGTAATGCCTCTTATCTCCTATTTTAAAGGGATTTGATCTTATCACTTGGGACAGCCGCATGGGCCAAGTGGGGCTGCTGCGCCTGTCCTATGAAGGGCTAGTGTGCCACTTTTAAAGTCCATGGGGACCCTCTGTGGACTTCCGGACACCTCCGGAACCTTCTATAAGCTTCCCGGTACAATACGGAAAAAACCCGAACTCTTTCCGGAACCCAAAATATGACTTCCATATATAAATCTCTAACCCCGGATCACTCTGGAACTCCACGTGACGTCCGGATCTTATCCAGGACTTCCAACAACATTCGGTCACCAGCATACATAACTCATTAATACCATATCGTCATCGAATGTTAAGTGTGTAGACCCTGCGGGTTCGAGAACTATGTAGACATGACCAAGACACCTCTACGGTCAATAACCAATAGTGGGACCTGGATGCCCATATTGGTTCCTACATATTCTACGAAGTTATCGGTCGAACCACAATGTCAAGGATTCAGTTAAACATGTACGTAGTTCCCTTTGTTCTTCGGTATGTTACTTGCCCGAGATTCGATCGTCGGTATCTCTATACCTAGTTCAATCTCGTTATCGGCAAGTCTCTTTACTCGTTCCGTAATACAAGATCCAGTGGCTAACTCTTTAGTCACTTTGCTTGCAAGGCTTATTGTGATGTTGTATTACCGAGTGGGCCCTGAGATACCTCTCCGTCACACGGAGTAACAAATGCTAGTCTTGATTCATGCCCACTTAACACACACCCTCAGAGATAAATGTAGAACATCTTCATAGTCACCCAGTTACGTTGCGACGTTTGATACACACAAGGTATTCGTCCGGTGTCAGTGAGTTGCATGATCTCATGGTCATAGGAACAGATACTTGACAGGCAAAAAACTATAGCAAAAAACTAACAAGACCATATGCTACGTTCATAGTTTGGGTCTCGTCCATCACATCATTCTCCTAATGATGTGATCCCGTTATCAAATGACATCTCATGTCTATGGCTAGGAAACCGTGACCATCTTTGATCAACGAGCTAGTCTACTAGAGGCATACTAGGGACACAGTGTTGTCTATGTATCCACACATGCATTTGAGTTTCCAATCAATACAATTATAGCATGGATAATAAACGATTATCATGAGCAAGTAAATATAATAATAACCACTTTATTATTGCCTCTAGGGCTTATTTCCAACAGTCTCCCACATGCACTACAGTCAATAATCTAGCTCACATCACTATGTGATTTACATTGTAATGAATTTAACACCCATACGGTTCTGGTGTTGATCGTATTTAGCCCTTGGAAGAGGTTTACTCAACGGGTCCGCGACATTCAGATTCGTGTGCACTTTGCAAATATTCATGTCCTCCTCCTTGATGTAATCGCGGATGGAATTGAAGCGTCTCTTTATGTGTCTGGTCCTCTTGTGAAACCTTGGTTCCTTTGACAGAGCAATGACACAAGTGTTGTCACATAATAGAGTCATTGGGTTCAGTGCACTAGGCACTACTCCAAGATCCGTCATGAACTACTTCATCCAGACACCTTCCTTCGTCGCCTCCGAGGCAACAATATACTCCGCTTCGCATGTAGAATTAGCTACCACGCTCTGCTTGGAACTGCACCAGCTTACCAGTCCCCCATTGAGAATGTATACGTATCCGGTTTGAGACTTAGAGTCATCTAGATCAGTGTCACTGCTTGCATCAATGTAACCCTTTACGACGAGCTCTTGATCACCTCCATAAATGGTAAACATTTCCTTAGTCCTTTTCAGGTACTTAAGGATATTCTTGACCGCCGTCCAGTGTTCCATTCCTAGATCACTTTGAAACCTTCCAACCATACTTATGGCAAGGCTGACATCGGGTCATGTGCACATCATTGCATACATGATAGAGCCTATGGCAGAAGCATAGGGGATGAAACTCATCTTCTCTCTATCCTCTACAGTGACTGGGCATTGAGTCTTACTCAACTTCACACATTGTAATATAGGCAAGAACCCCTTCTTGGACTGATCCATTTTGAACTTCTTCAAAACTTTGTCAAGGTATGTGCTTTGTGAAAGTCCTATTAAGCGTCTCGATCTATCTCTATAGATCTTGATGCCTAATATGAAAGCAGCTTCTCCTAGGTCCTTCATTGGAAAACTCTTGTTCAAATACTCCTTCATGCTTTCCAACATGTCTATATTGGTTCCAATCAACAATATGTCATCCACATAAAATATTAGAAATTCTATAGAGCTCCCACTCACTTTCCTGTAAAGACAAGCTTCTCCATAAACTTGTATAAACCCGAACGCTTTGATCACCTCATCAAAGCGAAGATTCCAACTCCGAGATGCTTGCACCAGTCCATAAATGGATCGCTGGAGTTTGCAAACTTTGTCAGCGTTCTCTGGATCGACAAAACCTTATGGTTGTATCATATACAACTCTTCCTTAAGGAAACCGTTAAGGAACGCTTTTTTGACGTCCATCTGCCAAATTTCCTAATCGAGTAATGCAGCTATTGCAAACTTGATTCTGACACACTTAAGAATCGCTACCGGGGAGATCCCATCATAGTCAACTCCTTGAACTTGGGATAAACCCTTTACACAAGTAGAGCTGTATAGATGGTGACATTACCGTCCGCTTCCGTCTTCTACTTAAAAATCCATTTGTTCTGAATGGCCTTTAGCCCTTCAGGTAATACTTCCAAAGCCCATACTTTGTCTTCAACTAGTGCAGGCTCCACACAAACATCTTTCTGTGCTGCGCTACTCTCTAGTTGGAAGAAAGGTTTAACAAGCTCATCAAGTTCTATCTTCCTCCCACTCAATTCTTTTGAGAGAAACTCTTTCTCAAGAAATGACCCATTTTTATCGACAAACACTTTGCCTTAGGATCAGAGATAGAAGGTATACCCAACCATCTCCTTTGGGTATCCTATGAAGACGCATTTCTCCGCTTTGGGTTCCGGCTTTTCAGGCTGAAGCTTTTTGACATAAGCATCACATCCCCAAACTTTAAGAAATGACAAGTTTGCTTTCTTGCCAAACCACAGTTCATACGGCGTTGCATCAAGGAGTTTCGATGGTGACCTATTTAAAGTGAATGCATCTGTCTCTAATGCATAACCCCAAAACGGTAGTGGCAAATTGGCAAGAGACATCATAGAACACATCGTATCCAATAAGGTTCGATTACGACGTTCGGACACACCATTACGCTGTGGTGTTGCAGGCGGTGTCAATTGTGAAACAATTCCACATTGTCTTAAGTGATTTCCAAACTCATAACTCAGATATTCTCCTCCTCGATCAGGTCACAGGAATTTAATCTTCTTGTTACGATGATTCTCAACTTCACTCTGAAATTTCTTGAATTTTTCAAACGTTTCTGACTTGTGTTTCATTATGTAAATATACCCATACCTACTTAAGTCATTAGTGAAGGTGAGAAAGTAATGATACCAACCACGCGCCTCAGTGATCATTGAACCGCACACATTAGTATTTATGCTTTCCAACAAGTCACTTGTCCGTTCCATTATTCTAGAGAACGGGGTCTTACTCATCTTGCCCATGAGGCATGGTTCACATGTGTTAAGTGATTCGAAATCAAGTGACTCCAAAAGTCCATCAACATGGAGCTTTTTCATGCGTTTTACACCAATAGGACCTAAGCGACAGTGCCACAACAAAGTGGTACTATCGTTATCAACTCTACATATTTTGGCATCAATGTTATGAACATGTGTATCACCACTATCGAGATTAAATAAGAATAAACCCCTCACGTTGGGTGCATGACCATAAAATATATTACTCATATAAATAGAACAACCAGTATTCTCGGATTTAAATGAGTATCCGTCTCACAATAAACAATATCCAGATATAATGTTCATGCTTAACGCATGCACTAAATAAAACTTATTCAAGTTCATCACTAATCCCGATGGTAATTGAAGAGCGAGCGTGCCGACGGAGATCACATCAACCTTGGTACCATTTCCCACGTGCATCGTTACTTCGTCCTTAGCCATCCTCCATCTATTCCGTAGCTCCTGCTTTGAGTTGCAAATGTGAGCAACCAAACCGGTATAAAATACCCATGCACTACAACGAGAGTTGGTAAGGTACACATTAATAACATGTATATCATATATACCTTGTTTGGTGTTGGCCGATTTCTTCTTGGCCAGATACTTGAGGAAGTTCCGCTTCCAGTGACCAGTTCCCTTGCATTGAAAGCACTCGGTTTCTGGCTTGGGTCCAGCCTTGGGTTCTTCACGGGAGGGGAACTTCTTTGCCACTCTTCTTCGAGGTGCCCTTCTTGCCCTTGCCATTCTGCTTGAAACTAGTTGTTTTATTGACCATCAACACTTGAGACGATACTGGAGCGGGTGGTTCACCGAGCGGTGCATCAAGGACATAAGCCTTTTCGGAAGCCGTGACATTAATCCTCAAATTATGGGCCCAATTTAAAAGTTAATTCCATCATCTTTCAACTTGGCTTTCTCTAGGAACGCAGTGAAATTTAGGGGAACTACTGCGCGAGCCATTGATCTATAACATAAATTTCCAAAGGTTACTAAGACTATTGTTCAAGATAATGAGTTTAGTTAATCATATTAAAAAGACTCCGACTCAAATTGACATCCCTTCGGTTACTGAGTTATACATGATCCAAATTCACCAACCCAAGTTCGATCATTACGTGAGATGAGGTGGTTTCAATGGTGAACATCTCCATGTTGATCATATCTACTATCTGACTCATGTTTGACCTTTTGGTCTCTTGTGTTCCGAGGCCATGTATGTACATGCTAGGCTCGTCAAGTTTAACCCGAGTGTTCTGCATGTGCAACACTAGCTTGGACCCATTCTATGTGAGCGTGTCATACAATAATTAAAGACAATTCTATGGCTCTCGCCGGTTGCCGTACTCATAGACATGCAAGTCGTCATATTCTACACAAAACATGATCATCTCATACATCACATATATCTCATCATATCATTGGCCATATCATATCATAGAATACCCTGCAAAAACAAGTTAGACGTCCTCTAATTGTTGTTGCATGTTTTACGTGGCTGCTACGGGCATCTAGCAAGAACAATTCTTACCTATGCAAAACCACAATGGCAATACACAAATTGATATTCAACCTTTTCGAGGACCGCCTTTGTCGAATCCGATCCAACTAAAGTGGGAGAGACAGACACCTGCCAACCATCTTTGTGCAATAAAGTCACATGTCAGTCGCTGGAACCGGTCCCTCGTACGTGGACGAGTAAGGTTGGTCCAGGCCGCTTCATCCCACAATACCACTGAATCAAGAAAAGACCAAGGGAGGATGCAATCGGAGCATAAACACCCACAAACCCCTTTGTGTTCTACTCGTGATCTCATCTACGCATAGATCTAGCTCATGATGCCACTGTTGGGGAACATTGCATGGGAAACAAAAATTTTCCTACACACAATCTATATCTATTCATGGTGATGAGCATCTATGAGAGGGAGAGTGGATAGACATACCCTTTTAGATCGCTAAGAGGGAAGCATTAAGAAACACGGTTGATGTAGTCGAACGTCTTCGCGATCCAAATTGCAAGTCGTCCCCCGATCCAATCATGATCCGACCCAATCTAGCGCTATGGACGACACCTCCGTGTTCAGCACACGTATAGCTCGATGAAGTCTCCTCCTTCTTGATCTAGCAAGCGAGGGCGGAGAGGTAGATGAGTTATCTGGCAGCACGACGGCCTGGTGGCGGTGGTGGTGGGGCTGTTCCGGCAAGGCTTCGCCAAGTACTATCGAAACTGATCTAGAGGAGAAACAGATCTAGAGGGAGACAGGCAACACGTGGCTTTTTCAGGTGTGGCTGCCCGCCCTCTCCCTCTCTATTTATAGGACGAGGAAACTTGGAGGAGGACGAATACAACCGCGTGAACAGTACACGCGTGAACAATACCGCATTAATAGTAATCCTCCTTCCCAAGTAATGCCTCTTATCTCCTATTTTAAAGGGGTTTGATGTTATCACTTGGGACAGCCGCATGGGCCAAGTGGGGATGCTACGGCTGGCCCATGAAGGTCTTGTGCGCCCCCTTTAGAGTCCATGTGGACCCTATGTGGACCTCCGAAACCTTCAGGAAGCTTCCCAGTACAATACAGAAAAAACCCAAACTTTTTCCGGAACACAAAATATGACTTCCCATATATAAATCTTTACCCCCAGATCATTCCGAAACTCCTCGTGACGTCCGGGATATCATCTGCGACTCCGAACAACATTCGATCAAATACATACATAACTCCTTAATACCATACCGTCATCGAACATTAAATGTGAGACCCCACGGGTTCGAGAACTTTGTAGACATGACCGAGACACCTCTACGGTCAACAACCAATAGAGGGACCTGGATGCCCATATTGGTTCCTATAGGATCTAAAGTAGTGCTAGATGGGGGGGGGGGGTGATTAGACTACTTGACCAAATTAAAATCTACTTTTTCCCAATTTTAATTCTTGGCAGAGTTTAGCGTTCATAGTTTGTCAAGTACACCCTACACATGCATGTCTACGAGTATAGCAGCGGAATGTAAAGACAAACATGTAAGTAAAGTGAGGGTAGGAAGATCAAACACAATTGGTGACACGATGATTTTTCCCGTGGTTCCGATAGGTGGTGCTATCGTACATCCACGTTCATGGAGTTTTCAACCCACGGAGGGTAACAGTCGCGAGAGTCCATGTAGGGCTCTACCCACGAAGGGTTCCACGAAGAAGCAACCTTGACTATACCATGACGGACTACGTCCACGGAGGACTAGCCTTACTCGGGGTAGATCTTCATGAAGTAGGCGATCTCCTTGCCCTTACAAACTTCTTGGTTCACTCCACAACACGAAGTAGGAGGCTCCCAAGCGACACCTAACCAATCTAGGAGGCACCACCCTCCAAAAGGTAATAGGCTCGGTAATGCGATGAACTCCTTGCTCTTGTTCTTCAAGATTATAGAATCATCAACACACAATAAGTCTCTCATAGATATGCCTTGGTAGAAGAAATTGATTGGGTGCAAAGCAAGTTGGGGAAGCTAGAAATCAAGATCCATGTGGTTGGAGTGCAAGATCTTGACCTCAACACAAGGATAGGTGGTTCTCTCTCAGAAAATTAGTAGATATGAAGGGGAATAGTTCTGGATGCTTCTGTTTTGAGTAGGTGGTGGTGGAGGGGTATATATAGGCATCTCCAAAAATCCAACCGTTACACACAATAAGTCAGACTCGGTGGAACAGATGTGTGAATCTCGATTGTACCGAAGTGACCTAAAGTTAGCAACATTTGAAACTTGGTGAGACCGATATAGGAATCTCGGTTGCACCGATAAGGTAACCAACGGTCAGAATTTCCAATCTCGGTGATGCCGATCCAACAATCTCATAGGGACCGAAATTGTGAACTTGCGTAACAGAAAGTTGGCAACCTAACTCGGTGGCACCAAAAGTCTAGGGTTTGGCTGAGTCCGTCTAGTGTTTGGAATTGGTAGCACCGGGATGGAAATGTTGGTTGCACCGATTTTGAGTATTTGTCTTTGGACAGACTTTGGTGGGAGAGTTTGTGGGTGTTTTTGGTGACTATCACTTCTGCACGTATGAGCATTTTGTTAACCAACAAAACCTTACCCCCTTTTAATAGTATTGGCTTTCGTATGGACTCAAAGTGATTTCTCACAAATGTAAAATGTAGAGTCCTCTTGCTTGAAGGTTTGCCAACCTATCTCCTTGCATCTTGGGGTATCCACAATCTCCACAATCCTTTTGCCAATCCTATTATTGAACATTTCCTGAAATATACTTGGTGGAAACATTAGTTCAATGACTTATATGTTGTTATTAATTACCAAAACCACCAAGGGAGCAAATGTGCTTTCAATCTCCCTTTTTTGGTATTTGATGACAACATATAGATCAAAGCTTCGACATATGATATAATCAATGAATATAATTGTCGCTTTGAGAAGTATGTGATAAGCAAGAGCTCCCCCTAAATTTGTGCATTATTTTAAATTTGCGTTTGAATGCAAATGCACAATCGATTAGGTACATGGGGCACTTATTCCAGTCACATACAACTTGGTGGTGTGCAAGAATAATAAGAGTTAACAACATAGCACGACACAACAAGTAAAGTGAGTGACCATCACATAATCATCAAATGATAGGAAATAGTAGCAACACACGTAACAACAGATGATCAAACACAAAGACAAAAGTGTCTCACGTCAAACCGAAATAGCCAAATGTTTTGTAAAACCAGCAAATAAAAACAGACGCTCTCTCACTCGAAGCCTAGGATCTATATACAACTTCTCCCCCTTTCGCAACAAGTTACCAAAAAGTTCAAAGAGATATAGCTAATCGTTCGGTGGCTGATCTCCTCCGGTCGTCGATGTCAGAGTCGAGAGAACTGCATCGGCAAAGATTTCTACTGAAGTCCTGGATGGAGCTAGAGTAGATACTGGAGGCACTGGAGCTGATGGAGCTAAATATACCGTGGCTGGAGTAGAAGATAAAGGCCTCATCTATGGAGCTGGTAATGTAGGAGTCCTGGCCTTAGTCGTGAACTGGGCAGTCATCCTGACAGGTGCACTATCCTCCTCCTCATCAGAAGACTAAGACTCTAAAGTGGTGCGACGGATTGGGGCTTCATCAACCTCCTTCTTGAGCTCATTGACTATCTTAGTCAGCCCATCAATCTTGTCATTGAGGGTCTTCACTCTATCCTCAAAGATCCTCACAAGACTGTTTTGATTGTCGAGTATACCTTTGATATCCTTCTTCATGTCCATGACAGTGGTGATCCAAAGATCCATCTTCTCGTTCCTGGACCTGGGAACCTGAGCATTAGTGGCTCGAGTTGCCTCTACTTCTGCCTCTGCATGTGCCTGAGCTATAGCTGATGTGGGATGGCTAGGTCCATCACCAGAACGTTATGCTCAAACTCTGTCTGAAGTGGCAAATGGGGATTTTCCAGAGCAAAGATGTGCTTCTTAAGCTGAGAATTGATGAGCATCTGGATAGAGGGTGTGTAGTAGCATGAGTGCTTCTGATTAGCAGCAACCCTCGTCACAGTCTCTACTATCAAGTCCATCACTCAAATCCTGGTGTGACGATCAAGATGGATGAGCATGTTGATGGAGTATCCATGAATCATCTCCTCGTCTCCGTACTTGGGCATCAAGGTATGCCTTAGGATAGTGTTCATGGTACGGAGGCCTGGCTGGAGAAAGTAGATAGATCCAAGCTTGTGGGATTGCACTTTATCTGCATGGATAGGATTATACATATCCTTCATAGCATTGTGGCTCTCCTTGGATTCTGTGTAGACATCCAAATCTCCATCCTGAACCTCTGGAACTCTTAGGATGGTAGCCCACTCATCAACAGAAGATTCTTATCTTGCTCCTTCAATCATCCATACAATCCTACCATCTCCATAGAAATGTGCAGTTGAGTAGAGTTGCATGATCATCTCATCGTTCCAAGCAGTAAACTCCTTCCCAACAAATTGATCTAGGCCAATGTAGTGGAAGTTGTCTTGGACACATGGAAAGTAATTCTCATTATCTTTGATGTACTTCCAGTTAACATATCTCATGTCACTGACTGCAGGGCTCTTGTCTAGAAAACCGTCTCATAGAAGTCTTGCTGCACTTTGGTGTAAAACCTGTAGTCTACATCAGTCATTTTCCTCTGCGCATATGGATCAATAGCTCTCCATGCCCTCAAATCCTGAATCCTTCCTCTTCTTCATATCCTCAGCTACTGGGTGGCTGGCATCATGAACTGGAAGGTGATGTCTGAGCATCATCAGAACAGTCATAACATCATCATCATCAGCTTCTCTGAAAGTGGACTTCTTGTTCTTCTCAGGTGCAGGTATGTCTCTAGTAGTCCTCTTGGCCTTCTATACATCAGCTTTCTTTGAAGTTGCCTTGGTTCTCTTGGAGGTGCCTGGCTTGGGCATAGCATCAGCCAAACGTTTCTTGGCCTTCTTCTTAGGAGGGGACTGAGCAGCAGGTTCCTCCTCTTCCTCCTCTGCAGCAGCAGAAGCACCAGCAGCAGCAGCCTCCTCTAGATCCTCATACATTGAGGTAGGCCTGCCCTGCACACGGATGATCCTCTTCCCTGATGTCTTCTTTGGCAAAGCTTTCTTGGGGACCTCAACAAACATTGTTGCTCTAGCACTCTCATGTGCTTTGAAGGTCTTTGCAGGAGCATAAACATTGCTGACCACCCACCTAGACGAGGTGGCCTCAGTGGCAGCATGCCTAGCAGCCTTCTCTTGCTTCTTAGCAAGAATCTCTTCTGGGATAAAATCAGAGTCTTCTTCCTCTGAGTCGAGTCTCTTCCTTGTCCTAGTGGCAGCCTTTGGCAACCCATGAGAACTGGGAGTGCCTGGAACTGTGGAAGAACTAGAACCGGAACTCATGCCTGAACTCATCTCGACGTTCTGCCCTGGCAAATTCTGACTATCTGAACCTGACATGCTGACCCTGTGAATATAGTATAGAAGAGTAGAATAGGATAAGTCATCACAAAATGAGTCTGATTTTTGAATGTTTGAACAAAAGACTTTCAAAGTTTTACATTCTGTCAAATGAAAATCGGTACAGCTGAAGCAAAAATATCGGAGCTACCAGGAGAGACTTTCTCCTTAGGCAAAACTTGGCACCCCTTTCAGTGAGACTGAAAGGTGCACTCAGTTTCACCAAGAAATTTCTTAGCAACACAGACATACAAATCGGTGACACCGATTTGCTTGCTTCGGTTCCACTGAGTTTCATCGGGCGGACGGCAAAACCCTAAAAATCCATGGTTCTCTACTCTATGGAGTTTTTATGTGGATAGAACAACTTGCAAACGGTGGATTATTGAGGGGATAAGCTTCCTTGCGCAAGATTTGGATGGGGAGTGCAATAAGGGTCGAATCCATACCCTAGCTCGGTGATGGTTCCGCTACGGCGTGGACGGCGGCGTTGATTCCTGTCGATGGCGAAGATCCCAACGGCAGAGCACAGGGAGACAAGGGAGATGACCAGGGGGTCCTCCTTTGGTAGTTAGGGTTCTGAGGCGTGACGTTTGAAGATTGATTTTTAACGCGTCGGGGTCCACAACATATATACCCATCACTGTCGGTGACACCGATTCTATATTTTCGGTGTCACCGAGTTTCACAACTGTCAGTTGACAGGGAAACTCGATGTAACCGAGAATATGGAATCGGTCTTACCAAGGTAAGAAAACCAGATCAACCCTAGGCTTTCGGTGAGACCAAGAATTTGAGGTTGGTTCCACCGAGATGCACTTGGGAGGTTTTAATGGTCAGTCCTTGACGATACGGAACTCCGAGTGCTCCTCACACAGAGAGATCGAAAAATACTTGTTCAAATTTTGCGATGCAGCATGAATAGAGTATAAGGTGAGAACACATAGATAGCTAAAGGAGTGGTCCTAGGCATTCTTGTATATCCAATTGGCAAATAAATATGAAAAGCCAAATAGCAACCATTAGATATCCTCGAATGAGTAAATAAATGCAGACTAACATGCTCACACAATTAGATGTCAAATGAAATCTTGGCAAACATAAATAAACACAATAGCATCTAACAAGCACTTGGGCGATGACGGAGTCAAATATATATGAGTATATTGACTTAGGAGCCAAGTAAGAATACTTGATCATAGGTCATACTCATCGTTTATGCACAAGTGGGGTTACCACTTTTACGTAAAGCATTTAATGTTGTCACATTCTAAGCGATTCTTTAACACAAGTCTTAGAGTAAAGCTCCCCCTTGATGTGACATCCCCCCATAAGAGGGACAAACTAACCTTGGGTTTTATCGATGAAGACTTCATGTTGGTGAGGTAGTGGTGGATGCTCAAAGTTGATGAAGATCACCAAGAGTTGGGAGCATCCTTGTTGTTTCATTACTCTTCTCATCTACATGGGTTAGTCCCAACACACAAGATAAAAATACAAGGATCTCTATGGACATCGAGTACCTCCGTGCTTGCGTACAATCTCCTCAAATTGTTTGCACCCTTCAAGACTCTTGTAGATACCTTTCTCTATAATCCCTTTCAAGAGTTCATTTTCTTGCTCAAGTGTAACTTGGCAAAGAGAAGAGTTAGTGGGATCAAAAGAACTACTAGAAGCAATATCATTGGATTTATCATTTTATTGCTACTAGTTGAAGAACCTTTTCTTTCCTTTGTTACTAGATTCCTTAGACTTAACTTGTGGCATGAATGTAGATAAGAGAAGTCGCTTGGCTAGATAAGAGGAAGTCTTCTTTTGAAGATCGTCATTGATAGCTTTAAGGAACTCATGCTCTTGCTCTAAGTTGAGCTTTTTGAAGTGTAGCTTCTCATGTGTCCTTTCAAGCTCTCTATGATCTCGTAGAGTAGACTTGTGAGCTAACTTAAGAGTTTTTAGTTCTTGAGTTAGTCATTGTATTTCCAACTTATTATCATCACACGACTTATCTACACTAGAGTGAGTACTAGCAAGTTCATTTTGACTAACATTACTATATTTGTCAAATAGCAGGTCATCTTCAATTAACAAGACATCTTCATCACTATTGAAATCAAGATACAAGGTGTGTGATACCTTGGGGCCTTTAGTCATGAAGAAACTTCCACTTCCTTAGTTTGGAGAATCAAATAGATCATAGGAGTTGGTAGTCACTAGTGCAAGTCTGGCAACTCCTTCATCTGGCCTATGATCAAAATTGGAGTGATAGCTTCTCTTGGAGTGGTGTTCGGATTCAGAGCCGGAAACCCATTAATCAACATGAGCTTGATGTTTCCTTCTTGCGTAGATCTTGGTGTACTTGTCCTTCTTCTCCAAGTCCCTACTTCTCCTTGAGGGTCTTCATTCATAACGATCATCTCTACTCCTTCTCTCTCTTCGAGGTGACTCATCTCTTGAGCTTCGTCTTCTTGGTGAATCTTCTTTCCTCTTGTAAGGAGCCGTGCACTCATTGGAGTAGTGTCCGGGCTTCCCACAATTGTAGCAGTTTCGGTCACGACTTGACGAACACTTCTCTTCATATCTTGAGTTGGAGCTTCAATCTTTGCTTCTATTTACAGAACTTGTTGAATTTCTTGACCATGAGGCTTATCTCTTCATTTGTGACAAGGTTGTCTCTAGAGGTAGCGGGAGCATCAGTTGTGGCTTTGTAAGCACCGTTAGACTTGTGGTGAAGCTCTTCCTTGTCCTTGAGTGTCATCTCATGAGCAACAATTCTACCAATCACTTCCGTTGGCTTGAGATCTTTGTAGTTGGGCATCATTTGGATCAATGTGCAAACGGTGTCATATCGATCATCCAAAGCTCGAAGTATCTTCTTGATGATGAATTTGTCAATCATTTCTTTGCTTCCTAAGCTGGCAATCTCATTGGTGATGAGAGCTATCCTAGAGTACATCTCATCGACTCCTTCACCCATCCTTCATATTGAACTTGTCAAGATGACCTTGAAGAACATCCAACTTGGATTATCTAACAGACTTGGTTCCTTCGTGCATATCAACCAAAATATCCCAAATCTCTTTTGCATGTTCAAGACGACTGATTTTGTTGAATTCTTCGGGGCATAGGCAGTTGAATAAAATGTCACATGCTCGAGCATTGAGTTGCAACATCTTCAATTCATCCGCAATCGCTTCATGATCGGGTTCCTTTCCTTCCGCAAAGAATTCACCTTGCAAGCCAACATGAACAACAGCCCAAATGTCGGGGTTATGACCAAGAAAATGCATTTTCATTTTGTGCTTCCAACTAACAAAATTAGTGGCATCAAAGTATGGACCTCTACGATGATAATTTCCCTCACTAGACGCCACTTCTCCTAGGTTGTGAGACAAATGCAATGGAGACCAGAGCACTGATGACACTTGTAGGATTGGAAGTAGTGCTAGAGGGGGAGGGTGATTAGACTACTTGACCAAATAAAAATCTACTTTTTCCCAATTTTAATTCTTGGCAGATTTTAGCATTCATGGTATGTCAAGTACACCCTACACATGCATGTCTAAGAGTATAGCAGCGGAAAGTAAAGACAAGCATGTAAGTAAAGAGAGGGTAGGAAGATCAAACGCAATTGGTGACATGATGATTTTTCCCATGGTTCCGATAGGTGGTGCTATCGTACATCCATCTTAATGGAGTCTTCAACCCACGGAGGGTAACAGTCGCAAGGGTCCATGGAGGGCTCTACCCACGGAGGGTTCCACGAAGAAGCAACCTTGACTATACCATGACGGCCTACGTCCATGGAGGACTAGCCTTACTCGGTGTAGATCTTCACGAAGTAGGCGATCTCCTTGCCCATACAAACTTCTTGGTTCACTCCACAACACGAAGTAGGAGGCTCCCAAGCGACACCTAACCAATCTAGGAGCACCACCCTCCAAAAGGTAATAGGCTCAGTAATGCAATGAACTCCTTGCTCTTGTCCTTCAAGATGATAGACTCCTCAACACACAATCACTCTCTCATAGACACGGCTTGGTAGAAGAGATTGATTGGGTGTAAATCAAGTTGGGGAGGCTAGAAATCAGGATCCATATGGTTGGAGTGGAAGATCTTGACCCCAACACAAGGATAGGTGGTTCTCTCTCAGAAAATCAGTATATATGAGTGGGGAATAGTTCTGAGTGCTTCTCTTTCGAGTAGGTGGTGGTGGAGGGGTATATATAGGCATCTCCAAAAATCCAACGGTTACACACAATAAGTCAGACTCGATGGAACCGATGTGTGAATCTGGGTTGTACCGAAGTGACCTAAAGTTAGCAACTTTTGAATCTCTGTGAGACTGATATACGAATCTCCGTTGGACCGATAAGGTGACCAACGGTCAGAATGTACAATCTTGGTGACGCCGATCCAATAATCTCGGAGGGACCGAAACAGTGAACTTGCGTAACAGAAAGTTGGCAGCCTAACTCGGTGGCACCGAATGGAGTCTCGGTTGCATCGAAAGTCTAGGGTTTGGCTGAGTCTGTCTAGGGTTTGGAATCGGTGGCACTGGGATGGAAATGTTGGTTGCACCGATGTTGATTATTTGGCGTTGGACAGACTTTGGTGGCAGAGTTTGTCGGTGTTTTTGGTGACTATGACTTGTGCACGTATGAGCATTTTGTTCACCAACAAAACCTTACCCCCCTTTTAATAGTATTGGCTTTCCTATGGACTCAAAGTGATTTCTCACAAATGTAAAACGTAGATTCCTCTTGCTTGAAGCTTTGACAATCTATTTCCTTGCATCTTGGGGTATTCCACAATCTCCACAATCCTTTTGCCAATCCTAGCATTGAACATTTCCTGAACTTTTCATGCCCAAGATGCGCGCCTATCCATATTAAGGCACGAGGGCCTCGCAAGGGATAGAGGCGCATCTTGTCGTTTGCAAGTGTAGTATCATTGCATCATACATTACAGGAGAGCTGAGTATACAAGTTTGTCTTACACTCACCACATACTAAATTACAATTCCACACCGAGTTCAAATCATCAAGATGAAGACAAGGTCCGACTACGGACGAAATCAAATGATAAAACAGATGCAAATGATACTATCTCGCTATCCCAAAGATCACGACCATGGTCCTCTACTCATCCGGGTAAGTCACGTATGTCCTACCTCTTTCCTCATCATATTCCCACTGGAGCTACGTCAGATCATCCTGCACGTACTCATCTGTACCTGTACCTGGAGTGTTGTAGTAATCTGTGAGCAACAAGGACTCAGCAATCTTGCGCCCGGGTACTGAGACTATTCAAGCTTAAAGGTTGGGATGTGGTATGTGTTTAGTTTGCAGCAGCACTAAGCATTTATGGTGGCTAAACTTACGTAACATGAAGATAAATATGGGTGGCCTACGATGAGCGATCGAATCTAGTATGACCTCTATGAGATCCTGAACACTTACTTACGTTAATCATAACACCACCATGTTCTCTCTCGGATCATGTTCACGAGCAGAGACGATCACGGTTACTCACACAGTTGGTGTATTTTATTAGAGTTTACTTCAAGTTTACTATAACCGGATGCTAAACAAATATCCAAGTTGCCACATAATCGCGGGCATGGATTTTCGAAAGATTTGACCCTGCAGGGGTGCTCCAACTAATCCACCACAAATTAACCACACTCCGCGGGAATAGCCTCGACCGCGGATCTCGTGATCATCATAGGTATCTCCAAAGGAATTCCAACACCTCGAGATAACCCGAAGAAAGTCAGATTCCACACGCAAGACACTCGAAAAACATAAAGCAAATCTAGCAAGACCTCCCGACGTGTCGACGAACCCGATAAGAGCCGCGTATCTCGTTCTCAGGACACGACGGATGAGCGATGCTTACCACGCCAATCACCGATTTGCCCCGGGCGGCGTTAATAAGCTGCTCTGGGTTGGACCAACACTCATGAGGAGCACTGGCCCGGGGGTTGATTAATTATCCATGGGGTTGCAAAGCCCTATGCAAATTTTATTAAGTTATTAAGAAAATGTAGTACCAATGTTGGGTCTTGCCAGACAAGTTTTAATCTCAACCGAATAAACAAGGGGGTCCCCATAACAACCCCGAGCATGTTAGGAGCACAAAGTATGGAAAACATAACCCCGGTAACAAGAAACTATGGCGGTAACAGCGGCCAAGCCTTCCACCAATACGAAGATATATATGTGCATTAAATTAAATAACAGATAATATTGTGATATGCCAAAACCATGTTAAAACATGGAACAACCTGCACCTGCAACTAAGAATGCTATAAGAGGGGCTGAGTAGCGGTAACTTAGCCAATCAAAGGTTTGCTAGGATGTGGAGGGTTAGAGGCTATCATGGCAATTAGAAGGCTGAAATTCAAGTGGTAGGTAGCACAATTTGAATGATAAGAACGATACTCTAGCAAGCGAAAATAGTATCGGGATCCGGGTACAATCATCTTGCCTGTTGGTTCTTCAGCGGAATAAGTAGCGGGATCCTTGTAGTGGTACTCTCCTGGGTCCTCGTACTCAGTATCGACACTCGCATCTACCCAAGAGAAACAACAACAATAAACATCCAACCAAGGTGCAATGCACAACTAAGATGATGCATGATTCATTTATGAAGAATTAACATGACAATCCAAAACTAGTCATGTTTCATATGCATTGGTTGATTAGTTTCCATTCTGGATAGAACCTCTTGTTAAGTTATTTAAACATGCATTAACATGTCAAATATGTATGCATCATGTAAAATCGATAAAAATGCATATATAGAACGCAAGAAACGGAGTTACGGTTCTCACGATACGCTCACGACAAGATACGAAGGCAAAACACAAGACGAGATAGGCATGGGCTATTCCTTGGCATTCCAAGGTAGCCACTGGTTAGGAAATGAAAAACCAACCACAATAGAGCCAAATATCAAGCAATTCTATGGAGTATAGCTCCCACAAGTTACAAAACAATAAAACAAACAATCTGCCCCAAAACAGCAACATAGCAAGTTTCACAGCCCACAACTTGAGCTACATGAATCCTATCACCACAAACAGGTCATTGACAGGAACTACATAACATTCTTATCAACTTATCCAACTACACAATCTGAAAAGGATGCACAAATCAATAAGCATGAAGCTCACAAGTTGGCATGATGAAACAGATTTCTGGGACTTAGTGAAAATAACAGTTTTCTGGAATCTGAGTTAATCTGGTAGAATGTTGACAGCATAAGTTAAAGGTGTTAGAGACAACCTCTTGGCACAAAAATTATCAGGGTGATAGTAGACAACATCTACTTCAAAATACTAACACTGAGCATGAGCTAATTCTCAACATATCACAAGATGTCAACAAATCTTCATGGCATAAAATAACAGCAGATTCTCAGACTTGGAAATATTTAGCATGGTGTAAACAGTAACATCAAGTTAGCTACTTTGCAGCAAGTTTCTGACTTATATGGGAGATTCTCATGTCAAACAAAAATAGCATGGCATAATAGACATAAAACACTAGCACTTCCATGTTGGCACATGGGCCAAAGCAAGCATGGATTAATTCATGCAAAAATGACAAAGTAGCATCATAGTGGAAAACGACAGTTTAATAAACTTGCTCAAAAGTGAAATATGATTGCAACAATGGATTCCTTGGCTCTTTCTACCCCAAAATCATGTGTCATACTCATATATACATGTGATGCAACATGTCACAACTATTCTAGCAAAACCATCACCTCTCTTATAAGTTAAAACTTACTTAAAACTTACTTAAAACCAGATTTGGAAACTTATCTCAAAATGGAAATGATCTATCCATTCCCACAAAACATGTAATATCACCACCAAAGGGTATGACAAGTGGGGAAAAGGACCCACTTGTCACCCACACACACATACACTCTACACACACACACTACACAAGCATATACACACATGCTCCATATGCCCAAGAGCATATGAGCATATACTCACCCATGAACATACCACCTAAGAGGGAGGGTGTTCATCCACACACACACATGCACCATATATGCATAATGCATATACGCACATACACACATGCACAAGTGCACATGGTCACCTACACACTCACACTACACATGCTCATGTGTGTGGGTGGTCATCCACACACATATGCACACATATATGCACAATGCATATATGCATATGCATATGCATATGACAACACACTCACACACATACTCACTCACATACACATGAATACAAGCATATATGCACATATACATGCACTACACACTACCTCACTACTACACCACATATGTATGTATGCATTAACCACACACACACACACACACTAGACATGTAGCATTATATACATATTCACACACACACACTCATATATAAACAGAAAAGAAAAACAAACATATAGGCATGTTTGCACATACACACATACATATATAGCAAAGGAGAAACAAAAAAACAAAAGAAAAGAAAAACAAACAAAAGAGGGGGAGGGGTTAGGGTCGAACCCACGACCTCAGGTCGCTACCCCGAGCCGGTTGCCACTCTG
Source organism: Hordeum marinum (assembly GCA_022496015.1). Taxonomy (NCBI): domain Eukaryota; kingdom Viridiplantae; phylum Streptophyta; class Magnoliopsida; order Poales; family Poaceae; genus Hordeum; species Hordeum marinum. Next base: position 492,837,917 of record CM039675.1, read on the forward strand.
CTATCGACGCGACACTTAACAGGAGAGGGGAACGGCTGCTCTAATACACACACACACGCGCGAACCTGACGAAACTGAAAAACAGAACACCTCCGGCGAGAGAGGGCGGCGGCGGTCAATTCCGGTGACTCACGGCCTCACCGGCGAGGGGAAACAGAGCAGAGGAAGGTGCACCTACGGGGGTCGCATCCCTACCTCTAACACCGATGAGAACCCACGGCAACATCACCTGCAACTACGGTGGAGCTGTGGCGGACACGAGCACGGGCTCGTCGGGCACGACAAGCTCGCGCACGCATCGGGACACAGGTGTACGGTGGAGGATCGGCTACTCACCACGGGGCTGTCGAAGGAGAAGACGACGACGGATGGGGTCAGAGACGCATGCCGGAGTCGAGGCAGGGGAAGAAGATGATAGAGCGGAACGTCTCCGGTGAAGACGAAGAAGGGGCCATCGCTACAGAGTCTCTCCGGGGCTCCTAGCGGTAGGAATTGAATGCAGGGAGGATCCCCGAGCCCCTGGACGCCATGGACGGCAACCAGGTCGACGGAGACGATGAGCGGACGCTGGCGAGCTTCTTTGAACCTCTCTGAACTCACTCTGAAGCTTACCTGACAGAGGGAGAAAGGAGGGGAAGGGGAGAGATGTAGAGAGAGAAGGGAGCTGCGGCGGCTGGAGGGGTAAGAGGAACCCTAGCGGAGGATGCACACACGTTGAGGGGGTTTAAATACCCCCGGGGCTGACGGAGACTGACGACGAAAGGAGACGGCGGAGGCGCTGCTCTCTCTGCTTTCTGACCAAAAGGAGCTAACGACGGAAGACGGGGCAGGTAGTCGCTTGCACCTGGGCTGGGCCGTGCAGGAAAGGAGCCGGCCCAACACAGAGGGGTTTTCTATTTGAATAAAGTAGCAAGGAAAAGGAAAACCCCGGAGAAAAATAGAAGAGTTTTTGAAAAGACAAAATTACATTTGAGTAAAATAATATTGGAACTATTTAATAAAATAGTCTAGGGTATTTTTGAAGCAAGTAATTTTAATAGTTTTTTTAAATTAACAGCCCCTGGTTATTTAAACCTCACATGCATACAAACTCCAAACATCAAAAGAACCCTACTCATAATTTATAAAACAAAAAGGGCTACCTCTTGAACATTTTTAAACAATTTAAATAACAACTTAAATCTGCTGATAAATAACAAAGAAAGAAAAGGTTATTTAGTGGGGTTGTTTGAAAAGGAATAAAGAGGGGGGAAGAAGAAGGAGAGTTGCATCACAAATCCCCAAGCACATCACACAACACAAGAACACACTCACACACAAAGTCACTAAAATAGCAAAGACATGGCATGATGGATGCAATGATGCATGATGCATGAATGCAAGAACAAGACATGGCATGACAAGGAGCAAAATCATTTCATTAAGCTCATGGCAACAAGGTTCATACAAGACACATGCCATAAAAGGTAGGGACATCACTTAGGCTGTCACAACTCTCCCACACTACAAGAGGATCTCGACCCGAGATCTAGGAACGAAAGAAGTCTGGAAATTTGGAAAGGAGAAGGTCCTCGTGGTCCCAAGTAGCTTCTTTGTTAGAATGATGAGACCACTTCACCTTGAGGAACTTGATAGACTTGTTGCGAGTCTTACGCTTAGTTTCTTCGAGAATTGCAACTGGATGCTCACGATAAGAGAGATCTTCTTGGAGATCAATGTCTTGGAGGTCAATGGTACGCTCGGGAGTCTTGAAGCACCTCCAAAGCTGAGAAACATGGAAGACATCATGCACATTTGCAAAATTTTGAGGATGCTCTAGTTGATAAGCAAGTCCACCTCTCTTGCCAACAACTTTGAAAGGACCAACAAAACGAGGAGCTAGCTTCCCTTTAATTCCAAACCGCTGAGTGCCCTTCAAGGGAAAGACTCTGAGATAGACTAGATCATCCACTTGAAAGGAAACATCCCGATGTTTGCTATCATAATAGCTCTTCTGTCAGGACTGGACTGCTTTGATGTTCTCACGAATGACACAGCACATTTCTTCTGCTTAAGTGATCATGTCATTGCCCAACAACTGACACTCACCAGTTTCAGACCAGTTAAGCGGGGTACGACACTTTCTGCCGTAGAGAATCTCTAAAGGGGCCTTGCCTGAGCTAGCTTGAAAGCTATTGTTGTATGAGAATTCAGCATATGGAAGGCAGTCTTCCCACTTCATGACGAATGAAATCACACAGGCTCTGAGCATATCTTCAAGGATCTGATTGACTCTCTCAACTTGACCACTTGTCTGCGGATGGAACGCAGTGCTGAAATGGATCTTGGTACCCATAGCAGTATGGAAGGACTCCCAAAACTTGGAAGTAAAGAGGCTTCCACGGTCAGAAGAGATGAGCTGAGGAATACCATGCAAAGACACTATCCTTGACGTATACAACTCTTCAAACTGAGCTGCCAAGATAGATTCTTTGACTGGTAGGAAATGAGCAACTTTTGACAGCTTGTCGATAACCACAAAGATGGCATCGTTGCCTCTCTTGGACATGGGAAACCCAGTGAAGAAATTCATCTCCACATGATCGAATTTCCACTCCGGGATAGGCAAAGGCTGAAGAAGACCTGCTGGACGTTGATGCTCCGCCTTCACTCTGCGACAAACATCACACTCGTGCACGAACTGAGCAATTTCAGGTTTCATGTGAGTCCACCAGAAGGTTTGCTTGAGATCCTGATACATCTTGGAACTGCCTGGATGAATGGATAAAAGAGAATTGTGTGCTTCATCCATGATAACCTTTCTGAGATCACCTTTTCGAACCACAAGACGGTCCTCAAAGAACAAGGTATCTTTGTCATCAACGCGAAAGCACTTATACTTCGGAATGCCCTTGGCCACAGCTTTCTTCACTTTTCTCACCATAGCGTCAAGAAGCTGCGCTTGGTGAAACTGATCTTCCAGAGTCGGAGAAACTAGAAGATTGGCAAGAAATCCTTGCGGAATCATTTGAAGGTTGAGCTTGCGGAAGGCTTCACAAAGCTTGGGTTCAAGAGGCTTCAAAATGAGACTATTGCAGTACGCCTTATGGCTGAGCGCGTCTGCAATGACATTTGCTTTACCAGGAGTATACTCATTGCTTGGATTGAAGTCCTCAAGCATTTCCACCCAACGAGACTGCCGAAGATTGAGATTGGGTTGAGTGAAAATGTACTTCAAGCTCTTGTGATCGGTGTACACCTCAACTGGTCTACCCAACAACAAATGCCTCCAAGTCATTAGAGCATGCACAACTGCCGCCAACTCGAGATCATGAGTGGGGTAGTTCTTCTCGGCAGGCTTCAACTGACGCGAGGTATAATCAACAATCTTCTTATCTTGCATGAGAACACCACTAAGACCTTGGGGAGAAGCATCACAGAATACTTGGAAAGGCTTTGACTGCTCAGGAGGAACAAGAACTGGAGCTGAAGTCAGTCTCCGCTTGAGCGTATTGAATGCCACATCACACTCAGGAGACCAAACATACTTGACACTCTTCTGGAGGAGATTGGACAGAGGCTTAGCAATTTGAGAGAATTTCTCCACAAATCTTCTGCAATAACTAGCAAGCCCGAGGAAACTCCGAAGCTGCTTCACATTCTGAAGAGGTTCCCACTTCAAGATTGCCTCAACTTTCGTAGGGTGCACTTTAATTCCCTCGGCAGAGATCACATGCCCAAGGTACACCACTTCATTGAGCCAAAACTCACACTTGGAAAACTTGGCATAGAATCGATGCTCCCTTAACTTGTCAAGCACAAGGCGGAGATGCTCTGCATGCTCTTCCTCTGTCTCCGAGAACACAAGGATATCATCCAGATAGACCAAGATGAACTCATTCTTGAAAGGAGAGAAAATGAAGTTCATCATTCTTGAGAAGGTTGGAGGAGCATTCGCAAGACCAAACGACATGACGGTGTACTCATAGGAGCCAAAACTCGTACTGAAAGCGGTCTTAGGAATGTCTTCTTCGCGAATGCGAATCTGATGATAACCCATGCGAAGATCAAGCTTTGAGAAAACCTTGGCACCTTTCAGTTGTTCAAACAACTCATTGATGTTGGGAAGTGGGTACTTGTTTCTGATTGTGTTCTTGTTCAATGGATGGTAGTCAACACAAAGACGATCCGTGCTATCTTTCTTCTTGATAAAAAAACACCACAACCCCATGGAGAAGAACTTGGTCTGATCAGGCCTAGACGTTCTTGCTCATCTAGCTACTTATTTAACTCTTTCAGCTCTTCGGGGCCAAGTTTATACGGGAGCTTACAGACCGGTTTAGTACCGGGCTCGTGATCAATCACAAACTCGACTGGCCGGTGTGGAGGCATTCCTGGCAATTCTTCTGGAAAGACATCTTCATACTCATTCACCACTAGAATTTGAGAAATCGCTGAGATTTCACCCTTCTCATTAAGAGCAAAGAGACGGATTGTGTCATCGCAAGCCGCGAAAATAATCATGTCTTCTGAAGGACGAGTCAGCTTGACTTATTTTGCTTGGCAATCAACATATGCCTTATTCATAGCCAGTAAGTCCATGCCCAAAATGAGATCAATATCAAAATTACCGAGAACAATTGGAGAAGCTAGAAAAGAATAATTGCCCATCTTGATAGAAGCATCCGGAACAATCATATGCGAACTCATGCGCTTGCCCGGAGAAACCACACAAAAAGGACTAGCTAAATGCTCCACTAAAAACTCATGCATAGCGACAAAAGGCTTGGATATGAATGAATGCGATGGACCAGTATCAAACAAAACTTTTGCAGGAATATCATTAACTGAGAGATTACCCATAATCACATCGTGAGACTGCTTTGCTTCAGCTGCATTCAGCATATTCACCCAGACTGACTTGGGATTATGCTTCACCATTGCATTTCCTGGAGGCCTGACTGGAGGAGGAGGCGGCCGCTGGTTGCACTTGTTAGCATAGTGACCCTTCTGGCCACACTTGTGACAAGTCACCTCAGAAAGCGGACGAACATTGCGTGGAGGAGGAACAAGAACTTCCTTGGACGGCTGGGGTCTCTACTGAAATCCTAGGTTGGGTGGGTGGGAAGAACCACGACCACCGAACTGCTTCTGCTGCTGAGGAGGACGAAATGGAGGAGGATTTGGCACCCAATACTTCTGCTGCTTAGGAATCATCTGAGAGCTAGAAGAAGAAGAAAATGTATCCCTTGAACGCTTCGTCGAATTCTCCAACTTGAGCTGAGTTGCCTCGACCTTCAAAGCCATGTTGTAGAACTGATCCAACCATCGAGGCTCTTGAAGAACTAGGCCAAGCAGAAGCTCATCCTTGAGACCACCTCTGAACTAATAGATCATCGCCTTGTCATCTGGAACATCTTGCTTAGCATAGCGGGCTAGATTCTGGAACTCGATGTTGTACTGGTAGATAGACTTGCTTCCCTGCTTCAGGTGCCTGAACTTCTCACGCATCTCCTCGACAAAGCTTGTTGGAATGTAATAAGCCCTGAAGTCACGATGGAAATCGTCCCAAGTAACAACACGATCGCCCTTGGAATCCTTGTACTACTGCCACCAATCAGTTGCTTGGCCCTTGAGTTGGAATGATGCAAATCTGACAAAGTCCTCTGGCCTGACATTGCTGCACTCAAAATGGTTACTCATATCACGAAGCCAATCACCAGCATCAAAAGGCTGCTCACAACAGGTGAAAGACTTGGGCTGGTTGGCAAGGAACTGATTGAGCGTCGCAAACTGAGGTTGATTCTGAAAATTCCCTTGAAAGCCTTGCTGACCCTGCTCCCTTTCTTGCAGCAGCCTGAGCAACATCTGAGTGTTCGTATTGGTTGCGGCCATCACATCTTGCCAAGTTTCTGGAGGAGGAGGTGGCGGCGGCAGGGGTGGTGGTGGAACATCAGTAATCTCCTCACCACGACCCGGATTGTTGCGAGTTGGTGGAGCCATCCTGAAGATGGACAAAATGCATCAGCACCTCATTGATAAGATGAATTCAATAGCTGAATCAAATGTTTGAAAGAAATTGAACAAATAACAACACAACCTTCCTACTGAAAAATTAGTAAGAATGCTTCTTCGGTTTATGATAACATCATCAGATATTAGACGCCACTTGCAATAACACAAAAGTATTGAGCTAACTGCTCGGAACAATGTATATGCCCACATACATCTGAAGAAGATGATCCTAGATAACTACAAGATTTCCCACCTAAGAACTTCCGAAAGCTTTCTGGTTATGCAATCCGGTGTGGGGGATACAAGGAGAAAATATCTCACACAACTAGCAATCCTACACCCCAACTGTATCCATCCTTCAACACATAACTAGAGGCTTTTGCAAATTCATCTAACTCGAATCCTCAAACTCACAACGATACTAAACCACGGTGTTACCGCAGACGCCTCCCCAGTACTGGGTGACTCCGACCTTATCTCACCACGACAAGTATTGAACTAATTCCAAACACTCTCCGTCATGAGATATCAAGGAAGCTGAATGATAACGATGTGCCAACATTCCCTGGAGCTCGACTCCCCGGAAGAAATCAAGTCAGACAGGAGGCACCAAGAAAGAATCCTGTCACATCGGTATCATATAGACTCCAAAATACCTGCGTGATCCTAAATTTTTTTTGAGCGAGAAGAGGAATAGGATCAAAATTCCTAAGTCGAATACCTCATTAGAAAATAGAAGAGGAGTAAAAAGAATCCTACTCTCCGATATAACTAGACTCAAAATAGTTTTACTAGACTCGACTCGGCCAAGTTCGATCAAGCAAACGCTCCTATGGTCATATGGCTCTGAATACCAACTTTTCATGCCCAAGATGCGCACCCATCCATATTAAGGCACGAGGGCCTCGCAAGGGATTGAGGTGCATCTTGTCGTTCGCAAGTATAGTATCATTTCATCATACATTACATGAGAGATGAGTATACAAGTTTGGCTTACACTCGCCACATACTAAATTACAATTCCACACAGAGTTCAAATCATCAAGATGAAGACAGGGTCCGACTACGAACGAAATCAAATGATAAAACAGATGCAAATGATACTATCTCGCTATCCCAAAGATCACGACCATAGTCCTCTACTCATCCGGGTAAGTCAGGTACATCCTACTTCTTTCCTCATCATATTCCCAGTGGAGCTACGTCAGATCATCCTGCACGTACTCATCTGTACCTGTACCTGAAGTGTTGTAGTAATCTGTGAGCCACAAGGACTCAGCAATCATGCGCCCGGGTACCGAGACTATTCAAGCTTAAAGGTTGGGATGTGGTATGTGTTTAGTTTGCAGCAACACTAAGCATTTATGGTGGCTAAACTTACGTAACATGAAGATAAATATGGGTGGCCTACGATGAGCGATCGAATCTAGTATGACCTCTGTGAGATCCTAAACACTTACTTACGTCAATCATAACCCCATTGTGTTCTCTCTCGGATCATGTTCACGAGCAGAGACGATCACGGTTACTCACACAGTTGGTGTATTTTATTAGAGTTTACTTCAGGTTTACTATAACCGGGTGTTAAACAAATATCCAAGTTGCCACATAACCATGGGCATGGCTTTCCGAAAGATGTGACCCTGCAGGGGTGCTCCAACAAGTCCATCACAAATTAACCACATTCCACGGGAATAGCCTCGACCATGGATCTCGTGATCATCATAGGTAACTCCAAAGGAATTCCAACACCTCGAGATAACTCGAAGAAAGTCAGAGTCCAGACGCAAGACACTCGAAAAAGGTAAAACAAATCCAGCAAGACCTCCCGACGTGTCGAGGAACCCGATAAGAGCCTTGTATCTCGTTCACAGGACACGACGGATGAGCGATGGTTACCACGCCAATCACCGAGTTGCCCCGGGCGGCATTCATAAGCTTCTCTGGGTTGGACCAACACTCATGAGGAGCACTGGCCCGAGGGTTGATGAATTATCCACGGGGTTGCAAAGCCCTATGCAAATTTTATTAAGTTATTAAGCAAATATAGTACCAATGTTGGGTCTTGCCAGACAAGTTTTAATCTCAACCTAATAAACAAGGGGGTCCCCATGACAATCCTGAGCATGTTAGGAGCGCAAAGTATGGAAAACATAACACCGGTAACAAGAAACTATGGCGGTAATAGCGGAACAAATGACCTAGCAAAAGGCCAAGTCTTCCACCAATACCAAGATATATATGTGCATTAAATTAAATAACAGATAATATTGTGATATGCCAAAACCATGTTGAGACATGGAACAACCTGCACCTGCAACTAAGAACGCTATAAGAGGGGCTGAGCAGCGGTAACTTAGCCAATCAAAGGTTTGCTAAGATGTGGAGGGTGAGAGGCTATCATGGCAATTAGGAGGCTGACCTTCAAGTGGTAGGTAGCGCAATTTTAACGATAAGAACGAGACTCTAGCAAGCGAAAATAGTACCGGGATCCGGGTACGATCATCTTGCCTGTTGGTTCTTCAGTGGAACAAGTAGCAGGATCCTCGTAGTGGTACTTTCCTGGTTCCTCGTACTCAGTATCAACACTTGCGTCTACCCAAAAGAAACAGCAACAATAAACATCCAACCAAGGTGCAATGCACAACCAAGATGATGCATGATTCATTTATGAAGAATTAACATGGCAATCCAAAACTTGTCATGTTTCACATGCATTGGTTGATTAGTTTCCATTCTGGAAAGAACCTCATGTTAAGTTATTTAAACATGCATGAACATAGCAAATATTGATGCATCATACAAAATCGATAAAAATGCATATAAAGAACGCAAGAAACAGAGTTATGGTTCTCATGATATGCTCACAACAAGATACGAAGGCAAAACACAAGACGAGATAGACCTGGGCTATTCCTTGGCATTCCAAGGTAGCCACTGGTTAGGAAATGAAAAACTAACCACAATAGAGCCAAATATCAAGCAATTCTATGGAGTATAGCTCCCACAAGTCACAAAACAATAAAACAAACAATCTGCTACAAAACAGCAACATAGCAACTTTCACAGCCCACAACTTGAGTTACATGAATCCTATCACCACAAACAAGGCATTGACAGGAACTACATAGCATGCTTATCAACTTATCCAACTACACAATCTGAAAAGGATGCACACATCAATAAACATGAAGTTCACAATTTGGCATGATGAAACAGATTTCTGGGACTTTGTGAACATAACAGTTTTCTGGAATCTGAGTTAATCTGGTAGCATGTTGACAGCATAAGTTAAAGGTCTTAAACACAACCTCTTGGCATGAAAATTAACAGGGTGGTAGTAGACAACATCTACTTCAAAATACTAACACTGAGCATGAGCTAATTCTCAACATATCACAAGATGTCAACCAATCTTCATGGCATAAAATAACAGCAGATTCTCAGACTTGGAAATATTTAGCATGGTGTAAACAGTAACATCAAGTTAGCTACTTTGCAGCAAGTTTCCGACTTATATGGGAGATTCTCATGTCAAACAAAAATAGCATGGCATAATAGACATAAAACACTAGCACTTCCATGTTGGCACATGGCCCAAAGCAAGCATGGATTAATTCATGCAAAAATGACAAAGTAGCATCATAGTAGAAAACGACAGTTTAATAAACTTGCTCAAAAGTGAAATATGATTGCAACAATGGATTCCTTGGCTCTTTCTACCCCAAAATCATGTGTCATACTCATATATACATGTGATGCAACATGTCACAACTATTCTAGCAAAACCATCACCTCTCTTATAAGTTAAAACTTACTTAAAATGCACATGAGCAAATATGAACATGACCAGATTAGGAAACTTATCTCAAAATGGAAATGATCTACCCATTCCTACAAAACATGTAATACCACCATCAACGGGTATGACAAGTCGGGAAAAGGACCCACTTGTCACCCATACACACATACACTCTACACACACACTACACAAGCATACACACACATGCTCCATATGCCCAAGAGCATATGAGCATATACTCACCCATGAACATACCACCTAAGAGGGGGGGTGTTCATCCACACACACACATGCACCATATATGCATAATGCATATAGGCACATACACACATGCACAAGTGCAAATGGTCACCTACACACTCACAGTACACATTCTCATGTGTGTGGGTGGTCATCCACACACATATGCACACATATATGCACAATGCATATATGCATATGCATATGCATATGACAACACACTCACACACATACTCACTCACATACACATGATTAGATGCATATATGCACACATACATGCACTACACACTACCTTACTACTCCACCACATATGTATGTATGCATTAAGCACACACACACACACACTACACATGTAGCATCATATACATACTCACACACACTCATATATAAACAGAAAAGCAAAACAAACATACAGGCATGTTTGCACATACACACATACATATATAGCAAAGGAGAAACAAAAATAACGAAAGAAAAGAAAAATAAACAAAAAAGGGGGAGGGGTTCGGGTCGAACCCACGACCTCAAGTCGCTACCCCGAGCCGGTTGCCACTCTGCTATCGACGCGACACTTAACAAGAGAGGGGAACGGCTACTCTAACACACACACACACACACGCACGTGAACCTGACAAAACTGAAAAATAGAACAGCTCCAGCGACAGAGCGCGGGAGCGGGCAATTTCGGCGACTCATGGCCTCACCGGTGAGGGGAAACGATGGAGAGGAAGATGCACCTACGGGGGTCGCATCCCTACCTCTAACACCGATGAGAACCCACGAGAACATCACCTGCAACTACGGCGGAGCTATGGCGGACACGAGCACGGGCTCGTCGGGCACGACGAGCTCGCGCATGCATCGGGACAGAGGGGCACGGCGGAGGATCGGCTATTCACCACGGGGCTGTCGAAGGAGAAGATGACGACGGAGGGGGTCGGAGACGCGCGCCGGAGTCGAAGCAGGGGAAGAAGACGACGGAGCAGAACGTCACCGGCATAGACGAAGAAGGGGCCATCGCTGTAGAGCCTCTCCGGGGCTCCGAGCGGCAGGAATTGAATGTGGGGAGGATCCCCGAGCCCCCGGATGCCATCGACGACGACGAGGTCGACGGAGACGATGAGCGGACGCCGGCGAGCTTCTGTGAACCTCTCTGAACTCACTCTGAAGCTTACCTAAGAGAGGGAGAAAGGAGGGGAAGGGGAGATATGGAGAGGGAGAAGGGAGCTACAGCGGCTGGAGGGGGAAGAGGAACCCTAGCGGAGGAGGCACGCACGTCGAGGGGGTTTAAATACCCCTGGGGCTGACGGCAACGGACGGCGAAAGGAGACGGCGGAGGCGCTGCTCTCTCTGGTTTCTGACGAAAAGGAGCTAACGACGGTCGACGGGGCAGGTAGCCGCTTGCACCTGGGCTGGGCCGCGCAGGGAAGGAGCCGGCCCGGATCTCTTCTCTCTCTCAGGAAAATAAAAACACAGAGGGGTTTTCTATTTAAATAAAGCAGCAAGGAAAAGGAAAACCCCGAAGAAAAATAGAAGAGTTTTTGAAAAGACAAAATTACATTTGAGTAAAATAATATTGGAACTATTTAATAAAATAGTCTAGGGGATTTTTGAAGCAAGTAATTTTAATAGTTTTTTTAAAATAACAGCCCCTGGTTATTTAAACCTCACATGCATACAAACTCCAAACATCAAAAGAACCCTACTCATAATTTATAAAACAAAAAGGGCTACCTCTTGAACATTTTTAGACAATTTAAATAGCAACTTAAATCTGCTGATAAATAACAAAGAAAGAAAAGGTTATTTAGTGGGGTTGTTTGAAAAGGAATAAGGAGGGGAAGAAGAAGGAGAGTTGCATCACAAATCCCCAAGCACATCACACAACACAAGAACACACTCACACACAAAGTCACTACAATAGCAAAGACATGGCATGATGGATGCAATGATGCATGATACATGATGCATGAATGCAAGAACAATACATGGAATGACAAGGAGCAAAATAATTGCATTAAGCTCATGGCAACAAGGTTCATACAAGACACATGCCATAAAAGGTAGGGACAGCACTTGGGCTGTCACAGAAATATACTTGGTGGAAACATTAGTTCAATGACTTATATGTTGTTATTAATTACCAAAACCACCAAGGGAGCAAATGTGCTTTCAATCTCCCCCTTTTTGGTATTTTATGACAACATATAGATCAAAGCTTCGACATATGATATAATCAATGAATATAATTGTCGCTTTGAGAAGTATGTGATAAGCAAGAGCTCCTCCTAAATTTGTGCATTATTTTAAATTTGCGTTTGAATGCAAATGCACAATCGATTAGGTACATGGGGCACTTCTTCCATGTCACATACAACTTGGTGGTGTGTGAGAATAATAAGAGTTAACAACATAGCACGACACAACAAGTAAAGTGAGTGACCATCACATGATCATCAAATGATAGGAAATAGTAGCAACACATGTAACAACGTATGATCAAACACAAACACAAAAGTGTCTCACGTCAAACCGAAATAGCCAAATGTTTTATAAAACCAGCAAATAAAAACAGACGCTCTCTCACTCGAAGCCTAAGATCTATATACAACTTCTCCCCCTTTGGCAACAAGTTACCAAACAGTTCAAAGAGATATAGCTAATCGTTCTGCGGCTGATCTCCTCCAGTCATCGATGTCAGAGTTGAGAGAACTGCGTCGGTGAAGATTTCTGTTGAAGTCCTGGATTGAGCTGGAGTAGATACTGGAGGCATTGGAGCTCATGGAGCTAAAGATATTGTGGCTGGAGCAGAAGATAAAGGCCTCATCTCTGGAGCTGGTACTATAGGAGTCCTGGCCTTAGTCGTGAACTGGGCAGTCATCCTGACAGGTGCACTATCCTCCTCATCATCAGAAGAGTCAGACTCTGAAGTGGTGTGATAGATTGGGGCTTCATCAACCTCCTTCTTGAGCTCATTGACTGTCTTAATGAGCCCATCAACCTTGTCATTGAGGGTCTTCACTCTATCCTCAAAGATCCTCGCAAGACTGTTTTGATTGTCCAGTATACCTTTGATATCCTTCTTCATGTCCATGACAGTGGTGATCAAAAGATCTATCTACTCGTTCCTGGATCTGGGAACCTGAGCATTAGTGGCTCGAGTTGCCTCTACTTCTGCCTCTGCATGTGCCTAAGCTGCAGCTGATGTGGGATGGTCTGGGTCTATCACCAGAACGATATCCTCAAACTCCGGCTGAAGTGGAAAATGCGGACTGTCCAAAGCAAAGATGTGCTTCTTAAGCTGAGAATTGATGAGCATCTGGATATAGGGTGCGTAGCAGCATGAGTGCTTCTGATTAGCAGCAACCCTCTTCACAGTCTCTACTATGAAGTCCATCACTCAAATCCTGGTGTGACGATCAAGATGGATGAGCATGTTGATGGAGTATCCACGAATCATCTCCTCATCTCTGGACTTGGGCATCAAGGTATGTCTTAGGATAGTGTTCATGGTATGGAGGCCTGGCTGGAGAAAGTAGATAGATCCAAGCTTGCGGGATTGCACTTTATCTGCATGGATAGGATTATACATGTCCTTCATAGCATTGTGGCTCTCCTTGGATTCTATGTAGACATCCAAATCTCCATCCTGAACCTCTGGTACTCTTAGGATGGCAGCCCACTCATCAACAGAAGATTCATATCTTGCTCCTTCAATCATCCAGACAATCCTACCATCTCCATAGAAATGTGCAGTTGAGTAGAGTTGCATGATCATCTCATCGTTCCAAGTAGTAAACTCCTTCCCAAAAAATTGATCTAGGACAATGTAGTGGAAGTTGTCTTGGACACATGGAAAGTAATTCTCGTTATCTGTGATGTACTTCCGGTCAACATATCTCATGTCGCTGACTCCAGGGCTCTTGTCTAGCAAAACTGTCTCATAGAAGTCTTGCTGCTCTTTGGTGTAAAACCTGTAGTCCACAACAGTCTTTTTCCTCTGAGCATAAGGATCAATAGCTCTACATCAAGCCTGAATCCTTCCCCTTGTTCATATCCTCATCTACTGGGTGGCTGGCATCATGAACTGGAAGGTGAGGTCTGAGCTTCATCAGAACAGTCATAACATCATCATCATCAGCTTCTCTGAAAGTGGACTTCTTGTTCTTCTCAGGAGCAGGTATGTCTCTGGTAGTCCTCTTGGACTTCTGTACATCAGCTTTCTTTGAAGTTGCCTTGGTGCTCTTGGAGGTGCCTGGCTTGGGCATAGCATCATCCAAAAGTTTCTTGGCCTTCTTCTTAGGAGGGGACTGAGCAGCAGGTTCCTCCGCTTCCTCCTCTACAGCAACAGCCTCCTCTAGATCCTCATACATTGAGGTAGGCCTGCCCTGCACACAGATGATCCTCTTCCCGGATGTCTTCTTTAGCAAAGTTTTCTTGGGGACCTCAACATACATTGTTGCTCTAGCACTCTCATGTGCTTTGAAGGTCTTTGCAGGAGCATAAACTTTGCTGACCACCCTCCTAGACGAGGTGGCCTCAGTGGCAGGATTCCTAGCAGCCTTCTCTTGCGTCTTAGAAGGAATCTCTTCCGGGAAAAAATCAGAGTCTTCTTCCTCTGAGTTGAGTCTCTTCCTTGTCCTAGTGGCAGCTTTTGGCAACCCATGAGAACTGGGAGTGCCTGAATCTGTGGAAGAACTGGAATCGGGACTCGTGCCTGAACTTATCTCGACGTTCTGCCCTGGCAAATTCTCACTATCTGCACCTGACATGCTGACCCTGTGAATATAGTATAGAAGAGTAGAATAGGATAAGTCATCACAAAATGAGTCCGATTTTTGAATGTTTGAACAATAGACTTTCATAGTTTTACATTCTGTCAAATGAAAATCGGTACAGCCGAAGCAAAAATATTGGAGCTATCGAGACAGACTTTCTCCTTAGCCAAAACTCGGCACCCATTTCAGGGCGACCGAAAGGTGCACTCGGTTTCACCGAGAAATTTCTCAGCAACCCAGACATACAAATCGGTGAGACTGATTTGCTTGCTTCGGTTCCACCGAGTTTCATCGGGCGGACGGCAAAACCATAAAAATCCATGGTTCTCTACTCTATGGAGTTTTTATGTGGACGGAACAACATGCAAACGGTGGATTATTGAGGGGATAAGCTTCATTGCGCAATATTTGGATGGGGAGTGCAATAAGGGTCGAATACATACCCTAGCTCGGTGATGGTTCCGCTACGGCGTGGACGACGGCGTTGATTCCTGTCGACAGCGAAGATCCCAACGGTGGAGGAGCGCGGGGAGACAAGGGAGATAACCAGGGGGTCGTCCTTTGGCAGTTACGGTTCTGAGGCGCGACGTTAGAAGATTTATTTTCAATGCGTCGGCGTCCACAACATATATACCCATCACTATCGGTGACACCGATTCTATATTTTTGGTGTCACCGAGTTTCACAACTGTCAGCTGACAGGGAAACTCGGTGTAACCGAGAATATGGAATCGGTCTTACCGAGGTAAGAAAACCAGATCAACCCTAGGCATTCGGTGAGACCGAGAATTTGAGGTTGGTTCCATCGAGATGCACTTGGGAGGTTTTAATGGTCAGTCCTTGACGATACAGAACTCCGAGTTCTCCTCACACAGAGAGATCGAAAAATACTTGTTCAAATTTTGCGATGCAGCATGAATAGAGTATGAGGTGAGAAAGCATAGATAGCTAAAGGAGTGGTCCTAGGCATTCTTGTATATCCAATTGGCAAATAAATATGAAAAGCCAAATAGCAACCATTAGATATCCTTGAATGAGTAAATAAATGTAGACCAACATGCTCACACAATTAGATATCAAATGAAATCATGGCAAACATGCACAAACACAATGGCATCTAACAACCACTTGGGCGATGACGGAGTCAAATATATATGAGTATATTGACTTAGGAGCCAAGTAAGAATACTTGATCATATGTCATACTCATCGTTTATGCACAAGTGGGGTTACCACTTTTACGTAAAGCATTTAATGTTGTCACATTCCAAGTGATGCTTTAACACAAGTCTTAGAGTAAAGCTCCCCCTTGATGTGACATCCCCCATAAGAGGGACAAACTAACCTTGGGTTTTATCGATGAAGACTTCATGTTGGTGAGGTAGTGGTGGATGCTCAAAGTTGATGAAGATCACCAAGAGTTGGGATCCTTGTTGTTTCATTACTCTTCTCACCTACATGGGTTAGTACCAACACACAAGAGAAAAATACAAGGATCTCTATGGACATGGAGTGCAAAGCATACATTATGATGTCCATTGATTTGTAGATTACCTTGTCCCTTGCTTACCTTTGAGGGAATGTTTGACTCCTTGAATTATTGCATGAACTTGATGTTGATTGCAAATAGTTCTTGCCAATAATGATGTGAGTGAATTTCATCGGCGGAGTCACCCCTCAAGAACTTCTCTAGTTCTTCTTCTTGGGGACCGACATCAAGTTGATGTGGATCCTTGGTGTTGAAGTACAACTTGTAGAAGGTGAGCCTGTAATAGCCTTGGGAACCCACTTCCCCAAAGCTTGGGATTCATCTTCATAAGAGTCAATGTCCTCTTGAAGCTTGTTCTTGCCCTTGAGCTTGGTGTCTTGTGGTGGAAGGTCATCTTGAGCTTTTTTTCCCTTGGGAAGAGTATTTTCATACTTCTCCTTTTGAACAAAAAACTTGGGATTGGGGTATTGACCTTCTTCCCATTCAACTCCATTAGCGTTGAAGTAGCCAACACCACGATTCTTTCGGTATCCTCCGTGCTTGCGTACAATCTCCTCAAACTGTTTGCACCCTTCAAGACTCTTGTAGATACCTTTCTCTATAGTCCCTTTCAAGAGTTCATTTTCTTGATCAAGTGTAACTTGGCTAAGAGAAGAGTTAGTGGGATCAAGAGAACTACTAGAAGCAATATCATTGGATTTATCATTTTATTGCTACTAGTTGAAGAACCTTTTCTTTCCTTTTTTACGACCTTGCCTAGACTTAAGTTGTGGCATGAATGTAGATAAGAGAAGTCGCTTGGCTAGATAAGAGGAAGTCTTCTTTCAAAGATCGTCATTGATAGCTTTATGGAACTCATGCTCTTGCTCTAATTTGAGCTTCTTGAAGCGTAGCTTCTCATATGTCCTTTCAAGTTCTCAATGATCTCGTAGAGTAGACTCGTGAGCTAACTTAAGAGTTTTTAGTTCTTGAGTTAGTCGTTGTATTTCCAACTTATTATCATCACACGACTTATCTACACTAGAGTGAGTACTAGCAAGTTCATTTTGACTAACATTGCTAGATTTGTCAAATAGCAAGTCATCTTCAATTAACAAGACATCTTCATCACTATTGAAATCAAGATACTCGGGGTGTGATAGCTTGGGGCCTTTAGCCATGAAGCAAATTCCACTCCCTTAGTTTGGAGAATCAAATAGATCATAGGAGTTGGTAGTCACTAGTGCAAGTCCGGCAACACCTTCATCTTGCCTATGGTCGGAATTGGAGTGATAGCTTCTCTCGGAGTGGTTGTTGGATTCAGAGTCGGAAACCCGTTAACCAATATGAGCTTGATGTTTCCTTCTTGCGTAGCTCTTGGTGTACTTTTCCTTCTTCTCCAAGTCCCTTCTTCTCCTTGAGGGTCTTCATTCATAACGATCATCTCTACTCCTTCTCTCTCTTCGAGGTGACTCATCTCTTGAGCTTCGTCTTCTTGGTGACTCTTCTTTCCTCTTGTAAGGAGTCGTGCACTCATTGGAGTAGTGTCCAGGCTTCCCATAATTGTAGCAGTTTCGGTCATGACTTGACGAACGCTTCTCTTCATATCTTGAGTTGGAGCTTCGATCTTTGCTTCTATTCTTGTAGAACTTATTGAATTTCTTGACCATGAGGCTTATCTCTTCATTTGTGACAAGGTTCTCTCTAGAGGTAGCGAGAGCATCACGTGTGGCTTTGTAAGTACCGTTAGACTTGTGGTGAAGCTCTTCCTTGTCCTTGATTGTCATCTCATGAGCAACAATTCTACCAATCACTTCCGTTGGCTTGAGATATTTGTAGTTGGGAGTCATTTGGATCAATGTGCAAATGGTGTCATATCAATCATCCAAAGCTCGAAGTATCTTCTTGATGATGAAATTGTCAGTCATTTCTTCGCTTCCTAAGACGACAATCTCATTGGTGATGAGAGCTAGCCTAGAGTACATCTCAGCGACTCCTTCACCATCCTTCATCGTGAACTTGTCAAGCTGACCTTGAAGAACATCCAACTTGGATTATCTCACAGACTCAGTTCCTTCGTGCATATCAACCAAAATATCCCAAATCTCTTTTGCATGTTCAAGACGATTGATTTTGTTGAATTCTTCGGGGCATAGGCAGTTGAATGGAATGTCACATGCTTGAGCATTGAGTTGCAACATCTTCAATTCATCCGCAATCGCTTCGTGATCGGGTTCCTTTCCTTCCGCAAAGAATTCACCTTGCAAGACAACATGCACAACAGCCCAAACGGTGGGGTTATGACCAAGCAAATGCATTTTCATTTTGTGCTTCCAACTAGCAAAATTAGTGCCATCAAAGTATGGAGCTCTACGGTGATAATTTCCCTCACTAGACACCATACTTCTCCTAGGTTGTGAGACGAATGCAATGGATACCAAAGCTCTGATACCACTTGTAGGATTGAAAGTAGTGCTAGAGGGGGGTGATTAGACTACTTGACCAAATAAAAATCTACTTTTTCCCAATTTTAATTCTTGACAGATTTTAGCATTCATGGTATGTCAAGTACACCCTACACATGCATGTCTAAGAGTATAGCAGCGGAAAGTAAAGACAAGCATGTAAGTAAAGAGAGGGTAGGAATATCAAATGCAATTGGTGACACGATGATTTTTCCCGTGGTTCCGATAGGTGGTGCTATCGTACATCCACGTTAATGGAGTCTTCAACCCATGGAGGGTAACGGTCGCGAGAGTCCAAAGAGGGCTCTACCCACGGAGGGTTCCATGAAGAAGCAACATTGACTATACCATGACGGCCTACGTCCACAGAGGACTAGCCTTACTCGGGGTATATCTTAACGAAGTAGGCGATCTCCTTGCCCTTACAAACTTCTTGGTTCACTCCACAATACGAAGTAGGAGGCTCCCAAGCGACACCAAACCAATCTAGGAGCACCACCCTCCAAAAGGTAATAGGCTCGGTAATGCAATGAACTCCTTGCTCTTGTGCTTCAAGATGATAGACTCCTCAACACACAATAACTTTCTCACAGATATGGCTTGGTAGAAGAGATTGATTGGGTGTAAAGCAAGTTGGGAAGGCTAGAAATCAAGATCCATATGGTTGGAGTGGAAGATCTTGACCTCAACACAAGGATAGGTGGTTCTCTCTCAGAAAATCAGTAGATATGAGTGGGGAATAGTTCTGAATGCAGTCTCGGTTGCACCGAAAGTCTAAAGTTTAGCTGAGTCTGTCTAGGGTTTGGAATCGGTGGCACCGGGATGGAAATGTTGGTTGCGCCAATTTTGAGTATTTGGTGTTGGACAGACTTTTGTGGGAGAGTTTGTGGGTGTTTTTGGTGACTATGACTTGTGCAGTTATGAGCATTTTGTTCACCAACAAAACCTTACCCCCTTTTAATAGTATTGGCTTTCCTATGGACTCAAAGTGATTTCTCACAAATGTAAAACATAGATTCCTCTAGCCTGAAGCTTTGCGAACCTATTTCCTTGCATCTTGGGGTATTGCATAATCTCCACAATCCTTTTGCCAATCCTATCATTGAACATTTCTTGAAATATACTTGGTGGAAACATTAGTTCAATGACTTATATGTTGTTGTTAATTACCAAAACCACCAAAGAAGCAAATGTGCTTTCAATTCCTACATATTCTACGAAGTTTTTGGTAGAACCACGATGTCAAGGATTCAATTAATCCTGTACATAGTTCCCTTTGTTCTTCGGTATGTTACTTGCCCGAGATTCGATCGTCGATATCTCTATACCTAGTTCAATATCGTTACAGGCAAGTCTCTTTACTCATTCTGTAATACAAGATCCCATGGCTAACTCTTTAGTCACTTTGCGTGCAAGGCTTATTATGATGTTGTATTATCGAGTGGACACTGAGATACCTCTCCGTCACACGGAGTAACAAATCCCAGTCTTGATCCATGCCAACTCAACAGACACCCTCAAAGATACCTGTACAGCAACTTCATAGTCACCCAGTTAGGTTGCAACATTTGATACACACAAGGTATTCCTCCGGTGTCAGTGAGTTGCATGATCTCATGGTCATAGGAACAGATACTTGACAGGTAGAAAACTATAGCAATAAACTAACAAGACCATATGCTACGTTCATAGTTTGGGTCTCGTCCATCAAATCATTCTCCTAATGATGTGATCCCTTTATCAAATGGCATATCATGTCTATGGCTAGGAAATATTGACCATCGTTGATCAACGAGCTAGTCTACTAGGGGCATACTAGGGACACAGTGTTGTGTATGTATCCACACATGCATTTGAGTTTCCAATCAATACAATTATATCATGGATAATAAACGATTATCATGAACACGGATATATAATAATAACCACTTTATTGTTGCCTCTATGGCATATTTCCAACACCTCAGGCATCGTCTTGAGTTGAACCGGACTCAAAATCACTAATATTCCAAAAATAATCTTTGTAAAATTTTATTGCGTTTGGACTTCAATTGATATGGAATTTTTGCAAAATAAAAAACACACAAAAACAGGAACTCACACTGGGCACTGGGTCAATAGGTTAGTGCTTAAAAATAATATAAATTTTTAAATGATTACTCAAAAAGTATCATAAAATGATAATATAATAGCATGGAACAATAAAAAATTATAGATACGTTGGAGATGTATCAGGTAATAGTCGCGTGAGTCCACAAAGGTCTCCACCCATGAAGGGTCCAGAAGAAGTAACCTTACAAACTATGGCTTACGTCCACGAAGGACTAGACTCACTCGGGGTAGATATTCCTGAAGTAGGCGATTTGCTTGCCCTTACAAACTTTTTGGTTCAACTCCACACGATTCGGAGGCTCGTGAGCAACGTTTAATCAATCTAGGAGACACCACCCTTCAAAATGTTATAGATTGTGTATGGATGATGAACTCCTTGCTCTATTGCTTCAAAAGATAGTCTCCTCAACACTCAATCACTCTCTCACGAAATTTGGCTTGGTAGGAGAGGATGATTGGGTGAAAGAAACTTGGGGAGGCTAGAAATCAAGATTCATATGGTGGGAATGGAATATCTTGATCTCAATATATGAGTAGGGGGTTCTCTCTCGGAAAATAAATGGTGAAAGTGTTGGCTTGTTCTGAGTGCTTTCTCCATGAGTGAGAGGAGGTGGAGGGGGTATATATAGCCACCTTCAAAAATCTAACGGTTACAACATTATTGCCCAACTCGGTGGAACCGAAGTAGAAACTCAGTTGTACCGATTAATGCAAAATTTCCTTTTTTGGGGGTTTCTGGTGAGACCGAATGATAACATCTCGGTGAGACCTATTCAGTTGGCCTTCAGCAGATCCGCACTTTGGTGTCTCAAAGTTATAAAACTCGGAAGTTCTGAAATTAAATATCTCGATTCCAGAAAGTTGGTCACTACTTTTCGGTTGTACCAAACAGATTCTCGGTGGTACCGAGATGCTAGGGTTTGGCTTGGGTTCTGTCTAGAGCTAACATGGTGAGACTGAAATGGGAAACTTGGTGTCAATGAATTTGGTAATCCAGGTTTTTTGGATAGAATCTTTTATGAGAATTTGGTTGAGGCTTTTGGTGGCATATCTCTAAGAACTTCAAGCAACCAAATCATTTTCAATACCTCATCCACTTTTAATAGTATTGGCTTTCCCGTGGACTCAATTGTGATTTCTCACATAAAACTGAATGTAGAGTCTTGTGCCTTTTGCCAATAGGCGTTCTTTTCATCTAGGGGATCTTTCTCACAATTCCTATCCAATCCATTCACTAACTTTACTAAAATATACGTGATAGGTTGATTAGTTCTATTCGTAGGCAAACCACCTAGGGAGGAGTTGTGCTTTCATCTAGCTACTTCTCTATACCCAGTTCTGACCGGACTTTCTCCTTCATTTCCTTTGGTGCTTGCTAGAAGCTTGCTCCAGGTCAGAGGTCATACTACTCCCCTTGTTTTTAGGAACATGCATTTGAGTGGTTTTTATTGGTACATGCACTCTTCCGTGCGAATTTTGACCATATTTAAGGATTTTGTAACACCTTTTAGACAAGTAAATGAATCTGGCAGATTATTTGCAAGATGTTGCAAATTAATGATCTTCCGAACTTGGAGTTCGGTCCCTTGGGTATGTGGATCAGAGGATGAAATGGCACGAGCATTCCAATCAATTTCCAGCATTCTTTCTGGTACTTGAAACCCCTAATGCTAGAAAATGTTCCTCATTGAATATGCAGTCAGCATGACGGGCTGTGAACTAGTAAGGGGTTCCAGGTACTTGATAATGTACGGCAATTTGTAACCCACATAGATTCCCAACTTCTTGCATGGGCCCATAGATGTCCGGTGTGGTGGTGAGATCGGGATGTATGCAACACATCCGAACTTACGTAGATGGGGAACTATAGGAGGGTTTCCACGTACTAATTCTAGAGGGGAAGAACTGTGATATGA
Organism: Hordeum marinum; assembly: GCA_022496015.1. Classification (NCBI taxonomy): domain Eukaryota; kingdom Viridiplantae; phylum Streptophyta; class Magnoliopsida; order Poales; family Poaceae; genus Hordeum; species Hordeum marinum. The sequence continues at coordinate 492,860,692 of CM039675.1, forward strand.
AGTTGGCCTCAATTGTACCAAGTCCGCAGTATGTAAAACAACGTGGCCCCAATAAGAGGTTGCAAAGTTGCAATTCGTCAGCAAAGGTCTTGCAATGAGTTTAATCCTCTTAATCAATCACTACTAGGAAAAATCCTAGCAGTAGCACGGTTTTTAGGTGTATCAGTAGAGTGGGTACCCGTGCTACTGATATGGCGCTACAACTAACATTTAGCAGCATCACATTTTGACATGTGCTACTGCTATACCTATGTAGCGGTAGTGCTTTCCATACCAGCGCTACTGCTAAGTCCTTTAGCAGTAGCGTTTTCCTGTCCAGCACTACTGCTAAGTCCTTTAGCAGTAGCATTTGACACGCGCTACTTCTATACCTACTTAGCAATAGTGCTTTCCATACCAGCGGTACTGCAATAGTCTCATCATATCATCCAACACAAATCAGGTCGTCACATAATAATCACAATATAGCTATACAAGTTACATGACATGTCTCATCATACATAATGTAGCACTTCTTGAGGCATCGGTTCATATCCCTCTTTTGCACTAGCGTGAACCTAAACTAACTACTAGCTGTCGCTCGGAAACCGGAAACCGGTGCACCTGGACCTGACACTCCGGCCACTCGTCGTATACTCCTGGCATAGCTCTTCTTCCCCATTAATGATCTATGCACCTGCATCATCACATGAGTTGATGATATGCAACATATATAGTTGAGAAACACAAAGAGAGAGAATTGGCAAAAATAGAAGCAACATATCATAAGCATAAATAACAAAGTTCATCGTACCCAAAATGCCCTAACTAGAGTGATCTTCGCTATCCTATTCGTCATAGAGAAAGTATGGACTAAACGGACACATTGTCATATATCGTCAATCACTCCAACATGTTGTGCCATCCATCCAAGTCAGGGAGATAGTCCCCGAGCACAGTGAAAGGCTTCAGGTCGAGATGCTAAGCAGCTACACGTGTTCGGATGTCTTCCCGCGACATTTGCCATTCTTCGTAGAATATCCCTGTTTTTTGGAGGACCTCCTTCATGATGATTTTGGCAAGTTCACGATGGATGTGATAGAACTCAGCTCAGAGTCAATGATCTGGGATATCTCCTAGATTCTTTGCTCGTTGCAGAATATGGGCATCGCTGGATCTACGTGACATGTGAAGGTTCTGCTGATGTAACATCCCAAAATTTGGAATGTTATATTAATCAATAGAATGATAGATTGTTTGATTGAGTGATTGAAAATTGAGTGAAATTTGAAACTATTTGAAACTTTTGGATGAGAGGGAATAAAATGACTTTCCCCTTTGTGTTTGATTTCAAATTCATGCAATTTAAATCAGTGAGAGAAGATGACATGACTTCTTCATAATAAAACATTTGAAAACTGAATTTGAAAACTATTTGAAATCTTTTTGTTACGGAGTTCATTTCATATTTGGTTCCATTTTAAAGTTTGAAAGAATTCAAATTCCCTTGACAAAATTTTGAGTGGAGTATTATGGCACTCTAAACAAGGGTCCATTTGAATCTTATTTGAATTTAAAAAACTCAGAAAATTATTTCTGAAATATTTCATATTAGATTTCAAAGCCATTTTTGAAATTGGTTTTAAAAATTTATTTTTTCTCCAAAAATAAAATATATGGAAAATAGGGTAAAATGATTCCCTTGAGTATCAAAATGGAGATAAATGAATTTGAAGCAATTTTCGAATTTACACTTAATAGAGCGCCACAACCACCAGAACTACCGCATCGACGACCACCCGAAGACCCCCTCCGCTCCCGAGCTCGCCGCCGTCGACACCGTTGTCGCCGAGCTCGCCTTCGACCACCTCTAGTCGCACCGTTCACCGCTGCATCTATTGGAGCTCTTTCCGTCGTCCGAGACCCGCCAGGGAGCTCGCCAGCATCAACCTCGAGCCACCACCGTCATCGAAAATCGCTGGAGAATCCCTCCGCCCAATGTAAGTCACCGGCGCGCCATCCACTGTCCCATTTAGATCCAACGTACCGTAATAGATATTTCAACAGCAAAACATTTTCTTCTAAGGCTCGGCCATTCGCTCATTAGCACCCATGCGCACACACCTTCCTCCAATCATAGTGCGCCACGTCGCCCCCCTGTACGCTAGGTTTTATTTTGTTTTCTGTTTTATTTTTCTGAAACAGAATTAGTTCTCTTTTTGTTTAGTGTATATCTTTTATGTTTTTATTTGTTTTAATTTGATTATTTTTGCATTGTGTCAAAAATTTAGTATAGTTTCTGTAGATGTAAAGTTTGAACATATTTGAAAATATTAAATTTGAATTCTGCTGAATTTGGTCAAATCATTAGAACTTGAATATCTTGAGTTTAAAAATAGATTTTGAGTTGATTCTTTTTGCTACTGGTCAATAATGATCTTATCAGTAGGTAGAATTTGAGAATTTTTAGATTAGTGTTTCAAGCAAAACAGTACTGTTTTGATTCTTTTTTAGGTTTATTTCTGTTGCCTTATTTTTAATTGTTTTTAATTTATTTTATTTTCTTTCAGTTGACAAGTTTTACATTGTTTTATGTTAGTAAACAGTAGTATTTCAATGAAGTTTATTTTTATGTCATTTATTATTTTAGCATGAAATCAATTCTAGTTTCATAATAACTTGCAAATTGATTTTGTTGCTAGTTTGATTTCTTATTTGAAAATATTAAAAAAATGTTTTACAAGTTTCACTTTCTGTTAACTTAGTTGTTATATTTTTTTATGTTATTTAATATTTTATTGTTTTTCTTGTTGTTCAGTTTATTAGTCAAAAACTTATGTTGTTTAATGAATTATTTTATCATAGTTCTTAGTTGTTCTTCAAAAGTAATTCTTTTTGCTATTAAAATATTTGCTAGAATACTTTTGTTAGGTTTTACTTTGTTGTTGTCTTACTATTTGAAAATAGGATTATTTGTAGAGAAAACCAACCTTTGGTTGTGTTGACGAAGTTTTGTTTTGAGTTTTGTGTTAAGTATTTCCTTCATCACAAACTTGTTGTTTTAAGTTTTGTGTTGCGTATTGATTGTTAGTATTGATTGCTAGAAGTGTTTGCTTATGAATGCAATGATTGGCTATATAGATTTTCATTGAAGAGTGAGGAATAGTTCTATCAAGTTATTACTGAGAGAAATATTATTCTTCATCAATAGTACAAGCAAGTTCACTTTGATCATCTTACATTACCTATGTTTTATTTGCATTAGAACCAATCTTTCCGTCATACATCCAGTAGGATGTTGAGCTTGAACTTGTAGAGTATCATCAGGTAGGAGAAACCCAACATCCTGTTACCAATTATCCGGGAAGGGACGTTACTTCACAATTGCTATGCTTTGGTAGTCGGGGTTGGTTGTGAGATTCAGGAGTGTTGTGAGGTTAATTAATTATTTCAAGACCTGCATGATGATCAAGACTTCAAGACTTCAAGGACTCAATATACCTCTGGGTGGATTGTGTAGGAGATATGCCCTAGAGGTAGTAATAATAGTTACTTTAGTATCTCCAAGTTTGTAATGAATGTTTATGATCCATGCTATAACTACAATGATTCTCGAGTCTGCAATATCCACGAGGCTTGGAGGGAAACTCATGTGCACGTGTGGTATAATAGACGGTAAATTGTATTCCTAGTCTTGCCTCTAAGACTGGCACAAGTATTGCATGATGATCCTGTTTTCCTGATCATGGGCATGGCCATGCCGGCAATTTTGAGGGCACAATGTTTGTAGAATACTTCTGTTGAATCGATCCGAATTGATGTTATGCTATGAGATACATTCGTCACAAGTTAATGGTTAATAACACAGAGATGGTTTACGTTTGCATAATTCCTTAGACCATGAGAGTATTGAGTTTCTTCATGCTTGCTTCATGAGCTTTGGGGTTTGTTAAACGTCATCTGTAAATGGGTGGCTATTACGGCGGCTTACGGGTTCATGGAAAAGTATGCCAAGTAACTTGATAGCTCAAGATTGGGATTTGCTCCTCCGTCAATGGAGAGATATCTTTGGGCCCTCTCGGTGTTACGGTATCGATCATTGTCTAGCCAGACACTTTGTGATTTGATCACAGGGATGCCGGAACATGGGAAAGAGAAAAGAGAACAATACCGGCAACGAGGTAACTGGCATAGTGAACCAGTTGTTGATCCACGGGGATGCCAACATGTCTCACCTCGTGTAATTGTAACATATAGTGAAGCGACAGGAATAGCACACGGCAACTGGAGGTTCACTCGAATATTCATTCGTGTGGGTATAGGGGTCAATATGGGTGTCCACGACTCCGATGTTGATCACTGATCGGAAGGGGTTCCGGCTCATGTCTATGCTTCACCAAACCTATAGGGTCACACACTTAACGGTCATCTATTTGTTGAATACTAGATAGGGAGTTTGAGAGAAAATCACCGGAAAAGTTTCGGATAGCGTAAAAGTTCCGCAGACAGTACACCGAAACAGTTTCGGTAAAACTAAAAAGTACTTTTAGGGGATACCATTAATTCAAATTGGTTTCGGCACATGCCTGATAATTCTTGGAGGGTGCCAGAATCATTCTGGAAACTTCTAGGAATTTTCCAGAAGAAAAACCGGAAATGTTCCGGAGCTGCCGGAACCGCTTCACATGCTTTTCACAGATGAAAATCACAATTCCGGAATTGTTCCGGATCGCATTGAAAATCATTTTGGTGGGGTACTAGAATTGTTCTAAGCCCACATAAATATTTTCAGTTCGACTGGACGCTGAAAAATGTCGTCGTGAATAGGGAAAGCGCTTTTTGGATTACTTTATTGGAAAGCCACCTTTTTAGGATTTTGCTTAAAATATCTTGGGGTATGACATGGATGGATAGGATCCCCCTTTTTGGGGACCCACTAGGGATGGCCGGCCACAATGGGGCTCCTCCATGGAGCCCCCACTTGTTCCTTGGTTTCACCTTCTGGGTCCTTGGGAAGGACTCCTTTCCATTTGGTTTTTGTGTTTTCTTGTAAAACCACCCTACTCCTTGGTTTTCCTATAAATAGGAGGTGAGGGGCAGGACAAACCTTCATCCCTTTCTCTCATACACATGTCATTGCAATGATCTGGCTTCTGCTCTCCCTCCCAGCGAAATAGTTTCATAGAGCCGAAAGGTTGTCTTGGTTCGGGCAGGAACTAGTTCTGGACGACGAAGCCCTGCCGGATAGATGATACTTTATGTGTGCAACCCCGTAGAGAGGTCATAGTTTCGATATTTTGCCTGAGGGGCTGTTCGAGTGTCCTCCCGGAGGGCTGTCCGAGTCTCCGTTCGAGTTTCGAGGGTCCTCCCGAAGGGCTGTCCGCTACATCGTCCAGGGGACTGTCCGACCGCCTCCCGAAGGGCTGTCCGACGAGGGAGTACATCCTCGCGGTTGGGAGGCTGTAAAATCCTAGCTGCGGGGATCTGCACCAACGATCTCCACCGACTCTTCTTCCCCTGTGCTTCGAGTCGGTACAGATCAGATCAAACCTTGTATGCAGTCTCCATAGTGGTCCTGGGCGTGCTCGCTATACCAGAAATCTTTATTTTCTGTCGCGTTCCCCAACAGATTGGACATGCATTTTGGCAGTCTGATATCTATCATCGTTATGCCCGGGAATCCTAGTATCTACCTGTGATCATCCCAACGGAATGCCACCTAGGCTCAAAGAGATGGATGGATACTTCAAGGCCGGAAAGCTTACGTGTGCAACCGCAAGTCAATATGGGCTCTGGCTTGGTTGACCCTAGTGATGACTTCGGTAGGTCAATTGCTACGAGATGTAGAAGAAAGGTTGGATTTGGATGGGCATTGACTTTCTATCGGAGGATCACTATGGAAGACCATGTTTCGATCGTCCCCTTCTCAAAACCCAGGAAGTGTGAGGACATAACGGGAGGGATCGATTCTTGTGGGTAAAGTGTACGAACCTCTACAGAGTGTCAAACTAATCGATTAGCTCTGTCCCCGGTTATGGACAACACGAGCATCGGAGATGATACAATCAGCCATTCTCAACACATTTATTAAATTTTATGATGAGTGGGTCTATTAATAATTTTTGGGGATATGAGAATTGGTTGGTGGAACCATCTCATTAACAACCAACTTTTGTAGTGATTTTCTGCTTGACTCCTTTGTTGTAGGGAAAATAAAACCAGCTTTTCTGCAAAAACTTAGACATAGAGCCACAAAGCCTTTTGCATATAGAATAGCCTTATTCATTCTTTCTATGGTGATCTTGCTGGTACATTCAATGGCTGCAACGTCTGCAACGTCTTATGTTACACGGCTGCAACGTCTTATGTTACAGATACTTTCCTACGACGAGTAAGAGTATGATTCAGGGTTACGGTCTACACTCAACCTGCCGTTGGTGTTTATTGGGACTCCACTCCTGTTGACTGTTTCTGCTATGACTTAAGAGGTATATATAAACTTTACGCCATTTACATGTGGTTGCACTTTGATATATACATTGATGTACTGTGTGTGCCAGCATACTGATCCAGGGATGTCACTAACACACAGAGGCTTGAATCGTTTTGGGTCGGGTCGCTACAGCTGATCCCGTTTGTACTCCAGCATGTGGTGGAGGACATAGAATCCATCACTGATAGTACCACTCGGTTGCTGGATGTAGCAGAAGTCAGTCTTATGGCGAAAGCAGGGCACACGGATCCTTGTCTTCCTAAGCGTGATCTCTCCACCCCGTACGTTGTACGTAAAGATAGCACTGTCGAGAACAGACTTGATGTGGGTGTAATCCTTTTTCTTCATGTTCTTCGATGAGTCCAAGTAAAGAGCATGGGAGAATCAGGGGTAAAGTATGATGAGGATGGCATGCTCGTCGCTGCCCAAAATAAGTACACCTATAATTAGCCTCCATGCGTGCAAATGAAATGATTGAAATCGAAGGAAGGATATCCGTGCGGATGACTTACATGGGATGATAAGGCACGAGAATCGTCTCCTTGTCCTTATTGTCGACCATGAAACTGGCGATGTAGTTACTCACGTATTCACGGTGCTTTTTGTAGACTGCCAAGAAGCTCTTGTGCATGAAGTATGGGTTAGCGACACAGATATAAGGTATCCGCTCAATCCTGATGATGTTGTTCATGTACAAGACAAAAAGGCAGACAAACGTAAAATCCAACCTTTTCAAGTGAAACATGTCGAAGATGTAATCGAATCGAAGGAAGAACTTTTCCGCGGGGAATGTGTTGACGTACAACCTTTGTTGCGGCACGTTAATCACATAAAGTGCGTATCCTAGATTTTGTGAGGCAATCAGGCTATTCTCTCTTCACAACATATCATCATGAAGTCTCCTAAGATCGCCGTATATGGCCTCTACTGCTGCCTTAGGTAGGATTGGTTCACCTGGATATGGTATTTCCCTGCACCCATGACAGGTATACGGTCTTGAACCCGAGGTTGCGGAGGTAGCTGGATCATAGAAATAACTTTGTTGCCTTTCCTCGCTCTCTTCCTATGCTTCTTTGCTACAGAAGGTCGTCTATAATACGTTCAGCCTCCAGAGGCGGTAATTCAGGCACCGACTCATGACGCTCAAACCCTGAGTACTCATACTGCTGAGACATCAATCCTCCGTCGTCATAGGTGCCAGTATTGAGTTACTATAGAGTGTCATCATAATCCTCATCGATGGCATCGATATCATGCATTGCTTCTTCGACGGTGGCGATGTCATCAGCGACTAATGCAGCCTCTTCCTCACCCCACCCGCTATCACCCGGCACGACAGGCGACACTAATTGGGTAGGAGGGGTGTTGATGTTCATACCTTGCTGAGGCTGCATGGTCGTGGGTGTGCTCCCAGTCGCCTCCAGACGAAGCAGACCCACCTCTTGCAATCGCCAAGCCACCGCGGGGTCTCGTCGTCATCTCCCCATAGTACAAGAGGAGCCAAATTCTCGTGGCACGGTTCGACACTGGTCACGGAAACCTTGAAGACGTCAGGGGGGATCGGCCGGCTGTGGAACAATTGTTCCTTTGGCTTCACTATCGTCGCCTTCCCCACATCCACCTTCTGGCCGGTGATGGTGTACAATATGGTGCACGAGGTTACGTCGGCCTGCAAAGACATGTCTGCAGTGTGAGACATCCGAAAGGCAATGAAAATAGGAGATTATACATTTATTGAAGAGGGCTGGTGTGATAGGTACTGTGAGGGCGTCGAGCTCAGCCAAAGACAAAGCACCGCCAAGCATGTAGAAGACGGAGGACGGGCTGCTATAAGCAGGTGCGGGAGCAAGTGCTGGTGCAACGCTAGTCGAGCTACTCCTGAAGAAGTTGGAAAGGGGAGAGTATGCTGCCTCTTTATTTGGATTTTGCCTGCTCCAACTGACGATAGCCGGAACCAAGACACCATACGAAGCTCCAATCTCCTGTTTTGCAGCAGCTACCACTGTTGTGACTATCTGAACCGATTTCTTATCAACCACAATCGCAACCTTCTTGTCGATGTTTTGTTCATTTACCTTTGTCTTTCCTTTCTCTCCTCTGTGGTCTCACGGTAGTACTTCTTCCACGTGGCGTCGTCACCGACGCCGTGCACATGTCCATACGGTGGCCGAGTGTCCACTGAGAGTCCTTTCAATATGTTCAAGGCCCGACTGAATGGTCTGTCCCACTTGGGCCTCGCCGACGCCTCAGACAGCGAGTTGCTTTCGGCCGCGATCCTGTGCTGCTCTCTCTGCAAAAGGAACAAGGATCATTTACAAATATGACTAAAAGTGGACTCAAATTGATCAGAAGCTAAAATTAGGGGGTGGATTAAAACTTACCGGCAGTCTCATGAACTCCGTCGTGACGGCGTCCGTCTCGAAAACCTTCTTGACTAGGTCCCAATGGTACCGGGCCCTGAGGACGTCACTCTCCTGCCACACGGTGAACTCCGCCAAGGGGTCTGGGATGCCTAGACTTTCGCGTTCCGCGTCCTCCTTGGCCCATATGGACATCTTCCCCACGTAACCACGGCTTCCGAGGTGGTGGAACCCCATGTTCCTCTCTTGAAGCCCCTTCATGTACTCCGACTTTTCTTTGGCAGCTTCGGCAACGCAAGCCGCCTTGAATATTTCAAACTTCTCTTCCGTAATTGTCAGATTATCCTTTACAATCTCGGAGTATGGTTCCTTTTTTTCGATGATCCTTGCTTTCAGCCTTACTTTCCAGACGGACAACGTGCTGCTAAACTTGCCCATGGCGCGTCTGTTTATCTTATTCATTGCCAGGTCTTTATCTAGATTGTAATATTTGTTTTCATCCTGGCCCGAGAACAAGAACATCTCGTGCAGCTTCGTTAGGAGGGACTGCTTCATATCTGGTATCTTCCTTAGTTTTGCATCATTTATGGTGGCGGTTGCCCATAGGATGCAGCCTATTTGATTGTCGTAGGACGCGTGTGCTTCCGTAGGCTCTTGTGGCTCAAAATTGTCGTCGTCCACCTCCGTGACCACCAGTCTAGTAGTGATGAGCTGGTTTGGGCGTCGTTGCATCTTTGGTTTCGGTTCTATACCGGCTTCGCCAGTCTTGGTGCCAGTCTTGGTGCCGGTCTCGACGCCGGTGTCAGTCTCAGCGCCGGTCTTGGGGCCGGTCTCAATGTCGGTCTCAGTCCCGGATGTGACAGGTGGGCCCTGCAACAACTTAGTTCTGGTGATTGCAACGTCTACGCGGCGGCAGACGCGGCGGCAGATTGCAATCACCAGAACCATGTCCTTCATCGTTGCTAGCCATGTTTCCTACGATTAAATCTAGTCAATTAATTCTAGACCTAATAAAATGAATAATGACATAAAAAGGCCAATGTTTTTCAAGAATGTTGATTCATTCCCGTTGCGGCAAATCCCCGGCACTCGATATGTCCTAGTTTGTAGCACAATTCATGCTGAATTTCACGAAAAAATTCGACATGAACTTTGCTACAAACTAGAAAAAGAGAGCGCCTGAAATTTCCGGGAATAGAAATGTTTCAACATTCCGGCAAAACATAAGCCACTCAGAATCATTCCCTGCAAACAACAAAAGGCCACTTGGGCACAATCGAACCACTTCAATGTTGCATATAACATGACTACTTTAAATTTGCATCTCCTGGTGTTTGACACTTCAAGAAAATCTACACAAATTTCATGCTCTCTCAAACTCAATTCAAAAACCAAATATAGATGGATGAACCCTAGAAACCTAGAACCTTTACATTTTTTTGTCCTAATAAAAATTATGTCCTAATAAGAATTATGAACCCTAGAACCCTTAACAGAGGAAATTGAGGGGGCGGGAAGAGTGGGAGGTAGGAGAGAGGAGGAGAGGGAGGAGGGGGTGGGAGGAGGGAGGAGGAGGAATGAGGAGGGGTGGGAGGAGGGAGCAGAGAGGAGGAAGGCGGTGGGAGGAGGGCTGTCTGCGGAGGGCTTGGCCGGAGGAGGAGGGAGGAGGGAGGAGGGGCGGCCGGAGGAGGAGAGAGGGGCCTGGTAGGGAGGGGGGAGGAGAGAGGAGGAGGAGGGAGGAGGGAGGAGGAGGGATGGAGGGACTACCTCAGTGGAGGAGGAGCAGGAGCGTCGGCGGTGGCGGGCGACGATAGTGGTCGGGGAACAGCGGCGGCGGACGATGCGGGGTGCGGAGGAGAGTGAGAGTGGAGTGGAGAGGGGAGAGTGAGGGGCGGCTGGTTGGAGAAGATAGGCTTTAGCAGTAGTGCGCTTGGGGATAAAGCGCTACTGCTAAACCACATAGCAGTAGCGCTTTTAGGAAAAATGTGCTACTGCTATACCTAGTGTGGCGGCAAGGTTGTGGCAATTGTAGTTGTAGTGATGTTTCCTCCTGACGCGCTACTACTATGTGGATAGCAGTAGTGTAGTCAGTTGTAGCGCGCTACTGCTAAGTAGCAGTAGCGCCTTTTTTAAACCGCGCTACTGTTAAGATTTTGTCTTTGAGGTTCTCCCTAGTAGTGAATGATTCGACCAAACCATTTTCTGTATGTACACATGGAACAGAGTATCGAACTTCAATCCCCAAACCCATGCAATAATATTTGAAAGGTCGCAAGGGGAATTCTGCAGCATTGTCCATTCAAATTAACTTAATTCGACTTTCTAGATAACGGGCATGCAATTTAATTACTTGCCTCATTATGTTGGAAAATGCATGGTTCTGTGTGGATAGAAGACACACATGTGACCATCATGCAGACAAGTTAATTAATGAGAACCACGAAATACTTGAAAGGTCCAGATAATGGTTGAATGGGACCACAAATACCCCCTTGAATACTTTAAGGAGTTGATGTGGTTCAACTTGTATTTTGAAGTACGAGGGCCTCAAAATTAGCTTTCTCGTGGCACAAGATGTGCACACAAAGTCTGAAGATTGAGGAAATTTTGACTAAATCATATTATGACCAATGGAATTGCTAGTAATTTTTCTCACCACCCCGATTCAGTGATGGACTAGGCGATCATGCCAGGTTTGGAATGCGTTAACATTCTAAAAAATTACTTTGTATGCAACATGTCCACTGGTGTTATGTACGTATAGTAAAACTAGACGATAGAGAAGGGATTTTATCATGTACCTTTTTGCCATATCTATGGTCTTTGGTAAACAATAGATACTCCTCTTTGTTGTCTTCATGGGTTTGAATGTGAAACCACTTTTACGGATATCTCGATAACTGATTTGGGTACGTGATGAGTCAAGATACAATAAAGCATCCTCAATCGTTACTTGTGTACCACTTGGGAGGGTGAATATGGCACGTCTAGTACGAACAACCACTGCATCGCATCCAGCAATAGTTAGAATATGTCCATTCATATTTTTCAGAATTTGCAAATATTTCATATCCTTCACTATGGTGTTTGTGGTACCACTGTCCACAAGAAATAATTCCTCTTCTGTCGGATTGTTCCCGTAGAGAACTATATAAAACAAAGAGTTTTCAATACAAAAACTTGTGCTAATACATACAAATATAATACAATCGTGTTATATCAAGTGTGTTGATACAATATAATATGAAGACAACAAAAAACTTATGTTCTTATTACAATGATCACAAACGAACATAATTAGGTAGACCACTAAGGAGATTTACGGACTAGTCAAAGTTGCCAAACACTTTGTTTGTGGTGTACTCAAGCAATAAGTTCTCCCTTTTAGCGCGATACTTAGGCAGATAAGGAATCATGGCGTTGCTCGGTCCAGTAGGAACAACGTGTGTACCACCAGCTCCATTTGCGCTATGCCTACGAAGGTTCAAGTTGGCTTCAAATGTTTTCCCTTGAGATGCTTTGCATCCCTGAGATTGCTGGTACAACACAACTAAATTTTTGGGCATTGTACACTTTTCTGTAGAATGCGTGTAGAATCCACACTTGTTGCAAAGTTTAGATAGATCAAACCCGGTCTTTGTAGTGCATTTTTCCTTTCTTGGGTTTTTGGATCTCCTATTCCCATTGCACTTTCGTCTATGCTCGAAATTGGATTGTTTACCCCAAAAGGTACATTAAACTTATGTCTATTCGCGACATTCAGATGAACTTTGGGTAAAGGTTGTGCCCCAACTGCGTGTTGAGAGCCATTCTTAGCAAGTAGCTCATCATGCTTTTCAGCCTGATGTAACATGTGAATAATCTCATAATAGGAAGTATAGTTACGAGCACGATAGTGTTATTGGAGGAACCAATAGGAAGGGAGAATAGTAGAGGAAGTTTTCTCTATCTTCTCCACATCGGTAGGTTCCTTCTCACAAAAGCGCATTTTTGTAACATATCTTATGAACCGCATGATTTTACTCATCAATGGACTTGAAATCCTGAAGGCGGAGGTGAGTCCAATCATGCAGTGCTTCTGGCATGACTACTGCTATCTGTTTTCATACCTCGTTTTGAGGGCCAAAAACAGAGTACTAGGATATTCCTCGTGTAAACACTCAAACTTGAGATCTAGATGAATATGGTGCCTTATGATAAATAAAGCAACATAGTTCTATTGTTCTGTTAGCGGCATGGCTCCGGTTGGGAGAGCTGTCCCATGGGCTTGGATTGCATGCGATATCGCATGGGACGCAAGACTAATCTTGATGTCCATAGCCCATGTAGGGTGATACGTCTCTGCCATATCTATAGTTTTTGATTGCTTCATGACAATATTCTACAGCTTTCATATTCTTTTGACAAGATTTTATAATATTTTTGGGACTAACTTACTTACCCAGTGCCTAGTGCGAGTTCCTATTTTTTGTGTGTTTTTTGTTTCGTAGAAATTCCATGTCAAACGAGTCCAAACATGATAAAAATTTACGAAGATTTTTTTTGGAATATATGTGAATTTTAGAGTCAGAATCAATGCAAGACGATGCCCGAGGGCCCCACAAGCCAACAGGTCGTGCCCCCAGGGGGTGGCGCATCCTGATGGCTTCTGGCCAGCCCTTAAATCGGTTGAGGCTCTCCTTCTGGCGCAAGAAAGATATTTCGCGAGAAAAATCCCCTCAAAATTTCCACGCAATCAGAGTTACGGATCCCTAGATATTCAAGAAACGGTGAAGGGGTCCGAAAACAATCGCGAAAACAGCAGAGAAACAGAGAGAGAGAGAGAGAGATCCAATCTCGGAGGGGTTCTTGTGCTCCGAGAGGTACGACGGCCATGGACCAGAGGGGAAACCCTCCTCCCACCTAGGGAGGAGGCCAAGGAAGAAGAAAAAGGATGGGGGGCTCTCCCCCCTCTCTTCCGGTGACGCTAGAGAGCCACCGAGGCATCCATCGTGATGGCGATCTACACCAACAACTTCACCACCGTCATCACAACCATCATCACCTTCACTCATCTATCTACATCAGTCCAGTCTCCCGCATTCCGTTCCACCTCCTACATGAACATGGTACTATCCAATGATGTGTGGCTATCCTATGATGTTTGCGTAGTTCCTTTTTGTCCTATGGGTTGATTGATGATCTTGATTGATTTGAGTTGCATGGTTTATATTGGTGTTGTTTATGTATGGGAGTAAAGAGGACTTGATGTTTAATGTTATGGTTGTGTTTTACCTTAACGATCTTTAGGAGTTCAAAAGCTTGCTAGAGTTCCAATTATAAGTGCATATGATCCAAATATCGGAAGTATCTTAGCTCATGCCTCTCCCTCATATATAACTGCAATAATGATTACTGATGTCTACTACGTAACTTTATTCTTGTAGACTCGTGCTAGGCCTCCAAGCGCAGAGTTTTGTAGGACAGTAGCAATTTTCCCTCAAGACGATGAGCTAAGGTTTATCAACCCGTGGGAGGTGTAGGATGAAGATGGTCTCTCTCAAAAAACCCTACAATCAAATACAAGAAATCTCTTGTGTTCCCAACACACCCAATACAATGGAAAATTGTATAGGTGCACTAGTTCGGTGAAGATATGGTGATACAAGTGCAATATGGATGATAGATATAGGTTTTTGTAATCTGAAAATACAAAAACAGCAAGGTAGCACGTGTAAAACAACGAGCCAAATGTTGAATATATGAGCAAATTACTACAAGATTTAATCCGAATAAGCATCAAATAAGTCATGACATCGAAAGCATATATTAAACTAATCTTGCAGGCTAGCATAGTAAATGAATATAACGAATCTACGGCACAAAGTAGACATAGGAATTCTAGTACGATCTCAAACAGAGAGCACAAGATTGCATACAGTGCAGCGAGAGTAGAGCCGCCAGAGTTGACGTTGTCGCCCATGACATTGAGGAAGAGGTTGCCGAGGTCGACAAAGAAGTCGTCGTCCGGGAAACCGTCACTGCCAATAGTTGTGCGTGTGCGCTCCCCAAATACCTGATCGCCCCTCTCCCATACAGGATCACAAGAGGCGGGGTTCTAGAGGCCTGCTGTCCCTTCTCGCGGTGCACGCCGGAAGGAGGGATGGAGAAGACTTGGATGGCGGTGCAATGATCTGGAATGGTGTGAAACCATATGTTGTGACGATGGCTAGGGTTGGCCGGAACCTCGCGTATATATATATATATATATATGCGTGGCAGGGTGGAGAGACGTGGAATAAACCATCGTCCGAGTCGGTTACAGCCCACGATCCAACGTCTCAGATCGTGGCACGTCTGTTAAGGACTCTTCGTTCCTGACAGACAAAAATAAGCGCGTAGGTATGAGCTCGGCTCGGCTCAATCCCGCAACCCGCGGCGCATCCTGATGAGGCATGGTGTGGCGAGGCAAGCGAGGAGGGGGAGTGCGCAAGGGCCTCTTCTCTTCTCACTCTCTTACAAGTGCAAGAATATCTCACCTTATAAAGAGGTGTAGCTCTCTCTCCACTAGCGGGGTCGGACTAAACTTTAGTTCCACTCACACCACACACACAGCCAACTCATATGGGCCATGAGAATTTCAGATTTTTAGATGGGCTTTGGGCCAAAGGTCCAATAGTAAAAATCCAACAATCCCCCACAAAGTCTCATTGGCACATCTCATCATTTGTTAGTTCCAAAACATTGTTTATATACCGGTTCTTGACGGAGACTGTAAAGTTGAACTTCCATTTAGAAATTTATGCTACACTAGATCACAACGTGAATAGTGGACTATGCCTTGAACAACAAGTTTTCTGCCAGTCTAGTTTCACACAAATCCTTGACCGATTCTGGGCTGCCACAAGGCTTCCCCGCGGGTGGAGCGTATATGTCATCCTCCAAGGCCTTTCATGAATTTATTAGAGAACACCAAATTCTCACAGACTATGACGTTTACAGTCAAATTCATATAGGTGTGTTCCTCGGGAGATGTTCTACAGGACAACATCTTTGCTTACCCAAATAAGTCACTTGGAACACATTAAGATAGGTATTAACCTGCCATGAAGATTATGAGAGTATTGCATCTTCACGGAGTGGGATAGCAAATATAGGGATACTCTCCTTCTAGCTGTCCCACAACTTGTCTCCCAATTCTACTTCACGGGATCTCCGATCACATAGAGTGGGTTACCACTATGGACAACTCATACGATGCATCTCAAACGCATCTCCATCGATGCATTTTCTATCACATTACGTGATAAACCCTTTGTGAAGGATCTGCCAAGTTTTTAGACGTTTGGATATAGTTCAACGCAATAACTCCGGAGTTCTTCATTTTTCTGACAGATTTCAATCTCCTCTTCACATGCCTTGAGGACATCATATTATCCTTAGAACTGTTTATCTAGATGATCACAGTTTGATTATCACAGTTCATCGGGATAGCGGGTATAGGTTTTTCAACCATAGGTAAGTCCATCAAGAGTTGACCAAGCCAAACTGCTTCAACAGTGGTTGTGTCTAATGTTGTGAGTTCTGCTTCCATAGTTGACCTTGTTAAGATGGCCTGCTTGCAAGACTTCCAGGAAACAACGCCACCACCAAGTGTAAAAACATAACCACTTGTGGCTTTAATCTTATCAGCATCAGATATCCAGTTTGAGTAACTATAACCCTCCAGTACCCTTGGGTACCCGGTGTAGTGAATCCCATAGTTTGCGGTGCTTTTTAAATAGCGGATAACTCTCTCAAGCACATGCCAATGATCATCTCCTAGTTTTGATACAAAGTGGCTTAGTTTGTCTGTCGATTCTTTCGAAGCAACACACTGGCATCATATCGAGTTGTAGAGGGCTTGCAGTCAATATACCCAAAACGACTGAAGACCTTTTCCACATAGTGATATTGAAGAAGTGTAATCCCACCATTCTTATCTCTCAGTAGTTTGATGTTGAGAATAACATCAGCTACTCCAAGAACCTTCATCTCAAAACAACGAGATAAGAAATCCTTAACCTCCTTGATTGAATCAAGGTTGGTTCCAAAGATCAGTATCTCGTAGACATACAAACAGAGAATAACTTCTTCGCCCCCACCATGGTGATAGTATACACACTTGTCAGCTTCGTTTACAACAAATCCTGCAGCAGTTAATGTTCTTTCGAATTTGTCATGCGACTGCTTAGGAGCTTGTTTAAGGCAATATAAAGACTTCAATAACTTGGACACCTTTTCTTCATGACCGGGTACTACATATCCATCGGGCTGATCCATGTAAATTTCCTCGTCCAACTCTCCATTGATGAAAGTCATCTTAACGTCCATTTGATGAACGAGAAGACCATGTGAGGCAGCCAACGATAGTAGTACCCGAATAGTGGTCAGTCTAGCCACAGGTGAGTAAGTATCCAAGAAGTCTTCACCTTCTTTCTGGGTATAACCCTTGGACACAAGCCGTGCCTTGTACTTTTCAATTGTACCATCAGGTCTAAGCATTTTCTTGAACACCCACTTACATCCTACAGGTTTGCACCCATAAGGATGATCAGTGACTTCCCAGGTTCCATTAGCTAACATGGACTCCATCTCGCTACGGACAGCTTCCTTCTAGTAGTCAGCATCAGAAGATGCATATGCTTCTGATAGAGTCCTGGGTGTGTCATCCATGAGGTACCCAATGAAATCATCACCAAAGGACTTTGCAGTCCTTCGTACCTTAAACCTATAGGAGTTTCATTGTCATGCTCCACAGGATTCTCAGTGTGTTCCATCCCAATGGTGGGTTCAGGAATTATAGAAAATTCCTGAGTAGATAGATCAGGTATCTCCTGATTTGATGAGTTAGGCATATCCTTCATAGGAAGTATGTCCTCGAATAAAGTGGCATCATTCGACTCCATAATCGTACCAACATGCATGACGGATACCTCTAATTTTATTATGAAACATCTATAGCCAATGCTATGAAAAGCATAGCCCAGAAGAACACAATCCACGATTTTTGGTCCAAGCTTGCGCTTCTTGGGAATTGGTATATTGACTTTCACCAACCAACCCCCAAGTACGTAGATAAGAGAGTTTCAGCCCTTTCCTTTCCCATTCCTCAAATGGAGTAATGGTTTTATTCTTTGTGGGAACTCGGTTTAGGACATGACATGCAGTCATTAGCGCCTCCCCCACCATGTCTTGGAGAGACCCGATGTGTCTAACATGGCATTAACCAAATTAGTTAGACTTTGGTTCTTTCTTTCGGCCACCCCATTTGACTGAGGTGAGTACGGATGCATCCTCTCATGGCTTATACCATGTTCTGCACAAAACGAATCAAATTCATTGGAAAAATACTCTCCACCACGATCGGACCTAAGCCGTTTAATTTTCCGATCAAGTTGGTTCTCTGCTTCAGCTTTATAGTTTTTGAACAATTTTAAAGCCTCATATTTTGATTTTAGAAGATACACATAACAATATCTAGTGGAGTCATCAATCAACGTCCTGAATTATTTCTTTCCTCCTTTTGTCAACACGCCATTCATCTCACAAAGATCAGAATGGATAAGCTCTAGTGGCGCCAAGTCTCTCGCCTCTATAATCTTATGGGACTTGCGAGGTTGCTTAGCTTGCACACACACTTGGCACTTGGAGCCTTTGACAATAGTGAATTTCGGAATTAAACTCATATTGGCTAGCCACGTCATGCAACCAAAGTTAATATGACAAAGTCGCGAATGCCAAATATTAGACTCATTATCGTGGTAAACGTTATTAATAACTTTAGTGCAAATATCTGACGAAGACAGGCGGAACAAGCCTCTACACTCATAGCCTTTTCCAACAAATTGTCCATACTTAGAAATTGCAACTTTATTGGACTCGAAAACCAACTTAAAATCGTCTCGACACAAACAGGAACCGTTGACGAGATTTTTAGTGATGGAGGGAACATGATGAACGTTCTTCAGGCGCACAATCTGCCCCGAAGTAAACTTCAGATCGACCGTACCGACACCTGGAACGATGGCATGTGACCTGATAAGAACAAAACAAGGAGGCATCAGCACAAGCATGTACATTGTCACCGGTATCAATTAACCAATCTGGAGTATGACAAACTGAAAGGATGGTAGGAAAAATATCGTACCAAAAAATCCTTCATATCGGTATCACCGATAACCACATTAGTGGACTTGCCTCTCTTCTCATGTTCCCGCTCCTCATAGCAGTTAGGACATCTCGGAGCCTAGTGATTGGGATCACCGCAGACATGGTACAGTCCCTTCCCCTTCTTATGAGAATTCTTCTTGAAGTTAGTAGACTGTGACTGCTTGTTTTTTGGAACAAACTTGCCTTTGCCCTGAGATTTGTTCTTGTTGTTCTGTTGCTTGTTGAGATGGAAGTTCTTCTTCTGCACCACGTGGGCACTAGAAGCTTCCTCAACTACTCAAGCATGTGTGTCTTTTGCTCTCGCCTTCTCTTCAACATCATGCAATCCAATGAGACCCGAGACGGAAAATCTCTCGTCTCTTGTACTTCAGAGACGTAGCAAAATTGTTCCACGAAGGTGGAAGCTTGGCAATGATGTCTTCGGCACAAACTTGTCTGGAAACACACACCTGAAGTACTAAAGCTCCATTGCGAGTGACTGTATCTCATGAGCTTGCTGAACAACAGGGTGCTCATCAGTCATCTTGGAGTCATAGAATTGCTCCATGATGTACAACTCGCTGCCGGCGTCCGAGGCCCCAAACTTGGCCTCGAGCGCAGCCCACATGTCATTAATGTTGTCAAATGACATACATGAATCAACAATGGAATCGTCAAGAACACTCAGAAGGGCGCCCTTGAAAAGGGTATCGATCTTGTCAAAAGCTTCCTATTGTGCAGGATTAAGATCGCCCTTGGGCTTACCCTTGGTCGCATCATAGCAGTACATGGTCTGAAACCAGTAGACTACTCTCGTGCGCCACCTCTTATACTGCAACCCCTTGAAGGTAGGCGGCTTTAGATGCGCAGCAAAAGCACTTGGAGTAAATTGCCTATGATCAGGTTTTTGGATTGTTGAATATATGAGCAAATTACTAAAAGATTTAATCTGAATAAGCAGCAAATAGATCATGACAGCGAAAGCATAGATTAAACTAATCATGCAGAGTAGCATAGTAAACGAATATAACGAATCTACGACACAAAGTAGACATGGGAATTCTAGTACGATCTCAAACAGAGAGGACAAGATTGCATACGATGCAGCGGGAGTACAACCACCAGAGTTGATGTTGTCTCCCATGTCGTTGAGGAAAAGGTTGCTGAGGTGGGGAAAGAAGTCGTCGTCCGGGAAACCATCGCTGCCAGTAGTCGCACGTGTGCGCTCCCCAAAAACTTGATTGCCCCTCTCTCGTACAGGATCACAAGAGGTGCGGTTCTGGAGACCTGATGTCCCTTCTCGCGATGCACACTGGAAGGAGGGGTGGACAAGACTTGGATGGCGGTACAATGATCTGGTACGGTGAGAAACCATATATTGTGACGACGGCTACGCTTGGTAGGAACCTTGCGTATATATATGCGCGGCAGGGTGGAGACACGTGGAATAAACCCATGTCCGAGTTGGTTACAGCCCACGATCCAATGACTCAGATCGTGGCGCGTCTGTTAAGGACCCTTCGTTCCTGACTGGCAAAAATAAGCACGTAGCTATGAGCTCGGCTCGTCTCAATCCCGTAACCAGCGGCGCGTCATGACGAGGCGTGGCGAGACAAGACAAGCGAGGAGGAGGAGTGCACAAGGGCCTCTTCTCTTCTCACTCTTACAAGTGCTAGAAGAGCTCACCTTATAAAGAGGTGTAGCTCTCTCTCCACTAGTGGGGTGGGACTAAACTTTAGTCCCACTCACACCACACACACAACCAACTCATAAGGGCCATGAGAATTTCAGATTCTTCAGATGGGCTTTGGGCCAAAGGTCCAATAGTAAAAATCCAACACAAAACAGTGTGTAAATGCTTGGAAATAAGGCCTAGGGTCCATACTTTCACTAGTGCAATCTCTCAACAATGCTAATATAATTGGATCACATAACCATTCCTCAACATGCAACGAAGAATCACTCCAAAGTTCTTCTCTAGCGGAGAACATAAGAAGAAATTGTTTGTAGGGTATGAAACCACCTTAAAGTTATCCTTTCCGATTGATCTATCCAAGAGTTTATACTAAAATAACCAAGTTATCCTTTCCGATCGATATATCGAAGAGTTCGTACTAGAATAACACCATATGATATGCATCAACTAACTCTAATGTCACCTAGATACTCCAATGTCACCACAAGTATCCATGATTTAATTATACAATACACATCAAACAATTTCAGATTTATAATACTTAGTCCAACACAAAAGAACCTCAAAGAGTGCTCCAAGATTTGTATCAGAGAACATGGTATGAAAATGTGCAATCAACCCCTATGCATAGATTCCCAAGGTCATCGAAATCCGCAAGTTTAGGCCATAACATATATCAAGTGAATCACTTGGAAAACCCCAATGTCACTACATGTATCTGCATGCAAGACATATATCGAGTGCTCTCAAATCCATAAAAGTATTCAATCCGGTAATAACAAATCTCAAAGGGAAAACTCAATTCATCACAACAAGATAGAGAGGGGAAAACACCATGTGATTCAACTATATAAACATGCCCATGATACAGCAAGATCGTTCCATCTCAAGAAGACAAGAGAGAGAGAGAGAGAGAGAGATTGAACACATAGCTACTGGTACAAACCGTCAGCCCTGAGGGTGGACTACTCCCTCCTTATCATGGCTTCCGCCGGGATGATGAAGATGCCCACCGAAGATGATCTACCCTCTCCGGCAAGGTACAAGAATGCTTCTAGATTGGTTTTTCGTCGATACAAACAGTTGCGGCGGTGGAAGAGGAGTCTGGGTTATTTCTGATGGTTTCTATATTTTATAGGATTTTTGAGGGTTGTTTCACGCGAAGATGGGCCACGAGGAGAACACAACCCACTAGGGCGCGCCGGAGGGGCCTTGTGCATGGTGAAGGGTTGTGCCCACCTCGTGGCTCTTCTCGCCGTCCCACGAAGCTTCTAGTGCCTCTTTTGTTCCCAAAAAATCGTCAAAAAGTTCCATTCCATCTGGAGAACTGTTATTTCTGCATAAAAAACAACACCAAAGTAGTTTTGCCGAAAACAAAGTTATCCCGGGTTAGTTCTAAATAAATCATATAAAGTGCATCAAAACCATATAAAATTATTATAAACATAGGTTAATATGGCATGAATACTTCATAAATCATAGATACGTTGGACACATATCAATTACCGATCTAGTTGTCGATTGCCTAAGACAATCCCGCAAATCCTATCACCACTTATCCACACTCGCTATATTTAATTTATTGTAATTTTATTAAAATAGCACCTAACTTTTATTTCCATGTTCTTTATTATCTTTCAAAACTATCTTTACACCAGCCAAGTACTTCTAGTTTTATTCCCGTAAACTAGTTTCATACTTGTTCTAGGTAAAGTAAGCATTAGCGCATGTAGAGTTGTATGGGTGGTCGATGGAACTTGAGAGAGTATTAATTCTACCTTTAGCTCCTCGTTGGGTTCGACAGACTTACTTATCAAAAAGGCTACAAGCGATCCCCTACACTTGTGGGTTATCAAGATGTTTTTCTCACGCCGTTGCCGGGAAGAATTAACGTAGTGGTTGATATTATCGTGTGTGCTTGTTTACTTTATCACTAAGTAATTTTTATTCTTCAGTTATTAGTTGTTTCCTATCTTTAGATATGCACAGGAAGCGCAAACTACCAAAAAAATAGATGTACTTGCTAATCTAGTGGTTGAGGAACCACCCAAATTGTACCGCACTTTTGAAGCTTATTACTGTGATCGTGTTCGGTCCCTTTATGCTCGTGGTGAAACCCCAACTAGCTTAGTTGAGGGAAAATCATTAAATGAGCATGCTCATTATGTGCGACTCCGCTTATCTCGAAAGGGACACTTTTGTGATATCAAATTAATTCTTTGTGTTGCTATGATTGGAATTTATGAGAAATACATGATTTTACTTCTTGTTCTGAAGAAACTAAAAAAAGACCTTCCCTACCAATGTGTATTTAACGATAATGAAATACTATCTTCTTATGCCAAGAAGGCCTATTGTTATTATGATGTTTAACAATTTGAAGAATTTGTTGCTTTTAAGGTTGCTAATGAAGTTGCTAGTTTGCTTTAAAAGTATGATGATACTCTTTACAAATCTAATTTTTTTGCCATACTTAAATATTAATATGAAAACTATGCTTTTAATTCTTATGTTAAAGAATTTATTGAAAGAATGAGCGCTTCCTTGGAAGAGACTTAAATTTTGCAGGAATCTATGGAAGAAGAAATTGCTGAAACTGTGAGCTCATTAGATGAACAAGATAGGGGAGAGCAAAGAATAAAAGGAGGAAGAGTGGATTAGCTACCCATGCCCATCTTCTAATGAGAGTTACTCTTCAACTCATACATTGTTTAATTACCCTTCGTACATACTGGAGCATGAATGCTATGATGATTTCTATGATCCATTGGATTGTTTTGAAATATAAAAGTCCAAAACAAACCTTCAATTTGTAGGCAAAAGCTAAATCAAACCCTGAACTTCCAATCCCTGAAATCAACACACCAAATTCTATGATCCCGGACTATTTTACACCTTGACACGATTTAGCCAGTATTCGTTGAATTGGGCCAGTCCATTAGCGTAGTCGCTCGCGCTGGTATGGTTTTCCTGGTTTTTTCTCTAGGTTTTTCCTTCGTTATACTTTACTTTTTCGGCGGTTTTATCAGGTTTTTCTTTCTTCATTATACTTTTTGTTTTTCTGTTTTTTTCTTAATTTTCTTCATATTATTTTCTTTTTCGCTTTTGTTTTACACATCTATAATTATTCTCAATACACATAGTAAAAATGTTAATGCAGATATTTTTGATACCCTTTATTTACATTTTTTAGATACATGTTTTCCAAAAAATTGAACACACGGTAAAAAATTTCAAATACATGTTTTACATTTATTAACAAAAATATATTTTTCATAAAACTACATGAAATTTCTGTACATTGTTACACATTTTAAAATTATACAAAAAAATTCATACCCATGTCACGTAATTTCTTTTAAGGGTATGACACATTTTTTACATCATCCAAACATTTTTTTTATGTTGTCTACACTTCTTTCTGAAAATGTCACAAGCACACAATACATTTATTTAAACTCGTAAACAGTCTTGGTAATGTTACATTTTTTTTGAAATGCCACATACTTTTTTCTCAACTCGTGATATAATTAGATGAAACAAGCATTTCCTTATGCATTTTTTCATGTTTTAAAGTATGTTCCCATTTTTAAAGCTTACAAAAAGTGCGCACTTTCAAAAAAATCTGGTTTCAAAAAAATGTATGTTTGAAATAGTGTTTGCTTTTTCAAAATTGATTGTTTTTAAAATAATAATTTATTAAGTATTCGGAATTGTCAATAAGCGCTTGCACTTTATAAAATCTTCGGACATTCCAATTTTTTTTAATATTTTCAATATTTGTTTGCCCAGAAAATATATTCGAATTTCGTTACCAAAACATTATTTGAAAAATGTGACACAATTTTGGAAAATTAGTATCATTTTTCGTAGAATGTGAGAAACTATTGGAAATGTTAAGTTTTTGAAAATATGTTTTTTATATCACGGATAATTTTTTCAGAATGCAAATGTAATTTCAAAAGTCTAAGTATTTGTTTAGAAACAAAAAAAAGGAAGTGAATTTGTTAAAAAAAGGAAACACATTTTTAAACGTTTGGACAATCTTAGAAATGCGCCAACATTTTTCAAACTTCACAAATTCTTGTTGTGGTATTGTGGGCTGGCCCAAATTCTTGTCCGTGAGCGTAGTAGATAATCCCGG
Source organism: Hordeum marinum (assembly GCA_022496015.1). Taxonomy (NCBI): domain Eukaryota; kingdom Viridiplantae; phylum Streptophyta; class Magnoliopsida; order Poales; family Poaceae; genus Hordeum; species Hordeum marinum. The sequence continues at coordinate 492,885,534 of CM039675.1, forward strand.
TCGGGATTCTGGTATTCCCAGCATGTCAAACAGGTCTAGGGTCTAAAATACACTAGGATTACAAGTTCAGAGTGCCAATTTCCGGATTCAAAGTTTAGGGTTTGATTTAGCTTTCGGCTACAACTTCAAGGTTTGATTTGGACTTTTTCCTTTGAAATATCCCATTTTTGATGAACTTGATGCTTACAATGCTTGTGGCCATGATGCCAATATGAATTATGCTCATGAAGATGAACTTTCAATAGTTCCTTATGTTAAGCATGAAATTTTTGCTATTGCACCCACACATGATAGTCCTATTATCTCTTTGAATTCTCCCAACTACACTATATCGGGGAAGTTTGCACTTATTAAGGATTATATTGATGGGTTGTATTTTACCACTACACATGATGATTTTAATTAATATAATATGCATGTGATCGTTGCTCCTACTTGCAATTATTATTAGAGAGAAACCAAATTTTCACCTCTCTATGTTTCCGATACTATAAAATTGCAAGAAACTACTTATGCTATGTATTGGCCTTTATTTTGTCTGGATGAATCGTTCTTGTATGACATGCCAATGCATAGGAAGAGATTTAGACTTCGTTGTTACACGATATATACCAGTTTGTGCTCACTACTAAATTAAAATTCATTGTTCATTAAAATTGGCTTTGATATACCTTGGCATCCGGGTGGATCAATTACTTGAGCACTATATGCCTAGCTTAATGGCTTTAAAGAAAGTGCTGCTAGGGAGACAACCCGAAAGTTTTAGAGAGTCATTTATTTCTGTTGTGTGCTTTTACAATAATTTAAAACAAAAAATAAAGTGGGGAACTTAAAAACTTTTTGAAAAAGAACGGTGAAAGTGAGAAAGATGAGCATCGTTGAAGTGGGGACTAGCCTAGAACTTTGTTCATGCCCACGGAAACTTTGTGAATCTCTATTACAGAAACTTTTCAACAAAAATAATTATCCCCTTGTACAAATACATTGTATTATAAAAATAAGGTGCCAAGAATTACCTTTAGGATGTTTAAAATGCTTGTTTGATATGTGTTGTGTAAAAATAGAAACTTTGGCTGTAGTGTTTGATTTTTCATATTCTACATCAACATCAAAAGCTGTTGAATTTTGTATACAATACTGTAATAAAAATTCTATACTGGTTCCTAATGTTTCAGTATTGTTTGAGTTACAGAAGTATGCTATCCATCTGCATCTTTACAAACTATCATGTTTTTCACAAATTGTTGTTATAGTGCTTTGCTTGCTTATGTTTGAATTGTTATTGAGCCCCAATGACACGGGAGTCATAGAATTGTGATGGAATACAGTGGGTAATGTTAGATTTAAATTATGCAATAATGTTATGGCAGGACTGATAACTCACAAGTATAGGGATCGCAACAGTTTTCGAGGGTAGAGTATTCAACCCAAATTTATAGATTCGACACAAGGGGAGCCAAAGAATATTTGAGAGTATTAGCAGTTGTGTAGTCAATTCAACCACACTTGGAGATAAATATCTGAAGCAAAGTGACCAGTAGCATAGTAACATGATGGTCTGATAGCAATGGTAACAGTAGCAGCAATAGTTTCGTAGCAAGTGTAAGAGTGACAGTAGTAATAGTAACTTAACAAGAGCAATAAGTGGAGAGATCGTAGGCACTAGATCGGAGTATTCATTGGATGCTATTCATCATATAACAGTCATAACCTAGGGCGACATAGAACTAGCTCACATTAATCAATGTAATGTTATGTATTCCGTGTATAGTCATACGTGCTTATGGAAAAGAACTTGCATGCCATCTTTTGTCCTACCCTCCCATGGCAGTGGAGTCCATAAGGAAACTAAAGGATATTAAGTCCTACTTTTAATAGAGAACCTGAACAAAGCATTAACACTTAGTGAATACATGAACTCCTCAAACTACGGTCATCAGCGTGAACTATCCCAAATATTGTAACCACTAGTAGAATGTCGAGCTGTAGTACCGGTCGGGATGGTCCTTTAGTACCGGTTCCCCAACCGGTACTAAAGGGTCGGGACTAAAGGTCCAGACCTTTAGTACCGGTTGGCCCACGGACCAGTACTAAAGGCCCACCACGTGGTCCTGCGTGGGCTGCTGGTGGAGGACCTTTAGTACCGGTTGGTGATACCAACCGGTACTAAGTGTTCTGTTTTTTTTGTTTTCGCTTTTAATTAGGTTTTAGTTTTCCTCTCTATTTATTGTGTTTTCCATTCATTTCAAATTTATTTTACGGTCCTACATACTGTAAACATTATACAAGTTGACGCGGGCGGCGTCGGGGCGGTGGGCGGCGGGGCGGCGAGCGGCGTTGGGGCCGCGGGGACGGGGCCGCGGGCTCGGGTAGGCACGAGGCGTCGGGGCGGCGGCCGGCAGCGACGGCGGATTCTGGCAGCCTGGTTTTGGGCAAATGAGCTTCTCCTGGTGCGTGGCTCGCACCGGGACGAGGCCTCCACTATTTATACATGGAGGACCTTTAGTACCTTTGTTAATTAGATAGCTAATAGAGAGAAGTGATCTCTCTTATCTTCGTGCTTGGTCACGACGCTACGTACTATACTTATAGATAGAACATATAACACAATTTAATCATCATTTTCTTCAATGAGACATCATATAACAAGTTGGTCACTAGTCATAATCAAAACTCCTCCTCCTCCTCATCATCATCATCAACTCTAACACATTGTAGCACATAATAACACATTGTACCTAGGACCTACGTACTCCTATCTCGTACGACCTACTCTACCCTCTCTTAGGTACACTATCATAAAACAAGATAGGCCCTGACTCTCCATTATGGAGAACGGAGATCATCCTGTCTTCCATTCTTGGCCTACGCACAATGTTGCTTCCATGTAGCTCTCTACGACTGAGCATACATTTTTTCCAATCTTTGGTTGTCATGACTCCATTAGTTTTAGAAATCCGGTATGGACAGCAGTGATGCGTAGGCTGACCTGGCCGTGATGGCCCTAAGCTCGTAACAACAACGCGACCTCTCGGAAACATCAGTTGAGGCACACAATCCTCCAAGATTTTCTGTTGAAAAACATAGTAATAACTTTGTAGTTAGCAATGTAGTTTAGTTTTAGAAGAATTTATGCAAAAGATGCACGACTGTCGTAATAGTAGAATTAAAATCTTACCATGCAATCTCCATGGATGTTAGCATAGTTCACCACGTGCACTAGTGGCACGTATTGACCATAATGTGCAGGAGTTTGATAATAGCTATTGTAATTCTGAAGATGACTAAGAAATGCGGTAAGATGATCTTTCTCCCTATAAGTTAATTCTGCTTCATCACTGTAGTAGTAGGTTCTGTCTACCATCTTCCGTACATTTTTTGAAGAATGAAAATAAGCTGTCAATGCAAATAAGTTGTCAACTATTTTTAAATAAACAATATAAATTACTTAAAAAATATGGTTGATAAACTCACATAATGGTAGAACTGGAGACATCTGCACATCGACCCAGATGTCGATATTACCTTCAATTTCATCTTTCGGACGAATATCAAAGGTGATAAGCATATTAGGCTCAAATGCATAAGCCTTGCATAGTGCTTGCCAACTTTTGCATTCAAAATAGCAATAGGTGTCTGCATGGTACAATTTTACCACAAAAGTAAAACCATGCTCGGTCCTCAAGTGAACTATCTTTACCTCCATATCTTTTTTAGTATTGAAACCAATCTTAGCCAAGACAACAACTCTTGCATGGCAGGGGATATGCTAGTAGAATAGTAAAAAATTAAAATTAATTATAAGTTGAAGCAAAAGAGGCAGAAGTCATGCTTAATCATGATGCTGAAGCGCCTACCATCAACTAGGAAAGTCTTGTCACACAGGTCGTGCTCGTCTTTGCAGTATTCGCACATACCGAATTCACTTTCGTCGCCAGACATTTCCTATGTTCATAGCTGAAACATTTAAAACCGATCGAAGGAAACTACGAGAAAACTAATGAACACACAGATCACTATTACTCAATATGCAACGGGTTGACTTTAGGTCTGTCGAGTCTTTCCTTCCTAAACTCTCATTTGACATATATGGTGGGCATTCCCTCTGATATTGCGACCGTCGATGATGGTGGCTCCTTCATTCGTCCCGGAGTGCATTACACCAAAATGTCTAGCACACTGGAACGAAGGAGAAGCGACCCCCACGACAACAGTCGGAATTCTTCCTCTCCCATATATATATGTATATATATATATATACATATATGCTGGACACTCTCCCTCACTGAAAGACACACAAGGAGTCGAAACAGACCTAAAGTCAACCCGTTTCATATATCGAGCAATGACATAGAAAAAATTCCCTATGTTTTACCGGAATGACTTGCAAATAACAAATACATTTATAATGAACTCGAATATAATATCACTAATACATCATCCCGAATAAGCCAGTTCAAAAATTACAGCACGCTTTGGATCCTAATGCGTGTGTGACTTCTGGTCCGTCAAGGCTTTCCTGAAGTAACTCTCATATCTCATGGTTGTGTTGGTGCGCTCTCTCTCACACTGATATGGTGGTGTATATAAGTTGGTGGGCAATCTCTCACAGTAATAGTTCGACCGTCGGTGATGGACGCCCCACCTCTTCTCTTCTTGCGCATTATACCAACGAATATATCGCAAAGAAGAGAAAAAAGATGAGGCGCCCCCACGACAATAGTTGGGATTCCTCCATCAACAACACACATGAAAGTCACACAAGGAGCAATGACAGACCGAAAGTCACACACACATTATACCGATAAAATATCACTAATACATTAATATTTATAATGACCACGAATATAATATTACTAATACATCATCCCGAATAATCCAATTAATGCATCATCAAATATTAACTAATACATCTCGAATATTATCATATAAGATCACTAATATAGATTGAATATCCTAGAATCCAAAGTGGAGGACGGTGAACTCAGTTCACTAGCGGTCTCTGAGTCGCCGGCGGTGGACACCCAAAGATAAGGAACCATCATGGGATCATAACTCAAGTGAGATCCCTGAAGGATCTGCCAGGTATTGTCGAACCGGGCGTCCAACGCTGCCATGTAGCAACAGACGTGCTCGTCCTCCTCTCTGACATGCCGACGTACCACCTCCACGGGTGCCCGCTCCCTCCGCACCGAATGGCCTGCTGACCGTCACCACAAAAGGTCCGGGTCGACGACGATACCTGCATTCCTCACCAACCTCAGAGCCCGGGAAGGTAGCACCTCCCAGTGCCAGCCCGACGGAGCCTAGTCCCGGACATGGCGCCTATCAAGCAGGCTCTCGCGGACTACTCGACGACGAGGATGCGGGCCGGGCATCATCGACAAATTCCTATGAGAACGTTTTCTTATCGTTTAATCAGTAATTTTTCATAAAACCCAAAAAAAATTTGTAATCTAACATACACATACTAATTTTTCCTAGGACTCCTAATAATTAAATAAAACATAAATTGTTGAAAAGGGTCTCGACTCCTTTTCCCCTCGATCCTCGACCCCCGACAATCTAAATAAACCTAAACAAAATCTAGCGGGGGGGGGGGGGGCTAAACTAAACCTAAACTAAAACTAAAACTAAACTAAACCTAAACTAAACCTAAAACTAGACCTAAACCTAAACCTAATTAAACAAAATCTAAATTAAGCCTAATTTAAACAAAATCTAAATTAAACAAAATCTAAACAAAATCAAATTAAACCTAATTTAAACTAAATCTAAATTAAACATAATCTAAATTAAAGAAAATATAAACAAAATCTAAATTAAACCTTGAAAAAAAGAGGGCAGACTCACCTTGGGCGGCCGGCGGTAGGGGCAGGGGCGGGCGGCGGGGCGGCGGGCGGCGGCGATGGCGGATTTCGGCAGCCTGGCGGCGCACAAATGAGCTCTCCTGGTGCATGGCTTGCACAAGGACGAGGCCTCCACTATTTATACGTGGAGGACCTTTAGTACCGGTGCGTGGCTCGGGCCGGTACTAAAGACCCTTTAGTAGCAGTTCGAGCCACGCACCGGTACTAAAGGTCCACACCAAAAATGCGCGGGGCGGTGGACCTTTAGTACCGGTGCGTGGCTCGCACCGGTACTAAAGGTTTTTTAATTCTTTATTCACTATTGTTTTCAGAAAAAACCCTAAACTTTTAAAAATCATAGAAAAAAACTATGACTCCAACGGAAATAAATAATATATGGAAAAATATCAGAAAAACATAAAGAATCTGTTTATGGCATTTCCATGCATGTTTGAACAACTTAAACTGTTGTATAAGACAATTTGATTAAATGGTATTTGAAATGTCATATCTTGAGTTTGAAAAGCAGTACAAATGAACTCTGAAAAGGTTGTAACTTGGCATGACATCATAATTTCATCCACATAGCAACTTCTAAAGAGTTGAGAGGGTTACGACAAAAACTGGATGCACTTTGTGTACAAATTGGACAATCTCTTTCGAAGTATGAGGGTTTTGGACGAAAACTCATCTATTACAAAGGGATTTCATTTTTAATAACTTATTTTAAATCCATAATTTTTGTGTGTTCAATATGCATCATTCAAAGGCACATCATCAATTTTCAACACTTTCTGACTTCATTTGATATTTTTCATGCATTTAATGGTTTATTTTGAGGTAAATGACCCTAAATTTGGAAAGCAGTACAAATGAACTCTGAATAGGTTGTAACTTGGCATGACATGATAATTTCACCCACATAGCAACTTCTAAAGAGTTGAGAGGGTTACGGCAAAAACTGGATGCACTTCGTGTACAAATTGGACAATCTCTTTCGAAGTATGAGGGTTTCGGACGAAAACTCGTCTATTACAAAGGGATTTCATTTTTAATAACTTATTTTAACTCCATACTTTTTGTGTGTTCAATATGCACCATTCAAAGGCACATCATCAATTTTCAACCCTTTCTGACTTCATTTGATATTTTTCATGCATTTATTGATTTATTTTGAGCTAAATGACCCTATATTTGAAAAGCAATACAAATCCCATCTTCTCATCTTCAGTTCTTTTCAATTATTCTTTCAAATGATCAATTTCTTTTTCAGCTTGTGTTAATTTCTCGAGCAGAATTGTATAGTCGGTTGGAATTTCTGATTCAACTACTTCCTATAGATAAAAACATCTATGTCAATTTGGTGGCATAATTAATTGTCCTAGACATTAGATGATTTGTGAAATAGTTATAAAATATAACGACATACCACATCTGAATCATAGACTGGACGAGGGCCGACGTGGGCAGATACCATAACCATGACACTATAGAATAACTAATAATAATACAAGTAAGTAAATCGTACACGCAGCTATCTAAATCATACAAGTAATTTTTTTAACAAAAAGGTTTTAAGAAGAACAAGAGGCTCACCAAGGTGGTCGGTGTCGCGACGAGACGGTGTGGACGATCGACGGTGGTTAGGACGGGGATGGGAAGGCACCAAATAAACCACACCAACACATATGCAACCTAACAAGTTATTTGAGTTCAAATTGCATATAAATCAAATAAACTCCCACAGAATGATCACTCCTCCAAAACCATGATAGATGGGGTGCCTTTAAATCTTGACAAATCCTTGACAAAATGGAGGATGAGCTTCGAGCAAGAAGAAGAACAGGGGAGAAAACAGAGAAATGAGAGCCCCTTCGATCGGCTGCGGACGAAGCGTTAGGAAATGTTTAGTACCGGCTGGTGACACCAACCGGTACTAAAGGCTGCCCTTTAGTACCGGTTGGTGTCACCAACCAGTACTAAAGATGCACACGGGGCCCATGTCTGACCAAAAGCCTGCCACGCCCCCTTTAGTACTGGCTCGTGACACGAACCAGTACTAAAGATCCCTCACGAGACGGTACTAAAGGTCGCCCTGTTCGTAGCCGTTGGAGCCGGCATGAACCGGGACTAATACCATCTTTAGTACTGGCTCATAACTAGACCGGGACTAATGCTTTGAACGAAAGGTCTGTTTTCTACTAGTGAACTACGGGGTTGACGGGTCATACCACGTAATAGGTACCACTAGGCAGGATCAGATCAAGAACATAGATATAATGATGATAACATAAATGGTTCAGATCTGAAATCATGGCATTCGGGCCCTAGTGACAAGCATTAAGCATGGCAAAGTCATAGCAACATTAATCATAGAACATAATGGATACTAGCGATCAAGCCCTAACAAAACTAACTCGATTACAGGATGAATCTCATCCAACTCCTCATCGACCAGCAAGCCTATGAAGGAATTACTCGCTCCCGGTGGAGAGCATCATGGAATTGGCGATGGAGAAGTGTTGATGATGACAAAGACCAAAGATCCCCCTCTCCGGAGCCCCAAACAGACTCCGGATCTAGCCTCCCGATGAAGAACAGGAGGTGGCAGCGGCTCCGTATCGTGAAACCAGGTAAAACCTTCTCTCTGAAATTTTTCCGGAAAAATTTGAATATTTAGTGTTGGAATTAGGGTCGGGGGACCCACGAGGTGTCCACCCTCCACAAGGCCGTGCGAGGGGGGCCTGGCGGGCCCTGGTGGAGCGTGGGGCCCTTGAGCCCCCTCGCAGGTGGCTTCTGGCTATATAATTCCTTAAATATTCCAAAACAAATCTCCAAAAAGTTTCACTCCGTTCCGAGAACTTTTATTTTTGCACGAAAACAACACCATGGCAGTTCTGCTAAAAATAGCATCAGTCCGGGTTAGTTTCATTCAAATCATGCAAATTAGAGTCCAAACCAAGAGCAAAAGTGTTAGGAAAAGTAGATACGTTGGAAATGTATCAACTCCCCCAAGCTTAAGCCCTTTATTTTCCTAAAGCAATTCAGTTGATAAACTGAAAGTGAGAAAGAAAAACTTTTACGAACTCTTTGGTTCTTGTTTACATATATATGCTTAAGTAGCACCCAGAATTTCAGCAAAGATCATGACTAACCATGTCAACAATAACTCTTAAAGACTATATTAACTCATAGCAATGACACAAGCAACTAGCGAGCAATAATAAGATATCTCAAGTGCAAAAAAAATATCAAAGCAATTATGATATAATATGACAATAGTGGTATCTTGCTAGCCCTTTCTGAGACCGCAAAACATAAATGCAGAGCACCTCCAAAGTTCAAGCAGCAACTTAACATTGTAATTCATGGTAGAAAAGATCCAGTCATGATGCATCCAACATTCACTATACACAATGCATGAGGATGACAATATTGCTCTTAGATCTGGCGCTTATTTTAGAAGGCGATAACTCAACATTAAAATAAATAGATAGTCCCTTCATAGAGGGAAGCAAGGATTTGCGGACGTGCCAGAGCCCAAGGATTAAATAAGAGATAAGTATAATTTCGAGAGGTACACCCTTCCTGTCAACGTTATGACCAAGAGTTGTCAATATCTTCCATGTTAAACAAATTAGTGGCGGTTCCCAAGAGGTAAAAGTAAATGTTTACTCCCCATCCACCAACAAACACACTCCGCAACGATCCGAATCCATGGGTACCGTCCAAACCAACAACATTCCCGAGGGAGTTTTGTTTAATTATTTGCATTTATATTGATTTCGGGACTAGGAATCCCTATTACCGCCCTTCTCGTGCAAGGACGAGTGAATAAACACTCATAATGAGAGTAACCTTCTTAACATGGAAGATACCGACTACCCCTTGTCGCTCCATGAGCGGTCCAGGCACACAAAATAGACGTTCATTTGAAATTTTAGAGGTGGCACATGCAAATTTACTTGGAATGGCAGGGTAATACCGCATATAGGTTGATATGGTGGACTCATCTGGAATAACTTTGGTTTAATGGTTTTTGATGCACAAGCAGAATTCCCACTTAGTACAGGTGAAGGCTAGCAAATAGGTTGAGAAGCGGCCAACTAGAGAGCAAATACGGTCATAAACATGCATTACGAATAATAAACATTGAATGCTATCATGAGTAGAATATGGACACCATGAACATAAATATCATGAAGGCTATGTTGGTTTTTATTCAACTACATGCGTGAACATGTACCAAGTCAAGCCGCTTGAAACATTCAAAGGAGGATACCATATCATCATACTACATCACAATCGTCTTAACGCATGTTGACATCCAAGATAAATCATTATCCACTCCTAGCTACTTGAGCATGGCATGAACCACTATAATCTCTAATTTTCATTGTAAACATGTTCAATCATAATGTGCTGAATCATGGATACTAGGTTAAACATATTTACAAAAACAAGAACAAGTTGAGTTCATACCCGCTTTTCTCTACCACGGTCAATTCATCCAATTTCGGCATTATTGCCTTTAACTTGGACAATCGAATGATATGAAAATAATAATAGTGCAAGAGTGCCGTGGACTAAGCTAGAATCTGCAAACATTTTATTCAAGAGGAGAAAACAAAGTAATATGGGCTATGTGTTAGATCAACAGTAATGCATAAGAGAGCCACTCAACATTTTCATTGTGGTCTTCTCCTTGGTATGACTCGATAAAGAAAAAGAATATCAGAGAAACACACTAAAATATTTTTAGAGTTTTTAGTTTTTCTCGAAGAAGGCAAATAAGAAAAGAAAAGAAAAACAAGAAAATTTATTTACACGGGAGAACTCCCAACTAGCAAAACAAGAAATGAGAAATCTTTTGGGGTTTTCTTTTAATACCACAACTAACTAAATTGAAAAGAAAAAAAAAAGAAGCAAGAAGTATTTTTGGATTTTCTCAAAGTTTTTCAAACACAGAAGAAGAAAACGAGAAAAATAAATCTATCATGGATAATACAATGAAAGTGTGTGAACACCGACAACTAAAATGAAATGCGTGATCATGAATGTAATGTCAGTGTGAATACATACTCCCCCAAGATTAGGCTTTTGGCCTAGCTTGGTGATCACCATCCGTTGCCTGGGTAATGGCCTAAGTGATAGCCTACCGAGGCTCTTGGTGCAACCACCTCAGCCCTCCCGGCAGCTTCAACCTATGCATTGTACGTACTAGCCTTGTTCTCATAGACGAAGTATCTTCCCTCGCTCTTAAAATCAAAGAGAGCAGGAGCAGGAAATACAATAGGCATAACGAGACCGTTATCAAACCTCAAGTTGTAGGTACAGTTACTAATTGTGCTTGTAAGAAATCTCTGGCGTTTCATGTCATCAAAGTCTAAGTACTAGTTAGGTAAGATAGTATCATTAGGCCAAGGGGACACTTCAAACCTCGTAGCGAGGCGAGAAGCATAAGTCCCTCCATAGAAATTACCATGAGAATCATTGAGAGTCAATCTCCGTGCCATGATTCCTCCTAAGTTGTAGCCTTTAATTCCAGTTAAAGCGGTGTATATAAGACTCAAATCAGGAGCACAAAGCATGCTACAATCAGGCTTTCCTTCAATGCATTTACCTTTAAAAAGTGCAAGGTATTGAATAGACGGAAAATGGATGCTTTCCTCTAATTTCACCATGACAAAGGTTTCTCAATAATGATTCAAACTGAGGTTTTGTTTGTTCGTCTAGCGAACCCCAATACAGAATTTTAGACGTGTCACAAAATACGTCTAAAAGCGTGGTGAAAGCATTATCATACAGACTAAATTAAACTTTGGACTCACGAGGAAAATATTTGAATTTCTTAGTAAATGTCTCTGTGAGAGTGACGTGTTGAGTGCACTTATCTTCGATGAAGGGAACCAGATCGGCATTGCGAGCATACTGTTCAAATTCTTCCTTAATATTGTCACTTTCCAAGAAAGTGATACACGGCCAAAGGCATGATTTAGTTTGAGCGCTCCGTATAGTTCTTGCACTTGGCTCAACATAAGATTGTCATATAGAGCTTTCACTTGATGATGCTCCCGAGGATATCCTCCTCGAAGAGATCCTGAAGAATTGCATTTCATTTGCGTACAATTTATGGAAAAAATTGTGACACAAAATTTTGTTAATCTAAACGAAATAAGATTGTTAGCAACTACTCCGAGGGATGCATAGAGGCCATATCAAGCATTCAATCTACTTAGAACTCTTAAGATTTCAACATGCAAGCTCATCTACAACAGAACCAAGAGTAGCTAATTATCTTAAAATAAACTACTAAATCAAAAACTAATTGGAGCCATGGAGGAGTGACATACCGAGAAGTAATCCCCTAAAACAGTTTCGAAAATGGAGCTTTGAGCAAAGAGATCGAAATCCACAAGTTCTTGAGCAAGAACACAAGAGACAGAGCAATGGTGAATTTTCAGGAGGTAGGAGATCACATGGGCTAAATAGATAAGTGAGGGGACCCACCAGGGGCCCACACTCTACCAGGCCACGCTAGGTGGGTCTAGCGCCCCCTGGTGGAGCGTGGCCACCTAGTGCACCACCCTCTGGTGTTATTTGTCCCAGAAATTTAGAAATAATTAGAAAAAAATCATGTTAAATTTGTAGAGCATTCTGAGAACTTTTATTTTTGGGTCATTTTTTTATTGCACGGCAAAAATAGAAAACTGGAGAAGCATGGCATTTATTTTATTTAACTAGGAAAAACAGAAAACTAAAGGTGGATACAAAGAGTTGTGTCTACTAAATTCATCAACTTCATACCTCTCGAAAATGATTCATTAATAAGGTTGATGAAGTCTTATTAACAACCACTTTCAATTAGCATGAAACCGAATAACTTTCATAGAACATTAGGTTACCTCAACGGGGATAGGCATATCCCCAACCATAATAATATCATATCTCTTTTTGACAGTAGGTAGAGGTAATTGAAAGCTTCCAATAATGAGTGTCAAAGAATTTTCAATAACATTCACACCATTTACTTGGAATTGTTTCTTCGGAAAGTGCACCGTATGCTCATTACCATTGATATGAGGAGTGACCTTGCTTTTATTGCAATCAATAACAGCCCCTGTAGTATTAAAAAAGGGTCTACCAAGGATAATCGACATATTGTCGTCCTCGGGCATCTCAAGAATAACAAAGTCTGTTAAGATAATAACATTTGCACCAACAATGGGCACATCCTCACAAATAACGATAGGTATGGCAGTTGATTTGTCAACCCTTTCCAATGATATTTCAGTAGGTGTGAGTTTATTCAAATCAACTCTTTTATATAAATATAAAGGCATAACACTAACACCATCTCCCAAATCACACAAAGCAGTTTTGACATAATTTCTTTTAATGGAGCAAGGTATAGTTGGTATTCTAGGATCTCAAAGTGTTTTAGGCACTCCATCCACAAAAGAATAATTAGCAAGCATGGTGGATATTTCTACTTCAGGTATCTTTCTTTTACTACTGATGATGTCTTTCATGTACTTCACATAAGGAGGCATATTTACAATATCCGTTAAACGGGTACGCAAGAAGACTAGCCTAATCATTTCAGCAAAGCTTTCAAATTCTTCAACATCCTTTTTCGTAGATGGTTTAGGTGGAAAAGGCACGGGTTTCTGAACCCATGGTTCTCTTTCTTTACCATGTTTCTAGCCACTAAGTCTTTCTTATCATATCATTTAATTTTAGGTTGTGGGTTATCAAGATCAACAGCAGGTTCTATTTCTACAACATTATCTAGTTCTTTATCATAACTAGGTTGAGTATCGTCATGAACATCACTATCATTATCGTTATCACTAGGTGGATGCTCATTACCAGATTGAATTTCAGCATAAAAAATAGGAACATCATTAGTATCATTAGGAGGTTTTTCTATCTCAGGTTCACTAGAAGCATGCAAAGTGCTACCAATTTTGTTTTTGTTTTTCTTATTAGAAGGACTAGGTGTATCATCATTAATTCCTTGAGAGTCTTGTTTAATTCTTTTAGGATGAACCTCAGGATAAAGAGGTTCTTGGGTCATTCTACCTCATCTAGTTACTACTCTAATAGCATGGTCATTCATATTATTATTCATTTCATCAAGCAATTCTCTTTGAGATTTAGCAACTTGTTCTAACTGGGTTTGAACCATAGAGGCATGTTTCCCTACACCTCTAACATCATTACTGATTCTAAATAACAAGTCACTCAAGCAAGCAATCATATCAACATTATATTTCAAATGTTTCAGAACATTTGCATTGAAGTGCTCTTGCTTTATAATGTAGTTATCAAACTCATATAAGCATTGATTAGGATGTTTATTGTAAGGGATATCACCTTCATCAAACTTTAATAAAGAATCTACCTCTACCACCTGTGGAGGTAGTGGTGGTTTGAGCCCATGTATTTCTTCAATAGGTGGTAAATTCTTAACATCCTCAGCTTTAATACCTTTTTCCTTCATAAATTTCTTTGCCTCTTGCATATCTTCAGGATTAAGAAATAAGATACCCCTCTTCTTCGGAGTGGATTCAATTGGTGGTTCAGGGAGAGTCCAATCATCATAGTTCTTCAATATATTATTCAATAGTTCCTTAGCTTGTTAAACAGTTCGTTCCCTGAAAACACAACCAACACAACTATCTAGGAAGTCCGTAGAAACATCAGTTAGTCCATTATAGAAGATATCAAGTATTTCATGTTTCTTAAGAGGATGATCAGGCAAAGCATTAAGCAATTGGAGAATCCTCCACCAAGCTTCTGGGAGACTCTCTTCTTCAATTTGCACAAAGTTAAATATTTCCTGTAAGGTAGCTTATTTCTTATGAGCAAGAAAATATTTTTTAGAGAAGTAGTATATCATATCCTGGGGACTACGCACACAACAAGGAGTAAGAGTCTTGTACCATATCTTAGCATCACCCTTTAATGAGAATGCAACTAATCTTAGAATGTAATAGTAGCGAATCTTCTCATCATGAGCAAATAGGGTGGCTATATCATTCAGCTTAGTAAGGTGTGTGTCGGAGTCAAATCCGGCATATCTCGTAGTAGGGGTCCTAAGCTAGGCATCTTGGAGCGATGGTAACAGGGACACATGATTTTACCCAGGTTCGGGCTCTCTCAAGGAGATAATACCCTACGTCCTGCTTTTGATTTTATTCATATGGGGGATAGTACATAGTACAGGTATCTACCACGAGATCTAATGAATATTAGATATCCCTATTGACTAGCCTGGCCTTAGTTTATATAATTCCAAAGGCATAGGGTTTAGAGGAGTCCTTGTCTTGTGCGCCAAGTCTTGTGGAATCTCCCTTGTATGCATTATGGGCTGCCCGAAGTGGGCCATTAGTGAATCACCATGTTGGTCCTCGGCCCGACCCACTGGTCGGGAGACGAGATGGTGAGTACCCCCTAATCCAGGACACCGTCAGTAGCCCCCTGAACCAGTCTTCAAGTTGAGGACGCTCCTCAGTTCTTCTGAATAATTCTTCATCTTCGATCGTCGGTCTTGAAAACTGGTTCAAGAAATCTTCCCATGTCCTTGATGATTGCCAAGCTGAATCCGAAGAGTTTACATGTCGGGCATCCGAGGAGCCTCTTTAAGTTATTGGCCTTTATATATGCCTTGTAATATTTTACACCACACCTGAGGTTTGAAGTGTTTCCTGTGTGGCAGCGGCCTCTTGCGTTCGAGCTCCAATTCTGAACTACATCTGAGGCGTCTTTTCATAGCCGAGCTCCAACACTAGTCGGCATTCAAGGTATCCTCTTGCGTCTGAGCTCCAACGCCGGACTGCATTTGAGGTGTCTTCTTGTAGCCGAGCTCCGATGATGGTCAGCATCCGAGGTATCATCGATTACCTTGGCCTCTGAAAATTTGAATGAGTCCATCCGAGTTTAAATGCCGGAATAGTCTTCTATGGAAAGAGCCATTCGAATCCGAGCTTTATGTTGGACTGCTTCCGAGCTCCAAAGTTGGACTGCATTCGAGCTCTAACGGTGGTCAGCGCCCGAGGTATCATAAACTAGCTTGGACCTTAAAAAATTGAAGGAATTCATTCGAGCTTAATGTCGGAAATGCTCTCTATGGAGCCACCCACTTGTGCCCGAGCTTTACGCCGGGCTGCTTTCGAGGGGGTGCACCACCCCAACCACGGGCTGTTTTTTCATGGATATTTTCGATTGGTGCAATTTATTCTCTATAGAGATATATAGCCATTGCTCCTCAAGGTGTGTGTCGGCCTAAAACCCGAGATGCACCTGAAGGATGACATAAAACCGCTGATCCCAGTAGCCCCTGACACTCAGGCCGATTCACAAAATCGGCCTGAGGATCAACTCCTATCTCGGCAACATACTTTGGAACACAAAAGAAGTGTGCACAGACCTCGAGACTCATGTTGGGTGTGGCTGACCAACCCAAGAATCATAATCTCCTCGGAAACTGTATTGCACTGAAATTTTCTGCATTCAATTGTCAATGCAGTAGCCCCCGAGACTTGGGTTGGGAAATATGGCCGACCCTAGGATCGTATCTCCTCGGGAACTATTTCAACCGTCATGTACGTTTTGACAACACCGAGGTGGAGTTCAGCAGGAAAGATGTCGAATCGTAGTTTGGAAAAGAGTTTCCGGGCAAGACCATCACGCCGAACACCTCAACCAAGAGGATGTCCCACTTCCTGAAAGGAAAACATAAAATAGTTTAAAGAAGTTATAAGCACAAAAAACAAAAAAACTTATTTGAAAATAGTACGTTTCAATTGAATCAAGTTTTTTGGTGCCAATACGAAATTGGTCATAAAATTGTGCTTCCGTCATGCTTTAACATGACACGTCCGATCTCTGGACTTCAGGTGGGTTAGCCTTTGGCTTCGACCTCCATATCCCGAGGGCGGAGAGTTTCTCCGAGGCCTGTTTAGCGAACTAAACTCAAGAGGCTTTAAATAGAAACTAGGCTACCCGGCTGTTGACCAAATACTCGTGTCGAAAAAGGGAGTAGTAGAAGAAGATTTTCCAACGACCAAGAAGAAAACAACATTTATTACAAAATGGCTTATATAAATTTAAGAGCCCCCAAATGACTTGAGTAAAAGAATTTTATGTATAATGATTGTATGTACCGAAGTACTTATATCATATATGTGTTCTCCCGAACTTTAAACGCGTCTTAACCGACCGTCGACTCCTCCCTCTTCGGCCAAGGGACGAAAAGTGTTATCTACTACGCCATCCGAGGATATCGGAGGTGTTTTGAATAACCAGGCAATCAGGCCATTAGGCTATAACAGACAAAGCGTGCCCAGAGAACTTATGCTATATTACTACTTAACGTAAGAAGCATCTTCAAAGAAAATAGTTCCGCCAACGGTTCCTTTCTTTGGGTTCTCATGATTACCATGAAGGGTGTTTAATAGATTTATGTATGATTATATTCCATCGTGGCCGACCATAGTTGAAAACAATAAGAGCGCTAGCTTTCGGCTTCACCTGTCTGAGGTACGAGTTCAGATGACCCAATAGTAACAATCACAGAGGTGCTGCCTTTACTCCCTAGCCAAACAATCTGGAACGTAGGGGTAAGCACAGGAGCAAGGCAACCCAGCTTTGCGGAACACTTAAGTCAATATGATGCATATATTATCATAAACATGAGCAAGGAAAGGTGTGATACATTAATAATCATATGCAAGTGGAATGGCTTCATAAAGAAAGCCCTCAAGTAGACGCACTACTAGGAGAAAGCCTAGTGGTAGCACTGGAAATACCCTTACTAGTAGCGCTGGGTCCAGCACTACTGCTAAGGCGCTACAACTAAAGTGTAGCAGTAGCGTGTGTTAGACCGCGCTACTGCTATACCTACTTAGCAGTGGCGCTTTTAGTAGAAAGCGCTGCTGGTAGTTACTAGCAGCGCGCCTCTCCACCAGCGCTACTACTATTATTACGTATTTTTTTATGTCATATATTCATACGCCACTATAAAAGTTTTCATACAGTATCATCATAATACATCATTGTCATATAACAACTCCTCCTCGTCACCATTTTCGTCAACCATTAACTAGATTTCAAAAACCTTACAAGTCCAGACCGAACTGCTGATCGAGACCAATAATGATAACACTATTAAACCTTAAACTAGAGGTTAATCCTACTACAATACTATTCATGAGCAGAATGTGGTGATGCAGAATCTGATGGTGGTGGGGGCATTCTTGGCGGAAGTATCCCGACAACATTTCCCCATCGGGGTCTTTGAGCCGGGCATGAAGATCTCACTTGTTGTAGTGCCCATTCCATAACCAAGTGGGCACTACTCTGAGGTGGCATCCGAGCCCGCTCTGCAGCGTTGGCCTCTGCGAAGATGACGCCTTTTGCAACTTGTAGTTGTGTTTGGGCATAACTCTTGCACTCCTTGACTTCAAACTCCCAGTGATTACACTGAGTCTTCCGAAAGGTTTCCTCCGCCTCTTTCAGCTCCCGCATACTGTTGGGTTCTACCGTAGGTGCATCGCATGCCAATTAAAATTATCCTACACGCAGGACATCCAAGAACATGCTACGGAGATGGATCATAGATTGTTACCACTAGACGCGCCGTGCCGTGCAGCAGAAGTAGAGTTGGGGCAGCGCGTTCGTGTGGTCCGTCTCCTCCTCGTCCGATCTCCCTCGTATAGCCGTTCCGATCTCCCTCGAACAGCCGGTCACCGGATCCCACGTACAGGTTCGCCGGAGCAGCGCAAGTGCACCGCCTCTAACGGTATCCGCGCGTGTAGGAGGAACACCCGTGAGGCGGACTACTAGGTCCGATCACACGGTCGGCGGCGGCAAGTGGAGGTGACTATTCGCAACACATGCAAATCCTAATGACGGTGCTGAAGCGATCAACTGGATGGGTGTGCCGCACCTCCACTATATATAGGCATTCGGCACGGGCTCAACTCTTGGGCCTCGCACGGATCCTAAAGCCCACATATTCCTTCCCTTAAGCGCTCGACCCTTTAGGTTCTCGTCTACTTGGTCGCGAGTCAGATGACATCTGACTCGACCAATCGGTAGCAGCCTCTAGCAAGATGTGCCGACTCCAAGTGTCTGATTAAGCTGGTTAGGCGAACCTGTACTTCAAACTTCTGTTCCCTTTGCCACACGATATATGTTGTCGTGCACAAGGTGACATGGTCATCCTTGTTGCAGCACGTCCTCATTCTCATTCCGGTTAATCCGACCAACACTTCAGATTATCTCATAATCCTCATCGCATGGCCATGCTTATCGAGGTCGGATCACCCGAGGGGGCCCAGAGTATATCTCTCCTTGTAGGAGGGGCAAATCCCATCTTGCTCGACCATGTCTCGCAGCATGGGTCTGGACAAGCCCGAAACCTACCTTTGTAACTACCCAGTCACGGAGTAGCGTTTTGTCAGCCCAAAGCAAGTCCGTCACCATCCCGAGTACATGCGCCAGCTCAGGTCTTAGGACATAGAACGTATGTTGTACTAGAGACTCACAGATGACCTATCGCTGCGTCTCATAGTTGGGTCTGTCCAACTCAGACCTTATCTCGACTCGGATCCGACTATGTCGAATCCGACCAGACCTTTTCGAGTCCATATTATTCGGCTAGCATCCAATGCTACATGGTCAGTAAGACCGAACCATCCACCGTGTCATATGCTAGTCTGATTAGTTGCACTAGGGCATATCTCCAACAGTCTCCCACTTGCACTAGAGTCAATCAAATAGACATCGAAAGCCCATAGCTCTAACGTGCCCCTCATGCTTGGGTTGTGGAATTGGCTTAGTCAATGGATCTACAACATTTGCATCCGTATGAATCTTGCACAAATTGGTATCACCTTTCTGTACGAGCTTTCGTATCAAGTGATATTTTCGGTCTATGTGCCTGGTGTTGTGGTGTTGTCTCGGCTCCTTGGCGTGTGCGATGGCACCCGAATTATCGCAATAAAGGTCCAATGGTTTTGACCAGCCCAGGAACACACCAACATCTTCCAGGGACTTCCGAATCCAAACACCTTCCTTTGTGGCTTCACAAGCCGCAATGTATTCGGCCTCTGTTGTGGAGTCGGCCACCGTATCTTGCTTGGAACTCGTCCAGCTCACTGCTCCTCCATTCATGACATACATGAATCCAATTTGTGATCGACAATCATCCCTATCAGTTTGGAACTAGCATCAGCGTAACCCTTTACGCAGAGCTCCTCCTCACCTCCATAAACTAGGAACATCTCTTTAGTCCTTTTCAGGCACTTCAAGATAGTTTTCACCGCTGCCCAGTGACTCTCACCTGGGTCGGCCTAGTATTTGCTTGTTAAGCTTATTGCATAGGCAACATCAGGCCATGTACATAGCATGGCATACATGATTGATCCAATTGACGATGCATATGGAATCCTACTCATCCGGTTTCGCTCATCAGAAGTCGTAGGACTCTGAGTCTTGCTTAGCCTTATACCATGTGAGACGGGCAAGAACCCTTTCTTGGCCTCACTCATGTTGAACCACTTCAACACTTTGTCTATGTACGTGCTCTGGCTTAACCCGACCAGCCTCCTCGATCTATCTCTATAGATATTGATGCCTAAAATGTACACTGCCTCTCCAAGGTCTTTCATCGAAAACTTGCCATTCAATGATTCCTTTACTGAGTTCAACATCGAAACATCATTTCCGATCAGTAGTATGTCATCCACATACAAGATCAAAAGTACTACCGAGCTCCCACTAGACTTCTTGTATAAACAATAGTCCTCTTCGTTCTTGATGAAACCAAGGTCAACGATGACTTCATCAAAACGAATGTTCCAATTCTGAGCTGCTTGCCTCAATCCATAAATGGATCTCTTGAGCTTGCATATTTTACCAGCGTTCGTTGGATCGACAAAACCTTCGGGTTGTATCAGGTATACATCCTCTTTTAAATTTTCATGAAGGAAAGCCATTTTGACATCCATCTGCCATATCTCATAATCGAAATATGAAGCTATAGCTAGTATGATCCTCACCGACTTTAGCATCGCTACCGGCGAGTAGGTCTCGTCATAGTCAATTCCTTGAACTTGTTCATAACCTTTAGTGACAAGCCAGGCTTTGTGGATCTGAACATTTCCATCCACATCGGGTTTCTTCTTAAAGACCCAATGGCAACTACGCCAGGTGGCGGATCAACCAAGTCCCGGACTTGATTCTCATCCATGGACTTTAACTTGGATCTCATGGCCTCTAGCCATGCCTTGGAATCTGGGCTCACCGTCGCTTCTGCATACGTGGCCAGCTCATCACTTTCCAGCAACAATACATCGCGCACTCTGTGCAATCTTTCCGACCTCCGTGGCTCTGGTGCCGATTCCACTACGGGTTCCCTGATCAACTCCGGTATGATCTCATCACTAGCCGAGTCGTCCCCGAGTGGCTCTCGAATTTCTTCGAGTCTCACCTTTCTCCCACTGGCCTCCCGATTGAGAAACTCTTTCTCTAGGAAAACCCCGTTCTGAGCAACAAACACTTTGTTCTCTTCTCAGTTGTAGAAGTTGTATCCCAAGGTTTCCCTAGGATATCCCACGAATATGCATTTATCCGACTTGGGTGTAAGCTTGTCCGACATGAGTCGCTTGACAAATACTTCACAACCCCAAATCTTTAGAAAACACAAACTAGGACTCTTCCCAGTCCACACCTCATGTGGTGTCTTGTCTACGGATTTAGATGGTACCCTATTAAGTGTGAAAGCTGCAATTTCTAGAGCGTATCCCCACAATGACAAGGGTAAATCCGATTTGCTCATCATCAACCGGACCATGTCCAACAAGGTTTGATTTCTCCGTTCTGACACACCGTTTCTCTGCAGTGTACCCGGAGGTGTGAGCTGAGGTACTATACCTCAGCTTTTCAGATGATTGTCAAACCCCTGGCTCATGTACTCACCTTCACGGTCTGATCGTAGAAGTTTTATCATCTTGCCGAGCTGATTTTCAACCTCGTTCTGAAACTCTTTGAACCTTTCAAAAGTTTCCAACTTGTGCCTAATCAAATAGATATATCCATATCTACTCAAGTCATCGGTAAAAGTCACGAAGTACTGATAGCCACCTCTATCCGTTGTGCTCATTGGACCACACACATCTCTGTGTATAAGCTCCAACAGCTCGGATGCCCTCTCGCAACTCTTTGCAAAAGGAGACTTAGTCATCTTGCCTAGCAAGCATGATTCGCATGTCTCGAACGACCCAAAGTCGGACGAAGTTAGGAGTCCATCATCATGGAGCTTCTTCATGCGTTTCAGACTAATGTGTCCAAGCCGGCAATGCCAGAAGTATGTCAGATTTATCTCATTAGGCTTATGCCTCTTGACATTCACGTTATAGACTGGTTCCGTTTCTAGATTTAAAGTAAATAGCCCATCTACTATGGGTGCATAGCCATGGAACATTCCATTCAAATAAAATGAATAACCATTGTCCTTTATATTGAATTCATAACCTTGACTCATCAACCATGAGGCAGAAATAATGTTCCGACTAAGTGTGGGAATGTAATAACAATTATTCAATTCCAAAATAAATCCAGAAGGAAGCTTGAGCTGCATCGTGCTGACCTCCAATGCAGCAACTCTTGGTTTGTTGCCGACCCTGATGTCAATCTCGCCTTGTGCCACACGCCTAGTTCTTACCAGCCCCTGCATCAGGTTGCAAATATGAACAACCGATGCGGTATCAAATACCCAAGAGCTACTAGGTATGTCAGCAAGGTAAATGTCTATAACATATGTAACTAGTGTACCCTTGCCTGAAGAAGCAGCTCGGGCCTTCTTGTCGTGCTCAGCAAGCCACTTGCTACAATTCCTCTTCCAGTGACCAGCTTCCTTGCAGTGAAAGCAAATGGTCTTTGAGTTCGGTCCGAACTTTGCCTGAGCGGCGGAGACAGCCTTCTCCGTGCCCTTTGCCTTACCCTTTTTCTTGGACCTACTCTTCTTGAACTTAGCCGATTTCTGCACCATCAACACTTTATGCGTGCCTTTCTTAATATCTTGCTCTGCCACCTTGAGAATCCCATGCAATTCAGTGAGCTTCTTATCCACGCCGTGCATATGATAGTTCGAGACGAACGTCCCATAGCTAGGTGGAAGAGAACCCAATATCGCATCCGTGGACAGGTCGTCCCCAAGTGGGAAGCCTAACTGATCCAAAGCTTGCACGTGCCCAATCATCTTGGTCACATGCGGGCTCAGTGGATCGCCCTCCTTCAGGTTACAATCTGTCAAGGACTGCCAGACATTGAACCTTTCGGTCCTAGCCTGCACCTGAAACATGCTCTTCAAACTCTCGATCATATCGAAAGCATGAATGTTTTCGAAATGCTGTTGCAAATCGGGCTCCATACAAGCCAACATGAGGCAGCTGACCTTGTTTGATTCATCAACGAGTTTCTAGTGGGTATTCTTGGTTGTGGCGTTAGCATTCTCGATAGGTTCCTCTGGTAGTGGATCCTCTAGAACATGTTCCTTTTTATCGTGCTTGAGAACAATTCTCAGATTTCTACACCAGGTGGTAAAGTTTGTTCCATTCAGTTTATCCTTTTCGAGAATTGATTTCAATGCAAAGTTGGGTTGAGCAGGTCGTGCCATTGATCTACAACAGAAAATATGCAATCACTAAGCAATTTTTTTATGTAGAGTAATTCAAGCCATAAAGAGAACTACTCCCACTGAACTCGGCATCCCTCCGGAAACTTTCAGTGATTCAGGACCCGTCTAGCGCGAGCGGCTAGTGAGCTTTAGCATCACTGCTAGCCAACTTGCCTATTCGGTAAGCAACATCTTGCTAATCGTATCACTATACGACTCCTGGCGGTTGGGTAGGTATCTCATACCCCGGCTCCCAACCTTCTTTGCCAAAAGGCCCAAAACCGTTTTGATAGCCTTGTCAAGTTAACCCGATGCAGTGCATGTCCGTGTCCGACACGAACCCTCCAGTTCAAGGACACCTAGTAGCACCTCAATTTTATGAGCCCACTACTAGACGTACTTGACTTGCGAAGGTGCAACATCCGGATTAGCAATATGCTTGATATTAGTGGGGGATCTTTCTACCATACTAACATGCATAGAAATAAGAAGCAATATCCATCACATATAAACATAAATATGTGAAATAGTATGGCTCCTTCATGGGCGTCCTTTCATGGCCGGCTCCTACTCCGATGACCAAGGTGGAACTCCATCTTGTCCGTCACGCCAGGATGCCAAAACCTCGAATTTGATCTCTATCCCCCAACTACTACAACTAGTAATGAATTTACAGAGAATCACAAGTCGACATGCAGGTCATTATACAATATAATGACAGCACTTTGGCTCTTGTCGGCTGACAATCATGACACGCAGGTCATGTTAAATTACACACATGCATCACATACATATGAGCCATACTATTCACATCAAACCTGCAAAACAAACTTATGCACAGAATCGCATTCTACTGGTTTGTGTGGTCGTGTACGAAATACAAGGCGCTACGCACATTTTCGGAAATCACAGATCGCATCTGCACTCCGATCACGCCGAATTTTCTGTTCTGACCGATCTCATCGATCATCGCGAACCCGATTCGCATTTATGTTTCACTGTTAACCCTGATGGCGGATACCGACCGGTAGGGGTAGGTTGTGTCACGATCTCATTGACTCCGATTGACAGAAAACATAGCCTCAATGATCCCGATGTGCAGTTGATCTCATCAACCGTGCCCATAGCCGATCTGATGAACGACGACACATCACATCCGCCGCCGCCACATATCACATATGCTACCGATCTAAATCCAAAACCTATAGTAGAGGCTATGATACCACTGTTGGGTTCTACCGTAGGTGCATCGCATGCCAATAAAAATTTCCTACGCGCAGAACATCCAAGAACATGCTACGGACATGGATAACAGATTGTTATCACTAGACGCGCAGTGTCGTGTAGTGGAAGTAGAGTTGGGCAGCGTGTTCGTGTGGTCCGTCTCCTCCTCGTCCGATCTCCCTCGTACAGCCGTTCCGATCTCCCTCGAACAGCCGGTCACCGGATCCCACATACAGGTTCGCTGGAGCGGCGCAAGTGCACCGCCTCTAACGGTATCCGCGCGTGCAGGAGGAACATCGGTGAGGCGGACTGCTAGGTCCGATCACACGGTTGGCGGCGGCGAGTGGAGGTGGATATTAGCAACACATGCAAACCCTAATGACGGCGCCGAAGCGATCAACCAGATGGGTGTGCCGCACCTCCACTATATATAGGCATCTGGCACGGGCTCAACTCTTGGGCCTCGCACGGATCCTAAAGCCCACATGTTCCTTCCCTTAAGCGCGCGACCCTTTAGGTTCTCATCCACTTAGTCGCGAGTCAGATGACATCCGAATCGACCGGTCGGTAGCGGCTTCTAGCAAGACATGCCGACTCCAAGTGTCCGATGAAGCTGGTTAGGCGAACCTGTACTTCACACTTCTGTTCCCTTTGCCACACGATATATGTTGTCGTGCACAAGGCGACATGGTCATCCTTGTTGCAGCACGACCTCTTTCTCGTTCCAGTGAATCCGACCAACACTTCGGATTATCTCATAATCCTCATCGCATGGCCATGTTTATCCAGGTCAGATCACCCGAGGGGGGCCAGAGTATGTCTCTCCTGGTAGGAGGGGCAAATCCCATCTTGCTCGACCATGTCTCGCAACATGGGTCTGGACAAGCCCGAAACCTACCTTTGTACCTACCCAGTCACGGAGTTGCGTTTGGTCGGCCCAAAGCAAGTTTGTCACCATCCCGAGTACATGCGCCAGCTCAGGTCTTAGGACATAGAATGTATGTTGTACTAGAGACTCATAGATGACCTATTACTGTGTCTCATAGTTGGGTCTGTCCAACTCAGACCTTATCTCGACTCGGATCCGACTATGTCGAATCCGACCAGACCTTTCCGAGTCCATATTATCTGGCTAGCATCCAATGCTACATGGTGAGTGAGACCGAACCATCCACCATGTCATATGCTAGTCTGATTAGTTGCGCGTCCACACAACCCTTTCGACTAGGTACCATTTAGGACAGTTATCATACAATGCATAGTCTCACAAACAAGTCACGTACTTATTAATACACATCACTGATAATGTCCAAGGACTATCTTTATTCATAAACACATAGGGAATATCATCATACATGACTGCCTCTAGGGCATATCTCCAACACATACAATCTCTGCATCCGAACACTGCATCGTCAATCCTTTTTCCCCGTGCCAGCAACTTCCTCCGCCACTTGAACTCCTCTGCACAAGAACGTCTAGGAGCCATCGAATCCCTGTAAATTTGGCATGACATGGCAAGTTTAAACATTTTTTACGGTTATGCCATGAAGCATGTGGATGAATTCCGATATGCATCAATACATCCATCTAACCATCTAAATGCATCC
Organism: Hordeum marinum; assembly: GCA_022496015.1. Classification (NCBI taxonomy): domain Eukaryota; kingdom Viridiplantae; phylum Streptophyta; class Magnoliopsida; order Poales; family Poaceae; genus Hordeum; species Hordeum marinum. Next base: position 492,911,906 of record CM039675.1, read on the forward strand.
AACCATAACTATCTAAATGCATCATACATCCATCGAACCATTTAAATGCATCCATCCATAACCATCTAAATGCATCATACATCCATCTAACCGTCTAAATGCATCATACATAACCATCGAAATGCATCATACATCCATCTAACCATCTCAATGCATCCATCCATAACCATCTAAATGCATCATACATCCATCTAACCATTTAAATGCATCCATCCATAACCATCTAAATGCATCATACATCCATCTAACCATCTAAATGCATCATACATCCATACATCTAGCAATGCAAAAACAGAGGGAGGAGGGAGAAGGGGGAGAGTGGGAGAGAGGAGGGAGGGAGAGCTACCGCTGCGTGGATGGCCAGGACGGGTGGGATGGGACGGGGGAGGGCCGCCGCGTCGGGAGGACAGGGCAGGGAGGGCTGGGACGGGATGCAGGAGCGCCGCCGCAAGGAAGATAGTGATGAGGGAGGGAGGGAGGGGCGGCGACAGTGCAGGGAGAGGGAGGGAGGGAGGGGCGGTGGCGGCGGCAGCGCATGGAGAGGGAGGGAGGAGGGAGAGAGGGGGGCCATGCGGGGCGAAGATGATATAAGTGTACGGCCCACTTAGCAGTAGTGCGGGTGGGAAACACATGCTACTAATATTATGTTAGCAGTAGCACTGGTCCGGAAAGCACGCTACTACTAAACTTAGCCTGACGGCAACGGTGGGTCAATATTAGTAGTAGCGCGTTTCTAAAAGCCCACGCTACTGCTAAGTGTTAGTAGCAGCGCTTTTCCAGGACACGCGCTACTGATATGTAGCAATAGCGCCTCCTTTTATCCAGCGCTACTGCTAAGGTTCTGTGTATAAGGTTTTCCCTAGTAGTGATGGGGTATTTGAATTTGTTTGTAACAAACAAAGTTTTGACAAAGAAATTTTTTCACAAAGAACTTTTGGTCAAAAAAGTATAATGCTTGGTCGAACCGAACAAAATTCTGAAAACTGAAAGTTTTTGAGCATGAAAGCGACTTAGCTGCTTAATGTGCTCAGTGTCGATGACGCGATCGGGGCTTGTGGTGGGACGAGGATGCCCATCGAACTTTGTCAGATTCGGTGTGTAGTCTTCGGCACGACCGAGATCCCAACCCCCAAGCCCGTCCCGAGGTGACCGAATGAGGAATTCGGAACTCCGAAGTAGTGTCATGGCTTGGCGGATGTGGCGAGGCAAAGCCCCTTGTCCAACCGAGGTGGTGGAGTAGGTCGGCAAGGTGACGTCAGGATGACCGCGTGACGGCGGTCGAAGTCGATTTCCTGCACTCATAAAATAGTGCAAGCCAAAAGTAATAACAAACAAAGATAATATATATATATATATATATATTTTAAAAATCTTCTACTTAGTTAATTTAAGTGAAGCAAATAAGTAAAGGAATATGGCCTGGGCGCCGAGGTGCCTGAACAAAGAGTTCGGCTTGAGGAAGTGGCGATGCTGCATGGTCGATGTGGCGAGATGAAGTCCTCTGTCCAGTTAACATGGCGAAGCAATGATTGGAGGATGCCGAAGTCACATGCAAGTCGGCTGGTGACGCCGAGGTCTCATGACAGCCGAGGTGTTGAAGCAGGTCGGTTGATGACGCCGAAGTCACTAGAGCAGGTTGATGAAGGGATACCAAAGCCTCGGTCTAGCCGAGGTGACGGAGTAGGTCGACTGATGACGCCGAAGTCTCAGGCTAGCCGAGGTGTCAAAGTTGGCCGGCTGGTGACATCGAAGTCTCAGGCTAGTCGAGGTGTCGAAGCTGGTTGGCTGGTGACGCCGAAGTCTCACGCCAGCCGAGGTGCCGAAGCTGCTCGGCTGGTGACACCGAAGTCTCCAGAGCGGGTTGTTAAGGAGATGAGGAAGCCCCCAGTCTAACCAAGGTGACGGAGTAGATGTTGAGGAATGTTACATGGGAAACAAAAAATTTCCTACGCACACGCAAGATCTATCCATGGTGATGACCATCTACGAGAGGGAGAGTGGATCTACGTACCCTTGTAGATCGCTAAGAGGGAAGCATTAAGAAATGCGGTTGATGTAGTCGAACGTCTTTGCGATCCAAATCGCCGAGCGTCCCGCGATCCAATCACGATCCGTCCCGATCTAGAACCGAACGGACGGCACCTCCGCGTTCAACACACGTACGGCTTGATGACGATCTCCACCTTCTTGACCTAGCAAAAGGGAGCGGAGAGGTCGACGAGTTCTCCGGTAGCGCGACGATGTTGCGGCGATGGTGGTGAATTTATTCCGGCAGGGCTTCGCCTAAGCACTACAGAAAACCGATCTAAAGGAGAAACTACGCACTAGAGGAGAGCGCAGCACGTGGCAGAAAATCTTGTGCAAAAACCCTCAAAAACTACTAGTATATATAGGAGGAGGGGAGGAGGAGGCCTGGCCCTCAAGGGGCCAGCCCTAGGCATCGGCCGAACCAGGAGGGACGAGTCCTCCTCCTCCACTCCTAGTAGGATTAGGACTCCTTCCTTATTTGGCCCTTTTTTGCCTTTTTCCACCTTTTCCTTTTGGGCTTTTCTTCCCAGCCGCATGGGCCTAGTGTTGGACTTCCACCAGCCCACTAAGGGCTGGTATTCACCCTCCCACAGCCCATGTAGCCTCTTGGGTCGAAATACCCCTCCCGATGGTCCCCCGGTACACTACTGGCACTCCCGGTACACTACCGATGAGGCCGAAACCTTTCCAGCGACCAAAACAGGACTTCCTATATATCAATCTTTACCTACGGACCATTCCGGAGCTACTCGTGATGTCCAGGATCTCATCTGGGACTCGGAACAACCTTCGGTCACCAACATGCATAACTCTATACTACCGAAACGTCACCAAACCTTAAGTGTGCAGACCCTGCGGGTTCGAGAACTATGTAGACATGACCGAGACACCTCTACGGTCAATAACCAATAGCAGGACCTGGATGCCCATATTGGTTCCTACATATTCGACGAAGATCTTTATCGGTCGAACCTTTGTGTCAAGGATTTAGTTAATCCCGTATGATGTTCCCTTTGTTCTTCGGTATGTTACTTGCCCGAGATTCAATCGTCGGTATCTGTATACCTAGTTCAACCTCGTTGTTGGCAAGTCTCTTTACTCGTTTCGTAATACAAGATCCCGTGGATAACACTTAGTCACATTGCTTGCAAGGCTTATTGTGATGTTGTATTACCGAGTGGGCCCTGAGATACCTCTTCGTCACACGGAGTAACAAATCCCAGTCTTGATCCATGCCAACCCAATAGACACCCTGGGAGATACCATTAATGCACCTTTATAGTCACCCAGTTATGTTGCGACGTTTGATACACACAAGGCACTCCTCCGGTGTCCTTGAGTTGCATGATCTCATGGTCATAGGAACATATACTTTGACATGCGGAAAATTGTAGCAATAAACTGAGATGATCATATGCTACGTTTATAGTTTTGGTCTTGTCCATCACATCATTCTCCTAATGATGTGATCCCGTTATCAAATGACATCTCATGTCAATGGCTAGGAAACCTTGACCATCTTTGATCAACGAGCTAGTGTACTAGAGGCATACTAGTGACAAAGTGTTGTCTACTTATCCATACATGTAATGTGTTTCCAATCAATAAAATTATAGCATGGATAATAAACAATTATCATGAACAAGGAAATAGAATAATAAACACTTTATTTATTGCCTCTAGGGCATATTTCCAACAGCAGATCGGTAAGGTGACGCTACAGCCCCATGCCAGCCGACGTGTCAAAGTAGGTCGGCGTGGTGGACGTTAGCTTCAAAAAGTAACGGCGCGGCGATGCCGACGCAGGTCAAAATTTGTGATGAGGTCGATGCTGGCTTGATGAAGCAAGGGAGCGCCCAACCCGTACAAACCACGGATGACGAGGTTCACTTGATGATTATTCGGCCCTCACGATGCCGAAATATTTGTTGGATGACCGTGATGATAAGAAAATTTCCTTCAAAAAGGACGTTCGACAACCCGTTCATGAAAAAGATGAACTCGGGTCGGATTCGTTTTCGTGCAGAAAATAGATCAAAAATTCGTTGTACTAATCAGATGTTTCCTGGAGTTTGGACGGTTGGATTGACCTGAAATTTTGAGCGGTGATCGGTATAGGAATTCCGCAGCCGATGAATGGTGGGATTTTCCATCGAATGTCCGATCTAGACGCCGGACTCCTCGCCCTAAACTCGTCAGATTCGACAGGGCTTCGATTGATTGTAGATCGCCGGAGATTTCTTCCCCGGAACGCAACGAAATTTTGCAGGGTTGTTCTAGACTCAATTCTGCACAATCCCATCGAAGCAATCGTCAAAACGACACTCTAGGAGGTGGGGACAATGGACACGAATTCACTGTCTAGAAAAAACTGCATGATCGCGCGAGGGCAATGTGGATGTTGAGCCCCCGAGCACCATGGAGGATTCTTCAATGATCTTGGTTGAGATTGGAGTTGATGTTCATCAAACACCGATCTGATCTATATGATCTGACATGCAGCGCAGCCTCGACATAGCCGAGGTGACCAGTCAAGCCGGCGACGAAGCTGCCGATGTTGACAATGTAGCTCGGTTCCGACGCATAGATCATGATGGAGCCAATCTGAATTCCCATCGTATCGCGGCGACTACCCAGTAGATTCTCAATGAAAGCACCAATGTCAGAGTCAAATCCGACATATCTTGTAGTAGGGGACCTAAGCTAGGCGTCTTGGAGCGATGGTAACATGGACACGGGATTTTACCCAGGTTCGGGCTCTCTCAAGGAGATAATACCCTACATCCTGCTTTTGATTGTATTCGCATGGCGCTAGTACATAGTACAGGTATCTACCACGAGATGTAATGAATATGAGATATCCCTATTGGCTAGCCCGACCTCGGTTTATATAATACAAGAGGCATAGGGTTTAGAGGAGTTCTTGTCTTCTGCGCCAAGTCTTGTGGAATCTCCCTTGTATGCATCATGGGCTGCCCGAAGTGGTCCATTAGTGAATCATCATGTTGGTCCTCGGCCCAACCCACTGGTCGGGAGACGACGTGGTGAGTACCCCCTAGTCCAGGACACTGTCAATGTGCTACCAAGGTTTCAGTTTCATAACCATGAAAAGGATCGGATTCAACAAAAGTGATTAACTCTGGGTCAACAGAGAATTCATAATCCATATCGGTAACAAAGATAGGTGAAGTAGCAGGCTTAGGATCACATTTCATTTTAGCATTCAAAGTCTTTTCTTTATACTTGCATAGTAGTTTCTTAACATCATTCCTATCCTTACAAGCAAGAATCTCTCTAGCTATTTCTACATCCAAAGCATAACCTTCAGGTATCTTAGGCATTTCAAATCTAGGAGAGCTATTCCTATTAGGTGTTTCATAATAATAGTTTCAAAGTTCTCATCAGTTTCAGCAGATTCATCGGTTTTAGTAATTTCATTCTCCTTAGCTCGAAGCAATTTGTTCATCGAGAAACTCACCTAATGTAGCGACCCGACTCAAAACAAGTCAAGCCTCTGTGTGTTCTGTGCCATCCCTGGATCAGTATGCCGGCACACACAATACATCAATGTATATATCAAAGTGCAATCACATGTAATTAACGTAAAACTGATATATACCTTAAAATCTCAGCGGAAGCGGTCAACGGGAGTGGAATCCCGATAACACCAATGGCAGGTTGAGTGCGGACCGTAACCTTGATTCGTACTCTTACTCGTCGGGAAAAGTATCTGCAACATAAGACGTTGCAGCCGTGTAGGTCAGTACATTGAATGTAGTGGCAAGATCACCATAGAAGAAACAGAAGATAAAAACTATTCTATATGCAGTAAGGCTTTGTGGCTCTGTGTTTGAGTTTTTGCATCAAAGCTGATTTTATTTTATTTTTCTACAACAAAAGAATATCAGGAGTTTTCACTATAGAGCTACCTATCATGACATGGTTCCGCCAACCGATGTCCAAATGCCCACAAGTATCATTAAGTTGCCCACAATTAATTATCAGTCCAGTTTGAGAGTTCAGAGATAGATCCAAGTCCAGAGGCTCAAATTGTCCGTAATCGGGGACATGGCTAATCGATTAGGTTTAACTCTTCAGAGTGTTGTGTACTTTACCCACAAGATTCGTTCCCTCTTGGTAAGTCCTCCCACTACAAGGTGTTTGAGGACAGGATGAACAAAACATGGTCTTTCAGAGTGCTTCCCTGGCTATCCGACAGTGCCCATCCAATCCTAACGTCGACTACATCTCGTAGCACTGCCTAGACAGAGTCACAACAAAGATCAACCAAGCCAGAGCCCATAATGACTTGTGGCTACACAAGTAAGCTTCCGGGCATGAAGTATTCATCCTTCTCTTTGAGTCTGGGTGAAGCTTTCCGCAAGATGTCATGGCACTTCCCCATGCATCCCGGCCATCCACTGGTTACTCTAGGGTGCCCAGCAATTCCATCCTTCACCCAGCAGTGTGTATTGAAAACTTGTTTTCTCGAGTCCCGAAGTCTTGAGGTCTTGAAGATGCAGGACTTGAAGATGCCTTCATGAAGTTGTCATCTTGACGCAGAATCCTTTTCTCACACCACTCACGAACACTCATACCAGACCCCGTCTACTTTAGCATAGCATTGCACTAACTAGCGTTCCCGGGGCTTTAGTAACAAGTGGTGGGTTCCTACCTCATGCATTCTACTCAACTACAAGAATTTCAATAACACTACGGGAGGGATTTGTTGAATGATGTCACTACATGCAATAAAACATAGGTATGAAATAGATGGTCAAAGTGAACTTGCCTATACTTTTGATGAAGATAAGATATCGCTCTCAGAAAAATACTTGATAGAACTATTCGTCACTCTTTGATGAAAAATCTATAATCAAACATTGCATACATATAAGCAATCATACTAGCAGTCAAATACTAACAATCAAAACGGCAACACAAAACCAAAAGCAACATGGTGGTGATGATAGGAAATACTTAAGACAAAACTCAAATGACAAAACTACATCAACACAACTAAGGTGGTGATGAAGGGAACACTTAGGACAAAACTCAAATCAACAAAACTTCATCAACACAACCAAGGGTTGGTTTTCTCTACAGAAATCTTATTTTCAAAGGTAACCAAACAAGAACAAAGTAAAATATAACCAAAGTAGTTTAGTAAATATTTTACTTAGCAAAAAGAATTACTTTTGAAGAACAACTAAGAATTATGAAAAACAACACTCTAAACAACATAGGTTTTAGTTTAATAAACTTAACAACAAGAAAACAATTAAAACAATTAAAATATTGAACTAACAAAATATTTTCAAATAAGAAAATCAACTAGCAATACTAGAGCAATACAACAAAGAAAAACAAAACAAAGTAATGGGCTCTAAAATTTTGGTGGCTAAACTACTATTATTATAAAACAAGACAAAACTATTTTTAGTAGCAAAACAATCCTCAACAGAAAAGAATACTAACATTTTCATTTAGAAAAACAGAATTAAATCCTCTAAAACATTTGTGAAAAGAATTACTACTAAAACTTAATTGTTTTATAAAACATTACCTAATGAAGAGGGATATAGATTCCTATAGTAAACTAAACTATTTTATTTAAAAAAATTCTTAACAGAAAAGTATTACTAAAAACTTTATTTGAAAACAGAATCTAATTACTTAAAAAAATTGTTAAAATAATTATTACTAACTAATTTGTTTTTAATACACTATACCTATTTGAACACAGGTATAGGTTCCTACAATAAAAATTCATAAACTAAACAAATTATCTTTTGTTAACAACAAGTAAATTACTAAAGTTTAGAACAACATAACTAAATGAAATCTAAAACATAATTTAAATCAAATTTAGATTTCAAATTAGACCAAAAGAAAATCAAACTAATTAAACTAATAGGAAACTAAAACAGATTCTGTTTTGGTTAAGAATCCTAATCAAATTTATCCTAAAAATTCTCAAACTTTACCTTCTAATAACTAAGATCAATAGTGACAAGTAGCAAAAAGAATCAACTAAAAATAACTTTTTAAACTAAAGATATTCAGAAAACAAAATTTAAATCAAATCTGTTTAAATTGAAATTTAAATACTCAAACATAGTCAAACTTGGTATCTACAGAAACTAGAATAAAATTTTGATACAATGCAAAAAGAATCAAATTAAAACACCTAAAAACATAAACGATATGCTAAAAACAAAAACAGAACTAAATCTGTTTTTAAAACAGAAACAGAAAAATAACATTTTTCTAACTAACGGACAGGGGTACACGTGTCGGGTTCTGATTGGCTAAGGGCGTGCGCGTGCGAGAGCTAGCAAGCGGATGGCCGCAACTTAGTAAAAATGTTTCGGTCTAACTAACTAAAAGGAAAAACCCGGCCGGTTCTTTTAACTAAACCGAAGGGGTATGCGGGTTCTAATCTACGCCGTAGATGTTAGATCGGACGGAGGGGAGAGGCTCACCGCGGTGGAAGTCAACTCCGGCGAGGTCGACAGCGGCGCCGGATCAGGAACGAAGCGGGCAACGGAATCTAGGGGGTGTCCGGCGATGGCGAAGCCTCCAATCGATGAGGACGAGGACGGCGAGTCGGGTGGTGGACTTGGCGCAGCTCGGGGTCGACCGTGGCGATCACAGGGAGCCTCGAGGCGGCAATGGCCTTCGATGGTCATCGGGGAAGGTGGCGCTGGTGGGTGTGGAGCTCGGGTGAGAGGTTGGGGAGGTGTGCACGAGGGTGGGGAAGAGGTTGGTGGGCTCGGGAGGTGGCGGGGTGGTCGGAGTAGAGCGCCAGGAGAGGAGGGGCGCAGCGGCAACGGAGAGCTCCGGCGAGGTATTACAGCGAGGGGAGGCGTCGGGAGTTGGGGGAAAGTGGGGGAACGGGTCGAGGGGAGGCAGGGGTTTTTATAGGTGGCCTCGGGGTCGCCGGGGAAGGAAGGGGGAGGGATTTCCGGCTCGGTGGTCGCCGGCATGGAAAGGGGAGGGGATGAGAGAGAGATGACCGCGCGAAGATGACGCGGACGGTCGGTGGGACCGGGGCGTCAGTGAGAGAGAGAGGAGTGGCGCGACATCGGGCAGCCGGTCCGGAGAAGTTTCGGGAGGGTTAAGGGCAGGTGGGACGGCCTGTTTTAATACCCCACTAAATTCCTTTCCTTTTATTAATTTTCAGAGCAATGAAATCTCTTTAAGACATTCAAAATCAGTCCAAAAAATAAAATTTTCTATATCAAAATGATCAGGGAAATAAATGCCATTTAACGGACATTTTTCCACGGCCAAATTGAATACTTTAAAAAAAAATTCAGAAAATGCTTAAATGGCTTTATTTATTTTTGCAAATATTTTTCAAATAAACCCTAGGGTTTTATGGTTCGAGAACTTCACAAAAATACCCCTGGTTTGGAGTGTCATATTACTCCTCTCAAATTTTTGTCAAGGGGTTTGAATGCTTAAAATTCAAACAGGGAATTCAAATATGAAAGTGAAACTCCATATGAGAAATTTTCAAATGGTTTTCATATCCTTCTTTTAAACTTCCAACTCATATTTCATATAATTTGAAGAAGTCCTTTTATCCTCTCTCATGAAAATCATTGAGTTGCCTAAAGTTTCTGAATTTGAAATATTTTCAAATGCAATTCAAATCATTTTCAAATCCCTTTTCATTTCTTTAAATGGAAGAAGTCATATCATCTTCACTCAAGGATTTTGTGATGAAATGAATTTGAATTCCTTGAGGATCAAAAATGCAGAGTAAGAGTTTTGGGAAAGTCATTTTATTCCCTCTCATTCAAAAGTTTTCAAAAGTTTCAAATTTTCACTAAATTTCAATCACTCAATCAAACAATCAATCATTCTAATATTAATTATAACATTCCAAAATTTGGGATGTTACACCTAATGGCACATTATCATCAAGCATGGTACTAGCATCATCATAAGCATCATTCATAGAAGAAGTAGCATCATCAATATCAGAATTAATAGCATGTGGTGGTGTTGCAAGCTTACTCATAACAGAAGGTGAATCAAGTGCACAGTGCCATGACAGTTCCTTACCTCCCCTCATCTTAGAGGGAAAAAATCTTGGTTTTAGTATCTTTTAGATTCTTCATAGTGATCAATTGATATAAATCGCAAGAGACTCAACAAACATAGCTATGATCCTCGGCAACGGCGCCAGAAAAAGGTCTTGATAACCCACAAGTATAGGGGATCGCAACAGTTATCGAGGGTAGAGTATTCAACCCAAATTTATAGACTCGGCACAAGGGGAGCCAAAGAATATTTGAGAGTATTAGCAGTTGGTTTTTCAAATTAACCACACCTGGAGATAAATATCTACAGCAAAGTGATCAATAGCGTAGTAATATGATGGTTTGATAGCAATGGTAACAGTAGCAGCAATAGTTTTGTAGCAAGTGTAACAGTGACACCAGTAATAGTAACTTAGCAAGAGCAGTAAGTGGAGAGATCGTAGTTGTTGGATTGGAGTATTTCTTGGATGATATTCATCATATAACAGTCATAACCTAAGGTAACACATAACTAGCTCTAGTTCGTCAACGTAATGTAGGCATGTATTCCGTATATAGTCATACGTGCTTATGGAAAAGAACTTGCATGACATCTTTTGTCCTACCCTCCCGTGGTAGCGGTTGATAACCCACAAGTATAGGGGATCAATTTTAGCCTTTCTCCATAATTAAGAGTGTCAAACCCAATGAGGGGCTAAATGAAGAACAAATATTCCCTCAAGTTCTATCGACCACCGATCTAACTCTATGCACGCTTAACGTTCACTTTACCTAGAACAAGTATGAAATTAGAAGTACTTTGTATGTGTGATAGGATAGGTTTGCAAGATAATAAAGAGCACGGAAATAAAAACTAGGGGCTGCTTAGATAAAGAAACAACTAAGTGAGTTTAATGAGTGTGGAAAAGTGGTGGTAGGAGATGCGGAATTGTCCCTAGGCAATGAACAACTAGACCAGTAATCATTATTGCAATTTTATATGAGGGAGAGGCATAAGCTAACATACATTCTCTACTTGGATCATATGCACTTATGATTGGAACTCTAGCAAGAATCCGCAACTACTAACGATCATTAAGGTAAAACCCAACCATAGGATTATAAGGTATCAAGTCCTCTTTATTCCCATACGCAAACAACCTACTTACTCGGGTATATGCTTCTGTCACTCATGCCACCCACCATAAGAGAATCATAAACATATTGCAAACCCTACATCAGGGATCCTTCACGCTTGCGCGACACGGAGAGCACCATAGGACAGCACCAATAATAAAACTTGCAACTCAAACCAATCATGATAATCAATCAACCAATAGGACAAAAAAAATTACTCAGACATCATAGGATGGCAACACATCATTGGATAATAATATGAAGCATAAAGCACCATGTTCAGGTAGAGGGTACACCGGGTTGCGGGAGAGTGGACCGCTGTAGATAGATGGGGGAAGGTGATGGAGGTGTTGGTGAAGATGACGGAGTTGTTGGAGTAGATCGCCGTCACGATGATGGTCCCGGCGGGGTTCTGATGCCACCGGGAGAGAGGGGGAGAGAGCCCCGCTCCTTCTTATTCTTCCTTGACCTTCCCCTTAGATGGAAGAAGGGTTTACCCTCTGTTCCATGGCCTCCATGGTGGCGGCAGGGCGAGAGCCGCTCCGAGATTGGATCTCTCTCTCTTTTTCCTTCTGTTTCTGCGCTCCCAGATTCTGGCCTTTCACCGTTTCTTAAATATCCGGAGATCCGTAACTCCGATCAGGCTGAAATTTTGAGGGGATTTTCCTTATGAAAATATATTTATTGCGCCAAAAGGACATCCCCAAATGACCTAAGGGTGACCACAAGCCCTTAGGTTGCACCCTACCCCCTAGGCATGCCCTACAGGCTTGTGGGCCCCTCGGGCAAAGGTGGAAGGGTGAGAGTGCGTATAATTCATGGACTCAACATTAGTCATAAAGAACTCACATACTTATTGAAAAAGTCTATTAGTTATGAAACAAAGCATTAGACACATGCTCCTAGGGGAGAGGTTGGTAGGATTTAACCATCGCGTGCTCCTGACCCTCACACAAAGGTTGACAATCATTAAACAAATCATGCTCCGACTTCCCTACATAACGGTTCACTATACTTGCATGCTACGGGAATCACAAACTTCAACACATGTATTTCTCCAATTCACAACTAATCACTAGCATGACTGTCATATTACCATCTTCATATCTCAAAACTATATGCAAGCAATCAAACATATCATATTCAGTGATCTACAAGTTTTATGTAGGATTTTATGACTAACCATGTGAATGACCAACTCCTGTTAACTCTCTAAATAGGTATAAGTGAAGCATGAGAGTTTAATTCTTTCCACAAAAGATATGCCCATGCTCTAACAGATATACGTGAAGTAAAAGAGCATTCTACAAATGGCGGTTTTCTATGTCTGAGAAACAGGCAATCCAAACTTCAAATGATATAAGTGAAGCACATGAAGCATTCTATAAAGCCATACTCAAAAGATATAAGTGAGGTGAAAAGAGCCTTATATAAATCAATCAAGGACTTTCTCATACCAGCATGGTGCATTATTAAAAGAAAAAGAAAAAGAAAAAGCACACGATGCACCAAGATTTACGCATATCATGTGACGAATAAAAATATAGCTACAAGTAAAATTACCGATGGTTGCTAGAAGAAAGAGGGGATGTCTTCCGGGGTATCCCCAAGCTTAGTTACTTGGGAGTCCTTGAGTATTACCTTGGGGGTGCCCCGAGCATCCCCAACCTTAGTCTTTTTCCACTCCTTATTCCATCATCCATCGTGATCTCACCCAAAACTTAAAAAGTTCAATCACGCAAAACATAACAAAACCCTCATGAGATCCGTTAGTATAATAAAGCAAATTACAACTTTATTTACTTTTGCCAACCAATTCATATTTTATTTTTGCATTTTAGCTACTGTATTATAATTTTACCATGGCTTAGACCACCGATACAATCGATAGTTTGATCAAAACGAGCAAAACAATGCATCAAAAACAGAATCTGTCTTAAACAGGATAGTCTATAGCAATCTGAACATTCACCATACTTCTGTAACTCTAAAAATTCTGAACAATTAGGAGAAAATAAAAAAAATTCATAGAAGTACTGTGTAAAAATTTCAGAAACTTTTGACATACCAGTAAAAAATGTAAATTCACGCACTACAGCCAAAGTTTCTGTTTTTGCACTGCACACACCAAACAAGCAATCTAATCATCCTAAAGGCAAATCTTGGCACATTATTTTGATAATACAATGGATTTTTACAAGGGGAAAATTATTTTTGTTGAAAATTTTATGTAATCAAGATTTGCAAAGTTTCCATGGGCATGAACAAAGTTCAAGGAGCTCCCCCACTTCAACGGTGCTCGTCCTTCTTACTTTCACTTCTCTTTTTGAAAAAGTTTTAGGTTCCCCTCTTTATTTATTTTTTGTTTTTAAACTTTATAAAATCACACAACAGAATTAAATGACTCTCTAAAACTTCCGGGTTGTCTCCCTGGCAGCGCTTTCTTTAAAGCCATTAAGCTAGGCATATAGTTCTCAAGTAATGGATACACCCGGACCCCAAGGTATATCAAAGCCAATTTTAATTAACTATGATTTGTAGTTTAGGAGTGATCACAATGTAACATATAACATGCAACAACGAAGTCTAACTCTCTTCCTATGTATCGGCATGTCATAAAAGAACAATTTAAGCACACAAAGTAAAGGCCAATACATAGCATAAGAAGTTTCTTGCAATTTTATCATATTGGAAACATAGAGAGGTGGAGATGTAGTTCCTCTATCATAATAATTGCAAGTAGGAGAAGCAAGCACATGCATATTATATCTATCAAAATCATCATGTGTAATAGTAAAACGCAACCCATCTATATAATCTTTAATAAGTGCAAACTTCTCCGATATAGTGTAGTTGGGAGTATTCAAAAAGATAATAGGACTATCATGTGTGGGTGCAATAGCAACAATTTCATTCATAACATAAGGAACTATATCAAGTTCATCTCCATAAGCATCATTCATATTGACATCATGGACACAAGCGTAGCAAGCATCAAGTTCATCAAAAAGGGATATTTCAAACGAATCCAACTCCTCACTGACTGGCAAGCCTATGAAGGAATTACTGCATCTCATCCAACTCCTCACTGACTGGCAAACTAACTTGATTATATGTTATCATAGGGTAGTTATGGCCATTGAGGACAAGCTCCTCAAACTCTTTGGCAGACATCTTTACCTACATGGGGAACTAGAGATAATTAATTTATGAGTGGTAAATTAAAGGCCATCATGATTATGTAATAAGAATGCAAAAAATCCATGCTCAAGTGAAAAACTTGAAAAAAAATCTCAACCTCAATTGTTTGAACATAACATATTGAAGATCACTTAGATGTGAGTAATAGGCTTCATAATCTGACAATGTCAGTAGATACACATGTTGCTATTACCTTGTGTATGTTACAATTTAAATATAAGGAAATACACTTTGGAGGTAATCGCTTGTCGAGATTGACGAAACGTAGACATCACAATAACACGGGATGGTCTACAAATGAGCAGTAGATCCAAACTCATTACCTTGTGATTCCAAATATAATGAGGGAGAAATATTCAAAATTTTGCAAAGTTTGATATGTGATAGAAGATGATCTCAATCGCAAAAACATGTTCAAAAGAAATTGATATGTGGTAACATGTCATTCTTCCCGGATGAAATCTAGTACTTTATCTATATTATCAATCCACTGCATAATATAAACACACCAACTAATAATTACACAAGTCGTAACCTAGAATAAATCTAGAACTGGACAAGAATATAAGCAGCAGTCAAACTAGGTACCAACGGTACTAAACATAGTCTAGAACTGCAACATATGATAACTAGTACTAGGTTAATAAAACAGAAAAAATAGCAACCACATCGAGCAGCCGGAGGGCACCCCAGGCACCTAGGCCTGGGCCTCCATGACCTTTTGACAGCCACCCACAACCACCACATAAGAGAGAGAGAGAGAGGAGAGCAGCAGCTCGGATAACGGTCTAAGAACCCGAAACCGCACCACCAGCCTGAGGGAGAATTTATTTTAACCCCCCTTGTTCACTCGCCTTGGATCTTATGCCCTCTTCTTTGCTTGCCTTTCTCTGACACCCCTCCATGTTCACCCTACCTCTTGTTGGTGCTCCCCGTTGACATGTTTAACAAACTTGTTAGTATATAACCATAAAAATAGTATAATTCTGCTATCCTACATGGCCTTTCACACAAAAACAGACTACAAATATATAGTCTCACAATGATTCACACCCGTTTGCAGATCTAACCCCTCACACTTAAATCGCCATGTCAATATCCCTCTCCACCTAGGGTTTATATGTTTGGACAACCATACAAGAGAAACCATGAATCCATGGAAAATGGAAGGGGAGTACCTTGGGGCAACAATGGACGGCGGCTGATGGGGGGGCAGAGCAGCAGGGGCGCGGGAGGCAGGGCAGGGCATGGCGAATCACGCTGCTCGTCGAGCGAGAAGAAAAGGGGAACGAACGGGCCAGCCCTCCCGAGCAAACTCCTATGCTGGGCTGGGCTCTTGAGCAAACTGTAGGAGGCAAATTAGTCAAATAGGAACATTATAAGACCAGTTTTTTTACATTATTAGCTAACTCAACAAATAACAATGACAAGGGGGCAATCAGCAACAATTATGGCGTATAAGATCCAAGGCGGGTGAACAACGGGATTTAAAATCAATTCTCCCCCAATCTGATCCCCACTTCCTGCACGGGGCCACCGGTAGATGGAGTGAGCATCGCCGCCTCCCCTCGCATCTCCAGTGGTCAACTACATAGCACCGACGAGGCCTCTTCGTCCAAGGAAGAGGAGACGACAATGAGGTCATGACGAGCAGTGCCGAGGCTGAGGCGTGCCGGAGCCCATGAACCGGGGCGATGACCGGTGGTCGATGGCAGCGAGGACACCATGTACCATTGGGGCGCTCGGGCTAGCCACGAGCCACGTGTCAAGTCTCCCGCTCATGAATGGAGCACGTCGAGCATCACCAAGGCTATGTCCGTCGGCGTGGTGAGCACCGGGTCCAGTGCGTCCGGCGGCGTAGTGGCCGCGTCTAGGGGTATGGTGAGCACTACGGGCCGTGTCCAGCGGGGTGGCCATCACAGGTTCCACATATAACAACGCTCTGGCCGAACCGACGGATGGCCTGCATGCATCGATGGAATCGATGGAGGCGACCAACTCCATGGCAGCGATGGGCAATGAGGCGGCTGCGACGGCCGTCCTCGAGGATCAGACGGAGGAAGAAGGAGACAAGGCCAGGCATCTGACCGGTGAGTGCTCGCTCCCTTCTCTTGTTTCTTTGGTAATTCTACGTGCGTGACAATGTGTTTGAATTGAATGATCGGACTATCTTGATCTATGGTTACAGAAGCTATATATACTACTAGAATGCTCGTGCGTTGCCACGGGTTTTGAAATATTTTGTTGGAGTCTTAAATAAACATGTATATATTGTCTCAAAAGAAACATAATGTATATCAAATTTCACTTCACTTGCAACTCTAAGTTGATCAAAAAAGAAATTCAATGATTTATACATAAAGAGCGAGATGATCCAACTAATAATTTATTATAAATTAAGATTTATTTGATGTGCTTAAGACGTTTTTGCACAATACCAAAAACGTTGTCCTTAACTTCATTCAGAGGATATTTGAGGAAATATAATAAATACTTCTTCCTCAACTCATAACCATTTTTTCACCTAACGTTATCCTCATCATACCCACTCCTCTCACCTTCTCCCCTCGTAGTCGCTCCTCTCACCGCAGCCATCCCTCTCACCCGTTCTCTCCGCCACAATGTTGTCGCTGCCATATGCCCCCCCCCCTCCTTGCGGCATGTGTTTGTCGCCTCCCCTCCACGCTCATCATTGCCTCCAATCACCTACGTTGTGGTGTCACATGTTCCATCCATGCTATCTGTTCTAATCAGATCCAGTGAATAGCAATGGGCACATCTATGACACGGCGAGTAGCCCGGTCTGGCTACTTGCAAGCTGCGTTGTTAGTCTAGCCATCTCAGAGCGATTTGCGGTCTACCTCAAGGATAATTTCTACCTCATGTGAGCCGCATCGTCGATCTGGACATCCTAAGCCGATTTCTGATGTCAAGGGCGACCTCGAGGTAAATTGGTATCCCGTACAGCTGTGTCCATGCCTCCTTGCCCCCACAAGCCATTAACTGGATGGTGTCATGCCCTGAGTCCATCGCAAGTTTGGTACGTATTTTCATACTTTAATATATACACCTTTAGTAGGAGTAGGAGAAGGAGGAGGAGGAGGAGGGAGGAGGAGGAGGAGGAGGAAGAGGTCAAATCTCAAACCCATGATGGTCCAGCTATGGTATATTTCACACCATGTTTGTGTTAATAACATGTGTCTGCAATTTTTTATTATCTCATGGTAAACACACATGGGGTTTCCGCTTCCAGATGCACATGCACCCTGTGTGCACCTAGATATGGACACTATAATCTGATAAAATAAAAACCACTTCTTTGTTTTCTTAATGAACATTGAGTGTTTCACATGTGTGTGGATTTTCATGATGGATCACATTCCTAGTGGTCTGTCCAAAAAAACAATGCTCCAGTTACTTTTTTGAAAGCATACTAAAGCACTGGTTTTGTCACCTCCATGAATGTGATTTCATCACGAAAAATTGCACACGGGCCAAGAACTAAGCAATGTTTGTTGTTAAGAAAAGTAAGCTTTTTATGTTTGTACTATTCATAGCATTTCACGGTCTAACTCACCAATTTGTGGTAGTGATCCACTGGAAATAGCTGACCCTTCAGCTTTTTATAGCTTATGTTGAGCGATAATCAAACACATGCCTCACATTGATACTTGATACCAAAATAGGCGTGGTACCAACCCGGCGTGCCGTCTTAGAACAATTAATTCGTTAAAGGGTCAAGATAATACAAGTGAAAAGAGTTCGTACATGAAATCTTCATAACAAGATATACATATATCCATCCATAAACCATTCAAAAAAATCCATCAATTTCATCGATCAAAAATATTTTTGTAATCACTCATTTCATTTGTCAGGATAGGAGAACATATCCCTATGAGCATGCGCACCAACTTCATTGATACAAATCCTAATCCTATAAGGGAACATTATTCTGTGAACTATTTGCACCTCTTCGGTCATCTCTACATTCTCTTCTAACCACTATTTTGTGCAGTTGTGACATGTTACATTTAGCAGCCACTCCTGATTAGAAATGGAATAATATTGCTCTCTTACAATCCATGGAAGCGTAATTAATGATGCGACTATTGCCACTTTTTGGAGAACAACTCATATTGTTAGCCATAATGTGAACAACCATGTCCATTGAAACTGTACTTTTTATGTTTCAAAGCCAGATCATAATAATAATAATTCATCAAAGGTCATAATCAGATATCTTTTAATACCGACAAGTAATTACCATGGTAAAGACAAAATTACTTGAGATAACATTACTTTTACTTCCCAGGGTGTTCATTACCGGTCGAGCACTTGGTACATCCTCGCTACAACTACTGGTGTCATCCTTCGGGAACCTCAAGAAGTATTTCTACACGCATGAATTCAAACAAAATATTAGCAAGTCATCAAAGATATTGTAATACACCAGTGGATCAGTAGCATCAAGAACCTAACCTCAACCTTGCACATACGTCATGCATGACGGAGTGAGCCAAAATTTCCTAGGTTGTCAATTGTCAAGTACGTAACACTAACAGTTGAGAATTACATGAAGGTATAAAACCCAATAGTATATGCCATGACAGAGAAATTATGCATGTAAACAATGGTATGGAGTACTCGATGGTATGAGAAGCACTGCACTTTGTATTAACCAGCACAATACAAAAACAAATCCTATATGTAATAACCAACTTTGTTTGAAGAGGCAATGTTTGGCTCCAGTTTATACAAAATGAAATGGAGGTCGTGAGTTCTGTACAGCAAGCAATACAGTCTATATTTTGAATTTGTGACATATGTTTCTGCTAGATACTATACACAGACTTAACCTGACATTAATGCTAAAATGCAACATTTGGTGTGAGCATAAGACAACATACAACAACTGAATATTTCAGCATGTTGCAAACTCCTTTCTACCTTGTATAGAAAAAACACCATGGAGCTACAAATATTTGCAGCAAAAAATAGGAGACACCAAAACTTTTTCTTCCGGCCCCTAGAGCTCCCCAAGACCATCTTGATAACCCACAAGTATAGGGGATCGCAACAGTTTTCGAGGGTAGAGTATTCAACCCAAATTTATTGATTCGACACAAGGGGAGCAAAAGAATATTCCCGAGTATTAGCAGCTGAGTTGCCAATTCAACCACACCTTAAAGACTTAATATCTACAGCAAAGTGTTCAGTAGCAAAGTAATATGGTACGTTGTGAGAGTCGGTTACGACTTGTATGACCCGTGGTCTTGACCTCTTATATAAAGGAGAGACCCGGGGCGACTTAGGGGAGATCAACTGTCGAGAACTATGTCAAGCAATCAGCTCCCTTGTAATCGATACACCAAGCAATACAAACACAAGCAGGACATAGGCTGTTACCTCTACTTGAGGAGCCGAACCTGGGTAAATCCATGTCCTCCGTCCCAATCAACCCCTTTGAGTCCATCACCCTAGCAATGGCCTCGAATCCAAGTCCGTTCACCCGGACATCTGCCGTGATAAAACCACAAGAGGTTCATATCTAAATTCATGGCACTCGGGACCTAGTGACAAGCATTAAGCATAGCAAAGTCATAGCAACATCAATCTTAGAACATAGTGGATACTAGGGATCAAACCCTGACAAAACTAACTTGATTACATGATAAATATCATCCAACCCATCATCGTCCAGCAAGCCTACGATGAGATTACTCACGAACAGTGGAGAGCATCATGTAATTGGTGATGAAGGATGGTTGGTGATGACGAAGGTGTCGATTTCCCCTCTCCGGAGCCAAAAACGGACTCCAGATCTGGTCTCCCGAGGAAGAACAGGCGATGGCGGTGGCTCCGTATCGTGAAACGCGATGAACTCTTCTCTCTGATTTTTTTTCTCGACAAATAGGGTTATATGTAGCTGGAGAGGAGGTCGGAGGAGCCACGAGGGCCCCACAAGTCTGCTAGGCACGGCAAGGGGGTGGCCGCGCCTAGCAGGCTTGTGTCCTGCAGGTGGCCCCCCTCTGGTTACTTCTTGCGCCTGTATTTTTTATTAATTCCAAAAATATTCTCTGTAAATTATCAGGACGATCCGAGATTTATTTCTGCACAAAAATAACACCAAGGCAATTTTGTTGAAAACAGCGTCAGTCCGGGTTAGTTCCATTCAAATCATGCAAATTAGAGTTCAAAACAAGGGCGGAAGAGTTTGGAAAAGTAGATACGTAGGAGACGTATCAACTCCCCCAAGCTTAAATCTTTGCTTGCCCTCAAGCAATTCAGTTGATAAACTGAAAGTGATAAAGAAAAACTTTTACAAACTTTGTTTGATCTTGCTGTTGTAAATATGTCTAACTTATGTTCAGATTTTTAGCAAAGATTATAAACTAACCACATTCACAATAACACTTAGGCCTCACATTTACTCATAGCAATGACATAACCAACTAGCAAGCAATAATAACAAGTCTCGGGTGACAACAATTTTATCAATATAGTCATGATACAATATGACATAATGGTATCTCACTAGCCCTTTCTGAGACCATAAAACATAAATGCAGAGCACCTCTGAAGAACAAGGACTTACTAAACATTGTACTTCACGGTGAGAGAGATCCAGTCATGCTCATACTCGATACCAATTAATAGCAAGGCATAAAAATGACAATGGTGCTCTCTAACTGGTGCTTTTTATAAGAGTATGATGACTCAACAATAAAGTAAATGGAAAGACCCTTCGTAGAGAGAAGCATTGATTTGCAGAGCTGCCAGAGCTCAAGCTTTTAAAACAGAGATAGGTAATGATTTTGGAGTGGTATGCTTTCATTGCTCACATAACGACCAAGAGGTTTTCAATATCTTCCATGCTAAATACAATATAGGCGGTTCCCAAACAGAATGGTAAAGTTTTTACTCCCCCTCCACCAATCAGTCAAACTCCACGGCGGGCCGAATTCACGGGTACCGTCCATACAAACACAGTTCTGGGGGAGTTTTGTTTAATTACATTTTGCCTTTTATTTCGAGCATGGGACTGGGCATCCCGATTACCAGCCACGTTCTCGTGAATGATAGTGAATCAACACATATCGTGAGAATAACCCACCTAGCATGGAAGATACTGACAGCCCCCAGTCGCCACATGAGCGATTTGGGCATACAAAACAGAATATTTATTTGAAGGTTTAAAGTTTAGCGCATGCAAATTTACTTAGAACGGCAGGTAAATACCGCATATAGGTAGATATGGTGGACTCATATGGAACAACTTTGGGTTTATTGAGATGGATGCACAAGCAGTATTCCCGCTTAGTACAAGTGAAGGGTAGCAAAAGACTGGGGAGCGACCAACTAGAGAGCGACACAGTCATCAACTTGCTTTGATATTAATTCACCATGAACATAAATATCGTGGAGGCTATGTTGATTTGTTTCAACTACATGCGTGAACATGTGCCAAATCAAGCCACTTGCATCCTCCAGAGGAGGATACCATTCTATCATACCACATTACAACCATTTTAATGCGCATGTTGGCACTCAAGACAAACCATTATCCACTCTTAGCTAATTAAGCATGGCATGAATAACTATAATCTCTAATTATCATTGCAAGCATGTTCAACCCATAATGTACTGAATTCGGAATGATGAGCTTATCACATTTACAAAGTAAGATAGGTCAAGTTCATACCAGCTTTTCTCCATCTCAATCTTCTCATCAAATATCGTCATTATTTCCTTTCACTTGCACGACCGAATGATGTGAATAATAATAAGAGTGCACGTGCATTGGACTAAGCTGGAATCTACAAACAATAAACCAGAGAAGAAGACAAGGCAATATGGGATCTTTGTAAGATAAACAATAATGCATCAGAGACCCACTCAACATGTCATCGTGGTCTTCTCCTTATGACCCAAAGAAAAGAAAGGAAAATTATTTACACGGGAAAGCTCCGAACAAGCAAAAAAAGAACAAGAAATCTTTTTGGATTTTCTCTTTAATGCTACAACTAGGAAATAAAGCTAGAACTAGTTTTTTGTATTTTCCTCAAAGTTAATTGAACACACAAGAAGAAAGCATAAAGAAGAAAATAAGCTACCATGGATAGTACAATGAAAAATTATGAACACCGACAACTGAAATAAGTGTGTGAACATGAATGTAATGTCGGTGAGAAATACGTACTCCCCCAAACTTAGGCTTTTGGCCTAAGTTGGTCTAGGGCCATGGCTGGCCTGGATAATATCCGAAGTCAAAGTTGGGGTTGTGCTGGGCTACGACGGCTACCACCTGTACCACTGCAGCGTGAAGGCGAGCGGTTTCTGCATTTCGCTCGTACTCGTTTGCCTCCTCTCCGGTTATTAAATATATTTTCCTGAAAGTTAAAGAAGGCAGGAGCAGGAAGGCTAACATGGACAACACGTTGCTTGTCAAAAATTAGTCGGTACTGGAGGGACTGTTTCTTTCTTTCAGGAAATTGATAGCGCACGAGAGCCTCATAATCAAGGAAAGCAAGGGGTAACTCAAAATCATTCCCTCTTAAGGGTACCCCAAGATACTTAGCTACACGGGTGGCATAAATTCCACCAGAGACATCTCCATCCTTAGCATTATGATGTAACCTCCTAACAATAATATCCCCCAAGTTATATCGTCTATCTGCCATTACCGCACTCTTAAGGATACTCAGATTAGGCACGCAAAGGTGATTATGCTCAAGTTTACCGTTAATACATCTACCTATGAAGAGAGCAAAATAATGTATACCCGGAAAGTGAATGCTCCCCAAAGTAGCTTGTGTAATGATTCTAGTTGTTGGGGAACGTCGCATGGGAAACAAAAAATTTCCTACGCACACGCAAACCTATCCATGGTGATGAGCATCTACGAGAGGGAGAGTGGATCTACATACCCTTGTAGATCACTAAGCGGGAAGCGTTAAGAAACGCGGTTGGTGTAGTCGAACATCTTCGCGATCCAAATCGCCGAGCGTCCCGCGATCTCATCACGATCCGTCCCGCGATCCAATCACGATCCGTCCCGTGAACTCATCACGATCCGTCCCGCAATCTCATCACGATCCATCTCACGATCTTGATCACGATCTATCCCGCGAACTCATCACGATCCGTTTCGCGATCTCATCACGAACTGTCTCGCAATCTCGATCACGGTCCTTCCGATCTAGCACCGAACGGACGGCACCTCCGCGTTCAGCACACGTGCAGCTTGATGACGATCTCCACCGTCTCGATCCAGCAAGAGGAGGTGGAGAGGAGAGAGAGTTCACCGGCAGCGTGACGGCGCTCCGGTGATGGTGGTGGAGTGATTCCGGCAGGGCTTCGCCTAAGCGCTGCGGAAAACCGATCTAGAGGAGAAACTGTGCACCGGTGAAACGGGTAGCACGTGGCCGGAAATTCTGTCCAAAAACCACCCAATCCACTAGTATATATAGGAGGAGAGGAGAGGAGAGGCAGCCAAGACCTTTGGGTCGGCCGAAATAGGAGGTGGGAGCAATCCTACTTCACCTCCAATCCTAGTTGGAGTAGGATTGCCTCCTATTGGCTGATTTTCCACTTTTTGCTTTAGGACTTTCTCTCCTGCGCCATGGGCCTTTGTGGCTGTTTTCCCAGCCCACTAAGGGCTGGTTATTATTCTCCCACAGCCCATGGACCTCTTGGGGTCGAAATACCCCTCCCGGAGGTCCTCCGGTACACTACCGGCACTCCCGGTACAATACCGATACTCCCGGTACACTACCGATGAGCCCGAAACTTTTCCGGAAACCAAACTGGGACTTCCTATATATGAATCTTTACCTCCGGACCATTCCGGAGCTCCTCGTGACGTCCGGGATCTCATCCGGGACTCCAAACAACCTTCGGTCACCACCATACATAACTCTACACTATCGAAACGTCACCGAACCTTAAGTGTGCAGACCCTGCGGGTTCGAGAACTATGTAGACATGACCGAGACACCTCTACGGTCAATAACCAATGGCGGGACCTGGACGTCCACATTGGTTCCTACATATTCTACGAAGATCTTTATCGGTCGAACCTCTATGTCAAGGATTCAGTTAATCCCGTATAACGTTCCCTTTGTTCTTCGGTATGTTACTTGCCCGAGATTCGATCGTCGGTATCTCCATACCTAGTTCAACCTCGTTACTGGCAAGTCTCTTTACTCGTTCTGTAACACAAGATCCCGCAACTAACAATTAGTCACATTGCTTGCAAGGCTTATTGTGATGTTGCATTACCGAGTGGGCCCCGAGATACCTCTCCGTCACACGGAGTAACAAATCCCAGTCTCGATCCATGCCAACTCAACAGACACCATCGGAGATACCTGTAGAGCACCTTTATAGTCACCCAGTTACGTTGCGACGTTTGATACACACAAGGCACTCCTCCGATATCTGTGAGTTGCATGATCTCATGGTCATAGGAACATATACTTGACATGCAGAAAACAGTAGCAATAAACTGACACGATCATATGCTATGTTTGTAGTTTGGGTCTTATCCATCACATCATTCTCCTAATGATGTGATCCCGTTATCAAATGACATCTCATGTCCATGGCTAGGAAACCTTAACCATCCTTTGATCAACGAGCTAGTCCATTAGAGGCATACTAGGGACATGGTTTTGTCTATGTATCCACACATGCATTTAAGTCTCCGATCAATACAATTATAGCATGGATAATAAACGATTATCATGAACAAGGAAATATGATAATAACTAATTTATTATTGCCTCTAGGGCATATTTCCAACAGTCTCCCACTTGCACTAGAGTCAATAATCTAGTTCACATCACCATGTGATTCACATTGTCATGAATCTAACACCCAATGAGTTATGGGGCTCGATCATGCTTTGCATGTGAGAGAGGTCTTATAGTCAACGGGTCTGCGATATTCAGATCCGTGTGTACTTTGCATATCTCTATGTCAAACCATAAACACTGCTACCACACTCCACTTGGTACTATTTCCAAATGGCTGCTCCACTATACGTATCCAGATTGCTACTACTAGTCATCCGGATAGGTGTTAAAGCTTTCATCGACGTAACTCTTTACGACGAACTCTTTATCACCTCCATAATCAAGAAACATTTCCTTAGTCCTCTGGTTACTAAGGATAATTCCGACCGCTGTCCAGTGATCCACTCCTAGACCACTCTTGTACCCCTTGACAGACTCATGGCAAGGCACACATAGGTGCGGTACACAACATGGCATAATATAGAGCCTATGGCTAAGGCATAGGGGACGACGTTCGTCCTTTCTCTTTCTTCTGCCGTTGTCGAGCTTTGAGTCTCACTCAACTTCACACCTTACAAATCAGACGAGAACTATTTCTCTGGCTGATCCATTTTGAACTCTTTCAAAATCTTGTGAAGGTATGCACTCATTGAAAGTCTCATCAAGCATCTTGATCTATCTCTATAGATTTTGATGCTCAACAATTAGGTAGCTTTATCCAGGTCTTCCTTTGAAAATCACTTTCCCAATAACCGTTTTATGCTTTCCAGAAACTCTACATTATTTCTGATCAACAATATGTCATTCACATATACTTATCAGAAATTCTATAGTGCTCCCACTCACTTTATTGCAAATACAAGTTTCTCGTAAACTTTGTATAAACATCAAAACTTTGATCACCTCATCAAAGCGTATATTCCAACTCCGAGATGCTTGCTTCAGTCCATGGAAGGATCACCGAAGCTTGCACACCTTTTAGCATCCTTAGGCCTGACAAAACCTTCTGGTTGTATCACATACAACCTTTCCTCAAGTAAACCGTTAAGGAAACGATGTTTTGACATCCATCTGCCAGATTTCATAATTGAAAACACAGCAACTGCTAACATAATTCCAACAGACTTTAGCACCACTACGAGTGAGAAAGTCTCATCGTAGTCAACTCCTTGAACTTGTCACAAACATCTTTGCAACAAGTCGAGCTTTACAAATAGTGACATTCACCATCAGTGTCTGTCTTCATTTTAAAGATCCATTTGTACTTAACGACCTGCCGTCCAACGAGCAAGTCTACCAAAGTCTACACTTGGTTTTTCATACATGGATCCTATCTTGGATTTCGTGGCCTCCAACCATTTGTCGGAATCCGGGCCCATCATCGCTTCTCCATAGCTCGTAGGTTCATCGTTGTCCAACAACATGACCTCCAAGACAGGGTTGTCGTACCTCTTAGGAGCAGTACACATCCTTGTCGACCTACGAAGTTTGATAGTAACTTGATCCTGAAGTTTCATGATCATGATCATTAAACTTCCTCTTCAACTAACGTAGGCTTCACAGAAATATCTTTCTGCGCTGCGCTACTCTCTGGTTGAACAAAGGTTTAACAACCTCATCAAGTTCTATCTTCCTCCCACTCAATTCTTTCGAGAGAAACATTTTCTCGAGAAAGGATCCGTTTAAGCAACAAACACTTTGCACTAGGATCTGAGATTGAAGGTTCACCCAACTGATCTTAGGGTATTCTATGAAGATGCATTTGTCCGCCTTGGGTTCGACCTCATTAGGTGAAAACATTTTCCACACAAGTGTTGCAGCCCCAAGTATTAAGAAATGACAACTTAGGTTTCTATCAAACCATAATTCACATGGTGTCATCTCAACGGATTTAGATGGTGCCCTATTTAAAGTGAATGTAGTTGTCTCTAATGCATAACCCAAAAATTATAGTAGTAAAACGATAAGAGACATCATAGCACGCACCATGTCCAATAGAGCATAACTATGATGTTCGGACACACCATCACACTATGGTGTTCCAGGTGGCGTTTAGTTGTGAAACAACTTTCACATTGTCTTAAGTTGTATGCCAAACTCGTGACTCAGATATTCACCTCCACGATCATATCGCAGTCATTTTTATCTTCTTGTCACGATGATCTTTAAACTTCACTCTGAATTTGCTTGAACCTTTCAAACGATTCAGACTTGTGTTTCATTAAGTAAATATACACTATATCTACTCAAATCATCAGTGAAGGTAAGAAAATAACGATATCCACTGCACGCTACAAGACTCACTAGATTGCATACATCAACGTGTATCATTTCCAATGAATCACTTCCCCACTCCATCCAACGGGGTCCTTTAGTCATCTTGCCCAAGAGGCATGGTTCGCATGTCTCAACCGATTCGAAATCGAATGAGTCCAAATATCCATCACCATGGAGTTTCTTCATGCGCTTTATACCAATATGACATTTTGCGGCAGTGCCACAAGTATGTGGTACTATCATTATTTAACTTTGTATCTTTTGACATCAATGTTATGAACATGTGTATTACTACGATCAAGATTTCAACAAACCATTCTCACTGGATGCATGACCATTGAAGGTATTATTCATGTAAACAGAATAACCATTATTCTCTGACTTAAATGAATAATCGTATTGCAACAAACATGATCTAATCATGTTCATGCTCAACGCAAAACAACAAATAACATTTATTTAGGTTCGTCACTAATCCTGAAGGTAGAGAGAGCGTGCGATGTTGATCACATCAACCTTGGAAACATTTCTAACACACATCGTCACCTCACCCTTAGCTAGTTCTCCGTTTATTCCGTAGCTTTTATTTCGAGTTACTAACATTTGGCAACCGAACCGGTATCCAATACCCAGGTGCTACTAGGAGTACTAGCAAGGTACACATCAATAACTCGTATATCAAATATACTTCTGTCAATGTTGCCAGCCTTCTTATCTACCAAGTATCTAGGGTTGTTCCGCTTCAGCGACTGCTCACCTCATAACAGAAGCACTTAGTCTCGGGTTTGAGTTCAACTTTGGGTTGCTTCACTGGAGCAGCAACTGACTTGCTATCCATGAAGTTTCCCTCCTTGCTCTTGCCCTTCTCGAAACTAGTGGTTTGATTAACCATCAACACTTGACGCTCCTTCTTGATTTCTACCTTCGCGGTGTCAAACATCGCGAACAGCTCAGGGATCAACATTTCTTTCCCTGGCATTTTATAGTTAATCACCAAGTTCTAGTAGCTCAGTGACAGTGACTTGGAGAACTATATCAATCACTATCTTATCTGGAAGATCAACTCCCACTTGATTCAAGCGATTGTAGTACCCAAACAATCTGAGTACATGCTCAACGGTTGAGCTATTCTCCTTCATCTTACAGGCAAAGAATCTTGTTGGAGATCTCATATCTCGCAACACGGGCACGAGCCTGAGATCACAATCTCAGCTCCTAGAACATCTCATATGTTCCGTGACGTTCAAAACGTTTCGGAGCCTCAATTCTAAGCCGTAATGCATGACGCACTAAACTATCAAGTAGTCATCAAAACGTGCCTGTCAGATGTTCACAACATCTAAAGACAATGCTAGATGGGGTGGCGCACCGAGTAGTGCATTAAGGACATAAGCCTTCTGTGCAGCAATGAGGACAATCCTCAGATCACGGACCCAGTCCGCAATTTTGCTACCAACATCTTTCAATTCTATTTCTCTAGGAACATATAAAAATACAAGGGAGCTACAGCGCAAGCTAGTAATCTACAACATAATTTGCAAAGACACTTTGACTATGTTCATGATAATGAGTTCAATTAATCATATTACTTAAGAACTCCCACTCAAATTGACATCCCTCCGATCATTCGAGTGATACATGATCCAAATTCACCAACTCAAGTCCGATCATCACGTGAGTTGAGGTGGCTGCAATGGTGAACATCATCATGTTGATCATATCTACTATATGACTCATGTTCGACCTTTCGGTCTCTTGTGTTCCGAGGCCATGTCTGTACATGCTAGGCTCGTCAAGTTTAACCCGAGTGTTCTGCGCGTGCAAATCTGGCTTGCACCCGTTGTATGTGAACGTAGACTCTATCACACCCGATCATCACGTGGTGTCTCAACACGACGAACTTTCGCAATGGTGCACACTCGGGGAGAACACAATTTATCTTGAAATTAAGTGAGGGATCACCTTATAATGCTACCGTCGTCCTAAGCAAAACAAGGTGCATAAAAGGATTAACATCACATGCAAATCATAAGTGACATGATATGGCCATGATCTTGTGCTTTTGATCTCCATCATGAAAGCACCGGCATGATCTCCATCGTCACCGGCATGACACCATGATCTCCATCATCTTGATCTCCATCAACGTGTCGCCATCGGGGTTGTCACGCCCTACATGCTTCTACTACTATTGCTACCGTAGCGATAAAGTAAAGCATTACATACCGCTTAATGATTGACACGCAGGTCATACAATAATTAAAGACAACCCTATGGCTCCTGCCGGTTGCCGTACTCATCGACATGCAAGTCGTGATAATCTATACATCACATGATCATCTCATACATCACATATATCACATCATGTAATTGGCCATATCACATCACAACATACCCTACAAAAACAAGTTAGACGTCCTCTAATTGTAATTGGCCATAATTTGCTTTTCAACCTTCTCAAGGACCGCCTTTTTCGAATCCGATCCAACTAAAGTGAGAGAAACTGTCACCCGCAAGCCATCTAAGCAACAAGTTGCGTCGAGGGAACCGGTCTCTCGTAAGCGTACGAGTAATGTTGGTCCGGGCCGCTTCATCTCACAATCCCGCTGAACCAAAATACGACCAAGGGAGGAAGCAATCTAAGCATCAACGCCCACAAACCTTTTGTGTTCTACTCGAGATCTCATCGAGCCATCAACCTAGCTCATGATGCCACTGTTGGGGAACGTCGCATGGGAAACAAAAATTTTCCTACGCACACGCAAACCTATCCATGGTGATGAGCATCTACGAGAGGGAGAGTGGATCTACATACCCTTGTAGATCGCTAAGCGGGAAGCGTTAAGAAACGCGGTTGGTGTAGTCGAACATCTTCGCGATCCAAATCGCCGAGCGTCCCGCTATCTCATCACGATCCGTCCCGCGATCCAATCACGATCCGTCCCGTGAACTCATCACGATCCGTCCCACAATCTCATCACGATCCGTCTCACGATCTTGATCACGATCTGTCCCGCGAACTCATCACGATCCGTTTCGCGATCTCATCACGAACTGTCTCGCAATCTCGATCACGGTCCTTCCGATCTAGCGCCGAACGGACGGCACCTCCGCGTTCAGCACACGTGCAGCTTGATGACGATCTCCACCGTCTCGATCCAACAAGAGGAGGTGGAGAGGAGAGAGAGTTCACCGGCAGCGTGACGACGCTCCGGTGATGGTGGTGGAGTGATTCCGGCAGGGCTTCGCCTAAGCGCTGCGGAAAACCGATCTAGAGGAGAAACTGTGCACCGGTGAAACGGGTAGTACGTGGCCGGAAATTCTGTCCAAAAACCACCCAATCCACTAGTATATATAGGAGGAGAGGAGAGGAGAGGCAGCCAAGACCTTTGGGTCGGCCGAAATAGGAGGTGGGAGCAATCCTACTTCACCTCCAATCCTAGTTGGAGTAGGATTGCCTCCTATTGGCTGATTTTCCACTTTTTGCTTTAGGACTTTCTCTCCTGCGCCATGGGCCTTTGTGGCTGTTTTCCCAGCCCACTAAGGGCTGGTTATTATTCTCCCACAGCCCATGGACCTCTTGGGGTCGAAATACCCCTCCCGGAGGTCCTCCGGTACACTACCGGCACTCCCGGTACAATACCGATACTCCCGGTACACTACCGATGAGCCCGAAACTTTTCCGGAAACCAAACTGGGACTTCCTATATATGAATCTTTACCTCCGGACCATTCCGGAGCTCCTCGTGACGTCCGGGATCTCATCCGGGACTCCGAACAACCTTCGGTCACCACCATACATAACTCTACACTACCGAAACGTCACCGAACCTTAAGTGTGCAGACCCTGCGGGTTCGAGAACTATGTAGACATGACCGAGACACCTCTACGGTCAATAACCAATGGAAGGACCTGGACGTCCACATTGGTTCCTACATATTCTACGAAGATCTTTATCGGTCGAACCTCTATGTCAAGGATTCAGTTAATCTCGTATAACGTTCCCTTTGTTCTTCGGTATGTTACTTGCCCGAGATTCGATCGTCGGTATCTCCATACCTAGTTCAACCTCGTTACTGGCAAGTCTCTTTACTCGTTCTGTAACACAAGATCCCGCAACTAACAATTAGTCACATTGCTTGCAAGGCTTATTGTGATGTTGCATTACCGAGTGGGCCCCGAGATACCTCTCCGTCACACGGAGTAACAAATCCCAGTCTCGATCCATGCCAACTCAACAGACACCATCGGAGATACCTGTAGAGCACCTTTATAGTCACCCAGTTACGTTACGACGTTTGATACACACAAGGCACTCCTCCGATATCTGTGAGTTGCATGATCTCATGGTCATAGGAACATATACTTGACATGCAGAAAACAGTAGCAATAAACTGACACGATCATATGCTATGTTTGTAGTTTGGGTCTTATCCATCACATCATTCTCCTAATGATGTGATCCCGTTATCAAATGACATCTCATGTCCATGGCTAGGAAACCTTAACCATCCTTTGATCAACGAGCTAGTCCATTAGAGGCATACTAGGGACATGGTTTTGTCTATGTATCCACACATGAATTTAAGTCTCCGATCAATACAATTATAGCATGGATAATAAACGATTATCATGAACAAGGAAATATGATAATAACTAATTTATTATTGCCTCTAGGGCATATTTCCAACACTAGTTTCTCCCACTGTGATGCTAGCAAGGAAATCATTATATTCATTTTTATGAGGATCGCTACGACTACCCCACTATGGAATTTTGCATGCATCATTAAAATCTTCTAGATCCATGGTATAGGTCTTATCATAAAGATCAAATAGAACAAAATGAGAATTACGCCTAGATGAAAATTCAAACCTTCGCACGAAAGAATCAGTGAGTTGATAATATTGCATGCATCGATCTAAAATGAAATCCTCAAGGCTAGCATTCCTTATGTACATGTAAAACTCTTCCTTGAATCCGGCGTTGTCCATGAATTGATCTGACGGCCATTCACAAGGAAGTACTCGAGCTTCCCTAGGTAGTTCAAGATCGGGCTCACTTAGCACGAGTCTCGGGGCTTTCTTGCTTGAGGAACCACCTTGGTACATTCTCCTTAACATCTTTTCTTTCTCTGAAAATTTTCTGAAATTTTTAGTGAGTGAAAATAAAGGTGAACAAAACTCAATAAAACTCATAGCAACTACTCCCTTAAGTGCCTAGAGACTGTATCATGCATCAAAACTACTTGGGACCATAAAAAATTGACATGCAAGCTCAAGAACACAGTCACCATAACAGCAAAAAATTGCAATATATAAGTCACTAGAACCAAACTAATTGGACCATTGGAGGAGTCACATACCGATGAGCAATCCCCTAAAACAGTTTTGCAAATGGAGCTTTGAGCAAGGAGATCGAAAATGGCAGCAAGATGAGCTAGAACACAGGGTTGAGCAATGGTGAGTTTTTTCTGGAGGAAGATGAAGTGAATGGGTGCTGGAACAAGTGGACGGAGGCCACGTCGGACCCACAAGCCACAAGGGCGCACCCAGGGGGTGGCCGCGCCCTACATGCTTGTCGCCCACTAGTGCAGCCCCCTGATGCATTCTCAGTGCCAAAAATTCTTCAATATTCCAGAAAAATTCATACTAATTTTTCAGGGAATTCTGGGAACTTTTATATTCAGGTTATTTTTCTATTGCACGGAAAACTCATGAAAACATAATAGGTTCAGATCTAAAATCATGGCACTCGGGCCCTAGTGACAAGCATTAAGCATAGCAAAGTCATAGCAACATCAATCTCAGAACATAGTGGATACTAGGGATCAAACCCTAACAAAACTAACTCGATTACATGATAAATCTCATCCAACGCATCACCGTCCAGCATGTCTACGATGAGATTACACACGAACGGTGGAGAGCATCATGGAATTGGTGATGAAGGATGGTTGTTGATGACGAAGGCGTCGATTTCCCCCCTCCGGAGCCCAAAACGGACTCCAGATCTGGTCTCCCGAGGAAGAACAAGCGATGGCGGCGGCTCCGTATCGTGAAACACGATGAACTCTTCTCTCTGATTTTTGTTCTTGCCAAATAGGGTT
This sequence comes from Hordeum marinum, assembly GCA_022496015.1. Classification (NCBI taxonomy): domain Eukaryota; kingdom Viridiplantae; phylum Streptophyta; class Magnoliopsida; order Poales; family Poaceae; genus Hordeum; species Hordeum marinum. The sequence continues at coordinate 492,945,491 of CM039675.1, forward strand.
ATATGGAGCTGGAGAGGAGGTCGGAGGAGACACGAGGGCCCCACAAGCCTACTAGCCACGGCCAGGGGGTGGCCACGCCTAGCAGGCTTGTGGCCTGCAGGTGGACCCCCTCTGGTTACTTATTGCGCCAGTATTTTTTATTAATTCCAAAAATATTCTCCGTAAATTTTCAGGACAATTCGAGAACTTTTATTTCTGCACAAAAATAACATCAAGGCAATTCTGCTGATAACAGCGTCAGTCCGGGTTAGTTCCATTCAAATATTGCAAATTAGAGTCCAAAACAAGGGCAAAAGAGTTTGGAAAAGTAGATACGTTGGAAACGTATCATACCACATGAACTCCTTCTCAATCAAATGGATGATTAATTAGTACAGGTCATTAGCTACACATGCAAGTATAGGTCAGAGATATTGGAGATCATAATATTTAGGCAAAAGGGTAAAAGCTAAGCAATGAAATGTCCAATACATCCTACCCCAACGGTTAAGAATTATCTCATTATCTTGGGGGAAATCTCCCTTGTGAGGGGGATCTCTCTTTTTCATCGCATTCTTTATCTCCCCATCAGCTAGTTTGATAAGAAAATAAAACGGGCTTGTGTTTGCAAGGATGATGTCGACCCTCATCCCAGAAAATGGCATCCTTGATTGTGTAGGTAACCAGATCTTTTGTTGTTCTAGCATGTTGATCACCAACCTTTCCCTTTCTTTCCACTATGTATTCATCAGTGTCCCAACATGTGCCTTCAGACAAATCATGAGCACGTTTAGGAAAATCTAGTGTGATGCAAAGCGTGTTTTCGCCACATTCAGATGGTTTAATTTTGAATAGCTCTAAAAAGTGACAAGCAATGTGAGTGTTTCAGAAGGTATTTGAAGTGTGAACCACACAAGGGGACCAAAATATATGCTTGTGCACCTGTTCACCATTTTTTTTGTAAAAACTCATTGCTTCAAGCTTAAGTATGATTACGAAAGTAATAAACAATATATGAAATATGAAATATATTGATTATGTACTATGCACTTACTTCCCCACGGAATTGTCGATTGAACTACAGTTTCAGGCATTATCTGTCACTACTTGAAGAACATTTGATGGCCAATTTGACCAATAGATTTCAGTAAAAACTGAACAATAGCTTCAGAAGTTTTCTCGGTTCCAAAGAAATCTTCTGCATAGAGAAACATCAATCCATGATTAATCGCAGCTATGACTTTAGTGAGTGACTAATTTTTAAGCACTAACAATGGAAACGCCATGTGTATACCGACGAGTACGACATTTATCAATATGCAACATGTACTTAGCAAGAATTAAGAAACTGGAGATCTTTATATGTATGCGTTATGATTTTATAATATTGAGGGCTTCTCGTCGCATTGAAAGGAATACCGTTCGCAGGAATAAACTTGATGATTTTCAGATCAATTGTCTCTTTCCATGACACCAGATCCTTCTGCTAATGGGACATATGTATTGGTGACAACGGTCTTTGAAACTCCTTTCTTTTCTTTATCCTATTCAAATTCAGAATTAAATCTGAATAGAAAAGTAAAACTTGACAACAGGATAATTAAGTGTCATCAAGAAAAAATCAGGGTATTTCTGTTTAGAACTTTATATGTATGCATGTACCTCATTCCATAATAATCTTTTGTACAGGTTGCGGTCATTTGATACCACAGAGCAACATTGTATCTGTGCCTTTTGACCAACTCTAGATCCAAACAATAGTGCATGAATCCTAGTATAGATGCTACTGATCGACCGTCAGCAATGCTTACACTGCCCAGATTTGCATCCACACGGATTTTTTTCAGAAAATATTGTTACCTCGTCCATATTTTTCTCTCACTCAGATGCGAGCGCGCAGGAGCAGTGACACCCATCAATTCCACCAAAGCCATGGATCCTGACTGTACTGGTACTTCTTTCCTCGACTATTCCATGGGGAGACTAAACTTTGTTCTTGGGCTCATCGGCAGCCATGGCCATGGCGGGAGGTGAGTCCCATAGGTCAGTCTTCGACCACTCTTCCATGTATTACTACCTTTTTCCACATGTTGTTGGTAACTGCAGATTACTACCAAATAGAGATATGTTCGCCTTATCTAGCTCCTACACCAGCCCGCTGAGGCGTGAATCCGCGTCATCGCTCGTGCTCTTTGGCGTCAGGTTCTCAGCAATGTCAAGTTGCGCCATCTTGGCCTATTGTAGGAGTGATTCCACAACATCGGGTCGTGAGACTCCTCGTCTTTGGGTGTCGAACACCATGTGGCTCCACACACTTTCGGACCATCCTAGTGCAACAACATCAACAATCACTTCTATCTGCCGGATTTTCTAGATTGATTATTTTTTCCTGTCTAACTATCCCGACAATCTTCAGTTCGTGTTGAGGCTTTGATCTTCATTTATGAAAAATGGAGGATTTATTTGACTACTCGCAGTGTAGATCGACAGATGAATAAGCTATGTTGATTCAACTTTTTGGTTGTACCATTTGGTAGTGTTGTTAGACGAACTGTACTTAGTTTTATTAGCATCAACAACTAATAATTTTACAAAACAATAATGCAATGAATAAAGGTTGACATTTAACACCAACCAAACCTTCAATAACTCCCCTCAATTTAGCTCGATTCAACACTATCCAAACTATGAGCAGGGCACAAACAAGTTGGCATAGAGAGAAGTAGAGTCAAGCACCTGCACCCGTTGGCCATGGCGCACAAGAGCTCGTAGCTAGTTGGGTGCACCGCGACTATCCTCCTCCCCAGGCACATTCCTCGCCTGGAACTCAAAACCCATGGAGGAAGGGGCACACACAGTCAACCCACGATTAAATTCGAAGCAAAAAAGTGTTGGTCAGCGACCCACCAGCGGTTCCTCAGAGAGTGGCGTCGAGAGGGATTTGGGGATAGGTGGGAGTGACGTCGACGCAGTGCAGAAAGCCGGTGAAGGGAGTCGGGGAGGGTGGAAAAGATCCGCCAATCGGAGGAGGGAAGTGACTCCGGTCGCCGGTGGCTGGGTACGAGGAAAAACGAAGCCGGGGGTCGGGCGTGGGGTGAGACGGTGAGAATACCAGGGCATTTGAGCGGATGGATGGCGGCGACGACATGCGTGTGAGCAGAAGAGGGGGCTCCATCGCTGATTTTGTGGAGAGGAGACGACATGCGAGGGACACTTCCTTTTATTCGAGCATGAATAGATGTGGGGCTGGAGGAGTGTGGCGAACAAACGAAACGAAACGACAATCAAACCTACCATCACAACCACACACTCCTCCTTTAAGAGTAGGAATTGTTTACTAAAACAAATTGCATTAATTAGAGAGATCAGTTGGATTGGATAAGTTAGGAAAGCTAGATCTATGTTCTTTCGTATGTTAGGAAAGTGTTGATTTGAAAGAAAAAAGGCTATTTGTTTCATAAAACAAATTGCATTAATTAGAGAGATCAATGGGATTGCATAAGTTTGCATAAGTTAGGGAAACGAGATATGTGTTTTTTCATATGTTAGGAAAGTATTGATTTGAAAGAAAAGATACTAATTGTTTCCTAATGCATTAATTAGAAAGATTAGTGGGGTTGAATAAGTTAGGAAAGCGAGATACGTGTTGTTTCGTATGTTAGTAAAGTATTGATTTGAAAGAAAAGAGTGGGGAGAAAAATAAACCAATAGATAAGGAAACCAGCGGGAGGGGATGGTGGGAGGTGGGACGAAAAAAACCGAACGAAAAAACCCTGGAACGGAAGCTACCAACTCTCCAATTAGGAGTAGAGATATACAATCTGGAGAGACCCGACGGTTTGGGAGAGGCGTCGGTTCCAGGGGCCAGGGGATAGAGATGTCGGTGCGGGAGATGTGAAAACCAGCAATGCTACATCCACGTAAACTTACGTGAGCATCTTACGTAAAGGCTGATGTGCAGGTCATTAATTGGCTCAGTATTACTGGTTGGGTCCCACCCCGGTTGAAATCAGGGGGCCAGATTCGTTAGAGATGGAAAGTTTACATAGCCTTAAGTAGGACGTAGGTAGACTGAAATTGTTTTTGAAGGCCGAGCTCCATAAAGGCCTTTAAATGTGAAATTCAAAATTTATGAAAAATCATATTTTTACATTTCTAAAAATTCTGAAGAAAAATACAGAGATATATGTGAGGGCGTAACACACATGTGTGTAAATTTTCAGAAAAAAATACGTTGAAATGAGGCCTGTATAAAAAAGGCAAATCTAAAGCTTTTTAACACATGATACTATTCATCGTCTCAGGCCATGAATTTGTCTTTTTTATGCATATCATACTTTAAGATATTTCATCATAAAAATTTACACACGTAAACATAACATCCTTCCTTAGTTGCATAATTTTTTTCAGCTTTTTCTGAAACCAAAAAGTTTGAATTTTGAATTTTTTGAAAATATAGAGCTCCATGGAGTTCGGCCTCCAAACGTCCGTAGGTAGATTCTCAAAAAAGAAAGTAGGACGTAGGTAGATTCGCTCAAAAAAAAAAGTAGGACGTAGGTAGATGTGAAAACTAGCATCCACCATTCACTTCACGGAGTTGGCCGTGCTTGCCGCCCGTGCTCCTTCTCGGCTGGTGCTCGTGATATCTACCGCCGGTAGTCTGTCGTCGCCGGTGCAGCCATACTTGTCAAGAGCTCAACGCTGGAGCGATTTCCCTTGTGCTCACAACGTCCCGGGTGCTCGCCCCTGCCCGCCGGTTGCGGCCATACTCCTCAACGCCGGCCCAAGTACGCTGCTCGGTCTGGCGTTCGCAGCCACGCTCCTCAACTCCGGCTAAACATGGCTGCTCGCCGCCGGTGTTGTGGCTGGTCAGCCCTTCGTCCCGGCACCGTATTTAGGACTCCAGGAAAATCCATGTAGTCGGCAAGACGGTAATGGATTTTGTTGTCTGCCGCCGTTGTACACGACGTCGTCGCAGTCGGGAAGGAAGAAACTTGCCGTGTTTGGAAATTCAAAAATCGAGATTTGGCAAAGGGTTGGGGATAAGTTACCTGATACTTTAAGATTCGTAGTGCCAGGTGTCTTCAACGAAGTTGGTCTACAGATGGGCAGCGTGAGACCAGGTCATACGTATAAGATTTTTTCTCCGCTTTCCCTAAAAAAAGAAAAAAAGAGAGATTTTTTCCCGATGGGAGTGGGTACCGGGCGGAACCCTACCAGCAGCATAGAACCCTGGCCTTTATGTATATATATACATACAACCCAGCCGCACCTCTAATCTAATCTAACGCCCCCCCACCCCCCACCCCCTAACATCTCTCCTCCGCCGCCATGGACGCGATCCTGCAGAAGCATACGGCGGAGGCGAAAGAGAGGTCGAAGAGGAAGAGGAAGCGTAAGCCGAAGGGGGAGGAGGCTGCTGGGATGGAGGGGGTGAGGAAGAAAGATGAAGAAAAGGATAAGTGTAAGAAGGAAGAAGAAGAAGAGAAGAAGCCAAGTGATGAGGAGGGCAAGGGAGGTGGGATTCTGACATGCAAGCTTTTCTCTGATCTCTACATGTCCGACCTCACTGCCAAGGCCATCACAGAGATGAACTACACCCACCTCACCCAGGTCTTCTTCTTTTAAATCTATTTCTTCAAGTCCACCTCCGTAATGCATGTATTTGAATGATTATTTTATGTATCAGTTTGTAGTATATAAACGTAATACTGGCATATTCATGAAATATGTATGCATGCGTGTTTGTTTCCATGCATGATTGCAGATTCAAGCTAGATCAATACCGCACCTCATGGTAGGACATGATGTGCTGGGTTCAGCCAGGACTGGCTCAGGGAAGACACTTGCTTTCCTTATACCCGCCATCGAACTGCTACACAACGCGCACTACACCCCTAGGAACGGAACCGGAGTTATTATTGTTTGCCCAACAAGGGAGCTTGCTATCCAGGTACGTATGTTGAGAAAGTATTTCTCTTTTGATCCATTTTATTATGACTATTTTTCAACTTGTTGAGAATGAAACAGCTAGTCAGTGTCCCAATTGATATAATGTTATCCTTTCATCTCTGTAAATATAAATAATGCACATGGTTTAAGACAAGATAAGAAAACTGCCTTCACACATTGCCAAATGTTACCAATTTTCTTAGCTTCACAAGGCCAATGTTTAGGATGTCAGTAACTGGTGCCATACCGGTCAAGTGTTGACTGCTGAGTTAGGATACATAGAAGAATTTTCCAGTTAAGTTAATCGTTCGATGAATCAGTTAATTAATCAGCTATTAGGTGACCCATCAAGTAGCAGTTAACTAACCGAGATGCCGAGATATTTGGAACAATGCACAATATGCAGTTTTTTAACTGCTGTGTGGTTGTTGAAACTATTCATTCATACGCATTCATGCTTGAATATCCTTAATAATTTTTTCCATTTATTCATTTGCGCTAGACACACAATGTTGCCAAGGAATTAATGAAGTATCACTCACAAACTATTGGATATGTAATTGGTGGCACTAACATGAAAAGCGAGGCCAACCAACTTGTGAAAGGGGTCAATCTGTTAGTTGCAACGCCGGGCAGGCTTCTGGACCATTTGAGAAGTACCAGCAATTTCAACTACAAGAGGCTACAGGTAAAGACACTCTGGCTCCTGTCGTGTATTTCAAGCTCCGAGGAACTATTTCTGTTAAAATATAGTGCACACTTTTGAATTGGCACATTAAATAAATAACAAGTGCAACCACCAATTTCATACTTCTCTATCTTTTTATTGTTCATGCATAATCAGCCACCTGATTATTCACATATGATTTATTCTGTATGTCTACCGTTTGCTTGTTCATGACTGCAAGTCTTACCTGTTAACACTGAACTAGAGTGTGTGTATGGAATTTCAGCCTACATTATTCCAAGTATATGCAAAATCGTAACTATCCTATCATGATGTAGTGCCTCGTAATCGATGAAGCTGACCGTATACTTGAGCAAAATTTTGAGGAGGACATGAAACAAATATTTCGACGTCTCCCTCGGGTATGTCATCATGCATCTGGCAATTTCATTTCATATGCACGGTGCATCCTTTAACTTTCTGCTGAGATTGCTGTATTCTGTCCTGATTTTTTTATGCACCATATGCAGGATAGACAAACTGTTCTCTTTTCTGCTACACAGACTCAAAAGGTTAGTGGATCTGTTATCCAGCCTATTAAAACTTACCCCGATTTGCTCTATCGGCGGCAACGCTTATGTGATGTCATCGCACAGGTTGAAGATTTTGCAAAATTTACGTTTGGGCAAAATGAAGAAAGACAACGAAAACTTGTTTATGTTGGAGTTGATGATTCTGAATTAAAGGTATGGGAACTGCTTCACCATGCTGTTCAACTCTCTTTTAATTATATGTTTTTCGTTTATTTGGATGAGAAATAACTTTGGATGCTCTTACAGCCTACCGTTGAGGGCTTGCAGCAGGGCTACTGTGTCATTCCTAGCGAGAAAAGGTTCCTGGTTCTGTATGCTTTCCTAAAAAGGATGCAGACGAAGCAGGATGTGAAGGTCATGGTGTTCTTTTCATCATGTAGCTCAGTAAAATTCCATGCAGAATTTCTGAACTTCCTTGGGGTAGAGTGTTATGATATCCACGGGCAACTAAAGCAGCAGAAACGCACTACTACATTCTTCCAATTTTCGAAGATGAATAAGGGCATCTTATTATGCACTAACGTAGCAGCACGTGGGCTTGATATTCCTAATGTGGTAAGATTTTGCTTCTAGTTTTAAAATCATTGTACTGCTCCTTTCTATATCACCTGACTAACTAACGTAACGACCGTTTGCCCTGCTTAGGACTATATTGTGCAATATGATCCTCCAGATGACCCAAAGGCAAGTGGTTAACCTTGCTAGATGACTTGTCTATTTTCTCACTTGTGCTAACTTGACATTGGAATTTAACTTGCAGGACTACATTCACAGAGTTGGTCGTACTGCCAGAGGTGATAAAGGCAAAGGACGTGCCTTATTGTTCTTACTACCAGAAGAGATGAAGTTGCTTATTTACCTACAGGTAATATGTGTCCCCTTCCTCCTCCTCTTTTATTAAGGAGGACCTTGAAGTATATGCAGTACTACATGATGACCACTGTTTTCTGACATTATATATATACATACACAAACTTAAATGAAAATTGAAGTAGTTTGAAATATGCTAGGGCTTCAACCTCTCCAATAGCTTGCATGTTTCACATAATTGGACAGAGGGAGTAACACATTTAATGTTTGCTTGCAGGCGTCCAAAATTTCTCTGACTGAATATGCTTTCAGTGAAAAGCATGTGCCGAAAACGCAATCGCTACTTGTGAGTGTTCCTTTTGCAACTACATCATGTCGTTTACCCGTGTAGTGTTATAACTCTAGTTTTGGAGCAGGTGAGTATTGTTGGTTGGAATTACTTTTTAAACCAGTCAGCGAAGGAAGCCTACAGGTCCTACATTTTGGCATACAACTCACACTCCATGAAGGACATTTTTTATGTCCATCAGCTTGATCTCAAGGTAAATATTTGCGACATCCTTTCTCAAGGTTCAGTCATTGATTTCTGTGCATTTACCTGGTCAATATTTTGCCTCATTGCAAGCTGACATAGCCCTAACTGGTGGGGGCCATTTTGTTTCTGTGCATTTTTCTGTCCTCTGGCTATAAGTTTGCAAATTTACAAAATCTAAAGTTGTCAAGTAGAAGCACTTTTTTTTATTTCCTTAACTAGTGTATCCCTTGAAAATGCCAAGCCAGCTTAGGATGAGTAGAAAATAGAAATTTTCTGTTTAAGAATAATGCTGATATCTCACCAACTCTGTCTTGCGCCAACAACATGAATTGCATTCCCGTAACAAAAAAGACAAGTGTTGCATTTTAATTGACACTGCACCGACTTAAGAGGTTATACGTCTAACTCATTGCCGTCTTTCAGAAAGTTGCGGCATCTTTCTGTTTTGATAACCCTCCTAAAGTGAATCTGGACCTGGAGAGTAGTGCATCGAGACACCGAAAGATGAGGAAGGTGGAGGGTGGAAAGAGGCATGGAATTAGCCCTTCAAACCCCTATGGAAGGAGAGGCTCATGATGGCGTGCAGTCTGCAAGATAATTCTAGGAAGGATATATCAGCTAGCGGCTTAAGATGAGATGCTGAAAGTCGCCATCGTCTTTGATCCTTGTTTTTCCATGTATAGATCTCTAAATATTGTATAAGTTTGGATGTGATTTATGTTTACGTAGCTTTATATTAGAAAATAAACAAAACATGGAGTTTTGATATTTGTACATTGTCCCCTTGTTTTCTGCTTTTCCCCATATCATCAACTCTGGATGGTGCTCTAGATTAAATATAAAAGAAGGGCAGCCCGATGCACGTAGCTCCCACTTGCGTAGGGTTCGGGAAAGGGTCTGACCACTTTGGATCAATATAGTACGCAATTTTTCCCTGCAGTTCTGCAAGAGGCAGATATTAGTTAATCTGATGTGCATGAGTGGAGTTTGCAGATCACATATACTAGTATAACTTATAGATAGATCACCAGACGCAACCAAAGAATGTGATTCTCAGTTTCAAAAGATTTTAGATTGGGGTCGTGCTAGGCGTCAGCTGAGTCGCCATCGTCCTACCGATGGATCATGCCAAAGCAGACAGCGTCGTCCTCCTTCTCGCGCCTATACATGACCAAACGGTGAAAAGAAGTAACTATTCGATGCATCGGTTGCAACGCAACATGCATAGCCAAGGGGGAGCAATGGTGTAGGACACGGGATCACCGCAGCAGCGAGGCGCGGCGGTGAGCGGCATAGAAGTACTGTTGAGCAGACACTCGCACACAGTGCCAACAGTTCAGCCTTGCAACATACGGTCTCGTCTTTGCAGCAGCGAGGCACCCCATGGAGTGGCCTCGTAGCACCCACCGGTCAGCCTTGCATCATCTATTCCCGGCTCCCGTCCTTGCAGCCGCGGTCATCCCCGGTTAGGCCTTGCAGCAGCCCAGGCCACGGTTCGCATTGCCATGGACACCCCTTATTTAGATACGAATGTATCTAACATCAAAACATGTCCACATACATCTGTATCTAAACAAATGTAAGACAAGATTTTTGGGAAGAATGGAGTACTTATCTCCACCAACACAAAGTAACACAACCAGAGGATAATTTTAAACTAGTAACAACAAACCAATTCACAAGATTTTCCCTGTAATATTCCAGCTTCAGTTTCTTTGTCGGTTAAATTCTTGTGTTATTTTCATTCAGTCACAGCAACACCGAGCATGAGGAGTAGCAACATGTTTCCTATCACCTCCTGTGCAGAATTACCAGAATATTTGGAGGATACACACACACACACACACAACTCTCTCAATTATAGACCCAAAACAGAAAGAAAGAAAGAAAGAAAGAAAGATAATGATACTACAATAAGTTAACCGGTTAGGGTTGCATTATTCATCTGTCACGCAGCCTCACAACAAACACCATTCACATATTATACCTTCATGCAATGCAGCAACTCTTCCCTGCCCTGCTCTACCTTCCCTTCCATGGTTACTATTGTTATTATTGTTACATCAGCCATATAGGCCTTGCCTACCTCTCAGGACTCAGGAACCACTGGAAAAGTTGAGCCCTTCGACTTCGTCGCCGACTCCGCGAGAGACGGGCAACTCCGCGGCCGCGAACGGATCATGTCGCGCAGGGACCGCCTCCACTTCCTAGCCATGTTTCTCTTGCCACCAGGGGTAGCGACAACACAAGAGCACGCCGTCTTAGGTCTATCAACCTTGGACAGGCTCCACAGAGACTCTAGGGGTGCGTTTGGTTGCCCGCATCCGGCCCAACCAGGCCCAGTTGGGCCACGAAATGTGCGTTTGGTTGAGAACGCGGTGGGCTGGCTCGCATCGCCATAAATCTTAAAGCAGTCGTCGACCTGGCTCACTAGGAACTGCCAAATCGGCAGTTTCTACACAGCCATGCTGAGAGCGGCGCAAGCTCGCACGCGCAGCGGTAGGGTGAAAGCGAGCGGGGATGGCAGGAGAAGGAAATTGGGCGCGGCAACACGACGCCAAATCTAGGATCACCCCCACCCAACCCATTTACTCGGTCACCGCTCCCTCTAGGACAACCTTTTCCTCTGGCCTCACTACCTCTTGCGGCGGCGACTCTGTGCAAGAGGCGGCGACTATGCCAGATCCGGCAGTAGGAGTTGTTGATGCTCTTCCTTTTGGTCTCTGTGTGCTTGTGGTTGATTCAGCCATGCCCTCCCCCCTCGTCGTCCTCGTCTCCGATGTCGATAAGCAACACCCACTCTCCCCGATGTTAGGTTTCGTTGTTAGGCCGTTAAGCAAGGTGTAGGATCGATTTCCCCATTGCTCAGCGCACCCTCGATGTGGACTAGATTATGGACGCATGGATGCGGTTGATAGTTCAGGAAGCAGCGCTAATATCTATGAGTCAGACATGGGTCTTGTTCATGCACAACAGAGTTGTTCATTGTGGCGAGAGACCTATCATCAAATATGCTCCAATGCTTATGCGGGACAAGGAGAGGATCTCCAATCTGAACTACATATACAGCTGCAACGACACAGAGGCTCTGTGGATGTTTTGAATGAAAAGAGCACCATTTGCCAGACTTGTCCAAATCTTCAGGACTAGGGGGCTGCTAGAAGATAACATCCAGACCGGTGTGGAAGAGCAAGTGGCCCTGTTCTTTCATGTTGTTGGACATAACCAGAGATTCAGGGTTATCCACAACACGTTCAAGAGATCAATAGAGACCATCTCAAGGTACTTCGAACAAGTGTTGTATGTTGTTGAGGAGTTGAGAGGAGAGATGATCAAGTCACCATCTGGCCGGACTCCTAGCAAGATCCGCACTAGCCCAAGATAGTATCCATACTTCAAGATGAGCAATGCAGTATGTAGTTCATTGCTTCATATGCTAGGATTGTTCAAGGTGAGCACTAACACAGTCTTTTATTGCCATTTGAGGATTGCATTGGGGCAATAGATGGTACTCATGTCACTACCAGAATGCCGAGGTCAAAATCTGCAGCATTTAGGGGGTGAGCACTACACAAGCCAAAATGTTCTTGTTGTTGTTGACTTTGATATGAAGTTCACATATGTGTTGGGGGGCTGGGAAGGGTCGGCACATGATGCTAACATACTTAATGACATGATGACTCGTCCTGATGGCAAGTTTTACCTAGGAGATGTTGGATATGCATGTAAACCAGGTTTTCTTCCACGCTTCAAGAAGACTAGGTACCATCTTAATGAGTTCTCTAGTAGGAACTACCCTAGGACTCCACAGGAGTTGTTCAATCTCACAACTCCAGCCTTAGAGTAACCATTGAGAGGGAATTTGGAGTTCTGAAGAACAGGTTCAAGATCCTGGATCAGAAGCCAATCCACCCTTACCCCACCCAGGTTATGCTTATTCTTGCATGTTGCATTCTGTATAACTGGATCTATAATGGGGTTTCGATGAACTGGTGCCTTAGGAGGAAGATGCGACGCTTGATGATCTTGACCTCGATGGCCATGGTGTGGATGGGTAATGCTACACGTACAGACAACTATGGGCTAGCACTAATTACGGGCTGCCATGGCATGGATTGATTGGAAAGAACAGGATGAAGCAGGGCCACCTTGGTGAAATCAGGGGGCAGAAGATAATTTAACAAAGGGCTTATGTAACTTGCCCGTAATAGGTCCGTAGGTCTAGGATTATTGTGGTGCGGATGCATTTGACAACGAAGCCTGGAAGACCAAAAGGATGGAGTGGGTACATGCAATGTGGGATAACAGAGGTGAGACAAGGATCTAAAGAAGAAGAGAAGAGAAACAACAATAGAAGAGGAAGCAGAAGAAGAAGAGGTAAGAGGAAGAGGAAGATGATGCATGATAAACTTTTCCATTCAGCCAATTGGCTCTTAGTAATGTGAAATGCTATTTGATAGTAGTTAGGATGAACCGTGATTTGGTTGGTAGCTAGGAGTGAACTTTTAAGATAGTGTGTGGTAAGGTCGCCACTAGTGAGAAATGGTGAGAGTACCTAATGCAAGTTGCAACCAAACAGTGTGACCTATGTGTGCCTAATGCAATGCAGGCAACCAAACAGCGGGTCAAAATTAGTCCCCTCATGCATGTAAGCTATATGTGTGTTGGAAATATGCCCTAGAGACAATAAAAAAGTTAGTTATTATCATATTTACTTGTTCATGATAATCGTTTATTATCCATGCTATAATTGTATTGATTGGAAACTCAAATACATGTGTGGATACATAGACAACAAAGTGTCCCTAGTAAGCCTCTACTAGACTAGCTCATTGATCAAAGATGGTCAAGGTTTCATGAACATAGACATGAGTTGTCATTTGATAATAGGATCACATCATTAGGAGAATGATGTGATGGACAAGACCCAACCGTAAGCATAGCATATGATCACGTCAGTTTATTGCTACTCCTTTATCCATGTCAAGTGTCCATTCCTACAACCATGAGATCACGCAAATCCTAACACTGAAGGAATGCCTTGTGTGTATCAAACGTCACAACATAACTAGGTGACTATAAAAGTGCTCTACAGGTATCTCCAAGGGTGTCTGTTGGGTTGCGTGGCTCAAGACTGGGATTTGTCACTCTGTCTGACAGAGAGGTGTCTCTAGGCCCACTCGGTAATACAACATCACAAGAAGCTTGCAAGCAATGTGACTAAGGAGTTAGCCATGGGATCTTGTATTACGAAACGAGTAAAGAGACTTGCCGATAACGAGATTGAACTAGGTATGGACATATCGACGATCGAATCTTGGGCAAGTAACATACCGATGGACAAAGGGAACTACATACGGGATCGATTGAATTCTTCAAATCGTGGTTCGACCGATAAAGATCTTCGTAGAATATGTAGGAGCCAATATGGGCATCCAGGTCCCGCTATTGGTTATTGGCCGTACATGTGTATCTGTCATGTTTGCATAGTTATATATCGAACCCACAGGGTCTACACACTTAACGTTCGGTGATGATATAGTGTTGACGAATTATTTATCTTGGTGACCGAAATTTGTTCGGAGTCCCGAATGATATCTTGAATGTCACGAGGTGCTCCGGAATGGTCCGAAGGTAAATATTTATATACGGGAAGTCATATTTTGGCTACCGAAAAAGTTTCGGGTTTTTCCGGTATTGTACCAGGAAGCTTCTAGAAGGTTTTGGAAACTTCCGAAGGAGTCCGGAAGTCCACAAAGGTTTCCACCACATACTAAGGGTTTGCATGGGTTGAGGAGAGACACCATCGCCTTATTGGGCCAAGCGCACAACTCCCTCGAGGCCCATGTAGTTAGGAAAGGTGGAAAGTCCACCTTTGTATGGAAGGGAAGGAGGGGGGCTAGGATTCCACATCCTCCCCCCTTGGATGCGCCCTAAGGCTTGGAGGGGCTGTTCCCCACGCCACTCCACCTATATATAGAGGGGAGGGGGCGCCCCAAGAGGACACACGAAGCGCTTGGCGCCCCTCTCTCTCCCTAGATCGTTTTCTCCTCCATTCGCGATTTCGGTAGCGCTAGGTGTAGACCTACCGAGATAGCACCACCACCACCGCCGCCACGACGTCGTGTTGACAGAGAACTCATCTACTACTATGTCCTCTCTCGCTCGATCGAGGAATCATAGACTTCATCGAGCTATACGTGTGCTGAACGGGGAGGTGTCGTCCGTTCCGCACTAGATCAGGATGGATCATGATTGGATCGCGGGACGGATCGTGATTGGATCGCGAAGATGTTCGACTATATCAACCGTGTTTATTAACACTTTCGCTTAGAGATCTACAAGGGTATATAGACACACTCCCCCTCTCGTAGATATGCATCTCCATGGATAGATCTTGCGTGTGCGTAGGAAAACTTTTGTTTCCCATGCCACTAGTAGAAAACAGGGCTTTGGTCCAGGCTGGGCCAGCCCATTAGTCCCGGTTCACTCACGAACCGGGACCCATGGCAGCAATGGTCCCGGTTCGTGAGGCCAGGGTGCCGGCCGGGCCTCGTGGGCCATTGGTCCCGGTTTGTAGGACCCCTTTGGTCCCGGTCCCAGACACCAACTGGGACCAATGGGCCTCGCTCCTGGACCACAACCATTGGTCCCGGTTTGTGGCTGGAACCAGGACCAAATGGGGTCCTTTAGTCCTGGTTCCATCCACGAAACAGGAGCAATGAGATGCCAACATATACCCCCTCGCTAGCGAGCAGAGCACTCCACATTGCTCTATTTTTCTGGCCGGCGAGGGGAGAGCTTTGTGGTGCTCTAGCTCACCTCCTATGCACATGAGGTGTTTGATGAAATGCCTACGCCAAACTTAAGCTTTCTCCTCTCGAAGCTCCTTGTCCAAGCTCCATTTTCCACAAGATTTGTCTAGGTTTGGCGGTTCATCCTGTCCCGTCCCCGTCCTCACCGCCGTCGATCGCCCGCATCCATCTCGGTGCCGGCACCACCGTGGTTAGCCTCTTCTTCTTATCTTCTTTCTAAAAGAAAAAAGGTTTTACTTGTTTGATTTAGATAGATACTTGTGTAATTTTCTTACTTTTATTATTGTTTGTTATTATATAGTGTGCTGGTTTTCGTATCCGCCTCCGTCGGCCCTCGTCCTGTCTATGATTCGAATGTGGTATATATTATCTTTTATAACTATTTGTTTTATTTAGTGTTTATGACAATTATGCCGACCAACGTGACATAGATTTTTTAATCTAGGAGGAGGTAGTTGAACTGGAAATTCCAACCCACATAGCAACTCTTGTCGAGAAGTTAAATTTGGTTGAAAAAGAAAACAATGACTTGAAAAAAAAATTACAAAGAGTTGAAGAGGAGAAGATGAAGTTGGAGTTGTATGTTGCCGATGTCGTCGACGATCACAAGACCAACATGGATGCAATGCGCTTGAAGCTTAGAAAGATTAGAAAATATGCCATTCATACTGAGGCTTGGTATCATTATGTCGTTGGATCAATTGGTACCTTAGTAGCGGTTATGATCGCATTTGTTGTTGCATTTAATTTTTTTACATAGTTTCGTCGTATGTTTGAATTAGATGCTGTAGAGAGCTATATGTTGTTCAATAATGAGAACTATGTATGAACTGTATGTATTTATTTTGGTCACTATTGTACTTTGGCTTTAATGTCATGATGAATTTATATTAATTTTGTCACTTCTCTATTCATGATATGTTGTAATGGTTTTTTTATGTTGTAATGGTTTTTTATACACTTTATTATCTAACGCATGCAGATGAACCGGCAATGGATGTACGGTGACCGACGCACCTCTAAGTATATTAAGGGCCTACATAATTTTCTCGAAGCGGCTCAGGCAAACAAGCAGAATGGTTGTATTCATTGTCCATGTACTGTCTGTGAGAATACGAAGGCTTTCTACAACTCTAAAACCCTTCACTTCCACCTGCTTGAGAAAGGTTTTATGCCACACTATAATTATTGGACCGAGCACGGAGAAAGAGGGGTTATGATGGAAGACAACGAAGAAGAAGAGGATGATGACAACTATGTGCCTCCCGAATATGGAGATGCTGCAATGAGGGAAGATGAAGATCAAGAGGAACCAGACGATGTGCTCGATGATGATCTTTGTCGGGTCATTGTTGATGCAAAGAGACAATGCGAAAGTGAAAAGGAGAAGTTGAAGTTCGATTGCATGCTATAGGATCACAGAAAAGGGTTGTACTCCAATTGCGAAGATGGCAACACAAAGCTCGGTACCACACTGGAATTGCTGCAGTTGAAGGCGGAGAATGGTGTACCTGACAAAGGATTTGAGAAGCTACTGAAAATATTGAAGAAGAATCTTCCAAAGGATAACGAATTGCCCGACAGTACATACGCAACAAAGAAGGTTGTATGCCCTCTAGGATTGGAGGTGCAGAAGATACATGCATTCCCTAATGACTCCATCCTCTAATGGGGTGCATACGAGGATTTGAACGCATGCTCAGTATGCGGTGCATTGCGGTATAAGATCAGACGAGATGACCCTGGTGATGTTGACGGCGAGCGCCCCAGGAAGAGGGTTCCTGCCAAGGTGATTGTTGGAAATATGCCCTAGAGGCAATAATAAAATGGTTATTATTGTATTTCCTTATTCATGATAATTGTCTATTGTTCATGCTATAATTGTGTTAACCGGAAACCGTAATACATGTGTGAATACATAGACCACAACGTGTCCCTAGTGAGCCTCTAATTGGCTACCTCGTTGATCAATAGATGGTCATGGTTTCATGACCATGGACATTGGATGTTGTTGATAACAGGATCACATCATTAGGAGACTGATGTGATGGACAAGACCCAATCCTAAGCATAACACAAGGTCGTGTAGTTCGTCTGCTAAAGCTTTTCTAATGTCAAGTATCATTTTCTTAGACCATGAGATTGTGCAAATCCCGGATACCATAGGAATGCTTTGGGTGTGCCAAACGTCACAACGTAACTAGGTGGCTATAAAGGTGCACTACGGGTATCTCTGAAAGTGTCTGTTGGGTTGGCATGAATCGAGACTGGGATTTGTCACTCCGTGTGATGGAGAGGTATCTCTGGGCCCACTCGGTAAGACATCATCATAATGAGCTCAATGTGACTAAGGAGTTAGCCACGGGATGATGTGTTACGGAACGAGTAAAGAGACTTGCCGGTAACGAGATTGAACAAGGTGTAGGGATACCGACGATCGAATCTCGGGCAAGTATCATACCGGTAGACAAAGGGAATTGTATACAGGATTGATTGAATCCCCGACATCGTGGTTCATCCGATGATATCATCGTGGAGCATGTGGGAGCCAACATGGGTATCCAGATCCCACTATTGGTTATTGACCGGAGAGGTGTCACGGTCATGTCTATGTGTCTCCCGAACCCGTAGGGTCTACACACTTAAGGTTCGATGACACTGGAGTTATAGGGAAATAGTGTACATGGTTACCGAAGGTAGTTTGGAGTCCAGGATGAGATCCCGGACGTCACGAGGAGTTCCGGAATGGTCCGGAGGTAAAGAATGATATATAGGAAGTGAGGATTCGGCCACCGGAAGTGTTTCGGGAATTATCGGTAACATACCGGGACCACCGGAAGGGTTCCGGGGGTCCACCAAGTTGGGCCATCAGCCCCAGAGGGCTGCGTGGGCCGAGAGTGAAAGGGACCAGCCCTAGAGTGGGCTGGTGCGCCCTTCACCCTGGCCCAAGGTGCAGGAAAGGTGGGAGGGAGGGGAAACCCTAGGCCCAGATGGGCCTAAGGCCCACCTAGGGTTGCGCCCTCCCCTCTTCCTCTCTGGCCGCCGGCCAGATGGCCATCTAGGGCCGGCCGCAGCCCCTAGGGTGGGAACCCTAGGTCTGTGCCCTCCCTCCCCCTCCTCCTATATATAGTGGAGGGTTTTGGGGCTGCCAAACACATGAGTTCTCTCTCTCTCTCTCTGAGCGCAGCCCTACCCTTCCTCTTCCTCGTTCTCCGCGGTGCTTGGCGAAGCCCTGTCAGAGACCACGCAGCTCCACCATCACCACGCCGTCATGCTGTCGGAGCTCTCCCTCAACCTCTCCTTCCTCCTAGCTAGATCAAGGCATAGGATACGTCACCGGGCTGCACGTGTGTTGAACGCGGAGGCACCGTTGTTCGGCGCTAAGATCAGAATCCACCGCGATCTGAATCGCTGCGAGTACGACTCCATCAACCGCGTTCTTGTAACGCTTCCGCCTAGAGATATTGAAAGGTATGAAGATGCAATCTCTTCCCACTCATTGCTGGTTTCTCCATTGATAGATCTTGGTGAACACGTAGGAAAATTTTGATTTACTACTACGTCTCCCAACAGTGGCATCATGAGCTAGGTCTATGCGTAGAATCTATGCACAAGTAGAACACAAGTTGTTGTGGGCGTCGATCTTGTTAATATTCTTTCCATTACTAGTCTTATCTTGATTCGACGGTATTGTGGGATGAAGCAACTTTACACGTATGCTTACGTGAGACCGGTTCCACCGCCTGACATGCACTTGTTGCATAAGGTGGCTAGCGGGTGTCTGTCTCTCCTACCTTAGTCAGATTGGATTCGATGAAAAGGGTCCTTATGAAGGGTAAATAGAAATTGGCATATCACGTTGTGGTTTTGGCGTAGGTAAGAAACGTTCTTGCTAGAAACCTATAGCATCCACGTAAAAACTTGCAACTACAAATTAGAGGACGTCTAACTTGTTTTTGTAGCATATGCCTTGTGATGTGATATGGCCAAAGGATGTGATCTGATGCATTGTGATGTATGGATTGATAATGTTCTTGTAATAGGATTCACGACTTGCATGTCGATGAGTATGACAACCGGCAGGAGCCATAGGAGTTGTCTTATTTTATTGTATGACATGCGTGTCAATCATAAACGCCATGTAATTACTTTACTTTATTGCTAAATGTTAGCCATACTAGTAGAAGTAATAGTTGGCGAGACAACTTCATGAAGACACGATGATGGAGATCATGGTGTCGTGCCGGTGACAGTGATCATCATGGTGCCCCGAAGATGGAGATCAAAGGAGCAAGATGATATTGGCCATATCATGTCACTATATTGATTGCATGTGATGTTTATCATGTTTACATCTTATTTGCTTATAACGACGTAGTAAATAAGATGATATCTCAATAAAATTTCAAGAAAGTTGTTCACCCTAACTGTGCACCGTTGCTAAGGATCGTTGTTTCGAAGCACCACGTGATGATCGGGTGTGATAGGTTCTAACGTTCACATACAATGGGTGTAAGCTAGATTTACACACGTGAAACACTTAGGTTGACTTGATGAGCCTAGCATGTATAGACATGGCCTCGGAACACAGAAGACCGAAAGGTCGAACATGAGTCGTATAGTAGATGCGATCAACATGGAGATGTTCACCATGGATGACTAGTCCGTCTCACGTGATGATCGGACATGGGCTAGTTGACATGGATCATCTATCACTTGGATGACTAGAGAGATGTCTATCTAAGTGGGAGTTCATTAAATAATTTGATTATGTGAACTTAATTATCATGAACTTAGTCTAAAATTGTCTTTACAATCTATATTGTAGATCCAATGGCCAACACTAATGTCACCCTCAACTTCAATGCGTTCCTAGAGAAAACCAAGCTGAAAGATGATGGAAGCAACTATGCGGACTGGGTCCGTAGCTTGAGGATTATCCTCATAGCTTCCAAGAGATTGTATGTCCTTGATGCACCGCTAGGTGACCCACCCATTTTCCCAGGGGACCAAGACGTTACGAACGCTTGGTAGTCACGTTGTGATGATTACTCCCTGGTTCAGTGTGGCATGCTTTACAGTTTAGAACCGGGGCTCCAAAAGCATTTTGAGCAACACGGAGCATATGAGATGTTCCAAGAGCTGAAACTGGTTTTCCAAGCTCTTGCCCGGGTCGAGAGATATGACGTCTCCGACAAGTTCTTCCGCTGTAAGATGGTGGAGAATAATTCTGTCAGTGAGCACATACTCAAAATGTCTAGGTTGCACAACCACTTGACTCAGCTGGGAGTTAATCTCCCGGATGACTCGGTCATTGACAGAATCCTCCAGTCGCTTCCACCTAGCTACAAGAGCTTTGTGATGAACTACAACATGCAGGGTATGGAGAAGTCCATTCCTGAGTTGTACTCGATGCTGAAATCAGCGGAGGTCGAGATCAAAATGGAGCATCAAGTTTTGATGGTGAATAATACCACTAGTTTCAAGAAAGGCAAGGGTAAGAAGAACTTCAAGAAGGACAGCAAAGCTGTTGCCGCGCCCGGTAAGCAAGTTGCCGGGAAGAAGAACAAGCATGGAACCAAGCCTGAGACTGAGTGCTTTTATTGCAAGGGTACCGGTCACTGGAAGCAGAACTACCCCAAGTACTTAGCGGATAAGAAGGCCGGCAACGTTAAAGGTATATGTGATATACTTGTTATTGATGTGTACCTAACCAACGCTCGTAGTAGCTCCTGGGTTTTTGATACCGGTGCAGTTGCTCACATTTGTAACTCCAAATAGGAGCAGCGGAATAAGCGGAGACTGGCAAAGGACGAGGGGACGATGCGCGTCAGGAATGGTTCCAAGGTCGATGTGATCGCCGTCGGCACGCTACCTCTTCATCTACCTTCGGGATTAGTTTTAAACCTCAATAATTGTTATTTAGTACCAGCTTTGAGCATGAACATTGTATCTGGATCTCGTTTGATGCGAGATGGCTACTCATTTAAATCTGAGAATAATGGTTGTTCTATTTATATGAGAGAAATGTTTTATGGTCATGCCCCGCTGGTCAATGGTTTATTTTTGATCAATCTCGAACGTGATGTTACACATGTTCATAGTGTGAGTACCAAAAAGTGTAAGGTTGATAACGATAGTCCCACTTACATGTGGCACTGCCGCCATGGTCATATTGGTGTCAAACGCATGAAGAAGCTCCATCCTGATGGACTTTTGGAGTCTCTTGATTTCGAATCATTTGACACGTGCGAACCATGCCTCATGGGCAAGATGACCAAGACTCCGTTCTCTGTAACAATGGAGCGAGCAACTGACTTGTTGGAGATAATACATACCGATGTATGCGGTCCAATGAGCGTCGAGGATCGTAGTGGCTACCGATATGTTCTCACCCTCACTGATGACTTGAGAAGATATGGGTATGTCTACTTAATGAAACACAAGTCTGAAACCTTTGAAAGGTTCAAGGAATTTCAGAGTGAGGTAGAGAATCAACATGATAGGAAAATAAAGTGCCTGCGATCTGATCGTGGCGGAGAATATTAAGTCACGAGTTTGGCATGCACCTAAGGAAATATGGAATTGTTTCACAACTCACGCCGCCTGGCACACCTCAGCGAATTGGTGTGTCTAAACGTCGTAATCGCACTCTATTGGATATGGTGCGATCTATGATGTCTCTTACCGACTTACCGCTATCATTTTGGGGATATGCATTAGAGACTGCCGCATTCACTTTAAATAGGGCATCATCAAAGTCCGTTGAGATGACACCATATGAATTATGGTTTGGAAAGAAACCTAAGCTGTCGTTACCAAAGAAGAGAAGGAAATCTTCTTTGAATGCCTGCTCAGTATGAAGGTCCCGTCTGGCTTCTCGTCGAATATAGAGGGAATAATAAATATGGCAGAGAAAAAGTTCCAGAACCTAAACTCATGACTGCCACGTGATTATGACGCAACTGCTTTCGGTTGCATTGAGGGGGCTTCTACCGGAAAACGTTCGATTAGCCATTGTGAAGCTATGTGCATTCCTCAATGCAATCTCTCATAAGGTGATCGACCTAGAAATCCTGCCAAGGTTAAGGAGTGATTTGGTGCAATGTCTTGTTAGTCTTGAGCTGGTGTTCCCATCGTCCTTCTTCAATGTCATGACGCCCGTCCTAGTTCATCTAGTCGACGAGATTGTCATTCTGGGCCCTGTATTTCTACACAATATGTTCCCCTTTGAGAGGTTCATGAGAGTCTTAAAGAAATATGTTCGTAACCTGCTACGCCAGAAGGAAGCATCTCCATCAAACAGAGGATGTCATTGGGTTTTGTGTTGACTTCATTTCCGACCTGAAGAAGATTGGTCTCCCTCTATCGCGGTATGAGGGAGACTGACTAGAAAAGGCATGCTAGGAGCGGACTCAATAATATGTAGGGACGGGCATTCTTGCTCATAAGCACACTACACAGTTGTACAGAATTCTACCTTGGTGACCCCGTATGTCCATGAACACAAGAATATTCTGCGCTCCAAACACCCGGGGTAGTGTGACAACTGGATCACATGTGAACACATCAGGACTTTCGGCAGTTGGTTGCAAACACGTCTCATGCGTGAAAACACCGTTTCTGATGAGTTGTACTCGTTAGCCAGGGCACCATCTTCGACTGTAATGACTTACAAAGGGTACGAGATAAATCGGAATACATTTTACATGATCGCCCAGGATCAAAAGAGCACCAACCAAAATAGCGGTGTCCGCTTTGATGCAGCAAACAAGAGGGGAAAAGACACATATTATGGTTACATAGTGGACATGTGGGAACTTGACTATGGACAGGATTTCAAGGTCCCTTTGTTTCAGTGCAAATGGGTCAATCTGTCAAGAGGTGGGGTACAGAAAGATCCAAAGTACAGAATGAGAACAATGGATCTGTAAAATCTTGGGTACACGGACGAACCATTCGTCCTAGCCAATGATGTGGCGCGGGTTTTCTATGTGAAGGACATGTCTACCAAACCGAGAAAAAGATAAGATAAGGAAGTGAATACATTATACGATGAGCCAAAGCGCCACAAAGTTCTTTTAGGAAAAATAGACGTCGTGGGATTGGAGGGCAAGACAGACATGTCTGAAGATTATGAAAAGTTTCATGAAATTCCTCCCTTCAAAGTAAGGGGTGACCCAAGCACCCTTTTAAAAGATGAAGATTATCCATGGTTACGGCGCAATAATAAAAGGACACAAGCGAAGAAAAAGTGAAGACTTTCTCTCCACAACTATATCATTGCAGTTACATGTGAAGAAATGAAATGCCTTTTGTAACACATGAGTTTTCGTCCGAAACCCTAATACTTCGAAAGAGATTGTCTGTTTTGTACACGAAGTGAATCCAGTTTTTGCCGGAACCCTCTCAACTTTTTATAACATGCTATGTGGGTGAAATGACGATAACATGCCAACTTTCAACCTTTTCAGAGTTCATTTGAAGTGCTTTTCAATTTCAGGGTTATTTACCTATAAAAAATCAGTAAGTGCATGAAAAATACCAAATGATCAAGTCAGAAAGGGTTGAAAATTGATGATGTGGCTTTGAATGGTGCATTTTGAGCACACAAAAATTATGGAGTTCAAATAAGCTCAAAAAATGAAATCCCTTTGTAACAGATTAGTTTTTCGTCCGAAACCGTGATACTTCGAAAGAGATTGTCCATTTTGTATAGGAAGTGCATCCAGCTTTTGCCGTAACCATCTCAACTTTTTAGTACATGCTATGTGGGTGAAATTATGATAACATGCCAAATTTCAACCTTTTCAGAGTTCATTTGAAGTGCTTTTCAATATTCGCGTTATTTAGCTCAAAAAATCAGTAAGTGCATGAAAAATATCAAATGATCAAGTCAGAAAGGGTTGACAATTTATGATGTGGCTTTGAATGGTGCATTTTGAAAACACAAAAAGTATGGAGTTCAAATAAGTTCAAAAAAATGAAATCCCTTTGTAACAGATGAGTTTTCGTCCGAAACCCTGATACTTCGAAAGAGATTGTCCGTTTTGTACACGAAGTGCATCCAGTATTTGTCGTAACCCTCTCAAATTTTTAGTACATGCTATGTGGGTGCAATGATGATAACATGCCAACTTTCAACCTTTTCAGATTTCATTTGGAGTGCTTTTCAATATCATGGTCATTTAGCTCAAAAATATCAGTAAGTGCATGAAAAATACCAAAAGATCAAGTCAGAAAGGGTTGAAAATTGATGATGTGGCTTTGAATGGTGCATTTTGCACACACACAAAATATGGAGTTCAAATAAGTTCAAAAAAATAAAATCCCTTTGTAACACATGAGTTTTCGCCGGAACCCTGATACTTCGAAAGAGATTGTCTGTTTTGTGCACGAAGTGCATCCAGTTTTTGCCGTAACTCTCTCAACTTTTTAGCACATGCTATGTGGGTGAAATGATGATACCTGCCAACTTTCAACCTTTTCAGAGTTGATTTGAAGTGCTTTTCAATTTCAGGATTATTTAGCTCAAAAAATCAATAAGTGCATGAAAAATACCAAATGAAGTCAGAAAGGGTTGAAAATTGATGATGTTGCTTTGAATGGTGCATTTTGAACACACAAAAAATATGGAGTTCAAATAAGTTCAAAACATGAAATGCCTTTTGTAACACATGAGTTTTCGTCCGAAACCCTTATACTTCGAAAGAGATTATCCATTTTGTACACGAAGTGCATCCAGTTTTTATCATAACCCTGTCAACTTTTTATAACATGCTATGTGGGTGAAATGATGATAACATGCCAACTTTCAACCTTTTCAGATTTCGTTTGAAGTGCTTTTCAATTTCAGGGTTATTTAGCTCAAAAAAAATCAGTAAGTGCATGAAAAATACCAAATGATCAAGTCAGAAAGGGTTGAAAATTGATAATGTGGCTTTGAATGGTGCATTTTGAACACACAAAAAGTATGGAGTTCAAATAAGTTCAAAAAAATGAAATCCCTTTGTAACAGATGAGTTTTCGTCCGAAACTGTGATACTTCGAAAGAGATTGTCCATTTTGTACACGAAGTGCATCCAGTTTTTGTCGTAACCCTCTATGGAAGTACACGAAGTGCATCCATTTTGTCCATTTTGTCGAAGCACATGCTATGTGGGCGAAATGATGATAACATGCCAACTTTCAACCTTTTTAGAGTTCATTTGAAGTGCCTTTTAATTTCTTTCAAAACATCATGGGAGTGGAGTTCAAAAAAGAATCAACTAAAAAGCTTTTATAAACCTCTAGTATTTTTGAAACTATAATTATATAAAAATTATGCAACTAACATTATCAAAGTATTTTTTGTTCAAAACATTAATAACAAAAAGAATATAATGATAAAACACACAAGAAATAAGTAAAGCAAAAAATAAGACAAAAATAAATAAAGCAAAAAACAAAACAAAAAGAATGGAAATTATGCAACTAAAATTATAAAAGTATTTATTTGTTAAAAAGAATGAACTAAAATTACAGAAGAAAATACTGGGAAAAAATTTAAAAATAAATAAAGCAAAAAACAAAACAAAAATACTGGAAAAAATAAATAATGCCCCCATTGGTCCGAGTTGGTACCTCCAACCAGGACCAAAGGTCTCTGTTTCCCGCCCTTTGGGCTGACGAAAAGGGACCTTTGGTCACGGTTGGTGGAGCCAACCGGGACTAATACCCACCTTTAGTCCCGGTTGGGGCCACCAACCGGGACCAAAGGTCTCTGGCGCCAACTAAAGGTGGGCATTGGTCCCGGTTGGTGCCACGAACCGAGACCAATGCTTCTTGTATATAAGAAGCACTTAGAAAATTTTAGTTTTCATCTCAAGCCCGCCTACCCCATCCCCTTCGCCGCGTCGTTGCCTCCGCGAGCCCGCCGTCCTCATCGCCGGCATCCCTGAGCCCGTCGTCGACGCCGCCCGCCGCCCCCGTCGTCGCCATCGTCCCCGCCCCTGTCGCCGCCGCGCCTGCCTGTCGCCGTCGTCCCCGCCCCCGTCGTCACCGCCCCCGCCCGTCGCCGACGCCCCCGCCCCCATCGCCGTCCCCGTGCCTTCTTCCTCCTCGGGCCGCCGCCCCGCCGTCGCCGTCGTCCCTACCCCCATCGCCGCCGCCGCCACCCCCGTTGCCACCCCCTACATTGCCGTCCCCGCACCTTCTTCCTCCTCGGGCCGTCGCCCCCTCCGTCACCGTCGTCCCGTCGCCGCCGCTCCCGCCCCCGTCACCGCCCCCTACATCGTCGTCCTCGTGCCTTCTTCCTCCTCGGGGCGCCGCCGTATGCCGTCACCGTCGAGCCTCCCCCGCGCACACCTTGCACGTCTACAAGGCCGTTGTAAGCCCCGCATCGTTCCCCCTCTCCTCTCGCCGTCGTATTCGGCCCCTAGCATCGTTGAGCTCGCGCGTGCTCATAGATCCCTCTTGGACCCTTGTTTCCTCTGCAAACGCGTTGTGCAACCGACGAATGGGCCTGGCCGCACGCAAAACGGTTAACCATAGCGTGAATCCGGGCTCGCTGGAGTTCATCGCAGCACTCGGGCTCATCGGAGCATTCCGGTGGCTGATGCTGACTCAGTGCCAACATGGAGCCGCGGGCCCCACCACTCAACCACTGACCCTGGGTCCCACTGGGCCAAGTTGACCCGGTCGACGCTGACTGGGCTGGCCTGTGTCAATGACATGTGGGTCCCGCATGATTTAAATAATTTTAAAATAAATAAAATCTGTTAATTAAATAATTAGTTAATTAAAACATCAAAACTTGAAGACTCTGTCAACCGACCGACAAGCCAGGCCACTCACATCACTGCACTCCCCCTTAGTTGTACGATAAATAGAAAAGTCTTTGTCGTTGTCCATATACCCCCTCCCTGATAACTTCGACGTGAGGGGGGGGTCGATACACCCCGTCCCCGATAACATTTTTTTCTAAGTTACTAAGGTAAAATGTTCACCCCCCTCTCGATATACCAGGCGACCAACTCTCGAGGCCACCCAAACCCTAAAAAAAGCGTTGTCGATATACCCCCTCCCCGATAACATTTTTTTCTAAGTTACTAAGGTAAAATGTTCATATAGAAAACTCCGGTAATATAGATTTATCAAGAATGCCCCCATTATGGATGTGCACAAGTTGATCCAATTTTTTTCTGATCCCATCTATATATATTCTTCTATATGTCATGTTGTGTGTCAAAGTATTGAAGAAATCCATGGCTTCATCATCAGCCGGAAGTAACCGGCATATGATGCTACGAAGCTCTTCAAAGTTATTTTGGAACGGAGTTCCGGATAGAATAATTCGCTTTTTGGAACGAATTTCAGCAACGGCCTTCCAAATAGCGATATTCGGAAGGATCTTGCTGAACTTCGTACCAAGAAGCTAATTATCCTATCCGGGACTCCGTTCGAAAACAATTTTGGAGAGCTTCGTACCATTATGCGCCTGTTACTTCCAGCTAATGATGAAGTCGTGGTTTTTTTGAATCCTTTGACACTAGACGACGTGACATATAGATGGGTAGATGAGATCAGGAAAAATATGGACAATTTTCTGCACATCCAGAATGGCGCCATTTTGTTAAATCCCTAAAAGGTTAAGAGAATCCCGGCCCTCGATCTCGACCGGCCCTCTCGCTCGACCAAACCCTAGAAGCATCGAGGGCCATCCCTAACCCTGGAAGCGTTGTCAAGGCCACCCCAAATCATAGAGAAGTATATTAATTGCCATGTTTTAATATTTACAAAAACTATGGATCAAAGAGACTTGGAACAAAACAGTTGTTGGAGGACATAATCCGAGGCGGTGTTGATGTTGTCTTGTCATTTCTCAATGACAACGATGGTGTTGAAGGAGAGGACTACTGCTCCGGTGATCAAACAATGAAGGAGGAAGGACATGATTATGATGGCTCTGGTCATCGAATGCCGGAGGAAGAAGGAGACCATGGTGACGGCTCCGGTGACCAAACGGAGGTGGGAGTTTGTTGCAAAGTCCGGCGAGGTATATATATTAATTAAGCATGTGCTGACTAGCTAATTTATGTATTAATTGTTTTGGTATATATTAACTCTTATTTCTTCTTTTATATAGCCCTTCGGATCGAGCCAAACTTCGGTAACAAGACGTGGCCCAAAGAAAAGGTTGGGCAAGGAAGGAAGGTTCACGATCACAGCACTCGCGGACGATGGCCTACCGATTAAACCAAAGCGGACCAAGGACGCATTTGCTGCTTAGTGCGGAGCTATTGTTAGGGACAACATCCCGATCAACATCAAGCAATGGAATAAGCCTAAGGACGACGCCCATGAAGGTGATTATGTCACCGATAGACAGAAAGATGATCTTTGGACCGCGCTGAAGGCAAATTTCACCCTACCGCCGGAGGAGGATCCGAATAAGCCAGTTCTAGAGCCACTGGTCAAGGCGTGTGCTCTTAAGAAGATGGCAGGTCTATTCAGGAGGTGGAAGAATGAGTTGAAATCAAGTCTGTCGACAAAGGGAAGACTCCAGAATTCATTAGCCGATTTGACAAGATAAGAGATCACTGGCCCGCATTTGTGGCCTACAAGACATCGGAGAAGAGTAAGAAAATGTCAGAGACAAACAAAAGAAGTAGTATCACCATCACACGGGGTCAGGTGGCTACCTCAAAGCCCGGCCGTTGTGGGACAAAGCTGAGAATGACCTGCTTGCTAAAGGGGTCCAACCACAGACATATAACTGGCCAGACCGTTCAAGGACTTGGTTCTTTGGGGTTGGGGGTGTTGGAAATATGCCCTAGAGGCAATAATAAATTGGTTATTATTGTATTTCATGGTTCATGATAATTGTCTATTGTTCATGCTATAATTGTGTTAACCGGAAACCGTAATACATGTGTGAATACATAGACCACAACGTGTCCCTAGTGAGCCTCTAGTTGGCTAGCTCGTTGATCAATAGATGGTCTCGGTTTCATGACCATGGACATTGGATGTCGTTGATAACGGGATCACATCATTAGGAGAATGATGTGATGGACAAGACCCAATCCTAAGCATAGCACAAAGATCGTGTAGTTCGTTTGCTAAAGCTTTTCAATGTCAAGTGTCATTTCCTTAGACCATGAGATTGTGTAACTCCCGGATACCGTAGGAATACTTTGGGTGTGCCAAACGTCACAACGTAACTGGGTGGCTATAAAGGTACGCTACGGGTATCTCCGAAAGTGTCTGTTGGGTTGGCACGAATCGAGACTGGGATTTGTCACTCCGTGTGACGGAGAGGTATCTCTGGGCCCACTCGGTAAGACATCATCATTATGAGCTCAATGTGACTAAGGAGTTAGTCACGGGATGATGTATTACGGAACGAGTAAAGAGACTTGCCGGTAACGAGATTGAACAAGGTATGGGGATACCGACGATCGAATCTCGGGCAAGTATCATACCGATAGACAAAGGGAATTGTATACGGGATTGATTGAATCCTTGACATCGTGGTTCATCCGATGAGATCATCGTGGAGTACGTGGGAGCCAACATGGGTATCCAGATCCCGCTGTTGGTTATTGACCGGAGAGGTGTCTCGGTCATGTCTACGTGTCTCCCGAACCCGTAGGGTCTACACACTTAAGGTTCGATGACGCTAGGGTTATAGGGAAAAGGTATACGTGATTACCGAAGGTTGTTCGGAGTCCCGGATGAGATCCCGGACGTCACGAGGAGCTCCGGAATGGTCCGGAGGTAAATATTGATATATAGGAAGTCCAGTTTCGGTCACCGGAAAGTTTTCGGGCTCATCGGTAGTGTACCGGGAGTGCCGGGAGGGTGCCGGATAACCCCCGGGAGGGGTGTGACGACCAAAGGACCACATGGGCTGTTAGATAAAGTGTGCCAGCCCTTATTGGGCTGGGCAAGACTTTTGCTAAAGGCCCATGTGGCTGGAGATAAGGAGATAAGGCAAAAAGGATTTAAAAGGAGGAGATCCACCTCCCTTGTGGGAGGTGGACTCTCCCTTTAATTCGGCCGGCCATCTCCTCTTTGGAGTAGAGGCCAAGCCAGCCCTCCACGTCCCTCCTCCTATATATACTTGAGGTTTTGGATGTTTTGAGACAAGATTTGATCTCTCTCTCTCACGGCGAAGCCCTACCTCTCTTCTTCCTCCTCCGCAGCGCTTAGGCGAAGCCCTGTCGGAATACCTTGCTACTCCACCACCACCACGCCGTCGTGCTGCTGTTGGAGCCCTTCCCCAACCTCTCCTTCCTCCTTGCTGGATCAAGGTGTTGGAGACGTCACCGGGCTGCACGTGTGTTGAACGCGGAGGTGCCGTCCGTTCGGCACTTGATCGGATCTACCGCGATCTGAATCGCTGCGAGTACGACTCCATCAACCGCGTTCTTGTAACGCTTCCGCTTAGCGATCTTCAAAGGTATGAAGATGCAATCTCTCCCCTCTCGTTGCTGGTTTCTCCATAGATAGATCTTGGTGAACGTAGGAAAATTTTGATTTACTACTACGTCTCCCAACAGTGGCATCATGAGCTAGGTCTATGCGTAGAATCTATGCACGAGTAGAACACAAAGCAGTTGTGGGCGTCGAGTTTGTTAATTTGCTTGCCGCTACTAGTCTTATCTTGATTCGGCGGTATTGTGGGATGAAGCGGCCCGGACCAACTTTACACGTACGCTTACGTGAGACCGGTTCCACTGCCTGACATGCACTAGATGCATAAGGTGGCTAGCGGGTGTCTGTCTCTCCTACCTTAGTCGGATCGGATTCGATGAAAAGGGTCCTTATGAAGGGTAAATAGCAATTGGCAAATCACGTTGTGGTGTTGACTTAGGTAAGAAACGTTCTTGCTAGTAACCTATAGCAGCCACGTAAAAACTTGCAACTACAAATTAGAGGACGTCTAACTTGTTTTTGCAGCATGTGCCTTGTGATGTGATATGGCCAAAGGATGTGATGTGATGCATTGTGATGTATGAATTGATCATGTTCTTGTAATAGGATTCACGACTTGCATGTCGATGATTATGACAACCGGCAGGAGCCATAGGAGTTGTCTTATTTATTGTATGACCTGCGTGTCAATCATAAACGCCATGTAATTACTTTACTTTATTGCTAAGCGTTAGCCATAGTAGTAGAAGTAATAGTTGGCGAGACAACTTCATGAAGACACAATGATGGAGATCATGATGATGGAGATCATGGTGTCGTGCCGGTGACAGTGATGATCATGGTGCCCCGAAGATGGAGATCATAGGAGCAAAATGATATTGGCCATATCATGTCACTATATTGATTGCATGTGATGTTTATCATGTTTACATCTTATTTGCATAGAACGACGGTAGTAAATAAGATGATCTCTCAATAAAATTTCAAGAAAGGTGTTCACCCTAACTGTGCACCGTTGCTAAGGATCGTCGTTCCGAAGCACCACGTGATGATCGGGTGTGATAGGTTCTAACGTTCGCATACAACGGGTGTAAGCCAGATTTACACATGCGAAACACTTAGGTTGACTTGACGAGCCTAGCATGTACAGACATGGCCTCGGAACACGGAAGACCGAAAGGTCGAACATGAGTCGTATAGAAGATACGATCAACATAGAGATGTTCACCATGGATGACTAGTCCGTCTCACGTGATGATCGGACACGGGCTAGTTGACATGGATCATGTATCACTTGGAAGACTAGAGAGATGTCTATCTAAGTGGGAGTTCATTAATAATTTGTTTAAATGAACTTAATTATCATGAACTTAGTCTAAAAATGTCCTTGCAAATTGTGTCGTAGATAGCTCGCGCTGTAGCTCCCCAGTTTTATTGATACAATCCTAGAGAAAAGTAAGTTGAAAGTTGATGGTAGCAATAATGCGGACTGGGTCCGTGATCTGAGGATTGTCCTCATTGCTGCACAGAAAGCTTATGTTTTTGATGTACCGCTAACTGCATCACTCCCTCAAGCGTTGTCTGTAGATGTTGTGAACATATGACAGGCACTTTTTGATGACTACGTGATAGTTCAGTGCGTCATGCATTACGGCTTAGAATTGAGGCTTCAAAATGTTTTGAACGTCACAGAACATATGAGATGTTCTAGGAGCTGAGATTGTGATCTCAAGCTCGTGCCTATGTTGAGAGGTATGAGACCTCCAACAAGATTCTTTGCCTGCAAGATAAAGGAGAATAGCTTAATCGGTGAGCGTGTTCTCAGATTGTCTGGGTGCTACAATCACTTGAATCAAGTGGGAGTTAATCTTCCAGATGAGATAGTGATTAATGCAGTTCTCCAAGTCACTGCCACCAAGCTACTAGAGCTTCGTGATGAACTATAACATGCCAGGGATGGATAAGATGATCCCTGAGTTGTTCGTGATGTTTGACACCATGAAGGTAGAAATCAATAAGGAGCATCAAGTGTTGATGGTTAAGTGAAAACCACTAGTTTCAAAAGGGGCAAGGGCAAGAAGGGAAAAACTTCAGGAATGGCAAGCTAGTTGTTGGTCTAGTGAAGAAACCCAAGGTTGAGCCCGAACCCGAGACTAAGTGCTTCTGTTATGAGGAGAATGTTCGCTGAAGCGAAAAAACCCCTAGATGATTGGTAGATAAGAAGGCTGGTAATGTCAATGGAAGTATATTTGATATACGTGTTAGTGATGTGTACCTTGCTGGTACTCCTAGTAGCACCTGGGTATTAGATACCGGTTCGGTTGCTAAGTGTTAGCAACTCGAAATAAAAGCTACGGAGTAAATGGAGACTAGCTAGGTGAAAGGTGACGATGTGTGTTGGAAGTATTTCCAAGATTGATGTGATCACCATCGCACGCTCTCTCTACCTTCAGGATTTGTGATAAACCTAAATAAATGTTATTTGGTGTTTGCGTTGAGCATAAACGTCATTAGATCATGATTAGTGCGATACGGTTATTCATATAAGTTAGAGAATAATGGTTATTCTGTTTACATGGATAATGCCTTCAATGGTCATGCACCCACTCGAAATGGTTTATCGAATCATGATCGTAGTAGTACACATATTCATAACATTGGTACCAAAAGATACAAAGTTAATAATGATAGTACCACATGCTTGTGGCACTGCCACGTAATGTCATATTGGTATAAATCGCATGAAGAAACTCCATGATGATGGATGTTTTTTGACTCACTCGATTTCGAATCGGTTGAGACATGCGAGCCATGCCTCTTGGGCAAGATGACTGAGACCCCGTCATCCAATATGATGGAGCGGGCAAGTGGCTTATTGGAATTAATACATGTTGATGTATGTGGTCCAATGAGTGTTGAAACACACAGTGGATATCGTTGTTTTTCTTTACCTTCACTGATGATTTGAGTAAATATGGGGATATTTACTTAATGAAACACGAATCTGAAATGTTTGAAAGGTTCAAGGAGTTTCAGAGTGAAGTTAAAGATCACCGTGACAAGAAGATAAATGTCTATGATATGATCATGGAGGTGAATATCTAAGTTACGAGTTTGGTATGCAATTTTAGACAATGTGGAAATTGTTTCACAGCTCACGCCTCCTGGAACACCATAGTGTGATGGTGTGTTCGAACGTCGTAGTCGTGCTCTATTGGATATAGTGAGTACTATGATGTCTCTTATCGTTTTACCACTATCGTTATGGGGTTATGCATTAAAGACAAATCCATTCACTTTAACAGGGCACCATCTAAGTCTGTTGAGATGACACCGTGAGAATTATGGTTTGACAGAAGCCTAAGCTGTCATTTCTTAATGTTTGGGGCTGCGACGCTTATGTGAAAATGGGTTTTTCACCTAGCGAGCTCGAACTCAAAGCAGACAAATGCATCTTCATAGAATACCCTAATGAGACATTGGGTATACCTTCTATCTCAGATCCAAGCGCAAAAGGTGTTTGTTGCTAAGAACGGGTCCTTTTTGAGAAAGAGTTTCTCTCGAAAGAATTGAGTGGGAGGAAGATAGAACTTGATAAGGTTGTTGAACCTTTGTTTCAACCAGAGAATAGCGCAACACAGAAAGATGTTTCTGTAGAGCCTACTTAGTTGAAAAGGAAGTTAATGATGATGATCATGAAGCTTCGGATCAAGTCACTATTGAACCTCGTAGGTCGACAAGGACGCGTACTGCTCCTGAGTAGTACGACAACCCTGTCTTGGAAATCATGTTGTTGGACAACGATGAACCTACGAACTATGGAGAAGCGATGGTGGGCCCGGATTCCAACAAATGGCTAGGAGCCATGAAATCCGAGAAAGGATCCATGTATGAAAACCAAGTATGGACTTTGGTAGACTTGCCTGTTGAATGGCGGGTCATTGAGTACAAATGGACCTTTGAGATAAACATAGACGCTAATGGTGAAATGTCACCGTTTATAAAGCTCGACTTGTCGCAAAGAAGTTTCCGCCAAG
The DNA here is from genome assembly GCA_022496015.1 of Hordeum marinum. Classification (NCBI taxonomy): domain Eukaryota; kingdom Viridiplantae; phylum Streptophyta; class Magnoliopsida; order Poales; family Poaceae; genus Hordeum; species Hordeum marinum. The sequence goes on from CM039675.1 coordinate 492,980,299, forward strand.
TTCAAGGAGTTGACTGCAATGAGATTGTCTCATCTGTAGCGATGCTAAAAGTCTATTAAAATTTTGTTAGCAGTTGCTGCATTTTTCGATTATGAAATCTGGCAGATGGATGACAAAACAAGGTTTCCGTAATGGTTTCTGTGAGGAAGAGTTGTATGTGATACAACCAGAAGGTTTTGTCAATCCTAAGGATGCTAATAATATGCAAACTCCAGCGATCCTTCTATGGACTGGAGCAAGCATCTCGGAGTTGGAATATATGCTTTGATGAGGTGATCAAAGTGTTTAAGTTTATACAAAGTTTATGAGAAACTTGTATTTGCAAGAAAGTGAGTGGGAGCACTATGGAATTTCTTATAAGAATATGTAGTTGACATATTATTGATCGGAAATGATGTAGAATTTCTGGAAGAGCATGAAGGGTTGTTTGAAAAGTTTTGTTTTTCAAAGGAAGACCCAGATAAAGCTACTATTTTATTGAGCATCAAGATCTATAGGGATAGATCTATTCGCTTGATAAGTTTTTTCGACGAAGACATACCTTGACAAGTTTTTGAAGGAGTTCAAAATAGATGGGTCAAAGAAGGAGTTCTTGACTGTATTGTAAGGTGTGAAATTGAGTAAGACTCAATACCCGACCACGGCAGAAGATAAAGAAGAGATGAGTGTCATCTCCTATGCTTTAGCCATAGGCTCTATATAGTATGCCATGCTGTGTACCGCACCTGTGTGTGCCTTGCCATGAGTCTGTCAAGGGGTACAAGAGTAATCCAAGAGTGGATCACTAGACAGCGGTCAAAGTTAGCCTTAGTAACTTGAGAACTAAGGAAATATTTCTCGATTATGGAGGTGATAAAGAGTTCATCGTAAAGTGTTACGATGATGCAAGCTTTAACTCCAATCCGGATGACTCTTAGTAGAAATCTGGCTACGTATAGTGGAGAAGCCATTTGGAATAGCTCCAAGTGGAGCGTGGGAGCAGTATCTACAAATATGAAATGGAAAGTTTGCAAAGGTACACACGGATCTGAATGTCGCAGACCCGCTGACTAAAAACCTCTTTCACGAGCAGAACATGAACAAACCCCAGAACTTATTGGGTGTTAATCACATGATGATATGATCACATGGTGATGTAAGTGTTAATCACATGGTGATGTGAACTAGATTATTGACTCTAGTGCAAGTGGGAGACTGTTGGAAATATGCCCTAGAGGCAATAATAAATTGGTTATTATTGTATTTCATGGTTCATGATAATTGTCTATTGTTCATGCTATAATTGTGTTAACCGGAAACCGTAATACATGTGTGAATACATAGACCACAACGTGTCCCTAGTGAGCCTCTAGTTGGCTAGCTCGTTGATCAATAGATGGTCTCGGTTTCATGACCATGGACATTGGATGTCGTTGATAACGGGATCACATCATTAGGAGAATGATGTGATGGACAAGACCCAATCCTAAGCATAGCACAAAGATCGTGTAGTTCGTTTGCTAAAGCTTTTCAATGTCAAGTGTCATTTCCTTAGACCATGAGATTGTGTAACTCCCGGATACCGTAGGAATACTTTGGGTGTGCCAAACGTCACAACGTAACTGGGTGGCTATAAAGGTACGCTACGGGTATCTCCGAAAGTGTCTGTTGGGTTGGCACGAATCGAGACTGGGATTTGTCACTCCGTGTGACGGAGAGGTATCTCTGGGCCCACTCGGTAAGACATCATCATTATGAGCTCAATGTGACTAAGGAGTTAGTCACGGGATGATGTATTACGGAACGAGTAAAGAGACTTGCCGGTAACGAGATTGAACAAGGTATGGGGATACCGACGATCGAATCTCGGGCAAGTATCATACCGATAGACAAAGGGAATTGTATACGGGATTGATTGAATCCTTGACATCGTGGTTCATCCGATGAGATCATCGTGGAGTACGTGGGAGCCAACATGGGTATCCAGATCCCGCTGTTGGTTATTGACCGGAGAGGTGTCTCGGTCATGTCTACGTGTCTCCCGAACCCGTAGGGTCTACACACTTAAGGTTCGATGACGCTAGGGTTATAGGGAAAAGGTATACGTGATTACCGAAGGTTGTTCGGAGTCCCGGATGAGATCCCGGACGTCACGAGGAGCTCCGGAATGGTCCGGAGGTAAATATTGATATATAGGAAGTCCAGTTTCGGTCACCGGAAAGTTTTCGGGCTCATCGGTAGTGTACCGGGAGTGCCGGGAGGGTGCCGGATAACCCCCGGGAGGGGTGTGACGACCAAAGGACCACATGGGCTGTTAGATAAAGTGTGCCAGCCCTTATTGGGCTGGGCAAGACTTTTGCTAAAGGCCCATGTGGCTGGAGATAAGGAGATAAGGCAAAAAGGATTTAAAAGGAGGAGATCCACCTCCCTTGTGGGAGGTGGACTCTCCCTTTAATTCGGCCGGCCATCTCCTCTTTGGAGTAGAGGCCAAGCCAGCCCTCCACGTCCCTCCTCCTATATATACTTGAGGTTTTGGATGTTTTGAGACAAGATTTGATCTCTCTCTCTCACGGCGAAGCCCTACCTCTCTTCTTCCTCCTCCGCAGCGCTTAGGCGAAGCCCTGTCGGAATACCTTGCTACTCCACCACCACCACGCCGTCGTGCTGCTGTTGGAGCCCTTCCCCAACCTCTCCTTCCTCCTTGCTGGATCAAGGTGTTGGAGACGTCACCGGGCTGCACGTGTGTTGAACGCGGAGGTGCCGTCCGTTCGGCACTTGATCGGATCTACCGCGATCTGAATCGCTGCGAGTACGACTCCATCAACCGCGTTCTTGTAACGCTTCCGCTTAGCGATCTTCAAAGGTATGAAGATGCAATCTCTCCCCTCTCGTTGCTGGTTTCTCCATAGATAGATCTTGGTGAACGTAGGAAAATTTTGATTTACTACTACGTCTCCCAACAGGGGGAACTTTGGACCCTAAAATAGGGAAATGTTTTTGGATGAACGAGCAACTTGCAATACCTGTCACGAAGCTTCAGAAGTATATCACCGCAGCGCAGGAATTGACGTTCATTCCCGACAGAGAGAAGGACGAGCTGAGAGAGGCCCTAGGGAATGCTGAGCACCCTGGACGAACACGAGGCACACCAGGCTCCGTTCCATGGAAGGTTGGGTTTTCGGACGCATGCGGTTACAGAAGCCGGTAGAGAAAGAGGAAAGCGGAGCTGAGCGAAATGTAGAAGCTCAATGCAAGAATAGAAAAGCTAGAGGAAGCTGAGAGCCAGCGAGCTGCCGGCCAACCATCTCAGCGGCATGAAGCTACCCTAGAAGCTACCCCGCCATTTCAGCAAAGAATCAGCGTGGCTTCCATGGAGCTCATTCAGCCTGACTTCACGGCTCCTAGCTACCCCGTGGATACTATCACAAAGGTTCAACATTGCGAGCTTTGGACGAAATTCCGGAACCTCACTTTCAAGGCGGCTCTCGGATCTATTGCACCTCCTCAACCCAACGGAACTTTTCACTGCCTTCCGATTCCACATGGCTATGCTGTTGTGATGGTGGATGAAGTAATGGAGGGATTTGATGACCTAGAGCTTGACCACCCTACAGGTGAAGGGGAGAAGAAGTTGGTTCATGCTCTGAGGAGTACATGTCTATGGCCGAAGGAGTACATCAAGCTTACAAACTGGACGCCTCCACCTCCTCCTCCTCCTCCGGCGAGTCAGGGTACTCCGCCTCCTCCTCCTCCTCCTCCTCCTCCTCCTCTGGCGAGTGATCAGGGCACTCCGCCTCCTTCTCTGGCTCCTCCGACGCGTGATGGCACTCCGCCTCCTCCTTCACCTACTCCGGCGCGTCGGAGCAGTCCGCCTCCTCCTGCACGTGAGGCCACTCTGCCTCCTCCTCCTCCTCCTTCTCCAGCGCGTCAGGCCACTCAGCCTCCTCCTCCTCCTCCTCCTCAAGCACGTCAAGAAACTACGCCTCCTCTGGCGCGTCAGCCACGACGGAAGAGAGACGCCGCCGCCGCTCCGGTGGCTAGCAGTACAATAGGTGGGAAAAAATACAAATTTGGTCCAAGCCTCAAGCCTGTTACAAAGTTACCATATGAGAGGACTGACGAAGAAAGCACTGAGATCAGTAAAGCCGAAGTGAAGGCCCATTTTGCATGGTCATAGCCACCTCTGAAGGAAACGGTAGATGCAGTGAAAGCGAAGCGCACTCTGGATGCCCTGAAGCGACCATCACCGCCTCCGCTGCCATCAAACTATGATCGTTGTATTATAAAGACATATAATGAAGCGCAGCGGTCGGGAAGAACCTCTAGTGATGCCTGAGTCAAAGAACGCAAAAGGGGTAAAACAATTCCCCAGCTCGGCGAACAGGAGAAGCAATCGTTCCCTCCGCTCAAGGTGTCTAGCGACATTGCTAATCATCCGGTGATACTGCCCGGTACCAAACTTGGTGATTACTTGGGGGACGATGTACTTTTTGAAATGGCTAAGGTAACCAAAGAAGAACACGAATACGTGCACAGGAAGCCTCTCGTCAAACCTGAACATCCTCCTCTAACAACGATGATGTACAATTTGCATGAGTGGTACATTAAACCTTCAAGGAGTCTGGGAGGGACACTATGTATGTGGTAGTTAAACCAGAGCACGAATTCATTGGACTTCCCGTGATGCCTATTCAATTTGACGAGTTATTTCAGTTATACAATCAACGGGCCCTCGACAAACAACTCATGACTACCTACTGTCTGTAAGTATTACTTCTATAGTTAACTCTCTAGCTCAGCTCGTTCATTGCATGTGTGTGTGTATCATCACTATATTATGCAGATTGAAGATCGTCGAATGCAAAAAAAAAGCAGGAATCTTCGACGTTGGATTCATTAGCCCAAATGTTATAAATGAATGGTCGATACGAAAAGAACCCGCAACGACCGAGGAGAACTTGCTAAAGTCGTTCCTTGCACATCAAAACAAAAGGGAAATACTCTTTCCTTACAACTTGAAGTGAGCGTTGTTGTCTTCTCTGTATACTCGGTTTCGCTTACTCGAGGTTAAGTAATGTAATTGATGAGTTACATATGCGTGCGCAGTTACCACTTTATTCCGCTATCCATTAAGCTTGACGGGGCATTAGTAATTGTCTTAGACTCGAGACGTAAAGATCCCGAGAATTATGCGGACATGACTGCAATGCTCAAGAAGTTAGTTTAGTCAATACCGGGACCATATCGGCATGCAACTTTCATTAATTTCCTGATATCAAGTAATCATTTTCTTTGCCTGGCAGGGTTTGGAAGAAGTTCACCCGAAAGGTTCCCGGTCTAAATAAAGAGTTGCGATCTACGCATCCCAACGTAAGTAGTACTAGCTAGTTCTGCACATCTCTAATTGATTCAAAATTTCATCAATATATCATTACCATGCTTGCTTACCAGTTTGATTGAACTCTATTCTCGTAAAGTTCTTGTACCACAAAGAAGGGACTGTTTTATGTGGATACTACGTATGCGAGCTCATTCGCCAATCGACCTTTGAGCGGGGCTTCTCTGACAAAAAATTTGAAGTACGTAAATAATATTCACAGTTTTATTTTATATATTACCATCAATTGTGTTGATTTTTATTCATATATATGCATGTATTGACCCCCATCTTCAAATTAGATGTGGCAGATGCGGGATGAACTCCTACCACATGATCGCATACGAGCAATTCAAGAGGAATTGGCGAGATTCTTTCTTGTCCACGTCATACCTAAAGACGGAGAATACTATGTGGATTTGTGATTGGATCTTAGGAATTGTAAGAGATCTTATATTGTATATATGTAGCTACTGGCGTCGGATAGATATACGAAAACTTGGTTTTCGACCAATCTCTCAAAGAAAGAGTGGTCGATCACTTCTCTCTGTATATGTTCATGAAGATCTTGTCTACTTAATGGTTCCTTCATTTGCTTACTAGCTAGCGTGTCGAGTTCTCTCTATAGTAGCTAGCGTCGACCAAGCACGGAGAAAGAGAGGACACTTCTATCTATTAATTAGCTAGCTAACCCAATATGAAACCCCTAAATTAACCCTCCAAAACCCTCTCACCCCCCTTAAAAAAACAAAAACCCCAACAACTACCAGATGTTGACGTGTGGATGCCTTTTGGTCTCGGTTGGTGTTACCAACCGGAACTAAAGGTCCTCCTGCCTGGGCTCCCCGTAGAGGCCACGTGGAGCCCCTTTTGTCCCGGTTTGTAAGCGAACCGGGACTAAAGGTTTAGGGCTTTAGTCCCGACCCTTTAGTCCCGGTTCCAGAACCAGGACTAATGGGCCTCTGGAACCGGGACAAATGGGCCGTTTTCTACTAGTTTGCAACGTTCCCCAACAATGCGGGCAACCAATCAATGTGCAGATAGTGGTTTTGAGGTTGTTTTTCCTCAACCAGACCCATCCGAGAAGTCTATACAAACACTCCAAAATCAGTCCAGGCAACCAAACACGCCCTAGGTGTTTTCTTGACGTGATGCGGTTATGCTGGTTGCCATACGGAAACCTATTTCTCAAGCATTTTCTTAAGCCGGTGTGCACCATGATGCCGTCATCACTGAGATAACCATTCTCCATACTGTCCCGCATGGCCAGGTCATCGTATTCCTCATCGGACATGTTCCAGTCCTTGTTGACAGACCCTTCCATCTGTCAACCAAAACACCCAGACATGCATATGTTTAGCGATTTTGATTCCATTTTGCAAAAAAGCAATTTTGATTCCAACGTTTTTTTCCAACTCAAAAAATGCAGGTGATTGCCACGTCTCACCTCATCATGGTTTTCCTCGCGACCGTATTCACTTAGCTCCTCATCACTCCCTGAATTAGTTGGAGCATCAGCTTCTTCTTCGTTGTCATCATCGCTGCCAGATGCTTCTCCTGACTCTTTAATCTAGGAGTCCCCGATTAACTAAAGTAAATCAGAAATTAAGATAACAAAAATTGATGGTGTTTCTCCATAGTTCACTGATAGAAAGTTGTTGCAAGAAGACACAAGCTCATGGTACCAGATACAAAAAATTTAACTTGCATACCTCTTTATGATGTCCATTGGCCTTCTTACGGGAGCCATAGGATGAAGATTTAACATGCATGCTGCTACTGCCTTCATTACCATTGTTGATCCATGAGTCATTGACACTTCCAGCTTGACTTGTGCAGCCTTTGTCTATAGGCCAGGCACTTATTCCAAAGGAGCCAAACTGGAGATTCACCAACTCCTCCCTTCCAATATTATTAATACTAAGAGGCCCATATATTGTGTTCCTGTCAGTGCATCTAGTGCCCCTTAGTGATTTTGGTGTATTGAAGACTTATAGGTAAAGATATTGATGCGTTTGTAAGTGTACACATGCTCTATAAGTCACAGAGGAGTTTGATATGTTCGGAGATTATCGACCCCTAAAAATGAATGTCTTCAACTGAAGACTTCGGTGAAGACTTTGCTGAAGACTTTGGTATTCCCTGAAGACTATGAAAATGAAGAAGTTAGTGTGACCTTGAAGATATGAATGAGGACTATGAAGCGTGAAGACTTTTTTCCTTTCGTTGAGTCATAGGAAACACCGTACTGTTAAAGGGCGCCGAGGTAATACTACGGAAAAATTCCAATTGATGCTCAACTCAAAAGCCTCAACCTATCCAATCCTTCGAGTGAAGCCTTTGGAAATCTCTTACACTTCGGTCAAGTTCTTCAGTGACAGAGACGAAGTTCTTTTGGTCTCCGATGAAATTGGTCTGACTCGGGAGTTAGGATTTCGCTAGTGCGAATTGCCTACAAGTGAGGAATATGATAAGCCTGGGGACTTTCAAAGGTCGAAATTCCGACCGTTGATGTGTTTAGCGCCTGCTGTCCCTAATCATCCTATCCACATAACGGTCATATCATTGGGGGCATTTATGTCTTATCATGTCAAGTTGCACCCTGGCTATAAATAGCCACCCCCCACAACCACTAGCTGGTTGGCTGCTCCGGGAGAGAACTGACACTTGTCATTTGAGAGCAACCCATCCTCCGAGGACTTTGAGATAAAATCATAAGTGAGGAAAAACCCAAATCCAAACCACCAAACCCAAAGTGATTGAGCATCACCGAAGAGATTGTTCTTGTGTGGAACCGATGCTTGTTACCTTTGAAGACTGTGCATCTTCCAGATGGTTAGGCGTCATGGTCTAGTGCATCCTGCAGTCAATTGGGGATCACGAAGTGACCTTGGTCTAGAGCATCCAGCAGTCAATTGTGGATCATCGGGTGACTAGTTTGTGAGGGTTTTGGAAGACTAACTAAAGACTTACCACGAGTGTTGGGCGAGGCCTGTGTGACCTTGGCTCTAGGAGAATACGGTAAGGACTATGTGTCCTCAGGTTTAAATACCAGGCTGCTCCAAACCAGACGTACGACTGTCATAGCAGTTGGAACTGGGTCATCAAACCATTGTCTTCATTGAGCTACCTGGTTCTATTTCCTCAACCCTTTCATTTCCACGTATACTTGTTGATGAAATTGATCGTTATTGTTTGAAGAATTTGACTGAAGACTTTCTCAATTTCCTCACCTCAAATTCTTCAAGTTACATTGTTCCTCACCTTCTCATCCTGTATCACGCTACATGTAATCTGTGCATGCTTTATTTCATTATGATCACTATGCTACTGCTATGTTTCTCATGCACTTGAGTACTTATCCCACTGCTAGTTATTCATAACATTTCAAATTCCTCAAGTTGAAATTTCTCAGTGATGAATTTGTAAAAATCGCCTATTCACCCCCCCCTCTAGTCGATATAATGCACTTTCAGTTAGTATACTCCCTTGTTCTGTGTGATTTTGGTTTAACCACCTGGAGTTCTAGTTATGTCGACTGCAGGTATGATCAAGGTTTCCGCTGGATGTCCTACCTTCGATGGGGTTGGACTATCCCTACTGGAAGAACAAGATGCGCATGCATCTTGAGGCTATTAACAACGATCTCTGGTACGATGTGGAAAATGGTGTTCCCTCGGTTACTCCCACGGTCACTGCTGCTGATGGGAATAGATTCAAGCAACTCGATTATCAAGCAAATAATATCATCTGTGGCCATCTGAGCAAAGGTCAGTATGGCAGAGTGAGTGCTTTGGAGTGTGCTAAGCTTATCTGGGATAGGTTGTCCAAAGAAAACGAAGGTGTTTCCACTCAACGTGACTCTCGTGTTGATGTTCTTCGCAATCTCTTCAACCGCTTCAAAAGACTCGACAATGAAAATGTTCAACAAACTTTTGATCGTCTCACTGATATCTCCAACGAGCTTCAAGCACTGGGTGCCACTGATATCACCGACCACGAGTTGGTGAAGAAACTGTTGAGATCTCTTGATTCCTCATTCGATACACTGGCTTTGATGAATCAAGAGAGTGGAGACTACAAGTCACTTGATCCTGCTGATATACTTGAGAGACTTGATACTCATGAATTCCAACAAGCTGAGAAGAGAGACATCTACAGGACAAGCTATGGAAGATCTCGTGCTCTGAAGGCAAAAGCAATTTCCTCATCCGGAGGCAAAGATTCTGATAGTAGCCTTGGTGATCCTGAAGAACTGACTGAGGAGCTGGCAATGCTCATGAGGAAATTCCAGAAGTTCTCAAGGAGAGGCCAATTTGGAAAGTCATCAAAAAGTGGTTTGAGGAAATCAGATTCCTCAGGCGACTACAAGAAGAGAACTTGTCACAAATGCAAGAAATCTGGTCACTTTATCTTTGATTGTCCTCTCTGGGAAAAAGAATCGAAGAAGAAGTACAAGGAGGACAGTTCCGATGAAACGAAGAAAAAGAAGAAATCTTCAAAGTCCTCATCTTCAAAGCCCTCATCGCACAAGAAGAATGGTTCTAGAAAGGCTCTGGCTTTCATTGGCAAGGAAATGGACTCCGAAGAAGAATCTGAAGAATATGAAGAAGAGGAAGAATCTGAGGTGGAGTCAGAATCCGGTGTTGCTAGTCTTGCTCTCGCTACTGGTTTCATCAGCAAGTCCATCTTCAATGAGGAAGAAAATGACTACTCCAATGACTCTAACGTCAGCAATGATGAATATGCTCCTACTTACTTCTTCATGACGAGAGGCATCAAGTCATTCACAGAATGTCCCAATCTTGATGACATTGAATATCCTGGGCGGATAGTTCTGATGAAGAAGCATCTCATATCAACAAAGAGTGAGCTATGGAGAGTTACTAAACTTGGACTGACTGAACTCTGCAAGATGGCAAATGCTAAGGAAATTCATAAGTACACTCAACTTGATGCTCAGGTGAGGAACATCATCTTCTCAAGACTATCAAGCGTCATGGTCAAGGGCATCTGTCATCTCCAAAACGCAAAGCTCATCTGGGATAGGATCATGGACATCAATGAAGGCTATTGCACTCGTCAAGACCCCATGTTCATCGAACTCAAGAAATTCCTCAAAACCTAGGAAGAAGATCCTGGTTCATCTTCTTCACTATGTCTTATGGCAAAAGGTTCCAAGGTACACAAGCATCACTCTTCCTCTGAATCAAGTGAAGGTGAATCTGATGAATATGTGAAACCTAGCTATTCCAAACTTGCTAATATTGTCATTAAGCAATAAAGTGCACTTGAAAAGCTTCAGAATCTGTTAGACAAAAGCGATGATCTGTTGAATGAGGAAGTGGATCAAACTCAAACTCTGACTGATGATCTCAAAAGTCTTCAGTTAAAGTATGATAACCTTCAGAGTCATCATAATGCTCTCTTAGTCGATCATGAGAAGCTTTCTTATGAATTTCTTCAAAGAAATCAAGATCTTGAGAAACTAAGAGTGTCTCATGAGGATCTCCAAAGGGAAAACAATTCCTTATTGACTCAGCAGGTCATTACCTCTTAGGAAGAATTTGTTCCACCTTGTTTGAAATGCATCGAATGTGAAACTGCTAATTCTTCACCTGAATGTTCAAATGCTTCTATTGCTGCAAATTCTTCAACTATCCCCGTGGTCACAAATTCCCCATCTGTGGATACCACAAGTATCACTGACGAAAATGTAGGGTTGAAGGAATTGTATGTGACAGGCATGTAAAAAAGTCTCAAAGGGCCTCAAACCCTTTGCAATGTTCTCAAAAAGCAGATCCTGAACAGGAACCCTAGGAAAGAGGGTATTGCATTTAAGAGGAAACGCAATGGCGATGGATCCTACTGGACACCTGAGCAGTACCCCAAAAGCGCATGGGTTGCTTTAAAAGGACCTCGTGTAGATCCATCCACTTTATCTGGCTTTACTTGTGAAACTTCACATTCCTCTGATGAGTCACTTGACTCCAACTACAAATTCTTCAAAAATCAGAAAGGTGAAGTATTTGCCAGATTTGTTGGAACTAACAGTAGGAACAATTCACCTATGAAGAAAATCTGGGTTCCTAAGAGTTGCTTGCAAAATCTTCAACTGATGTCCTCACGACACCACCTATGAAGAAAAGGAACCCCGGATCAAATTCCTCATATGGACCAAAGTCTTCACTTGGACCAAATTCCTCAAATGGTCAAAAGTATCATTCTCGTGATAATGCGTCTGTTTCGTAGGGAAAATCTAAGAGTTCTGAATATGTGCATTATTCTGCAAATCATTATGTTCATAAGTCCTCGAAGAATTTTCTGCTTATTCATATGAGTACTCTAACCCTCGTCCTGTGAAACGAGGCGCACTAGCTTCAATGCCTCCCTTCTCATATGGTGCTCGCAGAATGATGAACTCTTTGCCACCCCTCCAAATGTGGGTGGTGAAGAAATTGAACTAATCTCTTATGCAGGGACTGGTCTCCAAATGAACTTGAACGTGTGATGAATTTGCTGGAGACCTGAGGAAATGCTTGAAAGGACGCAAGCAAATCATACAAAAATGAATTCCTCATTTCTCACGTCCTCACACAACTTTACTTACTATGTTGTGTGATGAAATTCTGCCTGATTAATTTGATGTCATATTCTTCACTCTGGAGCATATGAGTTCGTAAGTTGTACTAATTCATCTGCAGGATGAAACTCCAAAAGCTACTGAGTGGGTCCTTGACAGCGGATGCACCAACCACATGACTGGTGACAGGAATCTATTGATGAATATACCACTTGCCCCATCTCATCTAAAGCATATCACCTACGCTGACAAAGGAAAACAAGCAAGGTATTGGGTCTAGGTAAGGTTGCAATCTCAAAGGACCGACACATGGATAAGGTGATGCTTGTCGAATCCCTCGGGTTCAACCTCATGTCTATCTCAATGCTTTGTGATCTTTATATGGTTGTCATCTTTGGAAAATATCGATGTGTTGTTGTCATGGAATCTGACCATTCCAAAGTCTTCAAAGGCTTTAGGAGAGGAGACTTGTATATTGTTGATTTCTCTACAGGTCCTCAACCTTCCACGTGCCTACTTGCAAAGTCCTCAGAAGGTTGGTTGTGGCATTGACAACTTGGACACGCTGGTATGAGGAACTTGCACATGCTCGTGAAGAAAAAGCACGTCACTAGCATTGAAGGTGACAAATTCCTCAAGGACCACCTCTGTGGTGCTTGTGAGTCTGGGAAGATGACCAGATCCAAGCATCCCTCAAAGACAATCATAACCACTACTCGACCTTTTGAATTGCTTCATATGGATCTCTTTGGCCCCACTCATTATTCCACACTAACACATTATTCAAGTTTGTATGGCTTTGTCATTGTTGATGATTACTCTTGTTACACTTGGGTGGATATTATACTGTACTAGAATGAAGTGCAGGATGTCTTTAGACGATTTGCCTCAAGGGCCACAACAAACTTCGACGTCAAGATCAAGCATATCAGGAGTGATAATGAGACTGATTTCAAGAACACCAATCTTGATGAACTTGGTATTACTCATGAGATATCTACCCCATATACTCCTCGATAGAACGGCGATGTGGAGCGCAAGAATAGGACTCTTGTTGAGATGGCTCGCACCATGCTTGATGAATACAAGACTCCTCGTTGCTTCTGGCCTGAGGCAATTGATACAACTTGCCACATCATCAATAGGGTATATCTTCACAAATTCTTCAAGAAGACTTCTTATGAGCTCATGACCGGCAATAAACCAAATGTAAGTTATCTCAAAGTCTTCGATGCAAAATGCTGGATTAGAGATCCTCACCACAGTTCTAAATTTGCACCAAAAGCACATGAAGGTTTCATGCTTGGTTACGGGGAGGACTCGCACACCTACAGAGTCTTCAACACCTACCACCAAAAGGTTGTTGAAACTATATATGTGCGGTTCGATGAAACTAACGGCTTGCAAAGAGAGCACCTGCCTCCTATGCTAGATGAAAAGTCTCCTGAAGAATCCATCAAGTTGAAGGCTACTGAAGATGTCATACCCACTGAAGAACCTCAACCTACTGAGGAAGTCATTCCAACCAATGAAGACATTCATGCTGATACACCTGAAGAAAATGGTGCTGAAGAAAATCCTCAACAACGTCAACCTGCTCATCCAAGAGTTGCAAATGAAGTGCAGATTGATAAATCATCGATGACATCAATTAACTAGGTCCCCTCACTCGCTCAAGAGCTTCACATTTGACTAACTTTTGTGGGAACTTTGCTTTTGTCTCTATCATAGAGCCCACCAAAGTTGATGAAGCATTCAAGGAGCTTGAGTGGATTCAAGCTATACAAGAGGAATTGCATCAATTCAAGCTCAACAACGTGTGGGAACATGTCAAGCGGCCAGATCCTCGCAAGCACAACATCATAGGTACCAAGTGGATCTACCACAACAAGCAAGATGAAAATGGCCTTGTGGTAAGTAATAAGGCTCGTCTTGTAGCTCAATGGTAAGGAATTGACTTTGATGAAAATTTTGCACCTGTTTCTAGACTTGAAGCTATTCGCATATTTCTTACTTATGCTAACCATAATGATATCATCTTATATCAAATGGATGTGAAAAGTGCATTCCTCAATGGTAAGCTTGAGGAAGAAGTATATGTTGGTCAACCCCCAGGTTTTGAAGACCCTAAGCATCCGGAGTAAGTCTTCAAACTCAACAAGGCCCTCTATGTCCTCAAGCAGGCCCCTCGGGCGTGGTACGACACTTTGAAGGAATTCCTCATGAAGAAAGGCTTCAAACCCGGTTCACTCAACCCAACTCTTTTCACTCAAATCTATGACAACGAATTATTCGTGTGCCAAATATACGAAGACGATATTATCTTTGGTTGTACTGACAAATGTTATAGTGATGAATTTGCCTATATGATGAGTGAAGATATCAAATGTCTATGATGGGAGAGTTGAAATTCTTCTTAGGTCTTCAAATTCGTCAGCAAGACAATGGCATCTTCATCTCTCAAGAGAAATATCTTAAGGATGTTCCTAGGAAATTCAACATGCAAGAGTACAAAAGGCATCAAAACTCCAATGCCTTCAACAGGCCACCTCTGCACTAACGAAAATGGTAAAGATTTTGATCAGAAGGTATATCGCTCCATGATTGGCTCTTTATTGAATCTATGAGCATCGAGGCCAGATATTATGCTAAGTGTTTGCATGTGTGCCCGATTCCAAGCAACACCGAAGGAATCACACCATAAGGCTGTGAAACATATTCTTTGATACTTAGCTCACACGCCAACGGTTGGATTATGGTATCCCAAGGGCTCAAATATTGACCTCGTCGGATACTCAGATGCCGACTATGCTGGAGATCGTGTGGATCGCAAGTCATTTCCTCAGACGATCCTTAGTATGTTGGTCCTCGAAGAAGCAGAACTACATGTCACTATCTACTGCTGAAGCTGAGTACATTGCAACTGGTTCATGTTGCGCTCAGTTGCTATGGATGAAGCAAACCCTCAAGGACTATGGCATCAAGGTGAAGAATGTGCCTCTCAACTGCGATTCGAAAGCGCTATCAAGATTGCTTACAACCCAGTTCAGCACTCCAAGACCAAGCACATCCAGATTCGTCATCATTTTCTTCGAGATCATGTACTCAAAGGCGACATCTCCATCAACCACATCCCCACTGAGGAATAGTTGGCTGATATCTTCACAAAGCCCTTGGATGAAAAGAGATTTTGCAAGTTGCGGTGTGAGCTAAATATCTTAAAATCTTTGAATGTTCTTTGAAAAGACACAACATCCTAACACTTATGCAAAATTGATGACTTAGATATGTAACACACGAAGTAACGTTTTTCTTCAATCAATGAAGTATCCTCTAAGTGTGAAGAAATTAATGAAGAATTTGATTCTCAGAACCCTACGACAATTGTACACCGTGTCTGAAATCATCATTCTAATACGGTGGGTCACTCCACCAACCATAGTTGAAATTCTTCAAAGTTGAGTTTTTCGTCATTTTGCGAAATTTTCAAATTTTTCTAATTCATCAAATTTGCAAAATCTTAAAATTTTCAAATTCTTCAAACTATGAATCTGATGTTCTTCATTGACTATATATATTTGAGTTTTCAAGTCCTCAAAAGCATTCACTTATTGCTAATTCTTCAAGTTGATTTTCATCTAAGTGAATGTGGTCGGACCAGTTCAAAGTCTTCACTGTGTCCTTGGCAGATGAAGAATTTGCAAACAGAAACTTTAAAATTTTCACTTTCTAAATTTTGGCACTTCCCTCTCAAACCATTCCGATTCCCACGACTGGATAACCCACGATCCCCCACTATCTCCATTACTCAGAACGTGGGTGACACATCTCGCGTGGAGAGCAAGGGTCAGGGGCAATCTGGTCCAAAATCTTCGGACCGGTTGGTTTTTGCTGCCACTATAAATACCCCCTTCCCTTCACTATGCTCGAGTTACTCCTCACTCCCATCTCTCTCGAGCTCAGACCTAGCGCCACCGCTAAATTCATCGTCGCCGGAGAGGAAGAGCTTCATTGCCTCGACCTTGCCGTCGTCGTACTCGCATCGGACGCGGAAGTCTTCACCCCATCGTCGTTGTAGTTGTCTCCTTCTACCAAGCTAGGGCGTGTGAGATCTGGATGGACGAACTCCTCAGATTTCATCTCTCTGTTCATCGTGTTCTTCATCAGGGTAAATAAAATCTAATTTTACTACCCTTCTTTGATCTCCATGTTTTCACAAAATCCTCAAAGGTGTTTATTCTTCAAGAATCATCTTCTTAAGCACCTTACATGTCTCATTTCCTTGATGTTTTTTCCTAAGTTATGACTTTCTTCAAGATTCCTCAATTGTGTGGATCCTCAAATCCGCACAACTCTGGAACCTAAGGCAAGAACACTTAGTGAAATTCCTCAAGACACCTATGGTCAAAATCCTCAACTTGATGTATGTTGAAAAATTTCTGAGAACGCATATGACCTCTTCAAATTCCTCGCACATATACTCTGTTCACAGGTACAAAATGTCTGCTGATGAATCACTAGGTTCTCATCAACGTAACTCATTTGCAGCGTTCCTTGAGGAAAAAATTGTATACATTTTCAGAATCATCAAGAGTTCAAAGTCATCAAGTGAAGAAATTGGCAGATGGTAAAAGACCTCAGAAGGGTGGAAAGAATGCTGAACAGAACACTATCTTTGATATAGCTGAGCATTTATATGCTGGTTAATGTACCCCTGATGAAGCTATTCATGGGAAAGAAACAAAGGAGCAGAGAAAAATCCGAATTCAGAGAATTGAACGGAGCTGGATGAAGGAGTGGAGAGACTATCATTATGTCACTCCCAAGTACATGAAGAAATTCACACTGAAACCTCCTTGCAGAAGGGCACCTCCTGCTGATGATCAAGAAGTTGATCCCACTAGTGTTGCTCGTGGTGAAGACTTTCCAGCTGAATGGGCTAAGCATCAACAAAAACTTCAGAGAACTGCCAAAGCAATAGTGAAGAAATTCAATGAAGACTTTGTTGCTGCTGCCTCTGCAGGAGCCTCTACTAGTGATGCTCTGAAGAAATACATTGTGAAGAAGTCTGCTGTGAAGCCAAAATCCTCAACTTCAAAGTCCTCACTGCAGAATCCTCAAGAAAGTTCTCTCAATGCCTTCAGTAGCTGCACAATCATCAGCTGCTGATACAAAGTCCTCAACACATGTACATCTTGCAACATGTTAGAGGACTACTGGCTTCTCAATTGCTTCAGGGGCCTCTGCAAGTTCATCAGCCCAAGAACATTCCTCAACCAGACCTTCTCTACTGAAGGTGAAAGCTACTGCAGGATGAGGAGCTCGACCAAGTCCTCAGTCAAAGAAAGTTGTGTTCCAGGTTCCATCAGATTCTTCAGATGATGAAGCTGATGATGACGAACTTGAGGAAATCATCAAAAACAAGCAAGAAAGAGTGGCTCAAGCTAAGGGCACTCAAATTTCTCTGATGATGGACCCAAAGACTATGCTTAACTTCATCGACATTTGGCACCAGGACCCAAACACGTCGATTGATGATTTGAATCTGCCTCCTGGTCCAAGCCATGTCCTCACTGCCTTCATTGCTGAAGAAAAATGGAAGTATGAGAAGGCTCGTCAAATGAAGAAGGCTCAGTACAAGAAGGAGCATTTCTTGAAGAACAATGGTCTAAATCTTTCTCCAGAGCAGCTTGTGACTATGCAATCTAAGATTAAAGGACTCAGTGATGAATTCAGTCGATACTATGCTGATTGGCAAGGTGCCAAGGTCCTTTTCATCAAAGTGGTTACAAGAGACATAAATGAACACAACAAAAGGGTTGCAACCCAATCGCAACCACAAATTCCTCAGGCTAAAGAATCTGCTCAGCCTGCTGAAGAAACTGCAAGTGCAGCTAAAGAAATTCAGGCTACTAAAGAACCTGTCTGGGCAACCTCCACTATTGCGCCTGAAGAAATTGCCAGGCCAGCTGAGGCTGCTGAAGAACCTATCAGGGCAACCTCCACTATTGCGCCTGAAGAAACTGCCAGCCCAGCTGAAGCTTTTGCTGCGCCTGATGAAATTGAGACCACTAGGACGACTGCATCAGTCGTGCCTAAAGAAATTGCTCCTTCACCCTTTGCTGAAGCTGCAAAATCTTCAAGGGTGAAGAATATCAACCTTCTTTCTGCATCAGAAGTGAAGAAGACAAAGGCTGTGGAGAAGAAGGCTGCACACAAGATAAAAGCATCAACTTCAGATTCCTCAGTGGTGAAGAAGTTGAAGACTCTGCCCAGTTCTTCAACTGATCCAATTGATGCAACTCCTATCACCTCCGTGCCATCCTATGAGTTAGTACCATTTGGTGTTGACTATGTCATCCCAAATGATGAACAAGAAGAAAAGGATCATTCTGCTGCTTCCTCGGAGCAGATTGATGAAGAAATTGAATTTGAAGCAAATGCTTCAACCCCCCTGGTATCATCGCCCCAGCCTCAGTTTATTGTTGAAGAGGCCGGCGTTGAAGAAATTGAAGAGGAAGTGGACACTGGAAACACAACTCCTCATATCAATGATGAATATTGGGAAGCTGCAAACCCAAATTCTCCAATGACCACTCCCCTCACCAAAATTACTCAGTCTCACGCCCAGATTGAAGAAATTCATACATGATCTAATGACTTGGCCGCACCTGTCACTTCAATCCCTATGGATATTCCAGCTGCATCAGTTGAAGAAATTGCTGCTCCTACTGTAACTGAGGAAACTATTGTTCAAATTCCTTAGTCTGAAGAAGTTTCTCCTATGCCAAAATAAATTGTGGGCCGCTTCAAGACAAATCTTCAGCCGAAGCCTAAAATGCCATTCAAAGGCTCCAAATGCCCCAAATTCATCAAGACGAATTTCTTCAACAAGCACATATTCTTCACAGGGCTAAATCTTTATGATTCAGCAAGGGCCGATCGCACAGGATTCTGGAAACCCACACAAATGAATTACTATGCATCAGTGCTGCTTGACAAAGCGAAAGTCTTCGAGCATTAGCAAATCCCTCATGCGGATATGGAAACTATCCCATGCTTCACATAGGTGCTCGCAGTTCTTCATGATGCTGGAATTCTTCCATTCTGCATGGACATATGTGATTGGAATGAAGAGCTAATTCTTCAATTCTATGCCACCATGCACATCACGGGTGATGCTTTTGACGTGAATTCTTGGGTTTTGGACTGGATGACTGGATGCACTCACTACACTGCCCCAACCTCTGAATTGCTTTGAGCTGTGCCAATACCAATTCCCTTAGAAGGAGAAAGATGCTAATTTGATGAACCTGAACTACCAAATCACATGATGCAAGTGCTGATGAAGCCTTTGGCTCCTGGAAAAACCTCAAAGGACCACCTTCCTAGTGAAGGATTTGCTTTATGTTCCCAGGACCGTCTATCGCATTCTTACCAAAACTCTCAGTCCTCACAAGGGCCACAACTCTGAAGAAATTCAAGAAAGCGCAAGTTCCTTAGCTGGTTACAAGCTCATATTCTTCATCGCGTGAGGCGGATGTAGCCGAGGATATTGACGACACTGTAGCAGACCCTGCATCGACAAACGACCCCGACAACGCTAGCGCTCCTCCATCACCTTCAAGATGAAATTCTTCAGGGGTGTTACTCCTCACTTTTGTGTCCCTTTTGGTCTTCGATGACAAAGGGGGAGAAAATTTGAGTTAATCTTCAAGCGGGTGTATATATATGGGCTGTTTTCTTGTTTAAGTTACAACTCTCGCTCTTCTGAAGCTTTTGTTGGTTGAGTTGTAAACTTAAGTCCAATGGTGGTCTGACGCTTTTGAACTGCTTCCCGCATGCTATTTCCTCAAATTACCTTAATGCATGCATGCTGAATTTCGTCAGACACAATTTTTCATCATGCATCTCAAATTCTTCATATCATATGATAAATGTGTGTATGAATTACAAGATATAGGGGTAGTTCCATGTTTTTAACCTGCCATGTGCATTTACAGTCCAAAGCAAATTCCTCAAATATGCACATCTCCAAAGGGAGTTCTTCTATATCTTGCAATCAAATTCCTCAAGCTCAGTACTTATACTTCATATTTTTATCCCCATTGAAAACTTAACCTATTTGTCATCAATCACCAAAAAGGGAGAGATTGTAAGTGCATCTAGTGCCCCTTAGGGATTTTGGTGTATTGAAGACTTATAGGTTAAGAGACTGATGCGTTTGTAAGTGTACACATGCTCTATAAGTCGCAGAGGAGTTTGATATGCTCGGAGATCATCGACCCCTAAAAATGAATGTCTTCAACTGAAGACTTTGGTGAAGACTTTACTGGAGACTTTAAAAATGAAGAAGTTGGTGTGACCTTGAAGATATGAACGAGGACTATGAAGCGTGAAGACTTTTTTTCGTAGTTTCATTTCCTTTCTTCGAGTCGTAGGAAACACTGTACTGTTAAAGGGGGCTGAGGTAATACTAAGGAAAATTTCCTACTGATGCTCAACTCAAAAGCCTCAACCTATCCAATCCTTCGAATGAAGCCTTTGTAAATCTCTTACAGTTCAGTCAAGTTCTTCAGTGACGGAGACGAAGTTCTTCTGGTCTCTGATGAAATTGGTCTTACTGAGGAGTTAGGATTTCGCCGGTGCGACTTGCCTACAGGTGAGGAATATGATAAGCCTGAGGACTTCCATAGTTCGAAATTCCGACCGTTGTTGTGCTTAGCGCCATCTGTCCCCAATCATCCTATCCACATGTGGCGGTCATATCATTGGGGGCATTTATGTCTTATCATGTCAGGTTGCACCCTGGCTATAAATAGACACCCCCACAACCACTAGCTGGTTGGCTGCTCCGAGAGAGAACTGACACTTGTCATTTGAGAGCAACCCATCCTTCGAGGACTTTGAGAGAAAATCATTAGTGAGGAAAAACCCAAATCCAAACCACCAAACCCAAAGTGATTGAGCATCACCGAAGTGATTGTTCTTGTGTGGAACCGACGCTTCTTACCTTTGAAGATTGTGCATCTTCCAGACGGTTAGGCGTCATGGTCTAGTGCATTCCGCAGTCAATTGGGGATCACAAAGTGACCTTGGTCTAGAGCATCCATCAGTCAATTGTAGATCGTCGGGACAGTAGTTTGTGAGGGTTTTGGAAGTCTACCCTGAAGACTTACCACGAGTGTTGGGCGAGGACTATGTGACCTTAGCTCAAGGATAATACGGTAAGGATTGTGTGTCCTCTGGTTTAAATACCAGGCCGCTCCAAACCAGACGTACGACTGTCACAGCAGTTGGAACTGTGTTATCAAACCACTGTCTTCATCGAGCTACCTGGTTCTGTTTCCTCAATCACTTCATTTCCTCGTATACTTGTTGATTAAATTGATCGTTACTGTTTAAAGAATTTAACTGAAGACTTTCTCAATTTCCTGACCTCAAATTCTTCAAGTTACCTTGTTCCTCACCTGCTCATCATGTATCATGCTACCTATAATCTGTGCATGCTTTATTTTATTATGATGACTATGCTACTGCTATGTTTCCCGTAAACTTGAGTTCTTATTCCTTTGCTAGTTATTCATAACATTTCAAATTCCTCAAGTTGAAATTTCTCAGTGATGAATTTGTAAAAATCGTCTATTCACCCCTCTAATCGATATAACGCACTTTCAGTTCCCTAGAGATTTCTGGTCTCCGCCACCTTGGGAACCATGTTTTGCATCGCCATCGCTTGACTCAACCGGCCAAGCCTTTGAAATGGATCCATCCACATCAACGATGGCCATGAGCTTTCTCAAGGATCCGAGTCGCTGGATCAATTTGAACATCCCCTTGGAGCTCATGGAGTTGGCAACACACTGGTTTTTGCACTCTTTGTTTACAGTCGCTGATGTGTTTCTGTCAGGTTTATATATAACTGCTCTCCAGTAGCTCGCCTGCGAAGGCAGCTAAAGACGGTGGCGTGGTCAACGTTGGTGTTGTTCACGTTGGGAACTAGGTATTTGTCGGCTCGTCTACAGAGATACTCTTGGATGGTTCTAATGTTGTTGACGTATTTGACATACTTATTTTTGGTTGGTTCAAGTGTCATGTACTTTGTGCGTACAACAAACCTCTAGATGTGCTTGTCCTCATTGGATATGTAGATCATAAAAGTAATTATTGATGGATGTTTCTTCATTAAGCGCATCTGGAATATTGGAATTATTTATAACTTGATACTAAATATAATAGGGGGCATCAGACCATCAATTTCAATTCCACTTTGACTGGAAAAGAAACCGAATATAGACTGTTTTTGAAACAAATGGGGACATGCACCTCAAGGGGAAACCGAATAGAAGGAAAATGTAAAGGGGAAACAATATTATGGTTTCCAGTAGCACGTACCACAAAATTAAGTCTCAAGTGAACACCCTTAACAACGACGGTTCTTTGCGATCCTCCCACACGGTGATAAGCTGATCCAGACTATCCATGACCATCCCACTCTGTGCTTTATAACCTTCTATAGCCATTTGTTTCTTCCCAATTGGCTTCTCTGCACTGCCCTTGTAATCCATACCCGAGTTGGTTGAGACCCCCGAGCATTTCTTGGCTTTATGCTTGGATTTTGCTTCAGAAACAGCTACTGGATCGAGGCATTCACCTGCATGATAAGTGGAGCCTACAGAAGGGGATTTCCTTTCTCGTCAACAAAGCTCCGCATCATGTGGCGAATGGAATCTGTGGAAACTACAGTGGTGATCCCTAACCTGCCGCCCTGTTGAAGTTGATACATACATTGGAATGCTTATTTATAATGTTGAAAGCAGAAACGATAAAAATTGGGTGCACAGGGCATGCTCTGATTCTGAAGAGATACTAGTTTAGTGTTTCTGCTTGTAGAACAAATTTGCAGTATACAGCTAACTGATAAGGAATATAGTTCTATATAGCCTAAATACTAGTATAAGATGCTATCTAAATCAGTAATCTTCTATATCTAAATAGGGGCACCCCACTAGGTGATTTTCCTGCCTTCTTATGAAGCCACGTCACTCCAATTGTTTCAGCCGTTGATGCATTAGTCTGCAGCCGTCTGATAAAAGAGTTCAAGAAATTACCAAGGGGTGCCACCGCGAAGTGAAAGATACCGCTTCGTTCGTTCGAGTCCTCCCGCTCGCCGGTTACGTTAGACTCGACCTGTTTCGGACCCTAAAAAGCCCATCGGAACCTATTTTAGCTGGGTTGTAGACGTATGCTTCATCAATACCTGTTTGGACACTAGAAGGCCATCGGAAGCCCATAGAAAGACAGTGCCATGACCCACATCTCAAAAAAACTGAACCCTCCTTCTGTCCAGCCGCCGCCGTCGCCAAGAGCCTTCCGACGACTGTGCCACGAGCCCACGACCCACCCTTCCTCGGCCATGTTGTCGCCCGTGATGCTCTACCAACAGCCATCACCACCCGTGCTTTCCCCCACCCAGTCATGGCCGCCATCGGTCCCCGGCGAGCAACCTCTCCAGAGATGTGTCACCAGCCCTTCCGTTGCTCGAAAGATGAGCATTAACTCCATCAAATTCGTTCATCTTCCCTCCCACCTCAATGCTACAAATGCACATGAAACAGCCTCACACCAGTCAATCCGCACAAATGGATGGATCATGTCGAAATAAACTGATGGATTTATTGTTCCCTCCTCATGAAGGGTAATCGACATAGTGGCTCTCCCTTTTAAGAAGTGCAGTTGATCCCTTCCCATCCCCTTCACAAATTTGTGCTGCTCCAAAGTTGCCTCCCCTCTCCGAGTTCTCATCGCAGTGTTATCCTCGAGGCGTTTGCTGATTCCGCCCCTGCTCGCTACAGGTCTGGTTCTAAATCCTAGAAGCGTATTATGTAATTTTCTTGCTTGGTCACCTAATTCCATATCTTGGTTGATGCGAAGCTTGATGTTACCTGGCTGTTGTACCGAAACACATAACAAAATTTTGGTCTTAACTTTCCATGTCTTGGCCAATGCAAAGCTTGAAGTGGTCTCGATGTTGTACAGAAACATAATGAAATTTTATCCATAGTTTTCCATGTTTTGATACGCCACAACATTATGTCAGTTAGATGATTATTCCTGTGTGTCTCAGTGACAAGTTTTCATTGGTTTGCTGCTATATCTATGGATTTACAATTTTGCTATATAATATTTCTCTCATATGCAATCTGAGTGCTCTATATAGAGAGAGAGATCAGTAATCTAGCAGCAAAGTCTGCATTTTATTTAACTTCGTTTGGTAAGCGTGCAAGTGAGAGTGCATTTTATTTATCCTCACTTGGTAAACAGCAAAATAGCTTACTACTACAGCACACATCTATATTAATATCACCCAGTTTCATTTTCAGCTTATCACTTATCTTTTCAACCACGGGTTGGCAGCCAGTACAAATGGACAACCACAGCCACAGGTACTCCAATTGAAATTGGTTTGCTATATATTTTCATTCCATTTCTTACCCTGATTGCCAACACACTCCTATCTTCTCAAGGACGCCACCTAATAATTTTGCAAAAAGTAAGTTGCCATTTCTACCATCGTTTCAATAAGAGAAGCTCAGAAGAAATACACAGACGCAATTGCAAAGATGAAGGGCACAAAAGACCCGGCGTTTATAACTTTCAAATGGTAGTCCAAGCCTCAACACATCGCTAACCACCATCCATTATCATCCATGGGATACATCGTTGAGTATGAAAAGAATGGGATACCATATATCCATGTCATAGTAACTAAAGAAGGCACACCTACAAACAACATCATATGTATCGAGTAAGAATGTAGTACATGCTACAAGCTGCTATAGTTTTATCATACCATATATGGTTCATGCTACAAACTGCTACGGATTTATCATATGGTACATATTTGTATCAACAATAAATTTCAATCATTTCCTATATAAGAAATATATCATTTTATGGATTAAAATTATTTCCTTCATTGAGATGTTGATGTTATTCTAAAAGTCCAGAGACAAATTTCCGCAGCAACGCGCGGGGCATCACCTAGTAAAGAAAGTTAGCGGGGCAAGGGTCATTGTTTATTATGATGGTGGCATTGACAGGCTGCAAATTTGCCTCTATAGCTTATTGTTGATCTATATGATAAGATATAATCACATAAGCTAGTTTAAGAATAATTGCAACATTTGTATATAGAGTAATAAACTAATAATAATGTAAAAAGGAAAAAGAAGGACGGGTACCAACCATCAAAGTAGAAAGGGTGGACTTGCCACAACCACTGGTTGCACATAGAAGAACCCTCACAGACTCCTTTCATTCTCGAATCCTAGGGAGAGGTAAGTGAAGGAATAATATCAGATTCCTATGAAGGTTGGTTCCCCTTAGTTACCTACCTACCTATGTCAAAATTCAGTTGAGATTTTTGCTCTAACAACAAGTGGTGGAACAAGAACATCCATATGCACAAGATTCGGTTGAGATTGCTAGAAGCAGTATTGATAATAATGAACGAGAAGTAGCTAGATTGCTACTCTAGATGATGACCAAATTGACATGTTTTTTTGTTAAAAAGAAAAAACATGTAGAGTACTTATGAGATTGGTAGTGAATGAAGGTAGATACTACTAGAGTAGAGTAGTGAGTCATGAGTTTGATATGGTGGGAGGGACCTGCATGCGATGGTGAGGTGGTTCCTCTAGTTTGGGGCGAGGTACTTGTAGAGGGCCAGAGCCTGGCACACCAGGTGCAAGGAGAGGTCCCTCGGGATGAGCACCGTTGTCCGCCTCTTGTAGAGCTCGAACTGGAACTGCCGCGAGCTGGTGGCCGCGTCAAGGAGCTCATACCGCCGCACCCCTCCTGCTCCTTTGCCCCCTTTGCCGCCGGAGCCGGACATGACCGTGAGCATCTCCATCTCTGTTGGGTCGCTGGGGACCACATCGAACACCCGCTGGCTAATCTTTTTTCCCATCCAAATCCAAATCCACTTGGATCAGAAAAGGAGCGAGCGCCGACCGCTCAGGTATGGCCGCTCTCGCACCCGCTCTCGTGCCTGCTCCCCCACCTACCGCCGCCGCTCACCTCCGCGTCGGCCGCCGCACCGCTAGCCCCCTTTCGCCTTCGCCATGACCCATACCTCCAGATCCACCTGCTCCCCACCTCCTCCCGGATCGACGGTGCCGTGAATGCCTATCCCATTCGTGTATCAGTCGTTCCCCGAGCTATTGTCGCCGCTCGGCTCCATACCGTCGGCGACACTACAGATCACGAGGGGACGACACTGGATGGAGCAGGCACAAAGGATTCAGGACGACGCTTACTCATGGATGATGTGTGTCAAGGCTTGGGAGAGATTCTAAGGTATGCGGACTCAATTCTCCAATTGGATTCCAGATCCAGCTGGGAGAGACGAGCGGAGGCTTAAAAATCCAAGCAGACCGAGAGCTGCTCAACCTCTCTAGCCGCATCTACTTCGAAGGAGTCAGAGAGAAGTGGAGAATGCCCCAACCAACGACACTGTCGGTCGCCTTCATCAATTGGGCGAAGCAGGAGGCAATCTGCAGCGATGTGAGGCGCAGAGCGAGGAGGGAATGCATCTCCGACAAGCTGCCCACCCAAGCCCCGTCGGAATCAGAGGAGGTGGACCCCTGGCCATATCTGTCACTAGCTCCGGCGACGAATTGATCCAGGGGCGGGCTTTGGTTAGAATTTCCCTGGTTCAGGTTGAGATTGGGCGAAAACATGTAAGTGATCCCACCATACACTCTAGCCATGTGAATGCACAGCAGAAATCGGTGGTGGGTCAGGGTGGTTTGCATGCCTTCTGGATGGATTATGGCGATGGAGCTATCTCCAGTGACCACTCACTAATGCCAGTGTTGTACTCGAGCTACCACAACCACCACGGTTGCTGCCATGGCTCCCTGTTGAGCTCCAGGTCGGGTGTGGGATGAGGAGGTACTCGTCCAGGAATAGATGCAGAGACTGCGCATATCCATGCGACTGCCAAGGAGAGGTACATACACGATTCAGAAATTCTTCACCCACATCCTGATAGCTGCGACAGAGGTGGAAATGGAGCTTATCCTACAAAATATATCAGCACCGCCAGGGAGGTGATTTCTTGGGCAATGATGGCCAGAGATTCGAGGATGCAGGACATGCGCGTAAGGTGGGAAGCAGTCTGGAGGTTGCAACTCCCAGAATCTGTAACAATGTTAAGGGAAATCATTTGCTGAAATCAGTATGTGATGGAGTTTCATCTGGTGTCAATTTATCCGCTGAAGCTCTTTTAGTCTTGGAGATTTTGGGGAGATCTAGAGTTTTTCAACGAGAAACCCGCCAGAAATGAAACGGAGAAAATGGTCAGCTTTCCAGCTGGGGAAATACCTTTCTAGCAGGGTCATGGTGACGAGGCTGGGCATAGATACAACCAGCTATGGGCTGAAATAAAAACAGACCCCGAAGGACTCCAAGCTAGGGTTCCCCCTTAATTTCATCCACGCCACCACCGATAGCGAGAGAGTGGGAGAGATGGTTGAGAAATTTCATGGGAGGGGGCGAGGAAGAAACAAAGGAGGAAGAGGAGAAAATTAGAACGGATGGCAGCAAGATCCACGGCTAAACCAAGGTATGGGACTTCAGCACTCGTTCTTTGGATTTTGTTTCCAAGGTCCACCCCTCCCTGGGCAATTCCCCGAGCAGCAATAATGAGGAAACGTGGGGCAGAAGCAATGGTATGGACCCCCTTAGCATATGCAAGGACACCATGGGGAATCCGTGGGAGAACAAGGTGGCAACCAACTGTGGAACAGAAACCAAGGAAAAAATTCACAGAAAGAAAAATCAAGAACACATCCAGAAAGGTGCAACAATAGATCCAAGGTTGATGGCCTATTCTAATGTTACCTGCTTCAACTGTGGTGATCTTGGGCACCACAAGGACAAATGCAGCAAACCTAAGTGTTGCTTCATCTTCAAGATGGTCAACCATAAGGTGGATGAATGTCATGTCAGGAAAAAGCCCCACAATTCTGCTAAGTATGTTGGTAGTGCATCTCAAGGATTAGGCTTCTATCACCTAGACAGTCCTTATGTCAATTACCAACACCAGGGAGTGCTGAAAAATGTTGGTATTGTGTTTGTTGAATCTGGAGAAGTCACAAATAAGGAACTCTCAAAGGAAATTGCAAGTATCTATAAGACCAGCTCGCCTTGGCCAATCAATGCCCTTGATTATTGGACCTTTTTGGTGAAATTTCCCCTAGAGATGAAAGTAGAACAGGTAGCGGGTTACTCCTGCATTGTGTTGACAAAGAAAACACTATTGTCAATGTAGAGGTTTGACTTGGAAATGTCGCTGCTGAAAGTGATCTACAAGAGGTATGGTTGAAGCTAAGGAAACTCAAACCTAAATGGTGTGAATGGTCACTCCTGGATCAGTTAACTTCCACCTTTGGGGTGCTCCTTGATGTTGATGGGCAACATAACTTCCAAAGCTTCTATGATACATTCAGGGTCAAAATCTCATGTAAGGATCACAAGAAAATACCAAAGGAAAGAGTGTTTTGCATTACCGATAAGATTTATAGGATCTTAATTGAGGTGGAACCCCGAACAGCTGAGAATGATGTGGTCATTCTAGACCCTCCCTCTCCTAAGACCCAGGTTTCCATGGACACTGATAAAGGGGATGCTTCCTCATTTGTTGCTAATGGTTCCAACAAGCATAAAAAAACTCCTTTGAAAAAGGGTCCACCAATGGTTCTGGAGATGGATCCTCTAAGAATCCTGCACCCAGGCAAAGCATGGATGAGTTGGACCCCCTAGGGCTAGACCAACCTCATTACTGAAAAGTCAAGTCCCTGAAGCTTTGCAAAACCATAGTCCAAGGCCTCTCGATAAACTGATACATGAGGATGGGTCACTCCAAGGTGGCTTTGACCTACTTAGAGAGATGGAGAACAAGGATGAGGATGAATTTGGCTCTAAAGAAGACTGGGATGAACTAGATGAAGACCAGGAAGGAAATGGGATTGAAAAAAATAGAGGAACCAATGAAGGCAGGATCAAAGAAGTATGATGCCGATTTCCCAAAACTCATATGTAAGAAGACTGTGGGCGATGACAAATGGGGACCTGTGCAGGCTCCCAGAATGAGTGCTAAGCATGTTGGAGGATAGCAGAACCATTCTATAAAAAGCCCACAACTTAAGGAAGTCCTGAACATAGAGGTGACCAATGACACATCTCCAACGTATCTATAAGTTTTTATTGTTCCATGCTATTATATTATCTATTTTGGATGTTTTATATGCATTATTATGTTATTTTATATTATTTTTGGGACTAACCTATTAATCTAGAGCCTAATGCTAGTTTCTGTTTTTTCCTTGTTTTTGAGTTTCACAGATAAGGAATATTAAACGGGGCCAAACGGAATAGAACCTCCGGAATAAATTTTTCTGGAAAATAAGGAAGTCGCGAGACTTAGAACCAACGCAGAGGAGCTACCACGGGGCCACAAGCCCACTTGTTGCGGCCAGGGGGGCACCCGCACCGGGCAGGCTTGTGGGCCCTGGCAACTCCCCTAACCCTAATCTTCGGCCTATAAATACCCAAATATTCCATCATTATCAAAACGAGCCACGAAAACACTTTTCCGCCGCCAGAAGCCTCTGTTCCCGAGAGATCCAATCTTGGAGCCTTTTTCGATAATCTGTCGGGGGGATTCGATCATGGAGGGCATCTACATCAACTCCATTGCCCCTCCGATGATGCGTGAGTAGCTCACCACAGACATACGGGTCCATAGCTAGTAGCTAGATGGCTTCTTCTCTCTCTTTGCTTCTCAATACCATGTTCTTCATGATCTTCATGGAGATCTATCCGATGTAATACTCTTTTGCGGTGTGTTTGTCGAGATCCGACGAATTGTGGGTTTATGTTCAGATTATCCGTGAATATTATTTGATTCTTTCCTGAATTCTTATATGCATGATTTCATATTTTTGCAAGTCTTTTCGAGTTATTGGTTTGGTTTGGCCAACTAGATTGGTAATTCTTGCAATAGAAGAACAATCATCATATTATGTCAAATTACTCAATGGCACACCGAAAGATCTCCTACTAGTAAAAAAGTGCATGCTATTGAAGAAATTAAAATTTTGAGTAAAAAGATGGATGAATTGATGAAATTGTTTGCTAGTAAGAGTGCTCCTATTGATCCTAATAATATGCCTTTGTCTTCCTTGATTGGAAATAATAATGAATCTATGGATGTGAATTATGTTGGTAGGAACAATTTTGGTAATAATGCTTATAGAGGTAATTTCAATGCTAGATCATTTCCTAGTAATTCCTCTAATAATTATGGTAATTCCTACATCAATTTTTATGGAAATTATAATAAGATACCCTCTGATTTTGAGAGTAATATTAAAGAATTCATTAGTACGCAAAAAGGTTTCAATGCTATGATCGAAGAAAAATTGCTCAAGATTAATGATTTGGCTAGGAACGTTGATACAATTTCTCGAGATTGATTCTTTAAATATTATATCTATTCCACCCAAGCATGATATTAACGAGTCTTTAAATCTATGAGAATTTCTATTGATGAGTGTAAGGAAAGAACCGCTAGAGTTCGTGCTAAGCGTGAATGGCTTAAAAAGTATGTTCTCGTGATAATATTGATGAAGACCTTAAAGTGATTGATGTGACTCCTATTGAATATTTGTTTTCTAATATTAATCTTGATAATAATGGGACTAGAGATGAGTCAACTTTAATCATGGTAGCTACTCTTTGATTGATTATATTTTCTTGTTGCAATCCACGTTAAATTCTCCTCATGCTTATAATCAAAACAAGTCTTTTACTAAACATATTGTTGATGCTATGATGAAGGCTTTTGAGGAAAAACTTGAGTTGGAAGTTTCTATACCTAGAAAGCTATATGATGAGTGGGAACCTACTATTAAGATTAAGATTAAATATTATGAGTGTCTTGCTTTGTGTGGTTTGGGTGCTAGCGTTTTCACTATTCCAAAAACTTTATGTGATGTGATAGGTTTCCATGAATTTGATGATTGTTCTTTAAATTTGCATCTTGCGGATTCCACTATAAAGAAACCTATGGGAAGAATTAATGATGTTCTTATTGTTGCAAATAGGAATTATGTGCCCATAGATTTCATTGTTCTTGATATAGATTTCAATCCTACATGTCATATTATTCTTGGTAGACCTTTCCTTAGAACGATTGGTGCAATTATTGATATGAAGGAAGGGAATATTATATTCCAATTTCCATTAAGGAAAGGCATGGAAAACTTTCCTAGAAATAAAATAAAATTATCTTATGAATCTATCATAATAGCTACTTATGGATTGCATACCAAAGATGACAATACCTAGATCTATTGCGTTTTGCCTAGCTAGGGGCGTTAAACAATAGCGCTTGTTGGAAGGCAACCCAATTTTATTTTGCGTTCAGCTTTTTGCTTCTGTTTTGGTGTCTTTGGCACATTATTACTTCTGTAGTTATTGTGTGTTTGTGTTTAAATTAGTGTTTGATACAAGTAAAACCTTTGGGTGATTTATGGTAGTTGTTGATTTGATCTTGCTGGAAAATAGAAACTTTTGCACTCAGTCCGGGATTTGTCTGAATTTTGTAGAGTGTCAAATTGACCTGAAATTTTTACACAGTATTGATATACAAATTTTACTGATTTCCCTAATTTTTCAGAATTTTTACGGTTACATAAGTATTCGAAGTTTACATATTGCTACAGAATGTTCTGTTTTTGACAGATTCTGTTTTCTTTGTGTTGTTTGCTTATTTTAATGTATCTATGGGTCGTATCGGGGGTATGAGTCATGAAAAAGTTGGAATACAGTAGGTATTACACAAATATAAATAAAGAATGAATTCACAACAGTACCTGAAGAGGTGATTTATTTTTCTTATACTAACGGATCTCATGAGTTTTCTATTGAGTTTTGTGTTGTGAAGTTTTCAAGTTTTGGCTGAAGATTTGATGGACTATGGAATAAAAAGTGGCAAGAGCCTAAGATTGGGGATGCCCAAGGCACCCCCAAGTCATATTCAAGGATACCAAAAATACTAAGCTTGGGGATGCCCCGGAAGGCATTCCCTCTTTCGTCCTCAATCCATCGGTAAATTTACTTGAGGCTATATTTTTATTCACCACATGATATGTGTTTTGCTTGGATCGTCTTGTATGATATCAGTATTTGCTTGTTAGTTTGCCACAATCATCATTGCTGCACACATCTTTAGAGAGAGACACTCTGAATCGTGAATTTGTTAGAATACTCTATATGCTTCACTTATATCTTTTGAACTAGGCAATGTTGCTCTAGTGCTTCACTTATATCTTCATAGAGCATGGTGGTGTTATATTTTATAGAAACTGTTGAACTCTCGTTCCTCACTTATACTATTTTGAGAGTTTCTTAAAACAGCATGGTAATTTGTTTAGGTTATGAATTTAGTCCTAATATAATGGCATCCAAGAGGGATATAATAAAAACTTTCATATTAAGTGCATTAACAACTATGAGAAGTTGGATTCCTTGCATATAGTTTTGAGATAATAGGGATGGTAATATGAGAGTCATGCTAGTGAGCAGTTGTGAAATGAAGAGATACGTGTGTTAAAGCTTGTGATTCCCGTAACATGCACGTATGGTGAACTGTAATGTAACAAAGTCAGAGCATGACTTGTCTAATGATTGTCGACCTTTGTGTGAGGGTCGGGAGCGCGCGATGGTTAACTCCTACCAACCTCTCCCCTAGGAGCATGCGTATAATGATTTTTTTGATGACTAATAAACTTTTGCAATAAGTATGTGAGTTCTTTATGACTAATGTGAGTCCATGGATTATACGCACTCTCACCCTTCCATCTTTGCTAGCCTCTCTAGTACCGCGCAACTTTCGCTGGTACATCAAACCCTCCTTCCTCAAAACAACCACCATATATTCCTGAAAACAGCCACCATACCTACCTATTATGGAATTTCCATAGCCATTCCGAGATATATTGTCATGCAACTTCCACCATGTAGTTTTTCTATGACTTGCATCATCACTTCATATTGCATATAGAGTTATATCTTGTCATAGGAATCGAGTTGTAATTTCTTTTTCTTTGAGTTATAAGTAAATAAAAGTGTGATGATTTTTCATTAATAAAGCATTGTCCCATGAGAGAAAGGATGATGGAGGCTATAACTCCCTCACAAGTTGGGACGAGTATCCGGACTTTAAAGAAAATAAAAGAGGCCAGCGAAGCCCAAACAAAAAAAATAAAAGAGGCCAAAGAAGCCTACCAAAATAAAAAAATCAGAGAAAGAGAGAAGGGACAATTGCTACTATCTTTTTCCACACTTGTGCTTCAAAGTAGCACCATGATCTTCATGATAGAGAGTCTCCTATTTTGTCACTTTCATATAACTAGTGGATATTAATTATGCACGACCACTTAGTTTTATTTTTGAGCTTTCATACACTTATAGCTCTAAGTGCATTTGTTGCATGGCAATCCCTACTCACTCACATTGATATCTATTGACGGGCATCTTCATAGCCCGTTGATATGCCTAGTTGATGTGAGACTATCTTCTCCTTTTTCCTTTGCACCTCCACCATATTCTATTCCACCTATAATGCTATATACATGGCTCACGCTCATGTATTGCGTGAGAGTTGAAAAGGTTTGAGAACACCAAAAGTGTGAAACAATTGCTTGACTTGTTCATTGGGGTTGTGCATGATTTAGATACTTTGTGTGGGGAAGGTGGAGCATAGCCGGACCATATGATTTTATAGGGATAACTTTCTAAGGCCATGTTATTTCGAAAGGACACTACTACCTTGTTGGTGTGCTCGAAGTATTACTATTTTTATGTCAATATTAGAATATTGTTTTGTATCTAACGGATATGATATTTCATGCCACAATAAAGAATATTACATGGATAAATATGTTGGGTAGCATTCCACATCAAAAAAATTGTTTTTATCATTCACCTACTCGAGGACGAGCAGGAATTAAGCTTGGGGATGCGGATACGTCTCCAACGTATCTATAATTTTTTATTGTTCCATGCTATTATATTATCTGTTTTGAATGTTTTATATGCATTATTATGCTATTTTATATTATTTTTGGGACTAACCTATTAATCTCAAGCCTAATGCCAGTTTCTGTTTTTTCCTTGTTTTTGAGTTTTGCAGATAAGGAATATTAAACGGAGTCCAAACGGAATAAAACCTCCAGAATGATTTTTTCTGGAAAATAAGGAAGCCACGAGACTTGATAACCAAGGCAGAGGAGCTGCCACGGGGCCACAAGCCCACTTGTCGCGGCCAGGGGGGCCACCCGCACCGGGCAAGCTTGTGGGCCCCTGGCAACTCCCCTAACCCTAATCTTCGGCCTATAATACCCAAATATTCCATAATTATCGAAACGAGCCACGAAAACACTTCTCCGTCGCCAGAAGCCTCCGTTTCCGAGAGATCCAATCTTGGAGCCTTTTCCGATAATCTGCCGGAGGGGGGTTCGATCACGGAGGGCATCTACATCAACTCCATTGCCCTCTGATGATGCGTGAGTAGTCCACCACAGACCTACGGGTCCAGAATTAGTAGCTACATGGCTTCTTCTCTCTCTTTGCTTCTCAATACCATGTTCTTCATGATCTTCATGGAGATCTATCCGATGTAATACTCTTTTGCGGTGTGTTTGTTGAGGTCCGGTGAATTGTGGGTTTATGTTCGTATTATCCGTGAATATTATTTGAGTCTTTCCTGAATTCTTATATGCATGATTTCATATCTTTGCAAGTCTCTTCGAGTTATTGGTTTGGTTTGGCCACTAGATTGGTAATTCTTGCAATACGAGAAGTGTTTAGTTTTGGGTTCAATCTTGCAGTGTCCTCACCCAGTGATAAAGTAGGGGTAGCGAGGCATGTATTGTATTGTTGCCATCAAGGGTAAAAATATGGGGTTTTCATCATATTGCTTGAGTTTATCCCTCTACATCATGTCATCTTACTTAATGCATTACTCTGTTCTTCATGAACTTAATACTCTAGATGCTGGCAGGAGTCGGTCGATGTGTGGAGTAATAGTAGTAGATGCACAATCGTTTCGGTCTACTTGTCACAGATGTGATGCCTATATGCATAATCATTGTCTTGGATATCTTCATAATTATTTTCTTTTCTATCAATTCCTCAATAGTAATTTGTTCACCCACCGTAATACTTGCCATCATGAGAGAAGCCATCTAGCGAAACCTATGGCCCCCGGGTCTATTTTCCATATATTATACTTTCCGATCTAAACCAAAAACACCAAAAATACTTGCTGACCTATTTTTACTTTTAGTTTTACTTTCGGTTCAAGCATCCTATTATATCTATCTCTACTAGATCTCATCCTTGCAAATAACTGTGAAGGGATTGACAACCCCTTTATAGCGTTGGGTGCAAGAGTTTGATTCCTTGTGCAGGTATATCTATTGGTGGCTCGATTGTATCTCCTACTGGATTGATACCTTGGTTCTCAAAAACTGAGGAAAATATTTATCTACTTTGCTGCATCAAATTGTTCCTCTTCACGAGAAACCAATGCATGCTCGAGAAGTAGTAACCAAAACCCAAGGTATAAAAACAAATCCTACCCCTCGTTTTTCAATGTTTAATGATCAATCTTTTAGGTCTGTAGCTACTAGAATTTGTGTACATATATAAGTAGTCTCAGTTGAAGCCGATGGTGTGGGGAGCAGTACTTCTCTTGATCAAAGGATTCCTGACAAGACTGTTGGTCTTGATTCAAAATTCTCAACCCCTCCAAGGGGGATTAGAAACTTACAGGTTGATAACCCTGATGATTTTAGTTCAGAGATCAATTCTGACAATCTTTGGTACTTAGTCTGCGAAAACAAACGAGGCAAACACCCTAGGATACTGCCTCTGTCATGAATGCTCTGTTTTGGAATGTTAGAGGGATAACTGCCCCAGGTAGGAAAACCCTAATTGTAGACACTATCCATAAAATTCATGCTATTACTCTGGGGTTCCAGGAGACTAAAAAAGTCGTGTTTTCTGATTCCTACCTTAAATCTTTAGTTGGTAATAGGGACTTCTCCTAGCACCACCTCACATCTAAAGGCTTTGCTGGTGGCATCCTTATGGGAGTGGACCTAGACATTTTTTTAAGTCTTGTCATGGTCCTGTTTGGATTTTTCTGTTAGCTATGTAGTTAAACTTAAAGGTAGTGAAACCACCTTGAGAATCATCACTGTGTATGGATCTCCCTATGAATAAGGGAAAGAGGTATTCGTTTCTAAACTTCACAGTTTGTTCATGGAATGCCCCTGGCCAACTCTAATAGGGGGTGCCTTTAATCTTACGAATGGTAAAGGCAAGAGCAATGGCAACATCAATCACAAATGGAGTGATAACTTCAATGCTTTGATTTAGATATGGAGCTTACTAGAAATTAAGCTCTCTAGTAGGAAATATACTTGGTCTAACAACCAATTGGATTTTATCATGTCCACTATAGATAGAGTATTCCGTAATACTGATCTAGATAAGTCCTTCCCTTTAGCTACTAGTAGAGCACTGCGTAGGCATGGTAGTGATCATGGACCCATTTTATGGGATTCTGGGATTGCACGTAGGGGCGACTCTATGTTTCGAAAGGCCCTAGAAGAACTCGACGACATAGGCCCCCTAAGACCTAATAATATAGATATGTGTGTGGTTATCTGGGTGTGCTGCATAAACAAAATTGTATAACTTCATTCGCTTAGTATTAAGATTAAATTTTCAGTCATACATCTTGTTTGAGAATGCCATATTACACCGAAAAGACCATAGAGATAGCAAAATGAAACTAACATGATTAGCTCAACCTCAAATGATAATCAAATTCGAGTGACTACATAAATATTTCTTAGGCAACATTGTAAGGCACGCTAATTTCTTAAAATTATGATGAAGAGAAGAAAATAAATAGAATTAGAAATATGTACATCAGAAACCTAATCATGTCATTCACACTAAAATTTAAGAAGAACGAATACGTACTTGTGAAATACAAAGACACTGGACGACGGGATGGCCGGATGTGAGTGACTGAGTGGCCGCCGGCCGGGACGATTGGCGATGGCACGCGCACAACACTAGCAAGGCGGCATGCCAACGGCGGTATTATGGTACACGGCAGAGACAAGAATCGCAAGCGGCAGTCGCCGGCGGCAAGAGCGACGAAACGATCACGATTGATGAGTGCGTTCTGGCCATGCGACGCTTGACCTTATCACGTTTTTTTATCCCTAGCAATCAACACTTTGGGCCTAGCCCATCTCGATTCCTCTATTATTTTTTATTCATATTTTTTCCAAGGTATACAAGCATACCAGATCACGTACGGGCCCCTCCTCTGACCAGGGCTCTAGGTGACCACCCCTTCGGCCATACACCAGGGCCAGACCTGATTGCACAAAGTCCCAAAGGAGGTAGCTATAAGATGGGAAAATGGTGCTAAGAGACTATTTTGCTAATTTGGTAGTTAATGTCTGGAAAGACACTCTGACACTCCCTCCCCCATAGCAAATTGGCAAATGAAAATTAGGGAGCTAAGGGAAGTGACCGGAGGTTGGAGCTCAAACGGGGAGGCCTAGCTTAAGAGGTATAAGAAATTCCTCTCAGAGGAACTTGATAAATTAGTATTAAAGTTGAATCTGTCACCCTCACTGAAAATGAATTTGGATGGCTCAAATTCATTTCAGATGAAATATAGAAAATTTGGCTTCAAAACAAAGGTCTAGAGATAAGGATATCAAAGAAGGAGATAAGAACACAACTTATTTTCATGTTGTGGCTAACCAGAGAAGGAGGAAAACTATAATCCACTCTCTGGATGGACCTAATGGGCGTGTCTCTGATAGTGTAGGGATGCTTAAAGTAGCTTCTGATTTCTATAAGGACTTATTTAAGAAAGAGGAAAAACCAGGGTTCTACCTATGTCATGACTCTTCTCTAATGATGAGAAGGTCACCACTCAGGAAAATGAACAATTAGAAGCACCTTCCTGATTTCACAGATTTCTTGATTTCACACATGAGGAAATCAAGAAAGCTATGTTTGATTCTTACTCTAATGGTGCACCTGGCCCTGATGGCACGCCCTTCTTCTTTTATCAACATTTCTAGGATTTAATCAAACATGATCTTATGAGCATGTTTGCTGAATTCCATATGGAAATTTGGCCATCTTTAGATTAAATTTTGCTATGATCTCTCTCGTTCCAAAAGAACACGGTGCTTCCTCCATGAAGAAGTTTAGGCCCATTAGCTTACTAAACTGTAGTTTCAAGATCTTTACCAAAATTCTTACTAACAGAATAGCCAAATTCCTCCAAAGACTCATTGCTAGCAACCAATATCCTTTCCTTAAAGGCAAATATATTTTAGAAAGTGTAGTTACAGCTTATGAGGTTTTACATTCGGTCCACTTTAGCAAGAGAAAGGGGTTGGTTTTGAATTTATACTATGAGAAAGCTTTTTACAAAGTCAATCTAGACTTCCTCATTGACATGCTTAGAACTAGAGGTTTTGGGGAGAAATGGATCAATTGGATCCAATAAGTCACCCATGGAGGCTCTATGGGTGTTAATGTTAATGAAAATGAAAGTGATTTTTTTATTACTGGTAAAGGTCTCAGACACGGGGACCCTATGTCTCCCCTCCTCTTCAACATTATAGTGGACGTTCTAACTAAGATGTCGATTAAGGCTTCTCATCAGCATCTGATTGAAGGACTATGCCCTAAAGTCTGACCAGGAGGCATTAATTGTCTTCAATATGCTGATGATACTATCCTCTTCCTCAAAAATGATCCCCAGCATGCTGCTAATCTCAAGATAATCTTAAACCGATTTGAGCAGGTTTCAGGGATGAGGATTAACTACAATAAAAGTGAACTAATCCCCATCAATTTAGACGACTCTGAGTTGGCCATCTTTATAGATATTCTAGGGTGTGCAAAACGAGCTTTTCTAATTAAATATTTAGGGATTCCTATGCACTTTGACAAACTCAGGAGAGAGGATATCCAGCCTCTGGTAGATAAGATTATGAAAAGGTTTGCTGGGTGGGAGGAAAACTTCTCTCTTACAAAGGTAGGTTGATCTTGATTCAGGCTTGCCTTGTTAGTATCACTTTCTATTTACTTTCTTTCTTGAAATTCCCCAAATGGGCCATTAATTCGATTAACTATCACATGGCAAACTGTTTGTGGAATGATTTTGAAGGCCATAGGAAATTACACTTAGCTAACTAGAACCTAGTGAGTATGAAGAAAGAGTTTGGAGGCCTGGGAATCCTAAACCTCCAGGATGTTAACACTTGCCTCCTGGGATCAAGGATCAGAAGATACTATGAAGGCGATGGGAACTCTTCGAAAATTACGATAGATGCCAAATACATGCATGATAAAGACAATGTGTTCTCTCTTAATCCAAACCCACAAGCATCTAGATTTTGGAAAGGTGACTAGTCTATTGTCCAAACACTTAAGTTTGGATATAGATGGAAGGTGGGTGTAGGGAATAAAATTAGGTTTTGGGAAGAAACTTAGTTTGACACATCTCCCCTTGTTGTTTAGTTCTGGAACGTGTACTCCATCTATAATGAACAAAACAAATGTATTAGAGACATCTAGGATGGTAATGTCCATAAACATTCTCTTAGAAGGAACTTTTTCCGAGAGACTCATGGAACACTAGTATCAGCTCCTGGAAATTGCGAGAAGCATAAACCTCTCAAAGGAACCTGATTGCCTGATTTGGCAATTGGATAACAAAGGAATATATTCCTCTAGCTCTTTATATAATGGGATTAACTTTAGAGGGGTTCAACCAATGTTTATCTTTGCTATTTGGAAACTCGATGTTCCCCGTAGAATACATGTTTTCTTACGGTTGCTCTCGTAACAAACTGATGACTAGAGAGAAGCCAAGGAAAATACATATTATTTCATTTTTAGATTGTGTTTCTGTTCAGAAGAGGAATATGTCTTTCATCTGTTCTTTGATTGCACAATAGCTAGAATTTTATGGCCCTACATTTGGACTCAATTCAACATCACAATTAGGACTGACTATGAGTCAGTAGCCAGGTTCTGGATATCTTCTAAGAAACATGTTGTGCTTAACTTAACACCATTGGTTCAGCAATCATGTGGTGCCTATGGGGATATAGGAACTCTATGATCTTTAATAACACCACCTGGATCTCTGTTTCACAAATGTGGAGAATCATCGTCAAGACTCTAAAAATCTGGGAGGTCCTGACACCAGAACATGGGAGAACAAGGATGAAGCAATTCCCGGAGGCTCTACTGGCCCACTCCCAAACACCACTTAGGATCCTAAGTGGCTGATGTTGAAGCAGGAATCTGATGTGGGGATCACAAATCTCAAGACCTCTGATGAGCTTAACAACTTCAAGTCTACGATCAAAAAGAGAGCTCTGGGCGATAAATGCTTGATGAACAACCCTGTCTCGACCCTTAAAACGTGCTGGTCTCCACAGGCGGTGGCAGCCCCCCCCCCTTGAAGGTCGGGAATCAGGAGAAGACCTGGTGCTTTGACTTTACCCCCGACGATACTTAGTTGCTAAAAATGCTCAAGCCTGCTTGCCTTTTATCTCCTTTCGAGATAGCGACTTTGTCCCTGTTTCTTTTCTGTTGTTTTTGAGAAATACTCCTCTAAGAGAGCTTTTGTATGACATCTTAGTTTCATTCTGATAATGGAACCAGGGAGAAGACTCCTTGTTTATCCAAAAAAACAGAGGGAACGGAATGGAATCGGATCTCTCAAATCAAAGAGGGGCTAGGGGGATTGGCGGTGGTAGCCCCCCCCCCCCTTGAAGTTCAGGAAATCAGAAGAAGACCTGGTGCTCTGACTTTACCCTCGACGATGCTTAGTTGCTACAAATGC
This sequence comes from Hordeum marinum, assembly GCA_022496015.1. Taxonomy (NCBI): domain Eukaryota; kingdom Viridiplantae; phylum Streptophyta; class Magnoliopsida; order Poales; family Poaceae; genus Hordeum; species Hordeum marinum. Next base: position 493,021,285 of record CM039675.1, read on the forward strand.
TCAAGCATGTGTGCCTTTTATCTCCTTCCGAGAGAGTGACTTTGACCCTGTTTCTTTTCTGTTGTTTTTGAGAAATGCTTCTCTAAGAGAGCTTTTGTATGACATCTTGGTTTCATTTTGATAATGGAACCAGGGAGAAGACTCCCCATTTATCCAAAAAAACAGAGGGAACAGAATGGAATCGGATCTCTCGAATCAAAGAGGGGGTAGGGGATTGGCGGTGGCAGTCCCCCCCCCCTGAAGTTCCGGAAATCAGGAGAAGACCTGGTGCTCTGACTTTACCCCCAACGATGCTTAGTTGCTACAAATGCTCAAGCCTATGTGCCTTTTATCTCCTTACGAGAGAGTGACTTTGTCCCTGTTTCTCTTCTGCTGTTTTTGAGAAATGCTCCTCTAAGAGAGCTTTTGTATGACATCTTGGTTTCATTCTGACAATGGAACCAGGGAGAAGACTCCCTGTTTATCCTAAAAAACATAGGGAACGGAATGGAATCGGATCTCTCGAATCAAAGAGGGGGTAGGGGGATTGAACAAAACAAGAAGGAGACCGACCTCGAATGCCTATGTGGGCTTGAATCTCATGAGCTGGAGAGTGTTGTGAAGGAGGGATCGCGTGTATAGAAGGAGAAGGAGGAGGACCCATTCCCGTCCACCGCCAGAATGCACATGAGCTTGCCGTGGCTGTCGACGTCCAGCGTAATATCCACTGTAATATGTTTTGGTGCATATTATGGTGGATGAATTAGAATGCCTTATTTCCAATTCTTCTGCTTTGGAGCACTTGAAACTCAAGTATTGCGATACGATCACTTACCTTAAGATACCTAGCCTGCTACAACATCTCAGCTACCTGATGGTGGCTGCATGCACTAATGTGCAGACGATAGAGTGCAAAGCTCCAAATCTCTCCACTGCAGTGTTGGACAAGTTGAACTTATTTTTGGAGATTCAATTCAAGTGAAGACCATGAGATTGTGTTTTTTGCTCAGTGTAACACCATTTATAATGCTTGTGCCAACCTGCCATCCATTGTGCCAAATATTGAACTCTCTACATATCTTCTGTTACTGAGGTAAACTGCGGAAATTTTGATTATCATGTATACCTTGGGATGTTACTAATGTGAGATGTATTCTTGAAGGTGGCCAATACAACAATCGTGCCTGTAAAATTCCTTCGCCTCAAATATCTGTCTTTTTCTCTTGAAGTAAATGGGGCTTTTTCCCTGGACTATGATTACTTTTCTCTGGTTTCTTTGCTGGATGCTTGTCCTGTCTTGGAAACTTTCAACTTGGTTGTAAGTCGCTCTTTCATCTTGAATCATATCTACTATCTAGTATCTTCGGTGGTACGATCCAAGTGTCTTGGTTTTCACATTATCATGGACACTAATTTTGAATATTACGCATGCAGGTGTCACAGGATTGCATGAAACACGATTCGGTTCTTGGAGACCCGTCGTCATGTCTTAGGCAGATGCCTGAATACCACCACGACAACATCAAGAATGTGAAGGTTACTGGGTTTTGCTCTGCGAAGAGCATGGTCGAGCTGGCATGCCATATTCTTGAGAATGCAACATCACTCAAGTGCCTTACTTTGGACACAATATGTGTTACTTTCAGTATTGACAGACACATTCACAAAATCGATGAATATCGCCCCATAGGCAGGCATATGATCAGAGAAGCACGTAAGGCGCTCTTGGATGTCAAACGATATATTGTGGGAATAGTTCCCTCCACGGTCAAGTTAAATGTCCTCGAGCCTTGCAAGCTATGCCATGCTTTGGCTGCTTAGATGTGGCAATATCATACTTCCTCCGTAAACGTTTATAAGACGTTCTACATCACTAATTAGTGATCTAAAACATCTTATAATAGTGTACAAAGGTAGTACTTATGTAAATTACATTGTGGACCGAATATTGTGGCATGAGTTGCCACTTGCAGCAGGAATGTCCAAACGGGGCACTTAAACACCCGTATATTGTAGTTGTTGATATATTTTCTTATAAAACTCGGTCATAATTTATGGCATTTTGACTCGAGACAAAAGTTATAGGCCTTCTTTCGGGAGACTGCGATGTGCTATGCAGTTATCCCAACAATCTTGTTTATATTTCTGCATGAAATTATTGTTTTTGATCTTTGTTTTTATTTTCACATATGCTATGATTTGGTTCTTGCATCTTATGTAATCAACTTTACATGTGTTGTGCTTGAGGTATACTACCATGATGTTTGATGAAAACCAGAAGATTTGGCTCTCGTATTTGCCTGGTGAAAGAAAAAACAATCAAGTTTGTTTTAGGTATTCCAATATTTTTTGAAATAAAAAGCAGAAGCCTAAAATTCTAGATAGTACATGGAACTGCAAATTATAAGTTATAGACAATTACACATGTTCGAGAGCTGCGGAGGAGCGTCAACAATGGTGCGCAGATCAGGGTTCATTTCCCTCGTCGCCTCCAAATCAATGCTGAATCGTGTCCAAATCTGTTGATTCAGAGAACATCTACTCCAAATGTGTCGATTCAGAGAACATCTACTCTCTAGTGGTACAGATTGCACAGTTGGTGCAAGAGATGATGGATGGATCATCGCCCCTCGCCGCGGGCGTTTAGCTGGGAGAAGACCTGGCTGTCGGCGAGGTCGGTCATGCTCAGGCCCGTCTCGTCGGCGTCGTCCATCATGAGCAGGCTCGTCGACGAGGGCACCCAGCGCGGCACGACGACGTCGGCGGGGAGCTGCGTGGTGACGGCGCCGCTGTCCTCGAAGGCGTCCCTGTTGACGTGCGTCTCCTGCAGTTGGAGGCAGTACTCGAGGTTCCAGAGCACATCGCCCATGGAGGGGCGGTCGGCGCCGTAGTCGGCGAGGCACTTCTCGGCCGTCTCGGCGAACTTGCGCAGCGAGTTGTCGTTGACCTCGCCGGCGATCCTGGCGTCGGCGATCTTGTCGAGCTTGCCCTCGCCGTGCATCCTAACGGCCCACTCGGCGATGTTGATCTGGTCGCGGTCGAGGCTCTGGTCGATGACGGGGCGCGCGCAGAGCACCTCGAAGAGCACCACGCCGAAGGAGTAGACGTCGGAGCGGTCGGTGAGCTGCTGCGTCTTGAAGTACTCCGGGTCCAGGTACCCGAAGCTGCCCTTGACGGCCGTGCTGACGTGCGTCTCCCCCAGCGACGGCCCGATGCGCGACAGCCCGAAGTCGGCCACCTTGGCGATGATACCGCCGGTGGTGCTGCCGCCGTCGTCGGTCCCGAGGAGGATGTTGGTGGACTTGACGTCGCGGTGGATGATGTTCTCGGAGTAGCCGCAGTGCAGGTAGTGCAGGCCTCTGGCGGCGCCGATGCAGATCTCGAGCCGCTGCTTCCAGGAGAGCGCCGGCTCGTCGGAGCCGTAGAGGTGGCTCCGGAGCGTGCCCTTCTCCATGTACTCGTACACCAGGATCATCTCCGCCTGCTCGTTGCAGTAGCCGATGAGCCCCACCAGGTGGCGGTGCCGGATGCCGGACAGCACCACGATCTCCGTGTGGAACTCCGGCAGGCCCTGCTTGGAGGCCCGCATGGCGCGCTTCACGGCCACGGGCGTGCCGTCGGCCAGCGCGCCCTTGTACACGTTGCCGAAGCCGCCGACGCCGATGAGGTTGCGGTCGTGGAAGTTGTCCGTGGCGGCCTTGACCTCCGCCAGCGGGATGTGCAGCTTGGTGCTCACCCTCTGCATCCTGGCGGTCGTGCCCTCGCTCGACCGGTTCGTCGACTCGTCGGCCCAGCCGGAGATGCCTTCCTGCGTGTACGGCGACCACGGAAGCTGCGTGCTCTCCTTGTCCTCCGTCGACGCCGGCGGCGCCACGTGCCTCCGCTTCCTCCGCTTCCTCCGCCGCACGACGAAAAAGCAGAGCACGGCGCACGCAAGAACGGCGGCGCCGAGCACCGTCGCGAGCACGATGATGATGATCCTCTTCGTCCGGCCGCTTGGCCCCGGCGAGCTCAGATTGGCGGACTGCAGCTTCATGATCTCCAGCCCGTTCAGTATGCCTCCTCCGCTGCTTTTCGGCGACCAGCCGATGCTGACGGTGAGGTTCCCGGCGGTCGGCGCCCTTGCCGCGTAGTCCATGTAAAAGGCCTCGTTCGGCTGCTTCGCCCGGGCATTCGGCGTGAGGTCTAGAGTGCCAAGGGCGTGCGCGACGTAGACGTTGAAGACGATGCCGACGCCGACGACGGAGCTGACCACCTCGTAGTCGCAGAAGTGGAGGCGGACGAGGTAGCGGGACCCTGGGTCCGCCGGGAACGCCCACGTGACGTTGAAGTTGAGCCCCGGCGTTGTCTTCAGCAGGAGGTCCGTCACGTTCGCCGCGCGCTGCGTCTGGTACACCACGTCCGGCGCCACCTCCCGTGTGTATCCGTTGGGCGGGGCGTAGATGATCGGGCTGGAGGTTTTGTTCAACCCCGACTGCCCGGGCGCGCCGAAGAGGTAGGGGTCGTCGGGAAGCCACGTCCGCCACAGCGTGTCGTTCTCCTTGGGCCCGCCGACGTTGAGGCGGTACACCGTCTCCAGCGCGTCCTTCTGCCACCGGGCCGGGTCATCGCTCCCCACGGGGTCCACCGGCGTCGCCGTGTTGTTCCACAGCAGCACCGGCGGGGCCGGGAAGAGCTCGACGGCGTTGACGAACGCGGAGGAGCCGGCATCCGGGGAGAACTTGACGGTGAAATCGCCGCCGGAAACGCCGCGCGGCAAGAAGAACTCCTTGACGACGCCGGCGGCCGGCGGGGAGAAGGAGGTCAACAGGGCGTAGGCGTCGAGGACCGAGACGGTGAAGCGCGCGGAGGAGAGGCTGGCGACGGACGGGAAGAAGTGGAGACGCAGGACGAAGAAGGACGGCGCGTCCGGCGCGGCGGAGGACGCCGGGTAGCGGAGCTGGTAGGAGAAGTCGGAGCTGTCGGCGCGCGCGGCGGCGTAGAGAGGGTTGGAGGCCGCGCTGGAGCCGGCGCCGGCGGACACCGCCGGGGCACGCCCGTGCGAGAGGAAGCCATCGTCCGGCACGAAGGTGCGCGCGGGGTTGTCGGACGGGAAGGAGACGTTGGCGGTTGCGCCGCACGCGAGGAAGATCTTGAAGTCCAGGGAGAAGGCGGCGAGGGCGGTGTACGGGAGCACCGTGGCAAGGAGGAGGAGGAGGAGGAGGAGGGGTGGGACGTGGACGGCCATTCAGGTCAGGCGGTAGTGGAGGAGCCGTGGCCGGGCGTGCGGGTGGTGGTGGGAGATGAGGTGATCATGGGGATAACAACGAGTGCGGCGGGCGGTGGCGGTCGTGGTGGTGGAGGCAACACGGCGGGAAGGTGCGGAGTGGTGTGTTGACTCGGGCAGGGGGAACGTGGACTTGGACTTGGAATTGGCAGGCCAGGTGGGGCAGCGACAGGGACGGGATTGGGATGGGCCATGGCTCGCCCGTGTGTGTTTGGCAGCGCGTGCTGGACTGGAGTGATTGGGGCATTGGCTGGCCCATTGGAAAAACCGGTTAATTCCGACACTAGTCATCAAGTGGCACTCATTTTTGCTATAAAAATATATATCAAGTGGCACTCATTTATTCAGCTGAAAAGTACTCCTGCTACTTGTTTTCTGGATATTTTCTCCCTCCTGGATGATTGATTGCTCTACCACCGATGTTACTTGAAGGAAATGCTTGGCAAAATCAATCCATATTTTTCTGATGATATTTTTGTTTTTGTTTTTGACTGATCATCTACTAATATCTGCTGGAACGATAGAATCTGTAGTGTCTGTTTTACAGTGTTCCCACGGAGAGCAAAGCCAAAAACACAAAAACGAAATGTTTGATGGTGATCAAGAAGCAAACAACGCAGACTGTCGCGGAGCGTGCGACTCATCGTGCCGCCTCCGGAAACCGCGACTAAACACAAACAGTGGCGCCGCGGTATGATTGACGGTCTTCGACTCGCTTCCCCTTCTAGTTGTCGTTCATCAGTTGGTTCCGATGAGCCTTGTATCACATTTTCTTTCCATTTTTGGGCACGTTTGTGTTGTCGTCTAGTATGTCCATTATTTGATTTCCCTGCACTTGGACTTGTTATGTGAGCATGATGGTTGCTTTTTTCATAAAGTGGATCGCAAGTGTGTAGTATAAATATAAAGCAAAATGAAATGCCCCTAAAGTGGCAACACATATATTTTTTAGGAGTAAATTCCATTTTTTACCCCTTATTTTAAACTTTGTGACACATTTTACCCTATTCTGAGAAAATTCTCAGTTTATACCCCAATTGATCAAAAGTGTGCCACATTTTACCCCATTGTGTTTTCCTCCCATTTTTTGTTGAGTAGGCGTGTCATGTAGGCCAGTTTTTCTTTTTTCCCTCTCGCATGGCGTCTGGTTTATTACCTATGCGATTTTCTCTCTCTGATTTTACCTACTGCGGTCTCGGTTCATAAGAGTGGGTCCTACCAGTCAGGATGAGAGAAAAAATCGAAAAATATATGGCTGGGTCGGGTATCGAATCGAAGGTCTCCTTCTTCTGGCCATCTCGGTTACAATGCACTTGTGTCCAGTGAAAGATATAATGCTATATATTTATAATGACACCAAGCATTATATCCCTGACACGACGCGACACGCTACGTCGTTAGTGAAGGTGTTGAGCAGCCTTGTCATGTCCACACCGGCATCGACGGCTCCCGCTTTCTAGATCTGGGCCATCACTAGGCACGCCTCCGCCTTGGGGATGAGGAGGAGCGAGTGGACCTTCCTGGCGATGAGCAAGTGTGTGTTGATGAGGACAACGAGACGAGAGTGTTTGGTGGTCGCGAGGGGGCAAAGGCGACATAGGCGACGACGTCCAGGAAGGTGTCGGTGAGAGTGTTTGCTGGTCACGAGGTGAAGACGTTGTCATGTGTGCTTTAGCGGGGTGCGGGGAGGAGACGGAGAGGGTGCATGCCTAGCCGAGGTGAAGGAGCAAGAGGTCGTTGTCATCGGGTTGATGGCGAGGACGACGAGAGAGACGTGGGTGTCGGAGTCGACCAGGTACAAGTGGCTAATGTGAGGATGCTTGTTTGGAGGCGAATGGGGGAATGGCCCTATGGTTTGTTGATGCTTGCTCGCTAGCCGATCTCATGCTCTTTGCCAAGAGGAGGGGGGTGACTGGTGAGCAAGAGATAAAGCAATATTACTTGGGCAGATGCAAGCAACAGTAGCACTTATATAAGATAAATGGCATTATATCTTTTAAGGGACACAATTAAGTTGTAGGCGGGGTGATGTGTGTTAGTTGGCCAGAACTTAGCCAATATTTAGCTTCCAAAAGTGAGGTAAAGTACGTCACACAGCTTAAACTAGGGGGTGTGAATTGAAACTTATGACATATTTTATCCAAACACAAGAACTTAGCCAATATTTAGCATGTATCTTAATGCAATTATTAATTTTCAAAGCTTCTGCTAGTCAAATCTTGAATCATTTTGGTCTTTTACCGATTAACACATGCATGTCTTATACACCATCGAGGGCATACAAGATGTTTTATATCTTAATTGCACGATTCGTTGGCTGGGATTACTTTCAACCTACGACTCTCATGGATCAATAAACATTCCCCGTCCACAATCATGCTATTAATGAATGGATGTAAATTAAGCGAAAGAACTTGTCATGGGGTTATTCACTTATCAGGTCGAAACACCAACATGCATGGCGATCCCTGGCGTTTGGTTCTTTGCCACATCAGCGAGTCAACGGGCCAGCAGGTTGTGCGAGACAGGGACCAGACGCCAGGGTCCCTCGTGTTTGGCCCTTTGCCATATCATCCAACCAGTGGGCCAGAGGGTTGTGCGGGCCTGGAACCATATGACAGGGACCATTGTGTCTCCCATGTAAGCTGGACGTCAGAGATGTTGGCGTGACCAAAAAAGATCATATTCGGAATTCTTTTGCAATCGATATCAAATTAAGAACTTGTTAGCATAAAAGATTAAAACAGAAATTTTGTCTTGCATACTGGTTTCCATACGGGTACTAGATACCGAATCTAGGTTCTAGCACACGTGATCTGACCTATGTGACAGTTAAACATTTGAAATGAGAGAGCACGCTGCATGTGCAATCCAAAAGTTAACCAGATCTGATAATGTAAGGGCATCTCCAAAGCCGTCCCGAAAACCTCTCATAAACGTCTGAATCACGCGGTCTGGACCGCGGAAGCCATCCAACGCGGTCCTGTATTGTTCCGCGGGGCGGTCTGGACGTGATTTTTCCTGCAAACCGGAGACAACTGTGGGAGAGGTTTGCGGAAGTCCGGACCGCTACTTCGTCCAATTCTGACCGTCCCGGCCTATCAAAAAAAACACCGGCACTTCACCCGCCTTCCATCCTACGCGCCTCGTCGCTTGTCGTGCCGCATTCATGCCAGCCCAAAGCATGCAGCGGCCTTCATTGAAACCATGATTTGACCGGACGGGAAGACGACATAGACGGATGCGACCTCTTGGGCCTAGCCACTTCAATGCAGACGTAGCGTCCTGATGAACCAACTCCGACATCTGCATCGTATTGAAGCAGGGCTAACAGCCCTACTGCCTGGACGGGTTGTAGCTATTTTAGCCGCGCTCCTTCACCGTGGAGCAGAGCGACCTTCCTCCTCTCTCCCACCTTCCTGCGTCTTTCCATTCTGCCTCTTCTCCGAGCCAAGCCAGCGGTGATGTCGAAGTCCTAGTTCTCCATGTCGGCAGGTGGCCCTGATGGGAACTCGTCGTTTGGCAAATCTTGGCGCCGCCACCCTCGGTCACCGTGGCCATCTGCTTCCATGGCAGCGGGCTCCAAAGTCAAGGAGGAGTTAGTCATCTCCTTTGGCGACGAGGAGGACCAGTCGCAACAGCGCCACGCCTGTTGTTGGAGGTGGCCCTTCGTCCGTCGAATATAGATCATGACGGAGCGTTCTCTCCGTCGGATGGACCGGCGCCACCATCACCAGGGCGATTGAAGGACGAGCCAGCATCCCCGCTCTTGCGGGTGAAGGACGAGTCGGTGTCCCCACCGCGCAACTACGACCTCCACATCGGCGGCTGCATGAAGGACGGGCAGGGCAACCGCGACCTCCACATCGGCGGCCGTGTCAAGCCTAAGCCGTCGTCACCACCGCATAGCCGCTATGCGCGATCGATGAGCCATCATCGCCACCACCGCCGCCAGGTGGTGTTGCCTGCGATCGTGAAGGCGCTTGGAGGCATCCTCCATTACTTGGAAGGCGGAGGCTTCGGCAGTGCCTCCGGCTCTTGGGCCATGGTGTTCGAGGCCGAGCGCGTGGCATGGCAGCATGCGAGGTACGATCGGCACAATGTTGCTCGCCGCTTCGCGTTCGCGAAGACGGAAGTGGTGCCGGAATGGGTCCGCAATGACCCGAACCGCGCCACGACGCATGCTCTCGACCTCTCCATGACCACCACGAAGACGCCCGCCATGCGTCATCGCCGCCTTGACAGTGATCTTGGCAAGATTGGCGAGGAGTGGTTGCTTAGCGACTGCTCCGGCAACGTCAGTCGCGGCAAGGCCGCCACCAGGGCTTCGTAGGCCATGTCAGCAGTGGCCGCAGCGGTGATACGTCTCCGTCGTATCTATAATTTTTGATTGTTTCATGCCAACATTCGACAACTTAAATATACTTTTGGCAACATTTTATACTATTATTGGGACTAACATATTGATCCAGTGCCGAGTGCTAGTTCTTGTTTGTTGCATGTTTTTTGTTTCGCAGAAAATCCATATCAAACGAAGTCCAAATGCTATAAAAACTTACATAGATTTTTTTTGGAATATATATGATTTTTGAGAAAAAGAATCAACGCGAGACGATGCTCGAGGAGGTCACAAGCCTGCTAGGCGCGGCACACCGTCCTTGTTGCGCCTGGCAGGCTTGTGGCCACCCCTTAGGTCAATTGGAGCTGCCCGTTTGCTGCAAGGAATATATTTTTACAATAAAAATCCCCTCAAAATTTCATCCCAATCGGAGTTACGGATCTCTGGATATTTAAGAAACGGTGAAATGCCAGAATCTGGGAGCGCAGAAACATAAGGAAACAGAGAGAGAGAGATCCAATCTCGGAGGGGCTCTCGCCCCTCCGCTGCCATGGAGGCCATGTACCATAGGGGAAACCCTTCTCCCATCTAGGGGGAAGGTCAAGGAAGAATAAGAAGGAGGGGGGCTCTCTCCCCCTCTCTCCCGGTGGCGTCGGAACGCCGCCGGGGCCATCATCGTGACGGCGATCTACTCCAACAACTCCTTCATCTTCACCAACACCTCCATCACCTTCCCCATCTATATACAACGGTCCACTCTCCCGCAACCCGCTGTACCCTCTACTTGAATATGGTGCTTTGTGCTTCATATTATTATCCAATGATGTGTTGCCATCCTATGATGCCTGAGTAGATATTTGTTGTCCTATTTGTTGATTGATGATCATGATTGGTTTGAGTTGCATGTTTTATTATTGGTGTTGTCCTATGGTGCTCTCCATGTCACGCAAGCATGAGGGATCCTCGTTGTAGGGTGTTGCAATGTGTTCATGATTTGCCTATGGTGGGTTGCTTGAGTGATAGAAGCATAAACCCGAGTAGGTGGGTTGTTGCATATGGGATTAAAGAGGACTTGATACCTTATAATGCTATAGTTGGGTTTTACCTTAATGATCTTTAGTAGTTGCAGATGCTTGCTAGATTTCCAATCATAAGTGCATATGATCCAAGTAGAGAAAGTATGTTAGCTTATGTCTCTCCCTCATATAAAATTGCAATAATGATGACCGGTCTAGTTATTGATTACCTAGGGACAATTCTGCAACTCCTACCACCACTTTTCCACAGTCGTTAAACTAACTTAGTTGTTTATTTATCTTAGCAGCCCCTAGTTTTTATTTACGTGCTCTTTATTATCTTGCAAACCTACCCCATTACACCTACAAAGTATTTCTAGTTTCGTATTTGTTCTAGGTAAAGCGAGCGTTAAGCGTGTGTAGAGTTGTATCGGTGGTCGATAGAACTTGAGGGAATATTTTTTCTACCTTTAGATCCTCGTTGGGTTTGACACTCTTACTTAGCGAAAGAGTCTACAATTGATCCCCTATACTTGTGGGTTATCAAGACCTTTTTCTAGCGCCATTGCCGGGGAGCAATAGCGTGGGGTGAATATTCTCGTGTGTGCTTGTTTGCTTTATCACTAAGTAATTTTTATTTTTCTGTTATTAACTTGTTTTCTATCTTTATATATGGGTAGGAAACACAAAATACAAAAAAATAGATGTACTTGCTGCTCCAAAAGTTGAGGAACCACTAGTGTTCCGTACCACCGAAGAATATTACTTGGGTCATCTTCGATCCACTTGTGCTCGTGCTGAAAACCAAACTAGCTTAGTTGAGGGAAAATCATTAAATGAACATGCTCATTATGTGCGACACCGCATATCTCAAAAAGGGAAACTCTTGTGGCATCAAATTAATACTTTGTGTTGCTATGCTTGGAATCTATGTGAAATTTATGATTTTACTTGTTGTTCTAAAGAAGCTAAAAAACACCTTACCTACCAATCTGTGTTTAATGATAATGAAATATTACGCTCTTACGCCAAGGAGGCCTATTGCTACAATGATGTTGAACAAATTGAAGAATTTGTTGCTTTTAAGGGTGCCTATGAAATTGCTTCTTTCATTGAAAAGTATGATGCTACTCTTTACGAATCTGAAAATTTTGCCATACTTAAATATTGCTATGAAAACTATGCTTCTTATGCTTATGTTAAAGAGTTTATTGAAAGAATGACCGCTGCCTTGGAAGAGATTAAAATTTTGCAGGAATCTATGGAAGAAGAAATTGCTGAGACTATGAGCTCATTAGATGAAAAATACGAGGAGGAGAGTGAAGAACAAAAGGAGGAAGAGCGGATTAGCTACCTGTGCCCACCTTCTAATGAGAGTAACTCTTCAACTCATACATTGTTTAATTTCCCTTCATGCTTACCGACGGATGAATGCTATGATGATTGCTATGATCCCTTGGATTCTTTTGAAATATCCCTTTTTGATGAACTTGATGCTTGCTATTCTTGTGGCCATGATGTCAATATGAATTATGCTTATGAAGATGAACTTCCTATAGTTGCTTATGTTAAGCATGAAATTGTTGCTATTGCACCCACACATGGTAGTCCTATTATCTTTTTGAATTCTCCCAACTACACTATATCGGAGAAGTTTGCATGGTTGCCTTTTACTATAACACATGATAATTTTGATAGATATAATATGCATGTGCTTGCTGCTCGTACTTGTAATTATTAAGAGAGAGGAACTACATAGCTGCCTCTCTATGTTTCCAATACGATAAAATTGCAAGAAACTACATATGCTATGCATTGGCCTTTACTTGGTGTGAATGAATTGTTCTTGAATGTCATGCCAATGCATAGGAGGAGAGTTAGACTTCATTGTTGCATGATTTATATCACTCTGTGCTCAATAATAAATTACAAATCATTTTTAATTAAAATTGGCTTTGATATACCTTGGGATCCGAGTGTATCCATTACTTGAGCACTATATGCCTAGCTTAATGTCTTTAAAGAAAGCGCTGCCAGGGAGACAACCCCGAAGTTTTAGAGAGTGATTTTATTCTGTTGTGTGCTTTTAAAATAGTTCAAAAACAAAAAAATAAAGAGGGGAACCTAAAACTTTTTCAAAAATAAAAGTGAAAGTGAGAAAGACGAGCAACGTTGAAGTGGGGGCTAGCCTTGAACTTTGTTCATGCCCATGGAAACTTTATGAATCTTGATTACAGAAACTTTTCAACAAAAATAATTATCCCCTTGTAAAAATCCATTGTATTATAAAAATAATGTGTCAAGAATTACATTTAGGATGTTTAAATTGCTTGTTTGATATGTGATGTGTAAAAACTGAAACTTTTTCTATATTTTACTGGACCGTGCAAAAATCCTGAAATTTTTAAACAATATTGTTATATAAATTCTTGACCACTTCTTAATTTTTCAGAATTTTTATAGTTACAGAAGTATGGTGAATTTTCAGATTACTAAAGACTGTCCTGTTTTTGACAGATTCTGTTTTTGATGCATTGTTTTGCTTGTAATTATGAAACTATCGATTGTATCAGTGGTATAAGCCATGGAAAAGTTATATTACGGTAGCTACAATGTAAAAAAAATATGAATTGGTTGGCAAAAGTACTTAAAGTGGTGATTTGTTTTATTATACTAACGGATCTCACGAGGGTTTTGTTAAGTTTTGTGTGATTTAAGTTTTCAAGTTTTGGGTGAGATCACGATGGATGAAGGAATAAGGAGTGGAAAGAGACTAAGCTTGGGGATGCTCGAGGCACCCCAAGGTAATATTCAAGGACTCCCAAGAAACTAAGCTTGGGGATGCCCCGGAAGGCATCCCCTCTTTCTTCCAACAACCATCGGTAATTTTACTTGGAGCTATATTTTTATTCTTCACATGATATGCGTAAATCTTGGAGCGTCATGTGCTTTTTATTTTTATTTTAATAATGCACCATGCTGGTATGAGATAGTCCTTGGTCGATTTATAGAAGGCTCTTTGCACCTCACTTATATCTTTTGAGTATGGCTTTATAGAATGCTTCATGTGCTTCATTTATATCATTTGAAGTTTGTTTTGCCTGTTTCTCTACACATAGAAAACCGCCATTTGTAGAATGCTATTTTGCTTCACTTATATTTGTTAGAGTGTGGGCATATCTTTTGTAGAAAGAATTAAACTCGCATGCTTCACTTATATCTATTTAGAGAGTTAACGTGAGTTGGTCATTCACATGGTTAGTCATAAAATCCTACATAAAACTTGTAGATCACTGAATATGATGTGTTTGATTCCTTGCAATAGTTTTGCGAAATAAAGATGGTGATATTAGAGTCATGCTAGTTAGTAATTGTGGATTGGTAGAAATACCCGTGTAAAGGTTTGTGATTCACGTAGCATGCACGTATGGTGAACCGTTATGTAAGGAAGTCGGATCATGATTTGTTTATTGATTGTCAACCTTTGTGTGAGGGTCGGGAGCGCGTGATGGTTAACTCATACCAACCTCTCCCCTAGGAGCATGCGTCTAATACTTTACTTCGATAACTAATAGACTTTTGCAATAAGTATGTGAGTTCTTGATGACTAATGTTGAGTCCATGGATTATACGCACTATCACCCTTCCACCTTTGCTAGCCTCTCTAGTACCGCACAACTTTCGCCGGTGCAATAAACCTACCTTCCTCAAAACAACCACCATATACCTTCCTCAAAACAGCCACCATATACCTTCCTCAAAACAGCCACCATACCCACCTATTATGGCATTTCCATAGCCTTTCCGAGATATATTGCCATGCAACTTCCACCGTTTCCTTTTGTTATGACACGCACCATCATTTTCATATTGCTTTGCATGATCGTAGATAGCTAGCATGATGTTTTCATGGCTTGTCCATTTTTGATGTCATTTGCTATGCTAGATCATTGCATATCCCGGTACACCGCCGGAGGCATTCATATAGAGTCATATTTTGTTCTAGGTTTCAAGTTGTAATTTTCTTTTGAGATGTAAGTAAATAAAAGTGTGATGATTATCCTTATTAGAGCATGTCCCATGTGAGGAAAGGATGATGGAAGCTATGATTCTCTCACAAGTGGGGATGATATTCTAGACTTTATGAAAAATAAAAGAGGCCAGCGAAGCCCAAATTCAAAAATGATGAACAAAAGAGGCCTTAGATGCCCACCAAAAAATAGATTAGAGAAAAGAGAGAAGGGACATTGCTACTATCTTTTTCCACACTTGTGCTCAAAGTAGCACCATGATCTTCATAATAGAGAGTTGCCTATTTTGTCACTTTCATATAACTAGTAGAATTTTTCATAATGATGCACGTCCACTTAGTTTCTTTTTGAGCTTTCATACACTTATAACTCTAGTGCATTCGTTGCATGGCAATCCCTACTCACTCACATTGATATCTATTAATGGGCATCTCCATAGCCCATTGATACGCCTAGTTGATGTGAGTCTATCTTCTCCTTTTTCCTTTACAACCTCCACCACATTCTATTCCACCTATAGTGTTATATCCATGGCTCATGATCATTTATTGTGTGAGGGTTGAAAAGGTTTGAGAAAATAAAAGGTGTGAAACAATTCCTTGACTTGTCATCGGGGTTGTGCATGATATAAATACTTTGTGTGGGGAAGATGGAGCATAGCCAGACCATATGATATTGTAGGGATAACTTTCTTTTGCCATTATATTTTGAAGAGATACAATTGCTTTATTAGTATGCTTGAAGTATTATTGTCTTATTGTCAAATGATAGAATATTGCTTTGAATCACTCGTGTCTTAATATTCATGCCATGATTAGATTATATGAACAAGATTATGCTAGGTAGCATTCCACATCAAAAGCTATCTTTTTTACCATTTACCTACTCGAGGACGAGCGGGAATTAATCTTCGGGATGCTGATACGTCTCCGATGTATCTATAATTTTTGATTGTTTCATGCCAATATGCTACAACTTTCATATACTTTTGGCAACTTTTTATACTATGTTTGGGACTAACATATTGATCCAGTGCCCAGTGTCAGTTCCTGTTTGTTGCATGTTTTTTATTTTGCAGAAAATCCATATCAAACGAAGTCCAAATGCGATAAAAACTTACGTAGATTTTTTTTGGAATATATGTGATTTTCGGGAAAAAGAATCAACACAAGACGATGCCCGAGGAGATCACAAGCCTGCTAGGCGCGGCCCACCCCTGGTCGCGCCTGACAGGCTTGTGGACACTCCTTAGGTCGGCTGGAGCTGCCCTTTTTCCGCAAGGAAGATATTTTTATAATAAAAATCCCCTCAGAATTCCAGCCTGATCGGAGTTACGGGTCTCCGGATATTTAAGAAACGGGAAAAGGTCGGAATCTGGGAGCGCAGAAACAGAAGGAAACAGAGAGAGATCCAATCTCGGAGGGGCTCTCGCCCCTCCGCCGCCATGGAGGCCATGGACGAGAGGGGAAACCCTTCTCCCATCTATGGGGAAGATCAAGGAAGAATAAGAAGTAGGGGGTCTCTCTCCCCCTCTCTCCGGGTGGCGTCGGAACGCCACCAGGGCCATCATCGTGACGACGATCTACTCCAACAACTTCGTCATCTTCACCAACACCTTCATCACCTTCCCCCATCTAGCTACAGCGGTCCACTCTCCCGCAACCCGTTGTACCCTCTACTTGAACATGGTGCTTTATGCTTCATATTATTATCCAATGATGTGTTGCCATCCTATGATGCGTGAGTAGATTTTTGTTGTCCTATTGGTTGATTGATGATCATGATTGGTTTGAGTTGCATGTTTTATAATTGGTGTTGTCTTATGGTGCTCTTCGTGTCGCGCAAGCGTGAGGGATCCTCATTGTAGGGTGTTGCAATGTGTTCATGATTTGCCTATGGTGGGTCGCTTGAGTGACAGAAGCATAAACCCGAGTAGGCGGGTTGTTGCATATGGGAGTAAAGAGGACTTGATACCTTATAATGCTATGGTTGGGTTTTACCTTAATGATCTTTAGTAGTTGCGGATGCTTACTAGAGTTCCAATCATAAGTTCATATGATCCAAGTAGAGAAAGTATGCTAGCTTATGCCTATCCCTCATAAAAAATTGCAATAATGATGATCAGTCTAGTTACTGATTGCCTAGGGACAATTCCGCAACTCCTACCACCACTTTTCCACACTTGTTAAACTAACTTAGTTGTTCCTTTATCTTAGCAGCCCCTAGTTTTTATTTATGTGCTCTTTATTATCTTGCAAACCTATCCCGTTACACCTACAAAGTACTTCTAGTTTCATACTTGTTCTAGGTAAAGCGAACGTTAAGCGTGCATAGTGTTGTATCGGTGGTCGATAGAACTTGAGGGAATATGTGTTCTACCTTTTGCTCCTCGTTGGGTTTGACACTCTTACTTATCGAAAGAGGCTACAACTGATCTCCTATACTTGCGGGTTATCAAGAAGCGGCATTCCACACAGTGCGGCAGGAGACAGAGTGGCTCATCCGCAAGCGTCAGGCAACCCTCGGAGAAGGCTGCCGCGTCCCTACTATGTCGTTCCACCACTGGAGGGACCGCTACGACGATGATGACATTGACAGAATTGGCAGCGCGGTAGGGCAGGTCATCCACACGTACGAGGTGGTTGTCCGGTATAGGGTTTAGGTTTCTTTCTAGTGTTTTAGTTAAACGGTCGAAATATCGACCTTTTTATGTAAATTATATCCAAACTTGAAGGAAATCTACCCGGTTTCATCGAATTTTGCCCGGTTGGATTGGGTTGTGGTCAAAATATATGCGGCTATGGTTGGATGCAGTCCTCCCGCATCTGTCCGCAGACTGTTCTCCTTTGTGTGTGGATGGACGTGGGAGGAAATTTGCCAGTTTTCGTTTGAGATTCCCTAAGAGCATCTAAGGACTTGGCAAATCTACCCCCCTATACGCCCGCGCGTGCGTCCATGGACATTGAGTGATCACACCTCAAATTTGCTACTCTACACCCGAGTCTCTCATATCCCCCCCCCCAAATCCATACAATGCATGAAAAAGAAATCCACCTACTACATACTATGTACTACCCTAGATAAGCTTTGTCGTCGAAGATGTCCATGACGTCGGTGCCGAGCGCCGGCTGGACGTGCGCGTAGGAGGGCCCTGGCTCCTCCTCCACCACCTCGTCCATGTAGGCGAGCATCTCCTCCTAAGCAGCAGCATGCTCTGCCTCCATCTCGTGTTGATGATGGCATCTGGCCTCTGCATCCGACTACGAGCGGAAGGAATCGTGGATGGCATGGTGCTCTGCTTGCAGATCCGCGTCCTCACATCATCATCCTTCTCCAGGTCCTTCTCCGGATCCTCCGCATCCAGAGGTAGTCCCGCGACGATCCGAGCGTCACACCTTGCTTGGATATGCTCAAGGAGCTCCAGCCGACGCTCCATCGTTAGATATGCCCAGTAGCACGGGGGCATGGCTACTACTAGTGGCAGACAACGAGTGGAAAGTGTCCGCGATGGTGCACGGGAGGGAGGAAATGTGGAAGGTAGAGCTTTGGTGTCGACGATTGGCTTAAATAGTTGGGCAAGGCACTATGCAGCCCACTGGAGCGGCGCCATGTGGCACCATTGGTCCGACAGAGGAGGCGAGCTTCCAACCGTCGGGTTTCGAAGTATTTTCTGCTACCTATTGAGCATGCGTTGGTTTTCCCTTGAAGAGGAAAGGGTGATGCAACGAAGTAGATAAGTATTTCCCTCAGTTGTTGAGAACCAAGGTATCAATCCAGTGGGAGGAACAAGCAAGTCACCAATGGTTGCACCTACACAGACAATCAAACTCTTGCACCCAACGCTATAAAGGGGTTGTCAATCCCTCCATGATTATTTGCAAGGATTAGATCTAAAAGGGATAGATGTAAACGAGTGCAGAAAGTAAAAGATAAATAAATTGCAGCAAGTATAGATCTGAAAACATATGATGGAAAATAGACCCGAGGCCATAGGTTTCACTAGAGGCCTCTTTCTTGAAGGAAAATATCATGGTGGGTAAACAAATTACTGTCAAGCAATTGATAGAAAAGCGAATAATCATGTAGTTATCCAAGGCAATGATCATGCATATAGGCATCACGTCCATGACAAGTAGACCAAAACGATTCTGCACCTACTATTATTACTCCACACATCCACCGACTCCTACCTGCATTTAGAGTATTAAGTTCATGAAGAACAGAGTAATGCATTAAGAAAGATGACATGATGTAGAGGGATAAAAGCAAGAAATATGATGAAAACCCCATCTTGTTACCCTTGATGGAAACAATCCAATACATGCCTTGCTACCCCTACTATGTCACTGGGTGAGGACACCGCAAGATTGAACCCAAAACCAAGAACTTCTCCCATCGCAAGATTTACCAATCTAGTTGGCCAAACCAAACCAATAACTCGAAGAGACTTGCAAGGATATGAAATCATGCATATAAGAAATCAGAGGAGATTCAAATAAGATTCATGGATAATTTGAACATAAACTCACAATTCATCGGATCTTGACAAACACACCACAAAAGAGGATTACATCGGATAGATCTCCATGAAGTTCATGAAGAACATGGTATTGAAGATAAAAGAGAGAGAAGAAGCCATCTAGCTGCTAGCTATGGACCCGTAGGTCTGTGGTGGAATACTCACACATCATCGGAGGGGCAATGGAGTTGATGTATATGCCTCCGTGATCGAAACCCCCTCCGACAGAGAAAAAGTATTTTCGTGGCTCGTTTCAATGTTGGGGGAATATTTGGGTATTTATAGGCCGGAGAACAGGGTTAGGAGACCTGCCAGGGAACGACAAGCCTGCTAGGCACGGTGAGGGGGGCCCATGCCTAGCAGACTTGTGGCGCCTTGGCACCTCCCCTAACGTGCACTCCAAGCTTGATCGACTTATTTTCTTTCAGAAAAATTCCTTCTAAAGGTTTTATTTTGTTTGGACTCCATTTAATATTCCATATCTGTAAAACTCAAAAATAAGGAAAAAACAGAAACTAGCACTTGGCTCTAGATTAATAGGTTAGTCCCAAAAATAATATAAAATAGCATATTAATGCATATAAAACATCCAAAACAGATAATATAATAGCATGTCACCATCAAAAATTATAGATGCGTTGGAGACGTATCAGCATCCCCAAGCTTAATTCCTGTTCGTCCTCGAGTAGGTAAATGATAAAAACAGAATTTTTGATGTGGAGTGCTACCTAACATATTTATCCAAGTAATATTATTTATTGTGGCATGAATATTCAGATCCGTAAAACTCAAAACAAAAGCTTAATATTGATATAAAACAATAACATTTCAAGCATACTAGCAAAGCAATTGTATCTCTTCAAAATATAATGGGCAAAAGGAAGTTATCCCTACAATATCATATGGTCTGGCTATGCTCCATCTTCCCCACACAAAGTATTTATATCATGCACAACCCCGATGGAAAGTCAAGCAATTGTTTTCACACCTTTATTTTATCAAACTTTTTCAACTCTCACGCAATACATGAGCGCGAGCCATGGATATAGCACTATAGCTGGAATCTAATATGGTGGAGGTTGTCAAGGAAAGGGAGAAGATAGTCTCACATCAACTAGGCGTATCAACGGCCTATGGAGATGCCCATCAATAGACATCAATGTGAGTGAGTAGGGATTGGCATGAAACGGATGTACTAGAGATATAAGTGTATGAAAGCTCAAAAGGAAACTAAGTGGACGTGCATCATGAAGAAAAATTCCACTAGCTATACGAAAGTGACAACATAGGAGACTCTCTATTATGAGGATCATGGTGCTACTTTGAAGCACAAGTGTGGAAAGAGGTATTAGAAATGTCCCTTCTCTCTTTTCTATCATTTTTTTCATTTTTTATGTGGGCATCTAAGGCCTCTTTTATTAAATTTTTTATTTGGGCTTCGCTGGCCTGTTTTATTTTTTTCATAAGGTCCGGAATCTCATCCCCACTTGTGAGGGAATCATAGCTTCCATCATCCTTTCCTCACATGGGACATGCTCTATTAATGATTTTCATCACACTTTTATGTACTTACAACTCGATACCTATGACAAGATATGACTCTATATGCAATATGGAAGTGATGGTGCATGTCATAAAAGGAAACAGTGGAAGTTGCATTGCAATATATCTCGGAATGGCTATGGAAATGCAATAATAGGTAGGTATGGTGGCTGTTTGAGGAAGGTATATGGTGGATGTTTTGAAGAAGGTATATGGTATACCGCCAAAAGTTGCACGGTAATAGAGAGGCTAGCAAAAGTGAAAGGATGAGAGTGTTTATAATCCATGGACTCAACATTAGTAATAAAGAACTCACATACTTATTGCAAAAGTCTATTAGTCGTTGAAGAAAAGCATTAAACGCATGCTCCTAGGGGGGAGGTTGGTAGGAATTAACCATCGCGCGCCCTCGACCCTCACACAAAGGCCAACAATCTATAAACAAGTCATGCTCCGACTTCCTTACATAACGGTTCACCATGTTAGAGTATTACATATATAGCCATGTAACCTTTTCGTATTTACCCCATTGTATAAGGGGTTTCCTGCATATATTCCACACCTATACATGTATATATATTGGCCTTTGGCCTCCTGGAAATACAAGTTGCATATTCCCTAACATGGTATTAGAGCTTAGGTTCTTTTTTTCGCACGCGCAACTCATGCTCCTCCCGATCCAATCTCCTCCTGCGCCGGCGGCTTCCTTTGTTCTCCGTTGATGATCGTTGTGTCTCTCCCGATGATCTGCTCAATCCCGTGCTTGAGTCAGCCTCCTCCTGCTGCTGTACTCGATATCTGTAGCCCGTCCCAGACAAGCTGCTGGATCGCGTCGCCACTTGCCACCGTCGCCAGCAGATCGACTCGCATCGCCAGCGCCCCCAGATCGAATCGCCCGCCAGCGCCCGAGTCGTCTTGCTATTTCCCAAGCGCGTCGCCCCTCCTCGTCAGCCGCTTCGTCCGCTGTAGTGCCCGTCCGCTGCGGGGCTCTTTCCGCCTGCTGCTCAACCCGCTGCTCCTGGATGCTCCCCACCCGCCGCCAGGATCGCCCCGCCACCAACCCCTCCCATGTGGCATGGTATGTCGTCTTCGTCGCTCTCTCTATGGCCTTAAGCAAGCCCCTCACGCCTGGTTTGAGCATTTTGCCTCTATGGTGACCGCCGCTGGTTTTTCAACGAGTGCTCATGATCCAGCGTTGTTTGTCCACCTTTCACCTCGTGGATGGACTCTCCTTCTTCTATATGTTGATGACATGATCATCACTGGTGATGACCCCGAGTATATTACCTTTCTAAAGGCCCGTCTTAGTGAGCAGTTTCTTATGTCTGATCTTGGACCTCTTCGCTACTTTCTTG
Source organism: Hordeum marinum (assembly GCA_022496015.1). Taxonomy (NCBI): domain Eukaryota; kingdom Viridiplantae; phylum Streptophyta; class Magnoliopsida; order Poales; family Poaceae; genus Hordeum; species Hordeum marinum. The sequence continues at coordinate 493,043,332 of CM039675.1, forward strand.
GGATTGAAGACTCTTTTACCTCTGATGGATTTTTTATATCTCAAGAAAAGTATATACATGGTCTTCTTGCTTGTGCTGCTCTTACTGATGAGCGCACTGTTGGGATTCCCATGGAGCTCAATGTTCACCTTCATGATACTGATGGTGACCCCTTGCCTGATACGACGCGTTATCGTCATCTTGTTGGGAGTCTTCTCTATCTAGCTGTCACTCGTCCGGATATCTCTGTTGGAAATATGCCCTGGAGGTAATAAATAAAGTGTTTATTATTATATTTCCTTGTTCATGATAATCATTTATTATCCATGCTATAATTGTATTGATTGGAAACACATTACATGTGTGGATAAATAGACAACACTTTGTCCCTAGTATGTCTCTAGTGAACTAGCTCGTTGGTCAAAGATGGTCAAGGTTTCCTAGCCATTGACATGTGATGTCGTTTGATAACGATATCACATCATTAGAAGAATGATGTGATGGACAAGACCCAAACAACAAACGTAGCATATGATCGTGGCAGTTTATTGCTACTATTTTCTGCATGTCAAGTATATGTTTCTATGACCATGAGATCATGCAACTCACGGACACCGGAAGAGTGCCTTGTGTGTATCAAACATCGCAACATAACTGGGTGACTATAAAGGTGCTCTACAGATATCTCTGAGGGTGTGTGTTGGGTTGGCATGGATCAAGACTGGGATTTGTTACTCCATGCGACGGAAAGGTATCTCAAGGCCCACTCGGTAATACAACATCACAATAAGACTTGCAAGCAATGTGACTAAGTGTTAGTCACGGGATCTTGTATTACGGAACGAGTAAAGAGACTTGATGGTAACAAGGTTGAACTAGGTATGGAGATACCGACGATCGAATCTCGGGCAAGTAACATACCGAAGAACAAAGGGAACATCATACGGGATTAACTGAATCCTTGACACAGAGGTTCGACCGATAAAGATCTTTGTAGAATATGTAAGAACCAATATGGACATCCAGGTTCCTCTATTGGTTATTGACCATAGAGGTGTCTTGGTCATGTCTACATAGTTCTCGAACCCGCAGGGTCTGCACACTTAAGGTTTGGTGACATTTCGGTAGTATCGAGTTATGTATGGTGGTGACCTAAGGTTCTTCGGAGTCCTGGATGAGATCCTGGAGGTCACGAGGAGCTCTGGAATGGTTCGGAGGTAAAGATTGATATATAGGAAGTCCTATTTTGGTCGCCGGAAAGGTTTCGGGCTCATCGGTAGTGTACCGGGAGTACCGGTAGTGTACCGGGAGACCATCGGGAGGGGTATTTCGACCCAAGAGGCTACATGGGCTGTGGGACGATGAATATGAGCCCTTAGTGGGCTAGTGGAAGTACCACACAAGGCCCATGCGGCTGGGAAGAAGACGCCAAAAGGAAAAAAGGTGGAAAAAGGCAAAAAAGGCTAAGATAAGGAAGGACTCCTAATCCTACTAGGAGTGGAGGAGGAGGACTCCTCCCTCTTGGTTCGGCCGAAGCCTAGGGATGGCTCCTTGAGGACCAAGCCTCCTCCTCCTCTCCTCCTATATATACTAGAGGTTTTAGGGTTTTGGCGATTTTCAACCACGTTCTACCCGTTCCTCCAGTGCATAGTTTCTCCTCTAGATCGGATTTCTGCAGTGCTTAGGCGAAGCCCTACCGGAATAGCTCCACCACCATCGCCGGAGCACTGTCACGCTGCCAGAGAACTCTTCTACCTCTCCGCTCCCTCTTGCTGGATCAAGAAGGTGGAGATCGTCATCAAGCTGTACGTGTGCTGAACGTGGAGGTGCCGTCCGTTCGGTGCTAGATTGGGACGGATCGTGATTGGATCGCTGGACGCTCGGCGATTTGGATCGCGAAGATGTTCGACTACACCAACCGTGTTTCTTAACGCTTCCCTCTTAGCGATCTACAAGGGTACGTAGATCCACTCTCCCTCTCATAGATGATCATCACCATGGATAGGTCTTGTGTGAACATAGGAATTTTTTTGTTTCCCATGCGACGTTCCCCAGCAGTGGCATCATGAGCTAGGTCTATGTGTAGATGAGATCTCGAGTAGAACACAAAGAGTTTGTGGGCATTGATGCTTAGATTGCTTCCTCTCTTGGTCGTGTTTTGGTTTAGCGGTATTGTGCGATGAAGCGGCCCGGACCAACCTTACTCGTACGCTTACGAGAGACCGGTTCCATCGACTGACATGTAATTGCGTTGCACAAAGATGGCTGGCGGGTGTCTGTTTCTCCTACTTTAGTTGGATCGGATTCGACTAAGGCGGTTCTTGAGAAGCTTGAAAAGAAACTTATGTATCACCGTTGTGGTTTATGCGTAGGTGAGAATTGTTCTTGCTAGATACCCGTAGCAGCCACGTAAAACATGCAACAACAATTAAAGGACGTCTAACTTGTTTTTGCAGGGTATGTTGTGATGTGATATGGCCAATTACATGATGTGATATATGTGATGTATGAGATGATCATGTGTTGTATAGGATATCACGACTTGCATGTCGATGAGTACGGCAACCGGCAGGAGCCATCGGGTTGTCTTTAATTATTGTATGACCTGCGTGTCAATCATTAAGTGCTATGTAATGTTTTACTTTATCGCTAAACGGTAGCAATAGTAGTACAAGCATGATGGGCGCGACAACCCCGATGGAGACACATTGATGGAGATCAAGATGATGGCGATCATGGTGTCGTGCCGGTGACGATGGAGATCATGCCGGTGCTTTCAAGATGGAGATCAAAAGCACAAGTTCATGGCCATATCATGTCACTTATGATTTGCATGTGATGTTAATCCTTTTATGCACCTTGTTTTTCTTAGGACGACGGTAGCATTATAAGGTGATCCATCACTTAAATTTCAAGATGGATTGTGTTCTCCCCGAGTGTGCACCGTTGCGAAAGTTCGTCGTGTCGAGACACCACGTGATGATCGGGTGTCATAGACTCTACGTTCACATACAACGGGTGCAAGCCAGTGTTGCACATGCAGAACACTCGGGTTAAACTTGATGAGCCTAGCATGTACAGACATGGCCTTGGAACACAAGAGACCAAAAGGTCGAACATGAGTCATATAGTAGATATGATCAACATAATGATGTTCACCATTGAAACCACCTCAACTCACGTGATGATCGGACTTGAGTTGGTGGATTTGGATCATGTGACACTCAGATGACCTGAGGGATGTCAATTTGAGTGGGAGCTTTAGTAATTTGATTAACTAAAACTCATTATCTTGAACAATAGTCTAAGTAACCTTTGCATATTTATGTTGTAGATCAATGGATCGCGCAGCAGCACCCCTGCATTTTAATGCGTTCCTAGAGAAAGCTAAGTTGAAAGATGATGGAAGTAATTTTGTTGACTGGGCCCGTAATCTGAGGATTATCCTCACGGCTTCCCAGAAGTCATATGTCCTTGATGCACCGCTTGGTGACCAACTAGAATACATGTCATCCGAAGACGTTAAGAACGCTTGGGAGGCACGTTCTGGAGATTACTCAATATTTCAGTGTGCAATACTGTATGGCTTAGAACCAGGACTTCAAAGACGTTTTGAACGTCATGGAGCATATGAGATGTTCCAGGAGTTGAAGTTTATCTTTTAGAAGAATGCCCGAATCGAGAGGTATGAGACCTCCGATAAGTTCTATGCTTGCAAGATGGAGGAGAACGGGTCTATCAGTGAACATATACTCAGAATGTCTGGGTATTTGACTCGTCTAGCGGAGTTGGGAATTGCCCTTCCGCCAGAGGCGATCACTGATAGAGTTCTTCAATCACTGCCACCTAGTTACAAGAGCTTGGTGATGAACTATAACATGCACGGGATGAACAAGTCAGACGCCGAGCTGTTTGCGATGCTAAAAGTCGCTGAGTCTGGAATCCAGAAAGAACATTAAGTGTTGATGGTCAATAAAACCACTAGTTTCAAGAAGAATGGCAAGGGCAAGGGCAAGGGCAAGACGGGTAAAACCAAGAAGGATGGCAAAGCAGTTGCCACTCCTGTAAAGAAGCCCAAGCATGGACCCAATCCAGAAACTGAGTGCTTTCGTTGCAAGGGAACTGACCACTGGAAGCGGAACTGCCCCAAGTTCCTGGCTGACAAGAAGGCGTCCAACAACAAACAAGGTATATATGATATACATGTTATTGATGTGTACCTTACTAGCTCTCGTTGTAGTTCCTGGGTATTTGATACTGGTTCGGTTGCTCTCATTTGCAACTCAAAATAGGAACTACGGAATAGACGAAGGCTAGCAAAGGATGAAGCGACGATGCGCGTGGGAAATGGTTCCAAGGTTGATGTGATCACCGTCGGCACGCTCTCTCTTCGATTACCATCGGGATTAGTGATGAACCTGAATAATTGTTATTTAGTGCCTGCGTTAAGCATGAACATTATATCTGGATCTTGTTTATTGCGAGACGATTACTCATTTAAATCAGATAATAAAGGTTGTTCTATTTATATGAGTAATATCTTTTATGGTCATGAACACAATGTGAGGGGTTTAATCATATTGAATCTTGATAGTGATGACACGCATGTTCATAACATTGATGCCAAAAGATGTAGAATTGATAATGATAGTACCACTTTCTTGTGGCACTGCCGTTTAGGTCATATTGGTGTAAAACGCATGAGGAAGCTCCATGCTGATGGACTTTTCGAATCACTTGATTTTGAATCACTTGACACATGTGAACCATGCCTCATGGGCAAGATGACTAAAACGCCTTTCTCTGGAACAATGGAACGGGCAAGTGACTTATTGGAAATCATACATACTGACGTGTGCGGTCCAATGAATGTTACGTCGCGTGGTGGATATCGTTATTTTCTCACCTTCACTGATGACTTAAGTAGATAAGGGTATATTTACTTAATGAAACACAAGTCTGAAACGTTTGAAAAGTTCAAGCAATTTCAGAGTGAAGTTGAGAATCATTGTAACAAGAAGATTAAATTCCTGCGATCTGATCGAGGAGGTGAATATCTGAGTTATGAGTTTGACAGTCACTTAAGACAATGTGGAATTGTTTCACAGTTGACACCGCCTGGAACACCACAGCGTAATGGTGTGTCTGAATGTCGTAATCAAACCTTATTAGATATGGTGCGTTCTATGATGTCTCTTGCTGATTTGCCACTATCGTTTTGGGGTTATGCATTAGAGACAGCTGCATTCACTTTAAATAGGACACCATCGAAATCCGTCGAGACGATGTCATATGAACTATGGTTTGGCAAGAGGCCAAAGTTGTTGTTTCTTAAAGTTTAGGGATGTGATGCTTATGTCAAAAAGCTTCAGCCTGAAAAGCTGGAACCCAAAGCGGAGAAATGCATCTTCATAGGATACCCGAAAGAGACAATCGGGTATACCTTCTATCTCAGATCCGAAGGCAAAGTGTTTGTCGCCAAGAACGGAACATTTCTTGAGAAAGAGTTTCTCTCGAAAGAATTGATGAGGTTATTGAACCTTTACTTCAACCAGAAAGTAGCGGAGTGCAGAAAGATGTTTCTATGGAACCTACGACGGTAGAAGAGGAAGTTAATGATGATGATCATGGAGCTTCAGATCAAGCTACTATTGGACCTCGTAGGTTGACAAGGGCTCGTACTACTCCTGAGTGGTACGGCAACCCTGTCTTGGTTGCAGACCCATTAACTAAACCTCTTCCAAGGGCTAAACATGATCAACACCAGAATTGCATGGGTGTTCGATTAATTACAATGTAAATCACATAGTGATGTGAACTAGATTATTGACTCTAGTGTAGGTGGGAGACTATTGGAAATATGCCCTAGAGGCAATAAATAAAGTGTTTATTATTATATTTCCTTGTTCATCATAATCGTTTATTATCCATGCTATAATTTTATTGATTGGAAACACATTACATGTGTGGGTAAATAGACAACACTTTGTCCCTAGTATGCCTCTAGTGAACTAGCTCGTTGGTCAAAGATGGTCAAGGTTTCCTAGCCATTGACATGTGATTTCATTTGATAATGAGATCACATCATTATAATAATAATGTGATGGACAAGACCCAAACTACAAATGTAGCATATGATCGTGTCAGTTTATTACTACTGTTTTCTGCATGTCAAGTATATGTTTCTATGACCATTAGATCATGCAACTCACAGACACCGGAAGAGTGCCTTGTGTGTATCAAATGTCGCAACGTAACTGGGTGAGTATAAAGGTGCTCTAGGTATCTCTGAGGGTGTTTGTTGGGTTGGCATGGATCAAGACTAGGATTTGTTACTCCGTGTGACGGAGAGGTATCTCAGGGCCCACTCGGTAATACAACATCACAATAAGCCTTGCAAGCAATGTGACTAAGTGTTAGTCACGGGATCTTGTATTACAGAATGAGTAAAGATACTTGCCGATAATGAGGTTGAACTAGGTATGGAGATACCGACGATCGAATCTCGGGCAAGTAACATACCGAAGAACAAAGGGAAAATCATACGGGATTAACTGAATCCTTGACATAGAGGTTCGACCGATAAAGATCTTCGTAGAATATGTAGGAACCAATATGGACATCCAGGTCCTGCTATTGGTTATTGACCGTAGAGGTGTCTCGGTCATGTCTACATAGTTCTTGAACCCACAGGGTCTGCACACTTATGGTTTGGTGACGTTTCGGTAGTATAGAGTTATGTATGGTGGTGACCGAAGGTTGTTAGGAGGCCCGGATGAGATCCCATACATCACGAGGAGCTCCGGAATGGTCAGGAGATAAAGATTTATATATAGGAAGTCCTATTTTGGTCGCCGGAAAGGTTTCAGGCTCATCGGTAGTGTACCGGGAGTACCGATAGTGTATCGGGAGACCATCGGGAGGGGTATTTCGACCCAAGAGGCTACATGGGCTGTGGGAGGATGAATACCAGCCCTTAGTGGGCTGGTGGAAGTACCACACAAGGCCCATGTGGCTGGGAAGAAAAGCCCAAAAGGAAAAAAGGTGCAAAAAAGGCAAAAAGGCTAAGATAAGGAAGGAGTCCTAATCCTACTAGGAGTGGAGGAGGAGGACTCCTCCCTCTTGGTTCGGCCGAAGCCTAGAGCTGTCTCCTTGAGGGCCAAGCCTCCTCCTCCTCTCCTCCTATATATACTAGAGGTTCTGAGGGTTTTGGTACAAGATTTTCAGCCACGTGCTACCCTATTCTCTAGTGCATAGTTTCTCCTGTAGATCGGTTTTATGCAGTGCTTAGGTGAAGCCCTGCCGGAATAGCTCCACCACCATCGCCGGAGCGCCGTCACGCTGCCGGAGAACTCTTCTACCTCTCCGCTCCCTTTTGCTGTATCAAGAAGGCGGAGATCATCATCAAGTTGTACGTGTGCTGAACGCGGAGGTGCCGTCCGTTTGGTGCTAGATCGGGACGGATCGTGATTGGTCGCGGGACGCTCGGCGATTTGGATCGCGAAGACGTTCGACTACACCAACCGCATTTCTTAACGCTTCCCACTTAGCAATCTACAAGGGTACGTAGATCCACTCTCCCTCTCGTAGATGCTCATCACCATGGATAGGTCTTGTGTGAACGTTGGAAATTTTTTGTTTCCCATGCGACGTTCCCCAACAATCTCTTATCCGGTTCATATTCCGACTCAGTTTGTCTCTGCTCCCACTTCAGTTCACTATAGTCACCTCCTTCGTGTTCTCCGGTAACTTCGGGGCACGATCTCTCACCGTCTATTCTTTCCTAGCTCCAGTTCTTTACAGCTTCAGAGCTATTCGGATGCTACGTGGGCTAGCGATCCCTCTGATCATCGTTTGCTTTCTGCTTACTGTGTTTTCTTGGTGGTTCTCTCATTGCTTGGAAGATGAATAAACAAACTACAGTTTCCCGTTCGAGTGCAGCGGCTGAGTTACGAGCTATGGCTCTTTTGATGGCAGAGGTGACTTGGTTACGGTGGTTACTTCAGGATTTTGGTATTTCTGTCACTACACCTACCCTGCTTTTATCCGACAGTACAGGTGCTATTAGCATTGCGCACGATCCTGTGAAGCATGAGCTCACCAAGCATATTGGTGTTGATGCTTTCTATGTGCGCACTCGTGTGCATGATCTGGTTATTGCTCTTCAGTATGTGCCTTCCGAGTTACAGTTGGCGGATTTTCTGACGAAGGCCCAGACTCGAGCGCAACATGGCTTCTATCTCTCCAAACTCCGTGTTGTTAATCCACCATGAGTTTGAGGGGGTGTTAGAATATCACATATATAGCCATGTAACATTTTCGTATTTACCCCATTGTATAAGGGGTTTCCCGTATATATTCCACATATGTACATGTATATATACTGGCCTTTGGCCTCCTGGAAATACAAGTTGCATATTCCCTAACACACCATACGTGCATGCTACGGGAATCACAAACCTTTACACAAGTATTTTTACCAAATCACAATTTACTTCCTAACATGTCTCTTAACATTGCCATCTCTTTATCTCAAAACTTTATGCAAGGAATCAAACTTCTCATAAATACTCAATGCACTTAATAAGGATGTTTTTATTATATCCCTTTTGGATGCCTATCATATTAGGACTAAATTCATAACCTAGACCAATTACCATGCTGTTTTAGAAACTCTCAAAATAATATAAGTGAGGTACGAGAGTTCAAGTATTTCTATAAAATGCAAACATCACCGTGCTCTACAAGATATAAGTGAAGCACATAGAGCAAATTTGCCCAACTTAAAAGATATAAGTGAAGCACATAGAGTATTCTAATAAATTCACAATTCAGCGTCTCTCTCTCAAAATATGTGTGCATCAAGGATGTTTGTGGCAAACTAACAAGCAATGACTCATATCATACAAGACGCTCCAAGCAAAACACATATCATGTGGTGAATAAAAATATAGCCTCAAGTAAACTTACCGATGGATTGAAGACGAAAGAGGGGATGCCTTCTGGGGCATCCCCAAGCTTAGGATCTTTGGCATTCTTGAATATGACTTGGGGTGCATTGGGCATCCCCAAGCTTAGGCTCTTGCTACTCCTTACTCCATAGTCCATCAAATCTTTACCCAAAACTTGAAAACTTCACAACACAAAACTTAACAGAAAACTCGTGAGATCCGTTAGTATAAGAAAATAAATCACCACTTTAGGTACTGTTTTTAACTCATTATTTATTTATATTGGTGTTATAACTACTGTAATATAACTTCTCCATGGCTGATACCACATGATACAACCCAAAGATTCATCAAAATAGGCAAACAACTCAAAGAAAACAGAATCTGTCAAAAACAGAACAGTTTGTAGCAATCTGAAAACTTCATATACTTATACAACTCACAAAATTCTGAAAAATTATTAAGACCTGGGAAATTTATACATAAATCTTGTGTAAAAATTTCAGATCAATTCGACGCTCTGAAAAAATTAGAAACTTCCTGGACTAAGCGCTAAAGTTTCTGTTTTTCAGCAAGATCAAATCAACAACTACCATAGATCACCTCAAAGGTTTTACTTGGCTGAAACACTAATTAAAACACCAAAACACAATTACTACAGAAGTAATAATGTGGGAAACACTCAAAAACAAAAGCATACATAGAACACAAAAATAAAATTGGGTTGCTTCCCAACAAGCGCTATTGTTTAACGCCCCTAACTAGGCAAAACACAAAAGATCTAGGTATTCTCATCTTTGGTATGCAATCCAAAAGTAGCTCTCATAATAGATTCATAATGTAATCTTATTTAATTTCTAGTAAAGTGTTCCATGCCTTTCCTTAACGGAAATTGGAATCTAATGTTTCCTTCTTTCATGTCAATAATTACCCTAATCGTTCGAAGGAAAGGTCTACCAAGAATAATAGGACATTTAGGATTGCAATATATATCAAGAACTATTAAATATATGGGCACATAATTCCTATTTTCAACAATAATAACATCATTAATCCTTCCCATAGGTTTCTTAATAGTGGAATCCGCAACATGCAAATTTAGAGAGCAATCATCAAGATCATCGTAACCTAACACATCACATAAAGTTTTCAGAATCGTAGAAACACTAGCACCCAAATCACACAAAGCATGTCACTCATAATCTTTAATTCTAATCTTGATAATGGCTTCCCACTCATCATGAATCTTTCTAGGAATATAAACTTCTAACTCAAGTTTTTCTTCAAAATATTTCATCATAGCATCAACTATATGTTTAGTAAAATCCTTATTTTGACTATAAGCATGAGGAATTCAACATGGATTGAAGCAAGGAAATACAATCAATCAAAAGCAGCTATTATAATTAAAGTCCTTGAAATCCAAAAGAGTGGGTTCATTGCTATTTAAAGTTTTGACCTCTTCAATCCCACTTTTATCAATCTTAGCATTAAAATCTATAGACTCCGAATCATTGGGACGCCTTTTAACTAAAGTTGAGTTATCTAAAGACCCATCATTATAAAGATTTATATTAGAAAACAAAGATTCAATAGGAGTCACACCAATCAATTTAAGATCTTCATCATTATTATCGCAAGAAAATACTTTTTCAAGCCAACCACGCTTAACATGTATTCTAGCGGTTCTTTCCTTACTTTCATCAATAGATATTCTGATAGACTTTAAGGAATCATTAATATCATGCTTGGGTGGAGTATATCTAACTTTCAGATAATCAATCTCAAGAGAAATTCTATAAACGTTCCTAGCCAAATCATCAATCTTAAGCACTTTTTCTTCAATAGAAGCATTAAAAACTTTTTGCGAACCAATAAAATCTTTAACAATATTCTCAAGATCAGAGGGCATCTTATTATAATTTCCATAAGAATTGTTGTAGGAATTACCATAATTATTACAGGAATTACTAGGAAACGGCCTAGGGTTCAAATTACCTCTATACTCATTGTTACCAAAATTGTTCCTACCAACAAAATTCACATCCATAGATTCATTATTATTTACAATCAAAGACAAAGGCATATCATTAGGATCAATAAGGGCACTCTTACTAGCAAACAATTTCATTAATTCATCCATCTTTTCATTCAAAGTATTTATTTCTTCAATAACATGCACCTTTTTACTAGTAGGAGATCTTTCGGTATGCCATTGGGTGTAGTTTGTCATGATATTATCTAGGAGTTTAGTAGCTTTTCCTAACGTGATTTCCATAAAAGTACCACCCACAGCAGAATCTAAAAGATTTCTAGATGCAAAATTCAATCCTAAATAGAAATTTTGTATAATCATCCATATACTCAAACCATGTGTGGGACAATTCCTAATCATTAATTTCATCCTCTCCCAAGATTGTGCAACATGCTCATAATCATGTTTCTTAAAATTCATTATATCGTTCCTAAGGGAGATGATCTTAGCGGGCGAAAAGTACTTGAAAATAAAAGCACCTTTACACGTGTTCCATGAATCAATACTATTTTTAGGCAAAGATGAAAACCAAGTTTTAGCACGATCTCGTAGCAAGAATGGAAATAGCTTCAATTTCACAATATCATTATCCACATCTTTGTTCTTTTGCATATCACACAACTCAATTAAAGTATTTAGACGGGATGTGTCATCTTCACTAGAAAGGCCAAAAAATTGTTATTTCATAACAAGATTTAGCAAGGAAGCATTGATTTCATAAAATTCCGCACCGGTGGCGGGAGAAATAGGAGTACTAATAAAATCATTATTATTAGTATTGGAAAAAGTCACACTACTTGGTATTCTCAGACATCTTAACAAAGCAAGCAATCAAGCACACAAGCCAACAAAAGGCAAACGAAAGAAGGGCGAACAAAAAGGCAATTCTTTTTTTTATTTTCTGAAAATCTTTTTAGAAGTGAGGGAGAGGAAAACGATAGGCAAATGGAAAATAATGTCAATGCAAGAGATGAGTTTGTGATGGGTACTTGGTAGGCTTGATGTGTATCCTCCCTGGCAACGGCACCAGAAATCGGCAAGTTGACGGGAGAGATCTTGTCTTGACTTGCTATGTTTCCTCCCCGGCAACGACGCCAGAAATCCTTCTTGCTACCTCTTGAGCATGTGTTGATTTTCCCTTGAAGAGGAAAGAGTGATTCAGCAAAGTAGATAAGTATTTCCCTCAGTTGTTGAGAACCAAGGTATCAATCCAGTAGGAGGAACAAGCAAGTCACCAATGGTTGCACCTACACAAAAATTCAAACTCTTGCATCCAACGTTGTAAAGGGGTTGTCAATCCCTTCACGGTTATTTGCAAGGATTAGATCTGAAAGAGATAGATGTAAACGAGTGCGGAAAATAAAAGATAAATAAATTGCAACAAGTATAGATCTGAAAATAAATGATGGAAAATAGACCCGGGGGCCATAGGTTTCACTAGAGGCTTCTCTCTTGAAGGCAAATATCATGGTGGGTAAACAAATTATTGTCAAGCAATTGATAGAAAAGCGAATAATCATGTAGTTATCCAAGGCAATGATCATGCATATAGGCATCACGTCCGTGACAAGTAGACCGATACGGTTCTTCATCTACTACTATTACTCCACACATCGACCGACTCCTGCCTACATCTAAAGTATTAAGTTCATGAAGAACAGAGTAACGCATTAAGAAAGATGACATGATGTAGAGGGATAAACTCAAGCAATATGATGAAAACCCCATCTTGTTATCCTTAATGACAACAATATAATACGTGCCTCGCTACCCCTACTATGTCACTAGGTGAGGACACCGCAAGATTGAACCCAAACCCAAGCACTTCTCCCATTGCAAGAATTACCAATCTAGTTGGCCAAACCAAACCAATAACACGAAGTGACTTGCAAGGATATGAAATCATGCATATAAGAAATCAAAGGAGATTCAAATAAGATTCATGAATAATCTGAGCATAAACTCACAATTCATCGGATTTTGACAAACACACCACAAAAAAGGATTACATCGGATAGATCTTCATGAAGATCATGAAGAACATGATATTGAAGATCAAAGAGAGAGAATAAGCCATGTAGCTACTATAATAGATAATATAATAGCATGCCATCATCAAAAATTATAGATATGTTGAAGACGTATCATTTTCCTATGGGATCCGAGCGTCAGTCTGATGTGGCGGACGCCCGTGCGCCCCATATCGGCCCTTATTTAGGCTAGATATAGTAGGTACCGGTCAGTCCGGACGTTTGAGGCCCGTTTTGAAATGCCCATCTAGATCGCATTTTATGATCAGACACTCACCGGGCCGTCCGAGACGAGTTTATGGTGCCAAGCTGTAGATGCTCTATGATAAGTAGATGTAGGGCCAGATTCCCCAACCGTGTGCACGCCTTCTTTTTGAGATAACTACGTACACATCATGACGTGACGAAAACAACTCGTATTTTATTCAGGCAGCAGCATTAGGTTTTCCATTAGCTACTACTCACATCAAGCCTGCGATTAAAATTTCACATGAACGTCATGATTTACCGTTAATACAATAAATTAAAAAAACTTTTTTGATGAGTTAAATTGTTGGCAATAAAATTTCACTGATCTGCTAGTACAATACATTGAAGAAAAATATTGGGTGTACCGTTAACAATCAGATGGGTTCTCGCAAGAAAATATTTGATGGGTTTAATCATCCTAAATGATGCCCGCACGTGTGGTATTTATCAACATGGCTCAGACGTTGTCGATGCGTTCGATTCATTTGCACAAATATTGCAACAGTCGCCATCTGGGTCGAGCGACACATAAGCACCCAACATCGTGTGGGTAAACTTCTCCTTGCCCATATGAACACCATCCAGTCCATTAGCGCACGGCTGCTCATGCTGCCGTGTGGGTGAACTGCTGCTCGCCCACAAGGACACCATCCAGTCCATTAGTGCATGGTTGCTTGCGTCGCCGTGTGGGTGAACTGTTCTTCGCTCACACGACGCTCGCACGGTGATAGATAATAGCTACAGTTCTGTATATGTGGCAACTAGTTAATTACACATGGCAACGATGGTTGACCATACATAGCAAACTACGATTTGCTCACACGTGACAACTAGTTAATCACATATGGCAATTATGGTTGACCATACATGATAACTATGCTTTGGTCACACATGGCAACTAGTTAATCACACATGGCAATTATGATTGACCATACATGGCAATTATGATTCGATCATACCTGCCAACTCAGTTAATTACACATGGTGTAACCATAGTTAAACCAACTGATAAGTGCCACATGTGTGGTATGAAGTAACACTGCGTTGATGTTTTTACATCTAAAATATCCACCCGAGAGAAAAACGAAACCCAAAAAAGCCAAAACTTATCATCCAAATAGAAAGTTATCATGCTTTACAACTACAGTTGTCATCCCAGCGTAACTAAAATTGCCATCAAAAAACATGAGGGCGGAATTTCTTCGTGCCACACGTGCAGGGTGGGGGTGAGTAGTTGTTGTTGGTTCCGCGTGTGGCACGAAGTAGATACGCCCTAACTTGTTGGTAGTTTTAATGTTCGCTCGCAAAGGATCGTGTGGGCTGGCTCCTGGATATGACCGGATGAGTCGTGTGATCAGGGATCCATTGTGCTACCCGCGTGGTGAATATCGGGGTCCTAAATTATTGAAGATAAAATTTAAGTGAGTCTGCTAATTATTAAGAACCACCGTTTCAACATAGTGGGTGTATGTGCATTATATGTATTTTATAATTTTAACAATTGTCTATTGTCATAGTATGTCAATCTGTACTATTTATGATTAACTAACAATTAGAAAGGGAGATTTACATATAATTGATCGGTACTACTTCCCTGTGGGTTTGCAAATCTCCCTTCTATATTACATCAAAATTTGATCATAGATTTGACTGACAAAATATAATTTATAGATAACAAAGTTTAAATCAAACGATTCATATTCAAAAGGAGTTTTAGATGATATTATATTAATACATAAAACTTATGTATGTTAAGTAAATTTACGGTCAAAAGCCAACACAAAACACAAAGAGGATTATTGAACCCAACAATCAAATTTATGTCACTTAAAATTGACCAACAATTAAAAAGTGAAGATTTAGTTTTTCCCCAAAATCAAGAGTCTCACTCTATTACTACCCCTTTTCACTAATCATTTTTAGAAGTATTTAACTACTAATCATTAATCACATGTCATAATCACAATTTGCAAGTGAACAATTGCTCAATCCACAAAGTCAGTACATGGTAGATTGGACACCATGCACAAACTAATCATTTATAAAGCTAATTACTGCTTGTCGATGTGTCAGGACGTGCAAATGGAATCTGACCCCACACTGCATCACATAAACATATCGATCACAAGTGGATCAAATGGGAAACGGGAGTGCGAAACTAGTACGCATCTTTACGAACCCACCGTGTATCCGCACATGTATATACTATATCACTAAACCTTCGAGAATTAGAGGCCTCACAATTAATTGAGGTCTTTAATTAGAATTTGATTCAATTTTGACTGGGTCAACAATCTTTTCCATTTATCTTTTTATATAATACACCATGATTCCTAATTTTTGAATATTTACAATTAATTGAGGCCTCAATTTAGAATTTGATCACCTCATTTTGACTGGATCAACAATTTTTCAATGAGCTCTCTCATTAATTTATTTTATGTATCTATGTTTCCTAATTTTAAAGCTCTTTAATTCGATTAAGGTATTCAATTTGGATTTGGCTTATAATTTTGACCGGGTCAACAATTTTTCAAAACAATCAACAACAACCAACCTCTAAAAATATAGTAACCCCTCGCAGACTCATGTCACAACAAAAAAAGCGTCACCATGTGATATGATAGCCGAATAAAGTACACACAACCAACAATTAAAATATATATCCTCACATAAATATAGATTGATTAACGGATAACACAAAATCACACCGCAAAAGGCCCACCAAATAACTGCATTATAAATAAACATAAAACACACTCCGCCGTCTCCCCCACCGGCCAAACTAAATACTCCATCAATTTCAAAATATAAGGATTATTAGTTTTTTGGAAAGTCGAATTTCTATAATTTTGACTAAGTTCAGAGCCAAAAGTTATCGACTTCCACAGTATTAAACAGAAAATAGGAAAATACATTTTGATGAATCTAATAACACTAATTTGATATTATGAATTTTGATATATTTTTCTACAAATTTAATCAGATTTAAAGAGGTTTGACTTTTCAAAAAAGTAATACACCATATATTATGAAATAGAGTGATTATAGAAAATTGAGAATCCCAACTAATTCAACAGCGCAACAATGCACGTCCAACCCTTGTAGTGTGTGACAAGGCTGATAGAGAGGAATTGTTCGTTAAAAATTCGCACTCTATAAATCGGAATTTTTCTCAAAATGGGGTATAATGGATCACAAAGCTCAAACTAGGGGATACAAATTGGAATGTACTTCATATTTTATCCAATTGTAGGAACTTAGTAAATATTTATCATGTATCTTTATGCAATTATTGATTTTCAAAGCTGCTACTAATGAGACCTTGAATCATTTTTTATCTTTTACCAATTCACATGTGCATATGGTTTATATACCATTGATGGCGTACGACACTTTTCATATCTTAATTGCACGATTCCTTGACTGAGATTACTTGCATCCTACGCCTCTCAAGGATCAATAAACATGCCCTTATCTTAATCATAGGGCTTGCAATCGTCTTCTCGTAATTTGGAAGCATGCAAAGCTAAGAGGTCCACACTCATGTTATTAATGAATGATGTGAGTGAAAGCTCTTTGTCGTGGAAAAATATATCTTCAGAAGTTCCATTTATTTTTCTCTATTTATTCTCGCATGCTAACAGGTAGGACCCACTCTTTTTGAACCGAGAAAATAAATAAATCGCATGGGTATATAAACCAGACGCCAAGCGAGAGGAAAAACACCCCCTACGAGGCATGCCTATTCAACATGGAATTGAAGTCAATGGGATAAAATGTGGCATGACTTTGATCAACCGGGCTATAAATTGAGGATTTTCTCAAAATGGGGTACAATCGATCACAAAGCTCAAACTCGGGGTAAAATTTTGAATTTACTCCATAGTTTATCTAGTTGCAAGAACTGATGGGAGACATAGTAGTAAATCAAAATTTTCCTACGTGTCACCAAGATCTATCTATGGAGAAACCAGCAACGACTGGGGAGAGATTGCATCTTCATACCTTTGAAGATCGCTAAGCGGAAGCGTTACAAGAACACGGTTGATGGAGTCGTACTCGCAGCAATTCAGATCGCGGTGGATTCCGATCTAAGCGCGGAACAACGGCGCCTCCGCGTTCAACACACGTGCAGCCCGGTGACGTCTCCTACGCCTTGATCCAGCAAGGAGGAAGGAGAGGTTAGGGAAGGGCTCCAACAGCAGCACGACGGCGTGGTGGTGGTGGAGTAGCAAGGTATTCCGGCAAGGCTTCGCCTAAGCGCTGCGGAGGAGGAAGAAGAGAGGTAGGGCTTTGCCGTGAGAGAGAGAGTTCAGAATTGTTCTCAAAAGGAAAAAACCTCAAGTATATATAGGAGGAGGGAGAGGGAGGGCTGGCTTGGACTCTCCTCCAAGGAGGAGAGCTTCGGCCGAATCAAAGGGAGAGTCCACCTCCCACAAGGGAGGTGGATCTCCTCCTTTTCAAACTCCTTTGCCCTTATCTCTACTCCTCCAGCTGCATGGGCCTTTCTAGAAGGTCTTGGCCAGCCCAATAAGGGTTGGCACACCTGCTCTAAGGGCCCACAAAGTCCTATGGTCGTCACACCCCTCCCGGGGGTCCTCCGGCACCCTCCCGGCACTCCCGGTACAATACCGATGAGTTCGAAAACTTTCCGGTGACCAAAACTGGACTTCCTATATATCAATCTTTACCTCGGACCATTCCGGAGCTCCTCGTGATGTCCGGGATCTCATCCGGGACTCCGAACAACTTTCGGTAATCACGTATACCATTTCCCTATAACCCTAGCGTCATCGAACCTTAAGTGTGTAGACCCTACGGGTTCGGGAGACACGTGGACATGATCGAGACACTTCTCCGGCCAATAACCAACAACGGGATCTGAAAACCCATGTTGGCTCCCACATGCTCCATGATGATCTCATCGGATGAACCACGATGTCAGGGATTCAATCAATCTCGTATACAATTCCCTTTGTCTATCGGTATGATACTTGCCCGAGATTCGATCGTCGGTATCTCTATACCTTGTTCAATCTCGTTACCGGCAAGTCTCTTTACTCGTTCCGTAATACATCATCCCGTGACTAACTCCTTGGTCACATTGAGCTCATTATGATGATGTCTTACCGAGTGGGCCCTGAGATACCTCTCCGTCACACGGAGTGACAAATCCCAGTCTCGATTCGTGCCCACCCAACAGACACTTTCGGAGATACCCGTAGTGCACCTTTATAGCCACCCAGTTACGTTGTGACGTTTGGCACACCCAAAGCATTCCTACGGTATCCGGGAGTTGCACAATCTCATGGTCTAAGGAAACGATACTTGACATTGAAAAGCTTTAGCAAACGAACTACACGATCTAGTGCTATGCTTAGTATTGGGTCTTGTCCATCACATCATTCTCCTAATGATGTGATCCCGTCATCAATGACATCCAATGTCCATGGTCATGAAACCGTGACCATCTATTGATCAACGAGCTAGTCAACTAGAGGCTCACTTGGGACATGTTGTGGTCTATGTATTCACACATGTATTATGGTTTCCAGTTAACACAATTATAACATGGACAATAGACAATTATCATGAACAAGAAAATACAATAATAACCATTTTATTATTGCCTCTAGGGCATATTTTCAACAAGAACTTCGTGAACATTTATCATGTATCTTAATGCAATTATTGGTTTTCAAAGTTTTTACTAGTGAGACCTTGAATTATTTTTTGATCTTTTACCAATTCACATTCGCATACAATTTTATATACCATTGAGGGCCTACAAGACTTTTTATATCTTAATTGCACGGTACCTTGACTGAGATTGCTTGAATCCTACGACTCTCACATATTAATAAACATATGCCTATCTTAATCATAGGGCTAGCAATCTTGTCTCGTAATTTGGAATCATGCAAAGCCAAGAGGCCCGCAATCATGTTATTAATGAATTGATGTAATGTGAGTGCAAGTTGTGGGGAAATCTATCTTCAAAAGTTGCAATTCTTGGCGAACCAAAGGTTGTGTGCTGCTTCGAATTATGCTGAAGTAGTTAGGAGCCATACATCTATGTGCTTGCCATTTAAACTAATTGTTGTCCATTTTGATTGAAAGCGTTTTCACATCTTTCGGCCTAACTCTATTCCGCCAATTAACTTCGGTGAAGATAAACAATAGTCGTTCCACAACATTTGGAAAGATGCATGACTGATTGATGTGTATCTTACTAATTGTTGCCGCTCTATTCTCTCACTCCACGATGCATCACTTCAGTCACCAGAGGTTTGGGAGGAGACTATCCGTGCCTAAACCTACACCCTAGTATTTCCATCGTAGCACTCGCTGAACTTAATGTCTTGCGTACAATTTTGTTTATTGTTTCCTTGAACTCGTACAGAAATGTCTATCGCACACCTCGGCAATAGATCTCTCTCGACCGTATCAATACATGTTGCTATTTTCTCGCAAAAGCCGTTGGACCCCATTCTCTAGGCCACTTGGAGGAATTATGCCCCAAACAGGTGCAAAATATTCATTTGGCTTTGCTTTTGAAGGCAAGCTATTCCTTTTTGTTATATCTAAATCTTGTATGATGTCTTGTCTTGTTGCCTTTAATGAAAAGTTCAGGCTAGCGTAAGCTTGCCATAGTTCCCGTAAACAAAACATTTTCACGGGTTGAACTACTAGAAATTCATCATTCTCGATCATTTGATTCACAAGATTGAATCCCAAAGGAATTTATTCTAGAGTTGAACTACTAGAAATTCATCATTCTCGATCCTTTGATTCACAAGATGGAATCCCAAAGGAGCTTATTCAAGAGTTCCTTTGAATTATGTTTTATGAGCAACTTCGCATACACTCAGAATATCTTGTAAATATTCCTCTGATCTTTTATATTTCAATCAAACATATTTCAGCGGAAGCATAATCTCGCGTGAATCAAAGTTGGCAAGATAGAATGATATTGTGTTTTATTATTCTTCTGGTTCTGCGGCTCCTACAAATCAGAATTGTCCATAACCCCGTTATGGATGAATCAATGAAACGTGAGTAAAAGCTCTTGTCGTGGAAACACCTGTTTTCGATATCCTTGGTATGCAAACCAGATGCAGCCTTTGAACTAGTATTATTTTTAGGATAGCCGTTATTGTCCTTGAATCTTTATTTCTCGTTGGCTTGTAAACGACATGTCTGATTATCCGAGGAATAAAGTCTATTAAATGTGAAAGAAAAAAACTGTTGTCCTTGAATCTAAGGTTGGGCTGATAACACTAGAGTAAATCTCACATCATGGGCCTGGTTCGTGCCATCTAGTGAGCCAGAATATTATCGGGCCTATTTCCTGCCCGTGAACCTTGATGCTGGGAAACATTTCAGCATGCAACCACAAAGAGGTCGGTGCCTGTCAAAATGAACAAGAACGAGGTGTGTGCCCCCCGTAATCCCATTGCATCAATCTTACACCTGACCTGAAGGTGCTAAATCTACGTTTCTTTTGCCGAAGCTGGCGCGCCGTAACGACCGTGCGACCCGGTGCTGCGAGCTGCATGGTGCTCGATCCGACCCGCGCGCCCGGTCTACCAAACCTAGTTGATAATCCTGGCCGCTCGCTTGCATTTTGCTGTGTCCTGTCCTAGCTCCTCCCCTGCGCAAACAGAGGAAGATCAGACCAAGTTCTAGTGCCACCAGACGCATGCATACCGGAGACGTCGTTGAAGGGAGAGCTAGGGATCACCTTGCTGGCTGGCTAAACTCGGGCGAACTCGCCGTCCCGGCAGACGCCCACGTCGACGGCCATGGTCCGGTCCAGCTTCGTCCCGTTCTTCGGCGACGACACCACCCTGCAGCAGTTCCTCCTCGGAGACTGCACGCACGCACGCACGCACACGAGCTCGATCGATCAGCATCGCCATGAAAAAACCATGCCACGAAGGAATGGAAGGGAATGCATGCGTACGTACCCGTTTCCAGAGGTCGGGGTCGGCCTTCTTGACGATGACGACGCGGTCGAGCAGCCCGGCGGGGTCGGGGATGCGCCACCGGCACGTGATGTTGGGCGCGGGGGTGTGCCGCTCGTACTCGGTCACCGTCGTCTCCAGCGTCGCGTTGGTGCGCCGCCGCCGGAGCCGCCGCTCCATCCGGGACCGCCGCATGTAGTACACCTGCGGCCGCTGGCAATGGTTCCGCGCCACGGGCCGCGTGTTGAAGGAGTAGGCCGTGTAGTCGGCGCGCTTGTACCAGTTGAGGAAGGTGCGCATCGGCGTCTCCATCTCCCGCGGCGACACCACCCCGCGCACCACCACCACCGCGAACCCCCACGACACCGACACCGTCCACTGCTTCTCCCGGTCGTAGCACACGGACTGCTGCGCCACGGCCGCCGGGTCCAGCCGCGCCGGCCCATCGAACAGCCGCCGCAGCGCCGCCGTCCGCGACCGCGCCGCTGGGAACACCGGCTGCAGGAAGTCGAAGTGGTGCAGCGTCACCAGCGGCACCACCGGGTGGGAACCCAGCAGGCCAAGGACGTCGCCCCAGATGTCGCACTGGTGGAACCCCAGGTGGCGGGTCAGCGGCACGCCCAGCTCCGACATGCACGCGTGGATGCGGTCGTCGCTCCCGTACAGCGCCGGGTAGCGGTGCATGCACCCGTCCTGCATGCGCGCCAGCTGCGCCGCCAGCGCGCGGCTGATGGCGAACCCGCCGCCGCCGAACGCCATGCCGTAGGAGAAGATGAGGTTCTGGATGTGGCTCTCCGACGGGTTCCCGATGTAGTAGGGCTGCGTGTGGTCGTACCGGGACAGCACGTCCACCAGGTTGTCCGGGAAGAAAACCGTGTCGTCGTCGCCCATCACGAACCACCGCACGCCGGGGAGCCCCAGCCGGTAGCTCTCGGAGACGATGCGGGAGATCCGCAGCGCCGACCGGCTGCCGGCGCCGTGCGTGTAGGGGAACTTGGACGTGTCCGCGCTGATCTTGAGGGCGGGGAGGCCCGTGGAGGAGTTCCGGGAGTAGTACTCCGGCACCGGCTTGTCCAGCCACACGAACCCGCGCATCTTCCCGGGCCGCCACCACACCCGGATGTACTCCTTCCGGCTCTTCCACATGTTGGACGACGCGCCGATGCCGAACAGGATGTGCCGGAGCCCCGTGGGCGCCGCGTCCGCGGACGGCTTCGGTTTGCCCGCCCGCCGCATCGCCGCCGGCGAATCCAGCATCGTATTCATCGCCGAGGACGAAGAAGCGTTGCGGTCACCCGCCGCGAGACGAGCCACGGCATTGCCGGCGCCCTCAGCCGGCGGGCAGGAGCCGGAATAGAGCGGGGAGAGGGCGAGGGCGAGGACGGCGAGCACGGGGAGGAGGCCGTAGAGGAAGAAGGAGGCCTTGGACTTGGGCATGACCTTGCCGCCGCCGGCGCCGGAGGGCATGGCCACGATTTATTTTGCAGCGCTCGATCGATGACGCCGGTCGGCGGCCCCTCCTCGTTTTGTCCCGGAGCGAACGATGGGTGTCAGCGCGTCGACGGCATGGGCAGGGCTGGTCGACGGGTGGCTGGCTGGGAGTGCGCGCAGCGAGTGATCACCGGCGGTGGCGCGGTTTAATATAGCTCAGCATTTTGCGCGCCTTCGTTTGTTTGCTGCCTTGATCTTGGTTTCGTCCTATGTATGCATGGCATGGTCAGCTAGCAAATCGCAAATGTAGGATCCGGGGGAAACCATCTGTTGGCGGGCAATTGAGAGAGTGAGGATGGAAATGGATCCCGGACGCGGTGGGGGGCGCCTTGATCCCTTCTCTTATGCATGTGTTGTGTGGCATGGTCAATCACCGGATCGCATTTGTAGGAGCAGCACCCATCTGTGTTATTCGGTTTTAGCTGGCCTGGTCTCGTAACACAAGAAGTTTGTGCAAGCTAACATGGCTTTTCTTTCTTTTACAGTGCGAGCTAAAATGGCTTGCAAAAATGTTTTATATTGTGGGACAAAGGGAGTAGTAAATATTGTACAGTTTTCCTACTTGGGTGAGGGTTTTTTGGGCTAAAGCTAGGGTTATGTCTGTCTTTCGGTTTTCTCTCGGTTTGATGTCTATACGATGCTTTTACCCTTTTTAGTAATAAGACCCACATCTATACCTTATTACTAAAATAAATTAGTATTCTTAGTCCGTCATGTATATTTTGCATAAAAGTATCTATTCTTTTCGAAAAATAACCTACAATCCATCAGCCCCCATCCGGTAATCTATACCTCTATACCTACTAATAAAAGAAATAGATATTTTTGGTCCGTCATGTATTCTTGGTAAGTGAAAAAAAGTTTAATATGTAGCCCCTTATGTTTCATCAACCGTCATTGAAATTGCTTCTCAAGTCAAGTTTGTGTCCTAATCGTGTTACATATCTGATTCAAAGGATTGATAGCTCCTAAATTACATCGAGATGGATGCATCAATATATATAGGTCAATTGATATTTAGTCCAGAATCGTATCGTCGGGGCAACTCGAGCTCCGACTACTTGGCCGACTACAACCGTCGTTCGGACGCCCGTGAGATTCCACGCAATAAGTCCCATCACATCATGGAACGCGAGAGGGTGTCTACCGTCATCGCCGTCGCCACCTTGACTGCATCATCTCGCCCGAGCACCATAGTTTATTCACGTCACCAAAACTTTGAAGATGCGGTCGTGCTTCCACCGCACCATCGCGATTAAAATCATGCACAACGTAGCTCTGGCAAACCCTCTGTTTGTCGTCGCCACCATGTTGCAGCCACGATCGGAGTTGTGTGTGCCCACCCGTCCTTCCTACTCGACTTCCTCGCCCAACAACAATGCCATGGAGCGAGGACGACGAGTACTCGTTCATCCGCATGGACGTCGCGGACTACAATTCATCGAAGGTATTCATCCGGGCATCACAGCCAGTGCTCGGGTCTGGCCTACGCTCCTTTATGTCAGGCCTCCTAGACGGCATGCGCTCAATGCATGTATACTCATCTGTATGTCTCTCGCTGTGAGTGCTGCCATCAACAATGTTCGTTTGGTTGTAAGCTCCATGCTCGCCAGCGGCACATGTTACGTTCATCTAGTCTTCCTCTGCTACGCCCAAGTCAGCACAATGCCGCACGAGACACCTGTTGCAAGACGGACAACCAACATTGTTACTCGCCAACGTGATCATCGAACCTTGGGCATGACCGACGAGGAGGAGCGCACGTGCCTCGGCTAGCTTGCTCCTGGTGTTGGGAGACGTAGTAGTAAATCAAAAAAAAATCTACGTGTTCACCAAGATCTATCTATGGAGAAACCAGCAACGAGTGGGAGAGTGTATCTTCATACCTTTGAAGATCGCAAATCGGAAGCGTTACATGAACGCGGTTGGTGGAGTCGTACTTGCAGCTATTCAGATCGCGGTGGAATCCGATATTAGCGCCGAACAACGGCGCCTCCGCGTTCAACACATGTACAGCCCGGTGACGTCTCCTACGCCTTGATCCAGCAAGGAGGAAGGAGAGGTTGAGGGAGTGCTCTAGCAGCACGACGGCGTGGTGACGGTGGAGCTGCGTGGTCTCCGGCAGGGCTTCGCCAAGCACCGCACAGAACGAGAAAGAGGAAGGGTAGGGCTGCGCTGAGAGAGAGGGAACTCGTGTGTCTGGCAGCCCCAAAACCCTCCACTATATATAGGAGGAGGAGGAGGGAGGGCGCAGTCCTAGGGTTCCCACCCTAGGGGTTGTGGCCGGCCCTAGATTGGCCATCTGGCCGGCGGCCGGAGAGGGAGAGGGGAGGGCGCAGCCCTAGGTGGGCCTTAGGCCCATCTGGGCCTGGGGTTTCCCCTCCTTCCCACCTTTCCTGCGCCTTGGGCCAGGGTGGAGGGCGCACCAACCCACTCTGGGGCTGGTCCCTTCCACTCTCGGCCAGCGCAGCCCTTTGGGGCTGGTGGCCCCACATGATGGACCCCCGGAACCCTTCCGGTGGTCCCGGTACGTTATCGGTAATTCCCGGAACACTTTCGGTGACAAAAACCTCACTTCCTATATATCAATATTTACCTCCGGACCATTCTGGAACTCCTCGTGACGTCCGGGATCTCATTCGGGACTCTGAACTACCTTCGGTAACCACGTACACTATTTCCCTATAACCCTAGCGTCATCGAACCTTAAGTGTGTAGACCCTACGGGTTCGGGAGACACGTAGACATGACCGAGACACCTCTCCGGTCAATAACCAACAATGGGATCTGGATACCCATGTTGTCTCCCACATGCTCCACGATGATCTCATCGGATGAACCACGATGTCGGGGATTCAATCAATCTCGTATACAATTCCCTTTGTCTACCGGTACGATACTTGCCCGAGAATCGATCGTCGGTATCCCTATACCTTGTTTAATATCGTTACCGGCAAGTCTCTTTACTCGTTCCATAATATCATCCCGTGGCTAACTCCTTAGTCACATTGAGCTCATTATGATGATGTCTTACCGAGTGGGCCTAGAGATACCTCTCCATCATACGGAGTGACAAATCCCAGTCTCGATTCGTGCCCACCCAACAGACACTTTCGGAGATACCCGTAGTGCACCTTTATAGCCACCCAGTTACGTTGTGACGTTTGGCACACCCAAAGTATTCCTACGGTATCCGGGAGTTGCACAATCTCATGGTCTAAGGAAACGATACTTGACATTGGGAAAGCTTTAGCAGACGAACTACACGATCTTGTGCTATGCTTAGGATTGGGTCTTGTCCATCACAACATTATCCCAATGGTGTGATCACATTATCAACGACATCCAATGTCCATGGTCATGAAACCGTGACCATCTACTGATCAACAAGCTAGCCAACTAGAGGCTCACTAGGGACATGTTGTGGTCTATGTGTTCACACATGTATTGCGGTTTTTGGTTAACACAATTATAGCATGAACAATAGAAAATTAACATGAACAAGGAAATATAATAATAACCATTTTATTATTGCCTCTAGGGCATATTTCCAATAGTCTCCCACTTGCACTAGAGTCAATAATCTAGTTACATTGTGATGAATCGAACACCCATAGCATTCTGGTGTTGATCATGTTTCGCTCGTGAGAGAGGTTTAGTCAATGGATCTGCGACATTCAGATCCATATGTACTTTACAAATATCTATATCTCCCTCCTGAATGTATTCATGGATGGAGTTGAAGCGGCGCTTGATGTGTCTTATCTTCTTGTGAAACCTGGGCTCCTTGGCAAGGGCAATAGCTCCAGTGCTGTCATAGAATAGAGTCATCGGGCCCGACGCATTGGGAATTACTCCTAGGTCGGTGATGAACTCCTTCATCCAGACTCCTTCCTTTGATGCTTCCGAAGCATCTATATACTCCGCTTCACATGTAAATGCTGCCACGACGCTTTGCTTGCTACTGCACCAGCTGACTGCCCCTCCGTTCAAAATATACACGTATCCGGTTTGTGACTTGGAGTCATCCGGATCTATGTCGAAGCTAGCATTGACGTAACCCTTTACGACGAGCTCTTCGGCACCTCCATATACGAGAAACATGTCCTTTGTCCTTTTCAGGTACTTCAGGATATTCTTGACCGCTGTCCAGTGTTCCACTCCGGGATCACTTTGGTACCTCCCTACCAAACTTATGGCAAGGTTCACATCAGGTCTGGTACACAACATGGCATACATAATAGAGCCTATGGCTGAAGTATAGGGGATGACACTCATCTCTTCTCTATCCTTTGCCCTGGTCGGGCATTGAGTCGTTCTCAATCTCACACCCTGTAACACAGGCAAGAACCCCTTCTTGGACTGATCCATATTGAACTTCTTCAATATCTTTTCAAGGTATGTGCTTTGTGAAAGACCTATGAGGCGTCTCGATCTATCTATATAGATATTGATGCCTAATATGTAAGTAGCTTCTCCAAGGTCCTTCATTGAAAAACACTTATTCAAGTAGGCCTTTATGCTTTCCAGAAGTTCTATATTATTTCCCATCAACAATATGTCATCCACATATAATATGAGAAATGCTATAGAGCTCCCACTCACTTTCTTGTAAATGCAAGGTTCTCCATAAACCTGTATAAATCCAAACGCTTTAATCACCTCATTAAAGCGAATGTTCCAACTCTGAGATGCTTGCACCAGCCCATAGATGGAGCGCTGGAGCTTGCATACTTTGTTAGCATCTTTAGGATCGACAAAACCTTCCGGCTGCATCATATACAGTTCTTCATTAAGGAAGCCATTAAGGAATGTCGTTTTGACGTCCATTTGCCAGATCTCATAATCATAAAATGTGGCAATTGCTAACATGATTCGGACAGACTTCAACATCGCTACGGGTGAGAAAGTCTCATCGTAGTCAACTCCTTGAACTTGTTGATAACCCTTAGCGACAAGCCGAGCCATATAGACGGTTACATTACCATCCGTGTCAGTCTTCTTCTTAAAGATCCATTTATTTTTAATGGCTCGCTTATCATCAGGCAAGTCCACCAAAGTCCATACTTTGTTCTCATACATGGATCCTATCTCGGATTTCATGGCTTCAAGCCATTTGTTGGAATCCGGGCCCGCCATCGCTTCTTCATAGTTCGAAGGTTCACCGTTGTCCAACAACATGATCTCTAGGACAGGGTTGCCGTACCACTCTGGTGCAAAACGTGTCCTAGTGGACCTTCGACGTTCAATAGTAACTTGATCTGAAGTTTCATGATCATCATCATTAACTTCCTCTCCAGCTGGTGTAGGCTCCACAGAAACAACTTCCTGTGCTGCGCTACTCTCCGGTTCGAGTGGAGGTACAATTACTATTGGAAATATGCCCTAGAGGCAATAAATAAAGTGTTTATTATTATATTTCCTTATTCATGATAATCGTTTATTATCCATGCTATAATTGTATTAATTGGAAACACATTACATGTGTGGGTAAATAGACAACACTTTGTCCCTAATATGCCTCTAGTGAACTAGCTCATTCATCAAAGATGGTCAAGGTTTCCTGGCCATTGACATGTGATGTCATTTGATAACGGGATCACATCATTAGGATAATGATGTGATGGACAAGACCCAAACTACAAATGTAGCATATGATCATGTCAGTTTATTGCTACTGTTTTCTACATGTCAAGTATGTGTTCCTATGACCATGATATCATGCAACTCACGAACATCGGAGGAGTGCCTTATGTGTATCAAACGTTGCAACGCAATTGGGTGACTATAAAGGTGCTCTACAGGTATCTCCGAGGGTGTCTGTTGAGTTGGCATGGATCAAGACTGGGATTTGTTACTCCGTGTGAACGGAGAGGTATCTCAGGGCCCACTCGGTAATACAACATCACAATAAGCCTTGCAAGCAATGTGACTAAGTGTTAGTTGCGGGATCTTGTATTACGGAACGAGTAAAGAGACTTGCCGATAACGAGGTTGAACTAGGTATGGAGATACCGATGATCGAATCTCGGGCAAGTAACATACCGGATCGAGAGGTATGAAACCTCTGATAAGTTCTATGCTTGCAAGATGGAGGAGAATGGGTCTATCAGTGAACATATACTCAGAATGTCTGGGTATTCAACTCGTCTAGCGGAGTTGGGAATTGCCCTTCCGCCAGAGGCGATCACTGACAGAGTTCTTCAATCACTGCCACCTAGTTACAAGAGCTTTGTGATGAACTATAACATGCACGGGATGAACAAGTTAGTCGCCGAGCTGTTTGCGATGCTAAAAGTTGCTGAGTCTGAAATCCAGAAAGAACATCAAGTGTTGATGGTCAATAAAACCACTAGTTTCAAGAAAAATGGCAAGGTCAAGGGCAAGGGCAAGAAGGGTAAAACCAAGAAGGATGTCAAAGCAGTTGCTACATCTGTAAAGAAGCCCAAGCATAGACCCAAGCTAGAAACTGAGTGCTTTCATTGCAAGGGAACTGGTCACTAGAAGCGGAACTGCCCCAAGTACTTGGCTGACAAGAAGGCGGCCAACGACAAACAAGGTATATATGATATACATGTTATTGATGTGTACCTTACTAGCTCTCGTAGTAGTGCCTGGGTATTTGATACCAGCTCGGTTGCTCAAATTTGCAACTCAAAGCAGGAACTACGGAATAAACGAAGGCTGGCAAAGGACGAAGTGACGATGAGCGTGGGAAATGGTTCCAAGGTTGATGTAATCGCTGTCGGTACGCTCTCTCTTCGATTACCATCGGGATTAGTGATGAACCTGAATAATTGTTATTTAGTGCCTGCGTTAAGAATGAACATTATGTCTGGATCTTGTTTATTGCAAGACGGTTACTCATTTAAATCAGAGAATAAAGGTTGTTCTATTTATATGAGTAAAATCTTTTATGGTCATGCACCCAATGTTAGGGGTTTATTCATATTGAATCTTGATAGTTATGACACACATGTTCATAACATTGATGCCAAAAGATGTAGAGTTGATAATGATAGTACCACTTTCTTGTGGCACTGCCGTTTAGGTCATATTGGTGTAAAACGCATGAGGAAGCTCCATGCTGATGGACTTTTGGAGTTACTTGATTTTGAATCACTTGACACATGTGAAGCATGCCTCATGGGCAAGATGACTAAAACGCCGTTCTCTGGAACAATGGAACGGGCGAGTGACTTATCGGAAATCATACATACTGATGTGTGCGGTCCAATGAATATCACAGCGCGTGGTGGATATCGTTATTTTCTCACCTTCACTGATGACTTAAGTAGATATGGGTATATTTACTTGATGAAACACAAGTCTGAAACGTTTGAAAAATTCAAGCAATTTCAGAGTGAAGTTGAGAATCATCGTAACAAGAAGATTAAATTCCTGCGATCTGATCGAGGAGGTGAATATCTGAGTTATGAGTTTGGCAGTCACTTAAGACAGTGTGGAATTGTTTCACAGTTGACACCACCCGGAACACCACAGCGTAATGGTGTGTCCGAACGTCGTAATCGAACCTTGTTAGATATGGTGCGTTCTATGATGTCTCTTGCTGATTTGCCACTATCGTTTTGGGGTTATGCATTAGAGACAGCTGCATTCACTTTAAATAGGGCACCATCGAAATCCGTTGAGACGACGCCATATGAACTGTGGTTTGGCAAGAGGCCAAAGTTGTCGTTTCTTAAAGTTTGGGGATGTGATGCTTATGTCAAAAAGCTTCAACCTGAAAAGCTGGAACCCAAAGCGGAAAAATGCGTCTTCGTAGGATACCCGAAAGATACAGTCGGGTATACCTTCTATCTTAGATCCGAAGGCAAGGTGTTTGTCGCTAAGAATGGAACATTTCTTGAGAAAGAGTTTCTCTCGAAAGAATTGAGTGGGAGGAAAATAGAGCTTGATGAGGTTATCGAACCTTTATTTCAACCAGAAAGTAGCGCAGCGCAGAAAGATGTTTATGTGGAACCTACAACGGTAGAAGAGGAAGTTAATGATGATGATCGTGAAGCTTCGGATCAAGCTACCATTGAACCTCGTAGATCGACAAGGCCGCGTACTACTTCTGAGTGGTACAGCAACCCTGTCTTGGAGGTCATGTTGTTGGACAACAATGAACCTATGAGCTATGGAGGAGCAGTGATGGGCCCGAATTCTAAGAAATGGTTAGAGGCCATGAAATCCGAGATGGGATCCATGTATGAAAACAAAGTATGGACTTTGGAAGTATTACCTGAAGGGCGAAAGGCCATTCAGAACAAATGGATCTTTAAGAAGAAGACAAACACGGATGGTAATGTCACCGTCTATAAAGCTCGACTTGTGGCAAAGGGTTTTTCACAAGTTCAAGGAGTTGACTACGATGAGACCTTCTCACCCGTAGCGATGCTTAGGTCTGTCAGAATCATGTTGGCAATAGCTGCTTATTTCGACTATGAAATTTGGCAGATGGATGTCAAAACAGCGTTCCTCAATGGTTTCCTTGAGGAAGAGTTGTATATGATGCAACCAGAAGGTTTTGTCAATCCAGAGAATGCTGACAAAGTTCGCAAACTCCAGCGATCCATTTATGGGCTGGTGCAAGCATCTCGGAGTTGGAATAAGCGTTTTGATGAGGTGATCAAAGCTTTTGAGTTTATACAAGTTTATGGAGAAGCTTGTATTTACAAGAAAGTGAGTGGGATCTCTATAGCGTTTCTAATATTATATGTGGATGACATATTGTTGATTGGAAACAATATAGAAATGCTGGAAAGCGTGAAGGAATATTTGAACAAGAGTTTTTCAATAAAGGACCTAGGAGAAGCTGCTTTCATATTAGGCATTAAGATCTATAGAGATAGATCGAGACGCTTAATAGCACTTTCACAGAGCCCATACCTTCATAAAGTTTTGAAGAAGTTCAAAATGGATCAGTCCAAGAAGGGGTTCTTGCCTGTGTTACAAGGTGTGAAGTTGAGTAAGACTCAATGCCAAGTGACTGCAGAAGATAGAGAAAAGATGAGTGTCATCCCCTATGCTTCAGCCATAGGCTCTATCATGTATGCAATGTTGTGCACAAGACCGGATGTCAGCCTTGCCATAAGTATGGCCGGAAGGTTTCAAATGTTGGGGAACGTCGCATTGGAAACAAAAAATTTCCTATGCACACGCAAACCTATCCATGGTGATGAGCATCTATGAGAGGGAGAGTGGATCTACGTACCCTTGTAGATCACTAAGCATGAAGCGTTAAGAAACGCGGTTGGTGTAGTCGAACATCTTCGCGATCCAAATCGCCGAGCGTCCCGCGATCTCATCACGATCCGTCCCGCGATCCAATCACGATCCGTCTCGTGAACTCATCATGATTCGTCTCACGATCTTGATCACGATCTGTCCCGCGAACTCATCACGACCTGTTCCGCGATCTCATCACGAATTGTCTCGCGATCTCGATCACGGTCCTTCCGATCTAGCGCCGAACGGACGGCACCTCCGCGTTCAGCACACGTGCAGCTTGATGACGATCTCCGCCATCTTGATCCAGCAAGAGGAGGTGGAGAGGAGAGAGAGTTCACCGGCAGCGTGACGGTGCTCCGGTGATGGTGGTGGTGGAGCAATTCCGGCAGGGCTTCGCCTAAGCACTGCGAAAAACCAATCTAGAGGAGCACCAGTGGAACGGGTAGCACGTGGCTGCAATTGTTAGCCAAACCCTAGCTATTCCACTAGTATATATAGGAGGAGAGGAGAGGAGAGGCAGCCAAGGCCTTTGGTTCAGCCGAAATAGGAGGTGGGAAGCAATCCTACTTCACCTCCAATCCTAGTTGGAGTAGGATTGCCTCCTATTGGCTGATTTTTCACCTTTTTCTTAGCCTTTTTCTCTCCCTGCGCCATGGGCCTTTTGTGGCTGATTTACCAGCCCAATAAGGGCTGGTTAATACTCTCCCACAGCCCATGGTCCCTCTAGGGTCGAAAAAACCCTCCCGGAGGCCTCCCGGTACACTACCGGCACTCCCGGTACACAACCGATGAGCCCGAAACCTTTCTGGAAACCAAACTGGGACTTCCTATATATGAATCTTTACCTTCGGACCATTCCGGAGCTCCTCGTGACGTCCGGGATCTCATCCGGTACTCCGAACAACCTTAGGTCACCACCATACATAACTCTACACTACCGAAACGTCACCGAACCTTAAGTGTGCAGACCCTGCGGGTTCGAGAACTATGTAGACATGACTGAGACACCTCTACGGTCAATAACCAATGGCGGGAGCTGGACGTCCACAGTGGTTCCTACATATTCTACAAAGATCTTTATCGGTCGAACCTCTATGTCAAGGATTCAGTTAATCCCGTATAACGTTCCCTTTGTTCTTTGGTATGTTACTTGCCCGAGATTTGATCGTCGGTATCTCCATACCTAGTTCAACCTCGTTATCGGCAAGTCTCTTTACTCATTCCGTAATACAAGATCACGTGACTAACACTTAGCCACATTGCTTGCAAGGCTTGTTGTGATGTTGTATTACCGAGTGGGCCCCGAGATACCTCTCCGTCACACAGAGTAACAAATCCCAGTCTCGATCCATGCCAACTCAACAGACACCATCGGAGATACCTGTAGAGCACCTTTATAGTCACCCAGTTACGTTGCGACGTTTGATACACACAAGGCACTCCTCCAATGTCCGTGAGTTGCATGATCTCATGGTCATAGGAACATATACTTGACATGCAGAAAACAGTAGCAACAAACTGACACGATCATATGCTACGTTTGTAGTTTGGGTCTTGTCCATCACATCATTCTCCTAATGATGTGATCCCGTTATCAAATGACATCTCATGTCCATGGCTAGGAAACCTTAACCATCTTTTGATCAACGAGCTAGTCTATTAGAGGCATACTAGGGACATGGTTTTGTCTATGTATCCACACATGCATTTAAGTCTCCGATCAATACAATTATAGCATGGATAATAAACGATTATCATGAACAAGGAAATATGAAAATAACTAATTTATTATTACCTCTAGGGCATATTTCCAATAGTCTCCCACTTGCACTAGAGTCAATACTCTAGTTCACATCACCATGTGATATGCATTGTTATGAATCTAACACCCACTGAGTTCTGGGGCTTGATCATGCTTTGCATGTGAGAGAGGTCTTATAGTCAACGGGTCTGCGATATTCAGATCGGTGTGTACTTTACAAATCTCTATGTCAAACCGTAAACACTGCTACCACACTCCACCTGATACTATTTCCAGATGGCTGCTCCACTATACGTATCCAGATTGCTACTACTAGTCATCCAGATAGGTGTTTAAATTTTGCATCAACGTAACTCTTTACGACGAACTCTTTATCACCTCCATAATCAAGAAACATTTCCTTAGTCCTCTGGTCACTAAGGATAATTTCGACCGCTGTCCAGTGATCCACTCCTGGACCACTCTTGTACCCCCTGATGGACTCATGGCAAGGCACACACAGGTGCGGTACACAGCATGGCATAATATAGAGCCTATGGCTAAGGCATAGGGGACGACATTCGTCCTTTCTCTTTCTTGTGCCGTTGTCGAGCTTTGAGTCTCACTCAACTTCACACCTTACGAATCAGGCGAGAACTCTTTCTCCGACTGATCCATTTTGAACTCTTTCAAAATCTTGTCAAGGTATGTACTTATTGAAAGTCTCATCAAGCATCTTGATCTATCTCTATAGATGTTGACGCTCAACAATTAGATAGCTTTATCCAGGTCTTCCTTTGAAAATCACTTTTCAAACAACTATTTATGCTTTCCAGAAATTCTACATTACTTCTGATCAACAATATGTCATCCACATATACTTATCAGAAATTCTATAGTGCTCCCACTCACTTTATTGCAAATACAAGTTTCTCGTAAACTTTGTATAAGCATCAAAACTTTGATCACCTCATCAAAGCGTATATTCCAACTCCAAGATGCTTGCTTCAGTCCATAGAAGGATCACTAAAGATTGCACACCTTTTAGCATCCTTAGGACTGACAAAACCTTCTGGTTGTATCACATACAACCTTTCCTCAAGTAAACCGTTAAGGAAACGATGTTTTGACATCCATCTGCCAGATTTCATAATTGAAAACGCAGCAACTGCTAACACAATTCCAACAGACTTTAGCATCACTACGAGTGAGAAAGTCTCATCGCAGTCAACTTCTTGAACTTGTCACAAACAACTTTGCAACAAGTCGAGCTTTACAAATGGTGACAATTACCATCAGCGTCTATCTTCATTTTAAAGATCCATTTGTACTCAACGACCTGCTGTCCAACGAGCAAGTCTACCAAAGTCTATACTTGGTTTTCATACATGGATCCTATCTCGGATTTCATGGCCTCCAACTATTTGTCGGAATCCGGGCCCATCATCGCTTCTCCATAGCTCGTAGGTTCATCGTTGTCCAACAACATGACCTCCAAAACAGGGTTGTCGTACCACTTAGGAGCAGTACACATCTTTGTTGACCTACGATGTTTGATAGTAACTTGATCCTGAAGCTTCATGATCATCATCATTAACTTCCTCTTCAACTAACGTAGGCTTCACAGAAACATCTTTCTGCGTTGCGCTACTCTCTGGTTGAACAAAGGTTTAACAACCTCATCAAGTTCTATCTTCCTCCCACTCAATTCTTTCGAGAGAAACATTTCCTCGAGAAAGGATCCGTTTAAGCAACAAACACTTTGCACTAGGATCTGAAATAGAAGGTTCACCCAACTGATCTTAGGGTATTCTATGAAGATGCATTTGTCTGCCTTGGGCTCGACCTCATTAGGTGAAAACATTTTCCACACAAGTGTCGCAGCCCCAAATATTAAGAAATGACAGCTTAGATATCTATCAAACCATAATTCACACGGTGTCATCTCAACGGATTTAGATGATGCCCTATTTAAAGTGAATGTAGTTGTCTCTAATGCATAACCCCAAAATTATAGTAGTAAAACGATAAGAGACATCACAGTATGCACCATATCCAATAGAGCATGACTATGATGTTCGGACACACCATCACACTATGGTGTTCCAGGTGGCGTTTAGTTGTGAAACAAATTTCACATTGTCTTAAGTTGTATGCCAAACTCGTAACTCAGATATTCACCTCCACGATCATATCGCAGTCATTTTTATCTTCTTGTCACGATGATCTTAAACTTCACTCCGAATTTGCTTGAACCTTTCAAACGATTCAGACTTGTGTTTCATTAAGTAAATATACACTATATCTACTCAAATCATCAGTGAAGGTAAGAAAATAACGATATCCACTGCATGCTACAAGACTCACTAGATTGCATACATCAACATGTATCATTTCCAATGAATTACTTGCCCGCTCCATCCAATGGGGTCCTTTAGTCATGTTGCCCGAGAGGCATGGTTCGCATGTCTCAACCGATTCGAAATCGAATGAGTCCAAAGATCCATCAGCATGGAGTTTCTTCATGCACTTTATACCAATATGACATTCTGCGGCAGTGCCACAAATATGTGGTACTATCATTATTAACTTTGTACCTTTTGACATCAATGTTATGAACATGTGTATTACTACGATCAAGATTTCAACAAACCATTCTCACTGGGTGCATGACCATTGAAGGTATTATTCATGTAAACAGAATAACCATTATTCTCTAGCTTTAAATGAATAACCATATTGCAACAAACATGATCTAATCATGTCCATGCTCAACGCAAAACACCAAATAACATTTATTTAGGTTCGTCACTAATCCTGAAGGTAAAGAGAGCGTGCGATGTTGATCACATCAACCTTGGAAACATTTCCAACACATATCGTCACCTCACCCTTAGCAAGTTCTCCGTTTATCCCGTAGCTTTTATTTCGAGTTACTAACATTTAGCAACCGAACCGATATACAATACCCAGGTGCTACTAGGAGTACTAGCAAGGTACACATTAATAACTCGTATATCAAATATACTTCTGTCGACGTTGCCAGCCTTCTTATATACCAAGTATCTAGGGTTGTTCCGCTTCAGCGACGTTCACCTCATAACAGAAGCACTTAGTCTCGGGTTTGAGTTCAACTTTGGGTTGCTTCACTGGAGCAGCAACTTACTTGCTATCTATGAAGTTTCCCTCCTTGCTCTTGCGCTTCTCGAAACTAGTGGTTTGGTTAACCATCAACACTTGACGCTCCTTCTTGATTTCTACCTTCGCGGTGTCAAAACATCGGGAACAGCTCAGGAATCATTATTTCTATCCCTGGCAATTTATAGTTCATCACTAAGTTCTAGTAGCTTAGTGACAGTGACTTGGAGAACTATGTCAATCACTATCTTATCTGGAAGATCAACTCCCACTTGATTCAAGTGATTGTAGCACCCAGACAATCTGAGTACATGCTCAATGATTGAGCTCTTCTCTTTCATCTTGCAGGCAAAGAATCTTGTTGGAGATCTCATATCTCGCAACACGAGCACGAGCCTGAGATCCTAATTTCAGCTCTTAGAAACATCTCATATGTTCCGTGACGTTCAAAACGTTTTGGAGCCTCAATTCTAAGCTATAACGCATGACGCACTAAACTACCAAGTAGTCATCAGAACGTGCCTGTCAGATGTTCACAACATCTACAGACGACGCTAGAGGGGTTGGCGCACCGAGCGGTGCATTAAGGACATAAGCCTTCTGTGCAGCAATGAGGAAAATCCTCAGATCACAGACCCAGTCCGCAATATTCCTACCATCATCTTTCAATTCTATTTCTCTAGGAACATATAAAAATACAAGGGAGCTACATCGTGAGCTAGTAATCTACAACACAATTTGCAAAGACACTTTGACTATGTTCATGATAATGAGTTCAATTAATCATATTACTTAAGAACTCCCACTCAAATTGACATCCCTCGGATCATTCGAGTGATACATGATCCAAATTCACCAACTCAAGTCCGATCATCACGTGAGTTGAGGTGGCTGCAATGGTGAACATCATCATGTTGATCATATCTACTATATGATTCATGTTCGACCTTTCGGTCTCTTGTGTTCCGAGGCCATGTCTGTACATGCTAGGCTCGTCAAGTTTAACTCGAGTGTTCTGCACGTGCAAATTTGGCTTGCACCCGTTGTATGTGAACGTAGAGTCTATCACACCCAATCATCACGTGGTGTCTCAACATGACGAACTTTCGCAACGGTGCACACTCAGGGAGAACACAATTTATCTTGAAATTAAGTGAGGGATCACCTTATAATGCTACCGTCGTCCTAAGCGAAACAAGGTGCATAAAAGGATTAACATCACATGCAAATCATAAGTGACATGATATGGCCATGATCTTGTGCTTTTGATCTCCATCATGAAAGCACCGGCATGATCTCCATCGTCACCGGCATGACACCATGATCTCCATCATCTTGATCTCCATCAACGTGTCGCCATCGGGGTTGTCACACCCTGCATGCTTCTAGTACTATTGCTACCGTAGCGATAAACTAAAGCATTACATAGCGCTTAATGATTGACACGCAGGTCATACAATAATTAAAGACAACCCTATGGCTCCTGCCGGTTGCCGTATTCGTCGACATGCAAGTCGTGATAATCTATACATCACATGATCATCTCATACATCACATATATCACATCATGTAATTGGCCATATCATATCACAACATACCTTGCAAAAACAAGTTAGACGTCCTCTAATTGTTGTTGCATGTTTTACGTGGCTGCTACAGGTATCTAGCAAGAACAATTCTCACCTACGCATAAACCACAACGGTGATACACTAGTTTGCTTTTCAACCTTCTCAAGGACCGCCTTTGTCGAATCCGATCCAACTAAAGTGAGAGAAACTGTCACCCGCAAGCCATCTAGGCAACAAGTTGCGTCGAGGGAACCGGTCTCTCGTAAGCGTACGAGTAATGTTGGTCTGGGCCGCTTGATCTCACAATCCTGCTGAACCAAAATATGACCAAGGGAGGAAGCAATCTAAGCATCAACGCCCACAAACCTTTTGTGTTCTACTCGAGATCTCATCGAACCATCAACCTAGCTCTGATACCACTGTTGGGGAACGTCGCATTGGAAACAAAAAATTTCCTATGCACACGCAAACCTATCCATGGTGATGAGCATCTACGAGAGGGAGAGTGGATCTACGTACCCTTGTAGATCGCTAAGCGGGAAGCGTTAAGAAACACGGTTGGTGTAGTCGAACATCTTCGCGATCCAAATCGCCGAGCGTCACGCGATCTCATCACAATCCGTCCCGCGATCCAATCACGATCCGTCCCGTGAACTCATCACGATCCGTCTCACAATCTTGATCACAATCTATCCCGCGAATTCATCATGGTCTGTTCCGCGATCTCATCACGAACTGTCTCGCGATCTCGATCACGGTCCTTCCGATCTAGCGCCGAACGGACGGCACCTCCGCGTTCAGCACATGTGCAGCTTGATGACGATCTCCGCCGTCTTGATCCAGCAAGAGGAGGTGGAGAGGAGAAAGAGTTCACCGTCAGCGTGACGGTGCTCCGGTGATGGTGGTGGTGGAGCAATTCCGGCAGGGCTTCGCCTAAGCACTGCGAAAAACCAATCTAGAGGAGCACCGGTGGAACGGGTAGCACGTGGCTGCAATTGTTAGCCAAACCCTAGCTATTCCACTAGTATATATAGGAGGAGAGGAGAGGAGAGGCAGCCAAGGCCTTTGGTTCAGCCGAAATAGGAGGTGGGAAGCAATCCTACTTCACCTCCAATCCTAGTTGGAGTAGGATTGCCTCCTATTGACTGATTTTTTCACCTTTTCCTTAGACTTTTTCTCTCCCTGCGCCATGGGCCTTTTGTGGCTGATTTACCAGCCCACTAAGGGCTGGTTAATACTCTCCCACAGCCCATGGTCCCTCTAGGGTCGAAAAACCCCTCCCGGAGACCTCCCGGTACACTACCGGCACTCCCGGTACACTACTGATGAGCCCGAAACCTTTCCGGAAACCAAACTAGGACTTCCTATATATGAATATTTACCTCCGGACCATTACGGAGCTCCTCGTGACGTCCGGGATCTCATCCGGGACTCCGAACAACCTTCGATCGCCACCATACATAACTCTACACTACCGAAATGTCACCGAACCTTAAGTGTGCAGATCCTGTGGGTTCGAGAACTATGTAGACATGACCGAGACACCTCTACGGTCAATAACCAATGGCGGGAGCTGGACATCCACATTGGTTCCTACATATTCTACGAAGATCTTTATCGGTCGAACCTCTATGTCAAGGATACAGTTAATCCCTTTATAACGTTCCCTTTGTTCTTCGGTATTTTACTTGCCCGAGATTCGATCGTCGGTATCTCCATACCTAGTTCAACCTCGTTATCGGCAAGTCTCTTTACTCGTTTTGTAATACAAGATCCCATGACTAACACTTAGCCACATTGCTTGCAAGGCTTGTTGTGATGTTGTATTACCGAGTGGGCCCCGAGATACCTCTCCATCACACGGAGTAACAAATCCCAGTCTCGATCCATGCCAACTCAACAGACACCATCGGAGATACCTGTAGAGCACCTTTATAGTCACCCAGTTACGTTGCGATGTTTGATACACACAAGGCACTCCTCTGATGTCCGTGAGTTGCATGATCTCATGGTCATAGGAACATATACTTGACATGTAGAAAACAGTAGCAATAAACTGACACGATCATATGCTATGTTTGTAGTTTGAGTCTTGTCCATCACATCATTCTCCTAATGATGTGATCCCGTTATCAAATGACATCTCATGTCCATGGCTAGGAAACCTTAACCATCTTTTGATCAACGAGCTAGTCTATTAGAGGCATACTAGGGACATGGTTTTGTCTATGTATCCACACATGCATTTAAGTCTCCGATCAATACAATTATAGCATGGATAATAAACGATTATCATGAACAAGGAAATATGAAAATAACTAATTTATTATTGCCTCTAGGGCATATTTCCAACATCAAAGTGATCCTGGAATGGAACACTGGGCAGCGGTCAAAAATATTCGTAAGTACTTGAAAAGGACTAAGGAAATGTTTCTCATTTATGGAGGTGATGAAGAGCTCATCATAAAGGGTTGTGTCGATGCAAGCTTTGACACTGATCCGGATGACTCTAAGTCACAAACCGGATACGTATTTATTCTCAACGGGGGAGCGGTAAGCTGGTGCAGTTCCAAGCAAAGCGTGGTAGCCGATTCTACATGTGAAGCAGAGTACATCGCAGCCTCGGAGGCGGCGAAGGAAGGTGTCTGGATGAAGCAGTTCATGACAGATCTTGGAATAGTGCCCAGTGCATTGAATCCAATGAACCTTTTCTGTGACAACACTGGTGCCATTGCTCTGGCCAAGGAACCAAGGTTTCACAAGAGGAACAGACACATATAGCGACGCTTCAACTCCATCCGCGATTACATCGAGGAGAAGGACATAAATATTTACAAAGTGCACACGGATCTGAATGTTGCAGACCCATTGACTAAACCTCTTCCAAGGGCTAAACATGATCAACACCAGAACTGGATGGGTGTTCGATTCATTACAATGTAAATCACATAGTGATGTGAGCTAGATTATTGACTCTAGTGCAAGTGGGAGACTGTTGGAAATATGCCCTAGAGGCAATAAGTAAAGTGCTTATTATTATATTTCCTTGTTCATGATAATCATTTATTATCCATGCTATAATTTTATTAATTGGAAACACATTACATGTGTGGGTAAATAGATAACACTTTGTCCCTAGTATGCCTCTAGTGAACTAGCTCGTTCATCAAAGATGGTCAGGGTTTCCTGGCCATTGACATGTAATTTCATTTGATAACGGGATCACATCATTAGGAGAATGATGTGATGGACAAGACCCAAACTACAAACGTAGCATATGATTGTGTCAGTTTATTGCTACTGTTTTCTGCATGTCAAGTATGTGTTCCTATGACCATGAGATCATGCAACTCACGAACATCGGAGGAGTGCCTTGTGTGTATCAAACGTTGCAACGTAACTGGGTGACTATAAAGGTGCTCTACAGGCATCTCCGAGGGTGTCTTTTGAGTTGGCATGGATCAAGACTGGGATTTGTTACTCCGTGTGAACGGAGAGGTATCTCAGGGCCCACTCGGTAATACAACATCACAATAAGCCTTGCAAGCAATGTGACTAAGTGTTAGTTGCGGGATCTTGTATTACGGAACGAGTAAAGAGACTTGCCGATAACGAGGTTGAACTAGGTATGGAGATAACGACGATCGAATCTCGGGTAAGTAACATACCGAAGAACAAAGGGAACATCATACGGGATTAACTGAATCCTTGACATAGAGGTTCGACCGATAAAGATCTTCATAGAATATGTAGGAACCAATATGGGCATCCAGGTCTCGCTATTGGTTATTGACTGTAGAAGTGTCTCGGTCATGTCTACATAGTTCTCGAACCCGCAGGGTCTGCACACTTAAGGTTTGGTGACGTTTCGATAGTATAGGGTTATGTATGGTGGTGACCGAAGGTTGTTCGGAGTCTCGGATGAGATCCCAGACATCACGAGGAGCTCCGGAATGGTCCGGAGGTAAAGATTGATATATAGGAAGTCCTATTTTGGTCGCCGGAAAGGTTTCGGGCTCATCGGTAGTGTACCGGGAGTGCGGGTAGTTTACCGGGAAACCATCGGGAGGGGTATTTCGACCCAAGAGGCTAGATGGGCTGTGGGAGGATGAATACCAGCCCCTAGTGGGCTGGTGGAAGTCCCACACAAGGCCCATGCAGTTGGGAAGAAAAGCCCAAAAGGAAAAAGGTGGAAAAAGGCAAAAAAGGCTAAATTAGGAAGGAGTCCTAATCCTACTAGGAGTGGAGGAGGAGGATTCCTCCCTCCTGGTTCGGCCGAACCTGCTTGGCTTGGAAGCCAAGGCTGCCTCCTCTCCTCATCTCCTCCTATATATACTAGAGGGTTTTAGGGGTTTTCACAAGATTTTCAGCCACGTGCAACCCTACCCTCTAGTCCATAGTTTCTCCTCTAGATCGGATTTCTGCAGTGCTTAGGCAAAGCCGTGCCAGAATAGCTCCACCACCATCGCCGGAGCACCATCATGCCGCCGGAGAACTCTTCCTCCTCTCTGCTCCTTCTTGCTGGATCAAGACGGTGGAGATCGTCATCAAGCTGTACGTGTGCTGAACGCGGAGGTGTCGTCCGTTCGGCGCTAGAGCGGAAGGATCGTGATCAAGTTCGTGGGACGGATCGTGATCAAGTTCGTGAGACGGATCGTGATTGGATTGCGGGATGGATCAGGATTGGATCACGGGACGCATGGCGATTTGGATCGCGAAGACGTTCGACTACACCAACCGCATTTCTTAACGCTTCCCGCTTAGCGATCTACAAGGGTACATAGATCGACTCTCCCTCTCGTAGATGCTCATCACCATGGATAGATCTGCGTGTGCGTAGGAAATTTTTTGTTTCCCATGCAACGTTCTCCAACAATTACCTCATCAAGTTCTATTTTCCTCCCACTTACTTTTTTCGAGAGAAACTCTTTCTTGAGAAAGGATCCATTCTTGGCAACAAAGACTTTGCCTTCGGATCTGAGGTAGAAGGTATACCCAATAGTCTCTTTGGGATATCCTATGAAGAGCACTACCGCTTTGGGTTCGAGCTTCTTAGGTTGAAGTTTCTTCACATAAGCATCGCATCCCAAACTTTTAGAAACGACAGCTGAGGTTTCTTTCCAAACCATAATTCATATGGTGTCATCTCAACGGACTTTGACGGTGCCCTATTTAAAGTGAATGCGGCGGTCTCTAATGCATATCCCCAAAATGATAGTGGTAAGTTGGTAAGAGACATCATAGATCGCACCATATCCAATAGAGTGCGTTTACGACATTCAGATACACCATTTCGCTAAGGTGTGCCAGGCGGCGTGAGTTGTGAAACAATTCCACATTTCCTTAGGTGCGTGCCAAACTCGTGACTCAAATATTCTCCACCACGATCAGATCGTAGGCACTTTATTTTCCTGTCACGTTGATTCTCTACCTCACTCTGAAATTCCTTGAACCTTTCAAAGGTTTCAGACTTGTGTTTCATTAACTAGACATACCCATATCTGCTCAAGTCATCAGTGAGGGTGAGAACATAACGGTAGCCACCGCGAGCCTCGACGCTCATTCGACCGCATACATCGGTATGTATTATCTCCAACAAGTCAGTTGCTCGCTCCATTGTTCCGGAGAATGGAGTCTTGGTCATCTTGCCCATGAGGCATGGTTCGCACGTGTCAAATGATTCAAAATCAAGAGACTCCAAAAGTCCATCAGCATGGAGCTTCTTCATGCGTTTGACACCAATATGACCAAGGCGGCAGTGCCACATGTAAGTGGGACTATCGTTATCAACCTTACACTTTTTGGTACTCACACTATGGACTTGTGTAACA
This sequence comes from Hordeum marinum, assembly GCA_022496015.1. Taxonomy (NCBI): domain Eukaryota; kingdom Viridiplantae; phylum Streptophyta; class Magnoliopsida; order Poales; family Poaceae; genus Hordeum; species Hordeum marinum. Next base: position 493,087,553 of record CM039675.1, read on the forward strand.
TCATGCTCGAGATTCATCAAAAATAAACCATTGACCAGCGGGGCATGACCATATAACATTTCTCTCATATAAATAGAACAACCATTATTCTTAGATTTAAATGAGTAGCCATCTCGCATCAAACGAGACCCAGATACAATGTTCATGCTCAAAGCTGGTACTAAATAACAATTATTGAGGTCTAAAACTAATCCCGAAGGTAGATGTAGAGGTGAGGTGCCGACGGCGATCACATCGACCTTGGAACCATTCCCGATGGGCATCATCACCTCGTCCTTTGCCAGTCTCCGCTTATTCCGCAGCTCCTGTTTGGAGTTAGAAATGTGAGAAACTGCACCGGTATCAAATACAAAGGAGCTACTACGAGCGATGGTTAGGTACATATCAATAACAAGTATATCACATATACCTTTCACGTTACCGGCCTTCTTCTCCGCTAAGTACTTGGGGAAGTTCCGCTTCCAGTGACCGGTACCCTTGCAATAAAAGCACTCAGTCTCAGGCTTGGGTCCATGCTTGTTATTCTTCTCGACAACTTGCTTACTGGGCGCGGCAACATCTTTGCCGTCCTTCTTGAAGTTCTTCTTAGTCTTGCCTTTCTTGAAACTAGTGGTCTTATTCACCATCAACACTTGATGCTCCTTTTTGATCTCGACCTTCGCTGATTTTAGCATCGAGTCAACTCAGGAATGGACTTCTCCATACCCTCCATGTTGTAGTTCATCACAAAGCTCTTGTAGCTAGGTGGGAGCGACTGGAGGATTCTGCCAATAACCGAATCATCCGAAAGATTACCTCCCAGCTGAGTCAAGCGGTTGTGCAACCTAGACATTTTGAGTATGTGCTCACTGACAGAACTATTCTCCTTCATCTTACAACTGAAGAACTTGTCGGAGACATCATATCTCTCGACCCGGGCATGAGCTTGGAAAACCAGTTTCAGCTCTTGGAACATCTCATATGCTCCGTGTTGCTCAAAACGCTTTTGGAGCCCCGGTTCTAAACTGTAAAGCATGCCGCACTGAACAAGGGAGTAATCATCGCAGCGTGACTCCCAAGTGTTCATAACGTCTTGATCTGCTGGGAAGATGGGTGCGTCACCTAGCGGTGCATCAAGGACATACAATCTTTTGGGAGCTATCAGGATAATCCTCAAGCCACGGACCCAGTCCGCATAGTTGCTTCCATCATCTTTCAGCTTGGTTTTCTCTAGGAACGCGTTAAAGTTGAGGGTGACATTAGCGTTGGCCATTGGATCTACAATATAGATTGTAAAGACAATTTTAGACTAAGTTCATGATAATTAAGTTCACATAATCAAATTATTTAATGAACTCCCACTTAGATAGACATCTCTCTAGTCATCCAAGTGATACATGATCCATGTCAACTAGCCCGTGTCTGATCATCACGTGAGACGGACTAGTCATCCATGGTGAACATCTCCATGTTGATCACATCTACTATACGACTCATGTCGACCTTTCGGTCTTCTATGTTCTGAGGCCATGTCTATACATGCTAGACTCGTCAAGTCAACCTAAGTGTTTCGCGTGTGTAAATCTGGCTTAGACCCGTTGTATGCGAACGTTAGAACCTCCGATCATCACGTGGTGCTTCGGAACAACGATCCTTAGCAATGGTGCACAGTTAGGGTGAACACCTTTCTTGAAATTTTATTGAGAGATCATCTTATTTACTACCGTCGTTCTAAGCAAATAAGATGTAAACATGATAAACATCACATGCAATCAATATAGTGACATGATATGGCCAATATCATCTTGCTCCTTTGATCTCCATCTTTGGGGCACCATGATCATCACTGCCACCGGCACGACACCATGATCTCCATCATCGTGTCTTCATGAAGTTCTCTCGCCAACTATTACTTCTACTACTATGGCTAATGTTTAGCAATAAAGTAAAGTAATTACATGGCGTTTATTATTGACACGCAGGTCATACAATAAAATAAGACAACTCCTATGGCTCCTGCCGGTTGTCATACTCATCGACATGCAAGTCGTGAATCCTATTACAAGAACATGATCAATCTCATACATCACAATGCATCACATCACATCCTTTGTCCATATCACATCACGAGGCATATGCTGCAAAAACAAGTTAGACATCCTCTAATTTGTAGTTGCAAGTTTTTACGTGGCTGCTATAGGTTTCTAGCAAGAACATTTCTTACCTATGCCAAAACCACAACGTGATATGCCAATTGCTATTTACCCTTCATAAGGACCCTTTTCATCGAATCCAATCCGACTAAGGTGGGAGATACAGACACCCGCTAGCCACCTTATGCAACAAGTGCATGTCAGGCGGTGGAACCGGTCTCACGTAAGCGTACGTGTAAAGTTGGTCCAGGCCGCTTCATCCCACAATACCGCCAAATTAAGATAAGACTAGTAGTGGTAAGCAAATTAACAAGATCGACGCCCACAACAACTTTGTGTTCTACTCGTGCATAGATTCTATGCATAGACCTAGCTCTCATACCACTGTTGGGAGACATAGTAGTAAATCAAAAAAATTCCTACGTGTTCACCAAGATCTATCTATGGAGAAACCAGCAACGAGTGAGGAGAGTGCATCTTCATACCTTTGAAGATCGCAAAGTGGAAGTGTTACAAGAACGCGGTTGGTGGAGTCGTACTCGCAGCGATTTAGATCGCGGTGGAATCCGATCTTAGCGCCGAACAACGGCGCCTTCGCGTTCAACACACGTACAGCCTGGTGATGTCTCCTACGCCTTGAAGGGAGAGCTCCGGCAGCATGACGGCGTGGTGACGGTGGAACTGCGTGGTCTTCGGCAGGGCTTTGCCAAGCACCGCAGAGAACGAGGAAGAGGAAGGGTAGGGCTGCGCCGAGAGAGAGAGAAAGAACTCATGTGTCTGGCAGTGCCAAAACCCTCCACTATATATAGGAGGAGGAGGGAGGGCGCAGCCCTAGGGTTCCCACCCTAGGGGCTGCGGCCGGCCCTATGGCCATCTGGCCGGCGGCCAGAGAGGGAGAGGGGAGGGCGCAGCCCTAGGTGGGCCTTAGGCCCATCTGGGCCTGGGGTTTCCCCTCCTTCCCACCTTTCCTGCGCCTTGGGCCAGGGTGGAGGCGCACCAGCCCACTCTGGGGCTGGTCCCTTCCACTCTTGGCCCACGCAGCCCTCTGGGGCTGGTGGCCCCACTTAGTGGACCCCCGGAACCCTTCCGGTGGTCCCGGTACGTTACCAGTAATTCCTGAAACACTTCCGGTGACCAAAACCTCACTTCCTATATATCAATATTTACCTCCGGACCATTCCGAAACTCCTCGTGACGTTCGAGATCTCATATAGGACTCCTAACTACCTTTGGTAACCAGGTACACTATTTCCCTATAACCCTAGCGTCATCGAACCTTAAGTGTGTAGACCCTATGGGTTCGGGAGACACGTAGACATGACCGAGACACCTCTCCGGTCAATAACCAACAGCGGGATCTGGATACCCATGTTGTCTCCCACATGCTCCATGATGATCTCATCGGATGAACCACAATTTCGGGGATTCAATCAATCCCGTATACAATTCCCTTTGTCTACCGGTACGATACTTGCCCGAGATTCGATCGTCGGTATCCCTATACCTTGTTCAATCTCATTACCGGAAAGTCTCTTTACTCGTTCCGTAATACATCATCCTGTGGCTAACTCCTTAGTCACATTGAACTCATTATGATGATGTCTTACCGAGTGGGCCTAGAGATACCTCTCCGTCATACAGAGTGACAAATCCCAGTCTTGATTCGTGCAAAGCCAACACATACTTTTGGAGATACCCAGAGTGTACCTTTATAGCCACCCAGTTACATTGTGACGTTTGGCACACCCAAAGTATTCCTACAGTATCCGGGAGTTGCACAATCTCATGGTCTAAGGAAACGATACTTGACATTGGAAAAGCTTTAACAAACGAACTACACGATCTTGTGCTATGCTTAGGATTGGGTCTTGTCCATCACATCATTCTCCCAATGATGTGATCCCGTTATCAACGACACCCAATGTCCATGGTCATGAAACCGTGACCATCTATTGATCAACGAGCTAGCCAACTAGAGGCTCACTAGGGACATGTTGTGGTCTATATGTTCACACATGTATTACGGTTTCTGGTTAACACAATTATAGCATGAACAATAGACAATTATCATGAACAAGGAAATACAATAATAACCATTTATTATTGCCTCTAGGGCATATTTCCAACACCCGGGACGCGTGATGATGTTGTCATCACTAACATGCTCGCACCACTGACGAAGCAGCTCGCAGTGGAGGTCTATTCTCTTGAGTTTGGTCTGTGCCATCAGTTCTGGAACCATACATCCACCTGCCTCGGCTTAAAACCAGGTTGCCTAGCCAGATCATGCTTCTCACCCTGCAGTTTTAATCACCGAGACAGAATCGGACGCATGCACCTCCTAATTTTATTACGTGCCTATGTTGATAGAAATAAAATAAGACATGTAATTCAAATTATCAAGTATGCCACTCTGTTATGGTATTAGGTGAAGGTAGTCTTCATCATCCTTTTTTGTGGTATTCAACATGTCTACTATGTATTCGTTCACCATGAGTGAATGAAAGATTTCTGTTAACATGGAATACTTCCAGGTGTATATCGTTTGTTAAGAATGAATTTTCTATTTTTTTGGTCTTGGAAGTTGTTCGGTTGCATTACATTCAAATTTCTATTTTCACCCATTGTATTCTTCCTGTATCGATTAGCTACTCCTATGAAATTTCATTGCTCATTTAAGACTACAAAAATAAATAGTAATTAAATAGTATAGTATCTACGTAATTGTCTCGTGCGAATACATGGGTTATTGACCATTATTTCATAATAATAGGAGGAAAATTCTTCTTATGTTCCATTATCCCTCTAGCACAGCACGTGCATTATGCTAATCGGATCACATAAATTAAGCACTCTTACTACATAGAGTTGTTTTTGTTGACCACCTCGTGAAAGCACAACTTCTCCCTAGGTGGGTTTGGTAATTAATAACAACATATATTTCATTGGACTAATGATTCTAGCAAGTATATTTCTGGAAAAGTCGAATGAATGGATTGGCTAAGGATTGTGAGGAGGTCCCCTAGATGCAAGGATCATCTACTCGAAACAAGCTTCAAGACTCTACATTTTGCATTTTGTGATAAATCACATTTGAGTCCATAGGAAAGTCAATACTATTAAAAGGAGATGAGGTATCTATGATGATATGGTTGATCAAGTTCTTAGAGTTAGCCAAAAAAATTACTCATTAATTCTCATTCAAAAATACTCTTTCAAAACCCTAGCACTCAAATTGGGTGCCACCAACTTTTCCATTTCGGGCCTAGACACATCATATGGCAAAACCTAATGTCTCGGTGACACCAAGTTTGATTTTGGTGAAACCGAAATCAATGACCAACTTTCTGTTAACCCATTTCTAAGAATTGGAATTTCCGAGTTTTAGGAATCGGAGACACCAAAACTGGATATTGCCTAGGCCAGCCAAAATCGGACCCACCGAGATTTATATGTTGGTCTCACCGAGACGCCAAAAGTTGCCACAGTCGGCGCAGCGGAGTTTTTGCTTCAGTTTCATCAAGTTAGGTAATAATGTTGTAACGGTTGGATTTTTGGAGATGCCTACATATACCCCTCCACCTGCCTCTCATTTGAAGAGGAAGCACTCAGAACGAACCAACACTTGCCCCATTCATTTTCTAAGAGAGAACCACCTACTCATGTGTTGAGATCAAGATCTTCCACTCCAACCATATGAATCTTGATTTCTAGCCTCACCAAGTTGCTTTCCACACAATCAATCTCTTCTACCAAGACAAATCTGCGAGAGAGTGATTATGTGTTGAGGAGACTATCTTTTGAAGCACAAGAATAAGGAGTTCATCATTCTTACCACATATTTTACCTTTTGGAGAGCGATGTCTCCTAGATTGGTTAGGTTTCGCTTGAGAGCCTCTGTCTTCGTGTGGAGTTGAACCAAGAAGTTTGTAAGGGCAAGGAGATCGCCTACTTTGTGAAGATCTACCCCAAGCGAGGCGAGTCCTTTGTGGATGTAAGCCATGATGGAATAGACGAGGTTGCTACCTTGTGGACCCTTATGGGTGGAGCCCTCCGTATACTCTCTCAACCATTACACTCTGTGGGTTGAAGTCTCCATCAGTGTGGACATACGATAGCACCACCTATCGAAACCATGGGAAAAATCTTCGTGTCCCCAATTGTGTTTGATCCTCCTGTCCCTTCCCTCTACTTTCATGTGCATGTCTTTACTTTCCGCTACTATACTCTTAGACCTCATGTCCCTTCCCCCTCCAGCCAGAGTTTGAGGACAATGTTGTGGAGATGGATCCAAGGTATCCCACTTCATCCACTGCACATGCCCAGATTGAGGAAGAGGCCAGAGCTGAAGTTGCTAGAGCCATTAGTGCTCAAATGCCAAGGATGAAGAGTGACCAAATGCCATATCTCATCAACACTATCCAAGGGATAGAGAAGGACGTGAGTGAGATTCTGAAGAATCAGAAGATCCTTGAGCGAATAATGGATACAAAGTTTCATGACCTGGACATCAAGGTGACTGAGCTGACCACCACAATGAACCAGTTAAAGCAGGAGGTAGATGCAGTGCCTACACCAAGCTCAAATGATGATGATGATGGGAGCCCCACACTGCCAGTCCAAACTCCGTTCAACACTCAGGTTTGATCTGTTGTTGTGCCTACCTAGGATGTGCGACCCTCACTGCCTGTACCAGCTCCTACATCTTTTGTGCCTCTGTTAGCCCCTCCAGTGTTTACTCCACCACCTCAAAGGACTCCAGCAGTAGCATTCACGGACACTATTCTTTCGACTCCCTCCATGGCCACAGGAGCTGGTTCACCATCTCATGGAGGAGGTTGAGCCTAGAGTGACGCTTAGGTCTATACCTTCAAGCTTTTTGGTAACTTGTTGCCAAATAGGGGGAATTGTTATAAATCATAGGGCTTCGAGAGATAGTGTTGCATTTTGGTTGTTCTCTTAATTTTTGAAAACATTTTCTTGTTGGAAATATGCCCTAGAAGCAATAATAAATTAGTTATTATCATATTTCCTTGTTCATGATAATCGTTTATTATCCATGCTATAATTGTATTGATCGGAGACTTAGATGCATGTGTGGATACCTAGACAAAACCATGTCCCTAGTATGCCTCTAATAGACTAGCTCGTTAATCAAAGATGGTTAAGGTTTCCTAGCCATTGACACGAGATGTCATTTGATAACGGGATCACATCATTAGGAGAATGATGGGATGGACAAGACCCAAACTACAAACGTAGCATATGATCGTGTCAGTTTAATGCTACTGTTTTCTGCATGTCAAGTATTTGTCCCTATGACCATGAGATCATGCAACTCACTGACATCGGAGGAGTGCCTTGTGTGTATCAAATGTCGCAACGTAACTGGGTGACTATAAAGGTACTCTACAGGTATCTCCGAGGGTGTCTGTTGGGTTGCCATGGATCAAGACTGGGATTTGTTACTCCGTGTGACGGAGAGGTATCTCAGGGCCCACTCGGTAATACAACATCACAACAAGCCTTGCAAGCAATGTGACTAAGTGTTAGTCACGGGATCTTGTATTACGGAACGAGTAAAGAGACTTGCTAGTAACGAGGTTGAACTAGGTATGGAGATACTGACGATCGAATCTCGGGAAAGTAACATACCGAAGAACAAAGGGAACATCATACGGGATTAACTGAATCCTTGACATAGAGGTTCGACCGATAAAGATCTTCGTAGAATATGTAGGAACCAATATGGGCATCCAGGTCCTCTATTGGTTATTGACCGTAGAGGTGTCTCGGTCATGTCTACATAGTTCTCGAACCTGTAGGGTCTCCACACTTAAGGTTCGGTGACGTTTCGGTAGTATAGAGTTATGTATGGTGGTGACCGAAGGTTGTTCGGAGTCCCAGATGAGATCCCAGACGTCACGAGGAGTTCCGGAATGGTCCGGAGGTAAATATCGATATATAGGAAGTCCCATTTTGGTTGCCGAAAAAGTTTCGGGCTAATCGGTAATGTGCCGGTAGTGCCGGTAGTGTACCGGGAGACCACCGGGAGGGGTATTTCGACCCAAGAGGCTTCATGGGCTGTGGGAGAGTAAATACCAGCCTTTTGTGGGCTGGTGGAAGTCCCACACAAGGCCCATGCGGCTGGAAGAAAAAGCCCAAAGGGAAAAAGGTGGAAAAAGGCCAAAAAAGGAGGAATCCTAGTCCTACTAGGATTGGAGGAGGAGTCCTCCTCTCCTCCCCACTTTGGCCACCCAAGGGCTGGATTTTTGGAAGCCAAGTCTCCTCCTCCTCTCCTCCTATATATACTAGAGGATTTTAGGGTTTTGGCACAGAATTTTCAGCCACGTGCTACCCGTTCCTCTAGTGCATAGTTTCTCCTCTAGAACAGTTTTCTGCAGTGCTTAGGCGAAGCCCTGCCGGAATAGCTCCACCACCATCGCCGCAGCGCTGTCACGCTGCTGGCGAACTCTTCTACCTCTCCGCTCCCTCTTGCTGGATCAAGAAGGCAGAGATCGTCATCAAGTTGTACGTGTGTTGAACGCGGAGGTGTCGTCCGTTCGGCGCTAGATCGGAAGGACCGTGATCAAGATTGTGAGATGGATCGTGACGAGATCGCGGGATGGATCGTGACGAGATCGCGGGATGGATCATGATGAGATCGCGGGATGGATCGTGATGAGTTTGCAGGACGGATCGTGATGAGATCGCGGGACGGATCATGATGAGTTCGCGGGACGGATCGTGATTGGATCGCGGGACGGATCGTGATGAGATCGCGGGACGCTCGGCGATTTGGATCGCGAAGACGTTCGACTACACCAACCGCGTTTCTTAACGCTTCCCGCTTAGCGATATACAAGGGTATGTAGATCCACTCTCCCTCTCGTAGATGCTCATCACTATGGATAGATCTTGCGTGTGCGTAGGAAAATTTTTGTTTCCCATGCAACGTTCCCCAACATTTCTTTATCTCATGGATGTCCTAAAACTTCGTTGTTTTTGATCATACGCTTTGTGTTTGATACTACTACTTTATATACCTTTGTGATTGTTATATGATGATCATCCACTCTTGTTTGGTTTTATGTGCATTGTAATCCATTCATATCATTTATGTGCACCATCAATTTGTATGTGACATGGAAGAGTGACTCATTATCCTAATCGATTGTGCATTTGCATTCAAACTCAAATTTTATGGGGTTTTACATCTGTGCCCCTTGTTCCTTAGTTCAACTCATTCATGACCACACTATTAACATTTGCTCACTTTCAATGCTTTGACCGTTAACTACCGACGAGTGGGGCCGCGTTGGGCTGTGTCGCCCATTAGACCCGCCCCATTTCCGGCCACAAGGACGTCGAACAAACGCGCACGCGCTTTCTCCTCCTCCGCTTTGGGGACGTGTGGCGGCCTTCTAACTACCCCCATGTCCCAAAGTAAATGTGCACGCGCGGTGGGCCTCGGTCTTCACCCATCCATGTTCGGGTTGTCGTCCTTCTTTAAGTGGAAACCCGTGGACCGTACACGACCACAGTAGTTTCCACCCTTCCAAAGTGAAGCCTGCCCCTCCACCCCCGGCAGCATCTGCAAACCCTAGCCCGACGGTGACAAACCCTAGTCCACTGGCGACATCCCTCTCTTCATGGGCATCTTCTCAGGGGCCGGCTCGAGCTCCGGCAAAAAGAAGGGCAAGGCCCCCGTCGTCCCTCGGCGCGTGCTACCCCGAACGTCCTCTTCTCGTCCGCCTCGATGGCGGATTAGCGTCCCAGTGCACCAGGCGAGGTGGCATCGGGAGCACCGCCTCCCTCTTCCCTACCCCGAGGTCCTGCCACATGACTGGCACTTGGATCCGAAGAGGATCCTAGTACCAATGGTGCCACGATCAGCGCGGGCGCATGCGTAGGAGGTGAGACACCGGAAGCAGCAGCTCACGCCTGAGCAGCAGCTCAAGCCGGCTTACGCTGAAGACTCTCCCGATTTGGAGGTCTGGTTTGCATTTGAGCACGAGGAGCTGCGCCGACGTGGCGTCCGCGACATGTGGGCTGGCACCCCCCCCCCCCCGCCCTCGTTGTGCACGATGAGGACCAAGAAGTGGAGGTCGAATACTAGGAGGTGCTGGCAAGCGCCCTCCATGAAATCAAGGAGGAGGAGCGGCGCAAGGAGGAGGAGGAGAAGGCTTACCATGCGCGGATAGCGGAGGCCATTGCGCTCTCCGCTGCTGGCGACTGTGTCGTGCCACAACTGGTCCCATCGTCCCCCGCCAAGATTGAGCCGGCGCCGACTGCCCTCAATCCCGAGGAGTACATATGGGAGGGGGTGGTGTGCGAGTGGGTGAGCGCGCCACCCATCTGGATGAGGGCGATGCCGGAGCAAGAGCTGGTCTACCTGGAGTTCTAGAGGCAGCAGCACATGCGGGTGGATTTTGAAGAGGGTAAGCGGCTCGAGGAGTTGGATAAGGACGTTGAGGAAGAGGAGGATGAGCGCCGTGCCGAAGCCCAGGCAACGGCGGTGCAGCAACCGGTGGACGACATCGCCACCGCCTAGGAGACGGCGTTCCCCTGGGCTGGCCCGGCGCCGACCCTCGTCGACCTCACCGACCCCGACGACAACGAGGAGGACGCCTACGGGGCAGCGCACCTCCTCATTTTTGTTTTTATTTTAATGCTTTTAGTTATTGCATGGCATACTTTTGAACTATCGCCGGCCTTTGTGGCCGGCATTAATGTATGGGAACCCTTAATGTATAATTAAATTTAATGCATGTTGGTGTGCTTTGATATGATGTTTGAATGTGAGACGATCATACCCTAGCGCTATCATACCCTAGTGCTAAGCGAAAACCCTCAGATATGGTCTTCTAGAAGGAATTCATTGGGTGGGCCGCGTGCAGGCTCCGCGCCGTTGGATCACATGGACGGCTCCGCATCGTTGGATCGTTGGGCGATCCGCGAGAGGTTGGTTCAGCTCGCCCACTCGTCTGTTCCAAAATGAAAACAAGTCCTTGTTGGGCCTTCGCAAGGCGTTGACCTGTCGAAGGCCCACAAGGATAAAAGTGGCCTTTAAAATGGTGCACGCGTTGATTGTGTTTAGTTTTTATTGATTTGATTGCACCATCACCCTAATTTGATTGCACCGTTTGTTTCTTTATTGATTTGATTCCACATACTAGATAGCTTCATCATGCAAAAAAATAGCTTCTTTTCCTTCTTCTTTTTTCAACATCAATATGACTCATAGTAGATTGAAAACATCATTACCCAACAGGACATCTCATATTTAGATATTTAGAAAGGATACAATTTATGCAAAAGCATGCAAGATGTAAAACCCACGTACTAGAACCTATCTACTCTTCATCGGAGATGTCGATGATCTTCGTGCCCTCCGGTGCCGCCCCCTCTGCCTATTGCGGCTTCTCTCCCTCTGGCGTCTGCGGCTGCTCAGTTGTCGCCTCCTCTTCCTCTATATCCGTCTCCAGCTCGTCGAACAGGGCGTCGACCTCCACCTGCCTCTGCTAGATGAGTTGGCGGTTGGCCTGCACCTCGGCCTCATCCCGGATGGACCATGATGGCCTGCTGCTCCGCCATCTCCTCCGGCTGGTCGACGGTGAACTCCGCTTTCGGGCCGTCCTCCTACATGGCCGCCAACTGATGCTCCTCCTCTTGCTCCTCCTCCTCCTCCTCCCCCGTCTCTGGCGAATCCGGACAAAGACCCGTGGTGATGCGGGCGGCGCGACGAGCCTGCATTTCTGCCTCAATTTGCAGGCGCCGCTCCGGAGTGAGTTGCACGTACGTGGTGGTGAGGCGTTGGACCATCCTGATGGCAAGGGAAGTGCGAAAGGAGGCGGATGGGCTCGGGCGGCGGCGAGGTGGAGGGAGGAGGATGTGCAAGGGCTGGGGGACACCGACCGGCTTAAAATAGCCGGCTAATGGCCTCGGGCGGCGATCCAAAGCGGTGCCACACGGCGTTCACACCACGCCAATGGTCAAGGCACCCGTCGGACCATCGGGTTTCCCGACGAGTCCGCGTGGGGCCATGCCGTCAGCATGACATGGTGGGCGCCTGTGAAAAAGCGCCTGTAAAACGGAATGGAGGGAGTGGCGCGCTCCGGGAAACCAGGGCCCCACTCGTCAGTAGTTAACGGTCAAACCATTGACCCGACGACATCCTTCGTTCTGACCTTTCGTGAAGGTTTTGGACAAGAGAGTGGGGAAAAGTGAGCAAAAGTTAAACGTGTGGGGATGACTGAGTACAACTAAGGAACCTAGGGCACAAGAATAGAAATAACCAAATTTAAATAATGCATAAATTTAGGGGGAGCTCTTGCTTATCACATACTTCTCAGAGCGACGATGCTACACATTGATTATATTATAAGTCAAAGCTTTGATCTATATGTTGTCATGAATTACCAAAAAGGTAGAGATTGAAAGCATGACTTCTTCCTAGGTGCTTTTGGTAATTAATAACAACATATATTTTATTGGACTAATGATTCTACCAAGTATATTTCAGAAAAAGTTCAATGAATTGATGGGCTAAGGATTGTGAGGAGATCCCCTACATGCAAGGAACATCTATTGGCAACAAGCTTCAAGACTCTACATTTTGTTTTTTGTGAGAAATCACATTTGAGTCCATAGGAAAGTCAATACTAAGGGGATGAGGTATGCATGATGATCTGGCTGCTAAGGCGCTTCGAGTTAGCCACCAAAAATACTCATCAATCATCCCACAAAAATACTCTACCAAAATCCTAACACTCAAATTCGGTGTCACCAACTTTTCTATTTCAACCCTAGCGAGTTCCACCCTAAACAGATCCTATGGCAAACCGTAATGTCTCGGTGACACCAAGTTTGATTTGTGACCAACTTTAAATTAACCCATTTTTAAGAATCGGAATTTTTGATTTTTAGGAATGGATGACACCGAGACTAGGAACTGCCTAGGCCAGCCAAAATCGGACCCAGCGAGATTTATATATTGGTCTCACTGAAACGTCAAAAGTTGCCACATTTTGCACTAGTCGGTGCAAACAAGTTTTTACTTCAGTTTCATCGAGTTTGGTAATAATGTTGTAACGATTGGATTTTTGAGATGCCTATATATACCTCTCCACCTGCCTCTCATTCGAAGAGAAAGCACTCAGAATGAACCAACACTTGCCCCATCCATTTTGTGTGAGAGAACCACCTACTCATGTGTTGAGATCAAGATCTTCCACTCCAATCATATGAATCTTTATTTTTAGGCTCCCCAAGTTTCTTTCCACCAATCAATCTTTTCTACCAAGCCAAATCTGTGAGAGGGTAATTTGTGTTGATGGGACTACCTTTTGAAGCACAAGAGTAAGGAATTCATCATTCTTACCACATCTATTACCTTTTGAAGAGCGGTTTCTTCTAGATTGGTTAGGTGTCGCTTGGGAGCCCCCGTCTTTGTGTGGAGTTGAACCAAGAAGTTTATAAGGACAAGAAGATCGCCTACTTCATGAAGATCTACCCCGAATGAGGCTAGTCCTTCGTTGACGTAAGCCATGATGGAATAGACGAGGTTGCTACTTTGTGGACCCTTATGAGTGGAGCCCTTCGTGGACTCTCGCGACTGTTACCCTCATTGGGTTGAAGTCTCCATCAGCATGGTCGAATGATAGCACCACCTATCGAAACCACGGGAAAAAAATCATGTCCCCAGTTACGTTTGATCCTCCTATCCCTTCCCTGTACTTTCATGTGCACGTCTTTACTTTCCGCTGGTATACTCTTAGACTTGCACGCGTAGGGTGTGCTTGACTTGACATAATCATAAAAACTTGCCAACCACTAAAATTGGGAAGAAGCTAGAATTTTAATTTGGTCAAGTAGTCTAATCACCACCCCTCTCTAGACATACGTCTAATCCTACACCTTGGTGTTTTTCTATTATTCAAGTATATAATTGTTCGGTATGACATTTTTATGCCACTAGCATTATCATGTTATGCAGTCATCTGCAAAGATATTTTCCTCCCGTTGCAATACACGGACATTTTTCTACTCACCATTAAAAACATACACTTTCTACTCACCATTAAAAACATACACGTACTCTCTACCTATATTGGCGCCATTCCGAGAGCTGATATACCTCACATACTTATTTATATGTTCATCCGCTTTCCATTTTTCTGTTTTGTTACATATATGTATTAATATATTTCAAATTAGCCTAATTTTATTTTAAATTTTACTTCTATATAACTAGGTCAAAATATTTTGTTTATGTAATTACGAAAGCGTTCACACATTCTGGAAAAACAATTGTGTGAAAAAAAAGTGTGAACACATTCTGAAGAACATTCATGAAACTTTATGAAATCTTCACAAATTTATAAAAAATGCTCTTGTGCTAAATGATTTTTATGTATTTTTGTAAAATGTTCATGTATTTGAAATGTTCATACCTATTTTAACAGATATTATGCACATTTGTAACATATTCATATCATTTCAAATATATCTATGCATTTGCTTTTCATCATTTAGAAGTAAAAAATAAATTTCATGCACTATTGGAACATATTTAGGAGTTTTTACAATCAGAAAATTAAAAATATATAAATGAATAAGGAAATATATATAAAAAAAATTGAAAGCAAAAATAAATAAATAAATAAATAATCTAATAATGGAAAACTGGGAAATGAGAAATATAACACTCCTACAAATTGAGGAAAAAGGAAAACTGTGTTATAGGATCCACACGCAACGCGTCGCCCATATCAGTGGCCATGGGCAAATGTATCTGAAATTTGTAATTGAATGGTACCCAGGAGAGTGACCTTCGGGGGACTCCCTCCTATTTCTAGCCTATTGCGACAAGTTTTTTTTGGGGGGGGGGGGGGGCTCTTATTGCGACAAGATATGTAGCATCGCACCACCCGAGCGTCATTATGGGCCTATGTAGGTGAATTTTTTTTACTGCAGTTATCCATTTGTTTCGTTCCTATTTTTAGAATTCACGTATATGCTTTTAAGAGTGAGCATGCACTGTTCTCCAACTGTTCATACTGTTTCTAGGAATTTATCAATATTCATTAAACCGGATGTGTATTCTTTTTGAACATATTGGTACACCAGAACTAGGGCTGCCCAGTCGCTAGCTTCGTCCATGTTAACTACGGCCGATTGATGAAAATCACTAATTGGCTACTATACCTTTCAAAGTTCACTCCCGTACCCTCAGGTTGCGAAAAATAACGTTCTGCATGTATGCCACTTGTTGCAATCTGAGATTTTTTTTCTTTTTTCGTAGATTCGTATTTTTAAAATGTTGTATCTCTTAAACAGTACATCCAAATCTCGATCTATTTTCATCATTGGGTTTCTCGCGCCGAGATCTTCAAAACTAGATCATATGTTGATAGATTTTAACGAACTTTTTTTTTCAAAAAAAAACGGCAGAGAAAAACCGGTCAAAAAAACTGTGCCTCTCGCGATAGAAAAAACAAACAAATAACGCATTTTGCCCCTTTCCGAGAGGCATAGTCGTGACTTTCGCGAAAGCAAAACCGTGCCTCTTACGAAAGCAAAACAGTGTCTCTCGCGAGTTTTTTCTTTCTGAGAGGCACGGCCCTACCTCTCGCGAAGGGAAAACCGTGTCTCTCGCGGAAAAGGAAACACATTTTTTATTTTTGAGAGGCACGAACATGCCTCTCGCGGAATCATGGCAATGCCTGTCGCGGAAAAAAACACTATTTTTTTCCCTTTTCGAGAGGCTCGACAATGCCTCGCGCGAAGGCAAAATCGTGTCTTTCACGGAAACAAAACCATGCCTCTCGCAAAAAAAGAGAAAACATGTTTTTCCCCTTTTCGAGAGACACGCATGTGCCTCTTGCGAAAGCAAGACCGTGCCTTTTACGAAAGCAAAACCGTGCCTCTCGAGAAAAAGAAACGTGTTTTTTCGTGCAAAAAAAAATTGGAGAAAAATTCACCCGAAAGCTAAGAAAGACCGGTGAAAAATAGGAAAACCAAAAAAGACAAAGAAAACAATATAGAAGCCCAAAAACGCATGCGGAAAAAGAAAAAAATGAAATCCGAAAGAAACTCTCAAAGCACGACATGTGACGGCAGGTAAGAACGCGCCAAGTGGCGGCACATGGAAGTGATCGTTAGAAAATTCATGAAAGAGTGCTCGCTAACTAGTTGGTCCCCCGAATAATTGTGTGAAGAAGTGCTAGTGCAGAGGTACGACAATGGAAAATGCTATTTGCCGCTCGTTGCATCAAACTGCCGGCGCTTCGCACAGGCGAGCGACCGAGCAGCGACGCAAGGGGCTGGCACATTTAACCGTTCCAACGCCCCGGTTTTGGGAACCTTCTAGAGGTTCCCAGCTGGTTCTTTTTGGTTTTGGTAAACTTCTAGAAGGTTCCCTAAACCGGGTTTTTTCTTTGTTTTGTTTTTTCTCATTTTTTTCCTTTACCTATTTATACTTTTGTTTCTATTTCGTTTTAATTAATTTAAAATTTGTGCAAAATTTACAAATGTTCACGGATTCAAAATTTGTGCATAATTCGAAAAACGTTCACGGCTTCAAAATTTGTTCAAAATTCGAAAAATGTTTAAGTTTCAAAAAAAATTCACAATTCGAAAAAGTTCAGAATTTTATAAAAGATTTCACGAATTTAGAATTTTGTTCATGTTTCAATATTTATTCACAATTAGAAAAATGGTTGCATTTTAAAGAAATATGTTCAGAATTTTATAAAAAAAATCACGAATTTGAAAAAAAAATCATGTTTCATAATTTTCTCACAATTCGAAAAATGTTCATGCTTTTCAAAATTTGTTCACAGATTCGAAAACTGCTCACAATTTTATAATTTTGTTCACTAATTTGAAATTTGTTCACAATTCGAAAAATGTTTGTGGTTTCAAAATTCGTTCACACTTCGAAAACTGTTTGCAATTTTATAATTTTGTTCATGAATTTTAAATTTGTTCGTGTTCCAAAATTTGTTCAAAATTCAAAAAATGTTCGCGGTTTCAAAATTTGTTCTCAATTTGAAAATTTTGTTCACTATTGGAAAAATATTCCCGGTTTCATAAATTTGTTCAAAACGAAAAAGAATTATCTTTGCATTTCCATAAAACTGTTCACAATTTCAAAAAAATATCATATTCTAATTTTTTTCCATAAAAATAGTTCTTTTCCCAAATAATATTCATGTTTCAAAAATTCTTGTTCGAAATTCTATAAAAATATCAAATATGCAGCGACTTATGATTCGTGTTTTAAGTTTTATAGCTGTTGTTAGGTTCTTTAAATTTCGCGTTGGCAACTTTCCACTTGAGATAGCCAGTCGAGGTGGCAAGCGCAAGGCACACATTACCGAGATGTCTCGTGCTCAACTCCTAGCGCTGGCGCATTTTTCTTTCCAGCGATTTTCCACCCTAACAGCAAATGGGCCAGCCGAGGTGAGCAGGCTCTATGCGAAACTGCGACTACTCGCCGCAAAATGCGGCGTATAGGAGCTCCGTATGTCAACCTCTTGCATTTAGCAAGACTAAAGCCGAGATGGTTTATAGGGAGCCGATAGTGGGCCGGTCTAGTAACCATGTGGTATCATCATGCTACCGTCACACGAGTTTATATTATATTTGTTAAAATATGTTTGTGACATTAAAAAATGTTTGGATAATTTTGTTAAGTATTGCATATCATTTAGAAATTGTTTAACATGTATTCAGAACATTGTTTATACTCTACTGATTGTGATAACTGAATTGGTCCACATATTGGAGTACAAATAATTCAACCTAAAATAGACATGTTTCATTATTCCAATTTGTTATTTGCTTCATTCTGAGGGAAAATTTGTTATTTGCTTCACTGCTGGATTTTCTTGGTGGAATCCATTTCAACTTGCCAATTCTAGTTCCTGTTAGGACACATTGTTTTTTTTTAACAATGGGTTAGGAGCATTACCGGTTGCACACATTGGATATTTTTTGTACTTGCCCGATTAGGATATTGCCAATTTGAATGATTAAATTTTAAATGTTTACATAAACAAAATAGCCCAAACTTATGCAATATGGTGAGTGTATGTGCATGTATGTGAGTGTGTTTGTAAATAAAACTTTTTAATAATGGTTGCTCCTGAACGATCAAGTTAAAACTACAGATGCTAAAGAAAATGTTACCATTAATTTGATTATGTAGCCAAAATGATAAATCGAATTAGGTGGCACTGGTGTAGAAAAGCCTAGCTATGACGTGACAAAACTGACCTTCCTGGCATGGACACCCGACGCCATTAATATGGCGCCGCTGTTAAGAAATACTGGTGGCGTGGCATCCGATGTCACTAGTATATGACATGTTGATGGCGTGCCACGTTATCATTTATCCTATATTTGTCGTGCGTTCTTGTCCAATGCTAGTAATAATTGTTTTTTGATAATAAAATAAATATTCTTCTGATTAGGCCGAGCTAAAAGGTATTGATCAACTGAACATATTCATAAACTTCACAAGAGGTGTTGATCAACTAAACATGTTCAAAAAAAACAAGATGTACAAGTACAAAAGATACTAAAATAGCTACTCTTCATCAAGGATAAGCTGAGCTGGCGAATCTTCTTCCGATTGCTCTCTCCATCCTTTTTGAAACGAGCTACTTCCATCTTTACCTCATTTTTCTCTGCCCCCGAAGAGTGTTTTCTCCTCCTTCAGTTTATCACTCTCCTCCATCAAGTTATCCCTCTCCTCCCTCAGTTTATTTGACCTATTGACGGCATCAACACCCTTGGTGATTAGCTCATCCTTCTCATTCTTTGCATAGGCATTGTCTTCTTCAAGTTTTCAGATGAGCCACTGTGAATGCTCTAAGCGCTCTTTATTCTACTTGTCCACATTGCATGTATGGTGAGTGTATGTGCATGTATATGAGTGTGTTTGTAAAGAAAACTTTGCAGTAATGGTTGCTCCTGAACTATCAAGTTAAAACTGCAGATGCTAAAAAAATGTTACCATTAATTTGATTATTTAGCCAAAATGATAAATCATGTTAGGTGGTATTTTTTTGAAAATAGTTAGTTTCACCCTAATTGTGTACCCTTGCCGCCATCGAGTTCATTTTAGTGCACCTGCCGCCATCGAGTCTCGTTGCTCCTCTTGTAGTGCAGTGGGGTGAGGAAACATCAGTAGTGTTCACACGTACCCCAGCGGTCGGCAGCTACACACGCAGTCGGGTGCTATCATTTTTGGGAAGTGCTCACACGACTGCTTCCCCCTTCTTCATCAACTTCATCTTCATCCACAACTTCGTTGACTCATCATCGTTATTTTCATTAGCATGACATGATAGTTTCCGTCCATATGTATGTCTGGTCGGATTTCGTTGTTGTTATCTATGGAACAAGGGTTTATCTTGTTCATAGATGTCATGCTAATTTTCATTCATATGTATATCGAGAAAACTCGAAATTATATTAATGGTAGTCATCGCATTATTTTCAACATGAGCGGTGGCATGTCGGGGCGGCGGCCCCGGACGTGGTGCAAAGTTCGTGGTCTGCGTGCGGTTGTCCTGAGCAGTGTGGGTTGCGGACTGTTGTATCGTACGACGTTGCTGCTCGAGGGTGAGCGGTGGCATATTGGGGCGGCGGCCCCGGAAGGCGGTGTCGGTTGAGTGCGCAGGGCGCATCGGAGAAGTGGATGTCGAGACGGCGGCCTCGAGAGAAGGGTGTTGCTTTGTGTGTTTCAGTCTTTGAGTGTGGGCTTGATCCTTATTGTTTCGGATTTTTGCCCGATTTTTCGTAATTAATCGGGCAATTCTTTTCTACTTATTTAATAGATGAGGCGAACTTTGCCTTCATTTTGATTTATTTTTTTTGAGAATCTTGGATATTTAGTTCCGGGATGCATGACATCATCGATGATGGACAACTGTTTGTTTCTCTCCAGGTGGTGGTGACGCCAGAACTTTGTGATTACATGAAAGTGACCGCCCACCCGACCAAATCATGGCAGGTTTACACAAAATCCACAATTATGATCCCAAGAAACATTTCACGTATTGTTATAGTACCCTTGATGACTGCCTTTTTGCCGTGCCATGGCAAGTAACTGAATACATATATTGACCAGGATCCACGCAGCCTAGGCGCATGCGCTCAGCTGGTTCTTCAACCGTCGACTTCTCATTTGCTTACCTGTACAAATTTCTTTGTTGGAAGTATGTTCTTGGACTTCTACTGCGCACGCATGAAATTGATAGCTATGGGCATGCATCACTGTGTTGAAGAACATTGTGCATAACAGCATCTCTAGCAGAATTTTTTAGGGCTCGGCAAAAACTTTTTTACGAGACGACGAACTCTTCAGTGAAACAGTTCCCATACACCCGTCACGCAAATATTTGGTGGGATGCGTTTGCAGAATTTATTTCTCGCCGAAGGGCTTGTCGTCCTGCAGATACAATTATATGCAAATATTATCAAGTTTATCATGACAAATGCATAATTCATCGTCATATATACACATCATTAATAGATCACCATGCTAGTTCATCACATCCAAAATAACGCACAACATATGAGGTATCAAGTTTAGGTTCATGAATGCACGATAAAACTAGACAAAAGATGCTTAAATCACGTAGATCAATCAAGCAACATTCTCATTATTGTGAAAAACGTTGCCACCAACATCGTCAACATTGGCCGGAGACCTCGCACCAACATCTTCACCAAGTTGAACCGGAGAGCTCGCACCATCATCTTTTCACGAACTTGGACCGGAGATTGAGCACGACCATCATCACCACCATAGGCATGGCTTGCCGAAGCAACACCACCCATGCCGAAACCACCAATGTCGAAGCCACCACCACCACAACCCATGCTGAAGCCACCACCACCACCGCCCATGCCGAGCTCACCACCACCATTGCCAATAGTTGTCATAGGTTTGATCCTTGCGGGCAATGGAGTCAAGAGAGATGCTTTCCCATGAAGCACGCATCCTCTGTCTCCGTGTAGTTGCTGGTCCTCCCCTCACCCGCCCTAGCGTCATAGTCGGCCTCCTCGATCTCTTGCACTTCATCATTATCTTCATCTTCTCCATTCACCTCTGTGTCTACCTCGACGTATGATGCGTTGAAATCGCCAAGGGAGGCACTCAGATTCACCGTGCTCTCGGCCAGCAACTCCGTATGTCTGCAGGGCACATTTTGGCTACGAAAAACAATGGCGAAAGCTCAAGCAAGTATTCGGAATGACCGAAACATAGATGACCAAAGCAAAGCAAGCTTTTTTTTACCTCTCGGGTGTTTCAGCGAACACGTTGTAGGCGTGGCTAGCGGCTTTGTCGTCAATGTGGATGTCAAGGTCGGTCGAAGGTGGAGTAGGAGCCCGACCTCTTGACGCGATCGCCTTCTTCCTCGGGGGCTTCCCCGCGCATCGGCGGGGCCTGCCGAGGCAGTCTTTTTCCTCTTGACTGGGGCACGTGGAACCGGAGCGGGGTTGACACTCGGTGGTGTCGCGCCGGTTGCGACGACCCCTTGCACGAGATGGCTTCCTTGCCGCTTTCTCTTGATGATGGAGGCGGCGGCGGGAGGAATAGGAGCGGCAACAGGAAGAGTTGGAGCCATGGGAGGCCCGAGCGGACGAACCAACGGTGGTGCATGGTAAGGCCCGCCCGAGGGCGGCGAGCAGTGGTGGAGCTACGGTTGGGCCAAACCAGGCAATGGCCCGTCTAGCCGCACAAGATTTCAGTCAAGACTAGTGCTAACCTTAGTTGTAAGAGCAAAATTTCAACGATACTTCTTAACCCAATCAGTTTTGGCCCGCCGAGACAAATGGTTGTAGCTTCGCCACTGGCGGGGAGTACCCCATCTAGCTGAATTCCGACGCCGTGAGGCCGGAGGGCGAGGCCGGATAGGCGGCGACGACGGGGGTGGAGGTAGCTAGCTGCACGTACGTAAATATGTTTGTGGGAGGGGCTATTGAATTAGCCTGTCGCCTGGATGCATGTAGTGCAGCTAGGTTAACCTTGTGACTTACTCCCTCTATGAAATCACTACTCTAGTGATTTAAACACTCTTTTTTATAGAGGGTGTATATATGAAGAAGGATAATCAGGAGACCCACACTAGCACACGACATCCTATTACTAGCATGACCTTCACCTGATTTGTTTAAAATGGGGCCTCTTCCTCTCATCTTTGCCCCCCCCCCCCTCTTCCCATCTGATCCCTTCAACCTTCAACTCCCCTTTAGCAGAGATGTCGTCACCGTGTCATCGTCGGTATTAAATTCGTACTCCATCCAACTCATTCAAAAATCCGATCTTATTGAGAGAGCCAGACAATATATTTCAATACTCTTCCTCATGTATAGACTTATTTAGTCCTTAGACGTGGGTCGTGGAATCTTTTTTTAATAATGCGTTGACAAGGTGTTGAACTCAAAACCTTATGGCTCTAATACCATATCGAATTCATGCACCAACCAACTCATCCAAAACTCCGAATTGATGAAGATAGGCGGACAATATATTTCAACAACCAACTTCGAGTCAATACTCACTCAGCCTCACCGGGATCCCTCCACCTTGTTGTAGGGTGTGTTTGGTAGAGTGCATGGAGGATGCATGAGCTCAAAAGTTCTCTCTTCGACCCACTTTTGGGTGTTTGGTAGCATGCACGGGCTCTCCTCAGCATGCATGACCTCAGCCCAAATACCCTCTTAGCATGCATGAAGAGAGAACACCTCAACTGCCGTTCGCTGGTCAGCATGCATGAGCGAAGCGAGCGACAATGTGTTTCAAATAATGTTTAGGATTTCTAAAAAATAATTTAATTTCAAGAATATGACCAATATACCAAAAATTGTTCAAATTTCCAAAAAAAATCTAGATTTTCAAAATAAGTTATTTAAAAAAAGTGTCTGGAATTTCAAAATATGTTAAAATTTTCAAAAGCATACAAAAATTCAAAAAAATTAAAACTTTCAAAAAATGTTTGGATTTTTATAAATTTTTGATTTTCAAAAATGTTCAGATTTGAATTATTATTTTTAAATAGCAATCTTTAAAAAATTATTTAAATTTTGAGAAAAACTCAGAATTTCAAAAAATGTATAAATTTTCAAAAAAATGTAATTTTTTCCATGTTCCAAAAAATTGTTCACATTTTTGAAATGTTTTATTCATTTATTTGAAAGTACCGGTTGCTACAGTATCGTATGACATGTTTAAACGAATGCAAGCTATGCGGAATTGACAGATCCAAATCGCAGTTTTGAGGCAATTGATAAATAGCAATTGGTCCAAAATTAATATGACGTGCGTACCACATTTAGTATTTTTTTCACGCAGTTGATAAATAGCAAACCATGTTTAAAATTAGAACTGCGTACGCGCATCATTTAGTATTTCTCACGCGCAACTAATAGTCTCATCGTGTACGTAGCTATATGTGATCGCATGACATGCGGACATTGTACTAGAACAAATCCAAGCAGCGTCACCAGGGTATAAACACAAGAGATCTCTAAGCATATATGACCAATCAATCTGGGGCCAATCATCCACCACTTTGATCAATCGAACTACAAATAATAAGCTGCGAGTCTCCGGTCCCTAGGTAGACAATCATCCATTCATCCGCCAGCCGGCCGATCGGTACATCGACAGGTCACCTGCCCGGCCGGCCGCTTCCAGACTACACGTACGCATGATCGGTATTCAGTAGCACCGGCCGGCTACTTTCGTACGGTACGTGCTCATCGCGCCTGCTGGTGCACGTTACGCAGTACACTAATCAATGTGCAACATTTATACCATTCCGGCAGGACCACCCTAGGCCGGGGACTGCATGCAGCCGTCGTGCCCGATCGACCGTGAGGACATGCGTACGTATCAGGCAACAAGAACACCACCAAAAGCTTAGGGGACAGCAATGTCGATCGATCGCGCATGCAGAAGCGTGCGTGCAGGTACAGGGCCGTACGTCCCCCTGCCGGTGGCGGCACGGCTGCGTGTCTCCTCGCCGTGGATGGCATTCGATGCAGGCGCGCGGCACGGTACTTGCCACCGGCAGGTCAGCCGGCCAGGTCACGGAGCAGGTGGAACCCTGCGCTCATCCCCCGGTAGTGCTGGTCCTGCACGCCGTGGGACGACGACCCCTCGGCGGCGCCGCCGTCCATGCCGAACTGGATGTTCTGGCCGTGGCCGCCGGACGGATGCAAGCCGACGGCGTCCATCTGCTCGCCCGGGAACAAGAACCCGCTCGCGCCGTGCTGCGCGGACGACGGCGCGCCGAACGCGATGTTCACTCCCCCGGCGCCGCCGCCGTGCGTGTCGTGCTGCTGCAGCCCCAGCGTGAGCGACACGCCGCCAGCGCCGCCCACGAAGCCCTGGACCGGTCCGCCGTACGCGTCGAAGTCGAGGTGGTGGCCGGCGTCCATGACGCCGCCGAAGCCCTCCATCCGCGCGGGAACGCCGGCGATGTTGACGACGGAGGCGAGCGAGCCGGCGTCGTGGCCGACGTGCAGCTGCGCCCGCGTCGGCTTCCGGTCGTCGGCCCCGACACGTTCGCCGCCTGCTTCGTCCGCCCCCTGCTGTCCCCGCGCGTCGGAGGCGTGGCTGCCGCTGCTGCTAGGGTTGTTAGGGTTTAGGCCGCCGCCGTCGTCCTGCTCCGCCTTCATCTCCTCCACGTACATCTCCTCCACCATGGGCTTCCACAGCCGCACCCGCGCGTTGATGAACCAGTTGGACACCTGCATCCACACCGCACACACGCATGTCATTGTAGCGAGAGGTGCAAGCCTAGCCACGAACCAAGAATCTCCGTCCGGCCGGCCAGCGCGAGCTAGCGGACGCGCCGAGACCCTGACACGGCAACCGATCGGTCGATCGAAGCGTGACGACGACGGACCATCCACACGATCGACACGCGATGCACACGGGTAGGGCGTATACCTGGCTCCGCGAGAGGCCCGTCTGGCGAGCCAGGATGTGCTTGTCCACGTCGCTGGGGTACCTGCACACACACACACACGACGCACGCATTGGAAACCATCGCGTGAGCACAAGATGCTACGCAAGCATGCGCTATTAAATTGCAACGAATCGTTTGGAAGTTGGAACTGATGTTTACGCTTTGTCCGCTCAAACACACTTCCCTGGTTAATTTACAAGTCACACACTAATTAAGAGATGAGTCACATAGCTAGATTAACTAAGCAACTAGCCATCCTTTTCTCACAAAAGACTTTTTGTGCTTACGTGCGTCCATACAAAATCGATCACGAGCTAGCTAGGTACACGTAGTTAATCAACTAACATGGATGATGAAAAACGGCCAATTAGTTTATGTTTCCGATTGGATTAAGCCAACGCCCTAGTCCATAAGGATCGATCGTCGTACACACACATGACATGACATTGGGTATATGCTTGAGTACAGCATCGGCCTATATGCCAACATGGCCATTTGAGCAGGTGATGCCAACATAATTGTGGTCCTGGAAAACATCATATATGCTGTAGAATATAAACCTTGTACGAAGAGAACTCCCTTACGAAATCAATAACTACCAACTCAATGAATATGTTTGCTAACCAGTACTCCCTCCGTTTTTTACTCCGCGTATAAAATTTGTCTGAAGTTAAAGTCCATCAAGTTTGATCAAATTTATATTGAAGACAATCAAAATCAACAATATCAAGGTTATATTGTGTGAACATTAATTTCATGATGCATCTAATGATATTGATTTCGTCTTGTGAATGTTGGTATTTTCTCCTACAAAGTTGATCAAACTTTAGGACGGTTGATTTCAAACAAATCGCGGATTAGAAAGAAACGGCGGAGTACTTAACGCTATGCAGAATTTATTTTTTCTCAATGTACATTGCATCGATTTACATTACCTACTGTATGCTTACTTAGTTAAATTTACTATATAAGTTATCTATGTAAGTTATCTATGTTATGGAAAGGGAATAAAATTACTTTGTGAACTGGTGAAGTAAATACTGGTGTGATATGCGACTTACGGATTGAGGAAGTGCTCGAAGAGCCATGCCCGAAGGATGGTGACGGCGCGCTCGGGTAGGCCACGTTGTGGCCGCCACGGGTGGCTGTCCATCATCATGCCGCCATTCTGGTGCATCGCCTTCTGCTGCCGGATGCACTGGTCCAACACCTTGAGCCGCGGCGTGTCGCCCCGCGTCATCCCCGGCGGCGACACGTCCTTCTCCCCGAGCGCCTTTTGCACTGCCAGCAGCTGCGCCACGATCCCGTCCCTGAGGCTTCGAAAGTGTCGCGAGATTGTCCGTGCCGCCACCGCCGTGTACCCTGACGCCGCCCGCTCCCCCACCACCGCCTCGAACCCTCCCGCCAGCCCCCTCATCTGCTCGCAGTACCTTCGGTACCTACGGTCCACCTACAACAACTCACACAGCAATGCAGTAAATTAAGATGTGCAATGTAACAGTGAATTTTAGACGGTACCAATAAACTGCCAGCGCGGGTAACTTGTGGGATCGACTGAAAATCGGTAAATTAAGACAGGCAATGTAACAGTGAATTAGAGGGTAGTAACGGTTAACTGCCAGTGCAGTGGTGTGACTTGTGCGATCGAGCTGCATGCTGGAATTCTGCTGCAACCACTGAGCTCTTTCCGTGGCAGTGGCAGTGGCAGTGCAGTGTGGTAAACGGTAAAAAATGCTTGCATTGAATCCTCCAAGAAGGGAGATGGGCAAACTGGTGGTGCAGCAGCGGTACGCAGAGAGAAAGCTTGCAGCCGCAGAGTCATGGCAGGCAGGGCAGGGTGTGGGTGTGGGGGAGAGTGCGTTGCATGGCCATGGCCGGCCGGCCGGGCTGGGCTATCTAGCAGGGGACCCGAGCTGGCTAGCTATGCCAGGCAAGGGAATAGAGGTTTCCGAAAGGGAAGGGTGAGACCCAAGAATAGCGCCCCATGGCTGCCCTAGCCGCAGGTGCACCCTTCCGGCAACCATGATGGAACTCCTGCTCCTGCTACCACGACCTTTCCTGCTGTCCCAGATTCCATTTTACTTCGATCTCATGCTGTGATGCAGTGCGCCTGCTAATCGGTAATCAATCAAGCAACTGCTTGTGGTGGAGCCGTGCTTGGATCGGATGATTGGATTGCTGTAGCTCGATGGAAGCTCGCTGCTCACCTCCTCCAGCATGACGTAGAGCCTGTCCTTGAGCCTCTTGAGCTCCAGCGCGTCCATGGCCTGGATCTGCGGCGACGCGGTCCAGCCCGATGTCGACGACGAAGACACCTCCCCGCCGCCGGCCTCGTCTTGCTGCTGCGGCTTGGCGCGCTTCGGGGTGATGTCCACGGGGAGGCTACAGTAGCCCTGCAGGAGCTGCTGCGCCGGGGCGAGGAACCGGGAGCTGCGCAGGGGCCACGCCGCGCCGTGCCCGTGCGCGTACGCCGCCGCGTCGTGCTCCTGCGGCAGCATCCACGTCGCCACGGGCACCTCGTGCTGCTGCTGCTGCTGAGACGAGCCGCCGAGATGGTGATGGTGCTGCTGCTGGTGCAGCTGCGCGACTTCCTCCGGCCGGCACAGCGACAGCGACAGCGGCGCCCGGCTCGGCTGGTGATGTTGATGATGTTGATGCTGCTGCTGCTGCTGCTCGAGGAAGAAGCGCATGGTGGAGCCATCGTGGCCGTCTCCTCCTCCGTCGCCTGGCTCGGACATCGCGGCAGCGTGCAGGCCGCGCATGCCGAGCAGCTCCATCCCAGACTGCAAGCCATACAGCTCCGGCGCGCCCTCGTCCATCGCCGGCATGAGGGACGACGCCGCCGCTGCGTCGGCCGCCGAGAAGTAGTCCGCGAAGCCCAGGCTGGGATCGTGCGCCATCCTCCCCAATCACACCACCGAAAAGTCCACCCGGCTCGATCGAAGGACTGAAGCAAATTTCAGCATCAAACCAATCAGCAGAGCAAAAGCAAAGCAAACAAGACAAAAGGGCAGGAAGAACAATCAAAAGAGATGAGCTCACTTTGCTTGCGCAAAGCAACTACAGTCTAGTCTAGAGATACATATACGTAGCTGGGACGACCAAATCTTTCCCAAGAAGAAGAAGAAGAAGAAGAAAATAAGGCACGCAGATTGATTGGTCACTCACTCCTATCGCCACTGATCTATCAAGCTAAGCTAATCAACAAGGCTAGCTAGGACTGAGCACAAATACTACGACTAGTCTACCACACACATCACACAGAGCATAGGCCATAGCGAGGTAGACGAAGAGGAAGAAAGCAACCAGGTCAGAAAAAGATGCGATTGCAGGTAGCAATCCAACTATCCAAGAGAAGAGACGCTACTCCCGGGCCGGCTAGCCGCTTTACCAAATCACACTAGCTACCAGACTACACCTCACCTCACCTCACACAGCAAGAATCTCGCTTTGGTCTAGGGGGGGAGAGAAAGAACAGGATGGATGAAAAGCCAGCAGCGGATTAATTGACTAGGACGCAGCGCAGTGGTCTTAAAGAAGCCAGCCGGACCAAAGATCTCACCGGCGAAAAGCAGGCGGGCGGGCGAGAGAGGAAACGGGAAAAAGGTGTGGGGCGCGGCACGGAAAGCATACATGGCTGCGGCTCGCTTCGTCGTCGTCGATCGGCCGGCCGGGGCGTGTGTGTGGTGGTGTGGTGGTGTGGTGGTGTGGTGGTCTGGTCTGGTCCGGTGGTTGCCCCGTCAAGCTTTCGCCTCGCCCTGCCGCTCGCTAGCTGCTGCTTCTACTTGCTTCTCAGCTGATATGATATGAGATTCTCTCCCGGTCTCGGTCTCTCCCTGCTGCCGTATCCCGAAAATATCTGGATATATGTATTTGCTGGTGTGCAAACGTACGTGCTAGCTAGCTACCTAGCAGGTTTTGGAGATGGATATAATCTTCTTGTGTGTGTGTGTGGATGGATGTGAGATTAGTTGGACCGGCCTCTTTCGGTGCACAGTGTGTGTGTACGTGTGGTTTAGACTCCTCCGATCGACCAAGTGCATGCACAGGAGATAGTATTACTAGGTAGCCAGGACTCGGGTGATCTAAGGTTATTTTTGGTAGGATATATGTGTGAGGCGATCATGTGTTCTCGTGCTGGTAATTTTTTTTAAAAAAGGAACATTACCTTCGGTCTCTGCATCAGCATGATGCATACAGATTTTTATTAAACAAGAGCAAAACAAATAGTTGTCCACCTCCGCCAAGTTGCAAAGGAATAACAAAGATGGTTCCCGAAACAAAAAGAAGTAAATGGCCACAACCGGCAAAAATAAACATAAATGCCTAACCACCTATCCTATTATTGGATCGTCATCCAAACCGGTTGAATATATCCTGCGCTACAATCTCCCACCGGGCAGATCCAGTAACCAAAGGCTCCCTGGTTTCCGTAGGAATGAGTAACGACCACGTACGGATCGAAGCCGACGCCCTGTGTAGTACCTGCAAGAAATGTATACGTGTTTGTTTATTAAAAACCACATCATTTCTGCAATTTCATATAGCGCATAGTAATGTAGATACACCTATGCGTATATGTCTTGCCACATTAATATCCACTCCATCAAGCCACGTACCAAACAACGTATCAATGCTATTTGGAGGATCAATATTAAAAGTAACTCTAACCGTTTGTCATAAGAGTTTCGCTAGTGGGCAATCTAGAAATAGGTGCTGGATCGATTCCTGGTGATCACAAAAGGTACATCGTACACTCCCAGGCCAATGTCGTTTAGCGAGGTTGTCCTTAGTAAGAATCACCTTCTTGTGAACGAATCACATGAAGACCTTGATTCTTAGAGGCACCTTGACCTTCCAAATATGAATTGACTTAGCCACTGCCGTCGTGTTAATAAGGTCAAGATACATCGATTTTACTGTGAGGCGGTCATGTGTTCTCATGCTGGTAATTATATATGCCGATTACCCTTTTTGTCATAGGTCAAGTGTTGTTTATTTTTTAGCATAGACTAATTTAATTGTGTAATGGGGACTTGCTTTCTTTATCTAATGGACGGATGGACTTCCTTTTGGACAGCGTTTTCTTCTAGTGGACTAATGGTGCTATGAGGTGGAAGCACCTTTTGCATGCATAAATAGCTCTAGGATGTGATACATCTGGAAGTTGATCGATGTCCCCGCAGGAGGATACAGAAGATGTTTCTACGTAAGGAAATCGATTGCTTCGTTGCATATATATCTTTACCTAATAATAAAGTACGGATAACTTTTGATGTACATCATAGAAATTGCCCTCAAAGTTAACAAAAATTATTCACCAACGCCACCGGTAAGTGGAATAAACGGTTCATGTCTTGAAGTCGCTGGCCTTTTCCTTTCTTCGTATAAAGCTACGCCCCATACCTATCAACATGTACATGGGTGCCCGAGCGGCTGGAGCACTAGGGTGCTACCTTGGAGACCCGAGTCGCTGCAATTTTCGGTCTAATTACTGTCTCTTTTATATTGATGTTTTCAGATTCAAGTATTTATCGAATATTCATATCTTTCAAACTGTAACTTAAAATTAAACATGTTGTATATGAAAATTGCTTAGAAAAATGTGTAAATTTTAAATATGCTATTATTATGCATGTTAATTATTTCTATTTTTTCTTTAGGATGTACGTTTAATTAATACTTTTCTTTATATGATGTATTTTAAAAATGCCTACCACCTTTTTCTCTTCGTTCTCTCTTTTATTTCTAAATTTCCGTTGGTCTCTTCGCAGATGGGCTGCAATTTTCGGTCTAATTACTGTCTCTTTTATATTATTTTTTACAGATTCAAGTACTTATCGAATATTCATATCTTTCAAACTGTAACTTAAAATTAAACATGTTGTATATGAAAATTGCTCAGAAAAATGTGTAAATTTCAAATATGCTATTATTATGCATGTTAATTATTTCTATTTTTTCTTTAGGATGTATGTTTCATTAATACTTTTCTTTATATGATGTATTTTGAAAATGCCTATTATATATGTTTTCCTCCCATTTAAATTGGCTAGATAAAATAGTTCAATGGTCTCAAAAAATCTGTTATTGGCACCATAGGGGATGTATATGCTAAAGGTTACCACATGCACATAGTTATCCTATATTTCCGTGAGCGCACAATAACCAACCCATATAGATGATGTACACTAAATTACTCATATGAGCTTTATGTAAATCAATGGCTTAATATTGATTTCCAAAAATGGTGTCTACAAATATATGCAACCTTGAACATTTGTTATGCATGTCCTTACAGACTATTTGTTTTCGATGGAGATGTCTAATATGTGCTCTTATGCACACGCTATAATTAAGTACTGAAATATATTTTGCTACTTTAGCCTAATGCAATATTTGTTGGGCATCACAAGGAGGAAAACCACCAAAGGAACGGAAACCACCAAAGGAACGAAACCTAGCAACATATTTAAGTTGTCTAATAATATATGTTTTTGAAGATAAGTTGTCTAATAAATTGGAACACCTTTAGTACACTTAAAAAATTGTCCCAACTTTATTTCTTTGTACGCATACATTTGACTACGCATCTTTCAATTGTCTACACATGATTGGATTTCTGGCACCACATATCACTAAAAAAATAATGAGTTTTTGTACGTGATCATCTTAATTTATCTGTGTTATTATTGTTACGGTGATTGTGTAAAATAAGACTCTTGGTAGCAATTGAATTAGCACATTCACTTACCAACGAAAAACTATTTATTTAAAATTTAATAAGACGTGGGATAGTGAAGCTTCTTTAGAGGGGGGGGGGGGGTAGGATGAAAGGGGGTCAAAAGGGAGGTCGGACGAAGTGAGCAGTGATTAAGACATTACGGGAACACTATCCCCTTTTTAAATAGCAGAAACAAATATCACTACTATAGAAATAGTCATCGGTGATCGACCACATATGACGGGGTAGAGTCCGCTATCACTAGTAGTACTTACACTGACAAGGCAGCCGGGAATTGGCAATGATGGCTCTAATACATTGTCTACTTTTAACGTAAAATAGCATATTTGATGTCCTATTACAGTTGCGATCTTAAAAAATCAAACCCATCAATAGTATTGTCTACCTCGGTAATAGGACGGATAATTGCCCATTGTTGTAGATTTTCGTTTTGGGCCCAGGACCAATCAACCAAGCCCTATACTCTTTCTCTCTCCATCTATCTCTCTTGTGGTTGTTTCCATCCCCCCTCATCCGCTACTCTCTCCCTCTCTAACTGCCCCACTCCATCTGTGTATGTCTCTTACATATTAGTGTTATCTGTATTGCATCCCCGCTCGTCGCTAAGCAGTTTTCCTTGTGGGCTCCCTGCCATCTTGTTGCAACGACCGACGGGAGCAGTCACAACGTCAAGGTTGAGCCCATGGTCGATGCTAATGTATGTAGTTTTATTTGACAAAAAAGCGTATCTACACTTATGTTGAGGCAATGTAATGTTATTAGCAACACAAAATAATGTCTCTACTGGCTATTACACTTCTAATGCTCACTCGCCGATGTTAGATATCATGTTTTCCTCTCCGCTATTGAGGCATCTTTCAGCCTCTAGTAGGAGGTCAAGGCATGTGACGGCGGAGACAATGCCTTAGATGACGCATCCCAGGCTCATTTTCCAATGCGTTCACCGAGCAAATCACAAGCTATACACTGAATATGGAGGCGAATCACCAAATCAATTATTCATATGTCATGCTACAATCCCCACCACCACCACTCCATGATATATGAATTGGATTGATTTTGATTTTGTTATGTTATTTCGTTTCAACCATTTGCTTCATACACCTTTGCTACTCCGCTGAGTTGCTTCAGGGGGCCTCCTGTTGGCGCAATGTGTAATGTGGGCAGGAGCATGACATCCATACATTTAGATCCAACATCTGTGAGATCCAACTGCAGTAGTGAAGTGAATAGTCATGCCTTCTCCATTGGCGATGAAGTGAGCCTTGGTAGCTACCCGTGTAATGCGAGCAGTGTCAAGTGCAACCATCCAGTCCCTAGGCCGGCATATCATCTTGAAATTTACGAAGTCATCGTAGGCGCCTCGTCGTCGACGGGAACGTCTCCTCTCACTGAATGCGCATCGTCGAAAATCTTGAAATAAATCCAAAAATAAATACGAACACCAGGATTTGAACCCTGATAGGCTGGGGATATCACAATCCCTTTAACCATCCAACCTGTCCAACCACAGGTTGGTTCGCGCAAGTCCTTACTATCGATTGGCATTCATGGCTATGGCTTTTAGTAGTTAACATTGTCATCATTAATGACTAATCAGTATCATGTAATGGATGTCGCGTCGAAACTCTTAGTTTTTAAGAAGAAGAAGAAGCAAAAAAATACAGTAAAAAAATAGAAAAGAAGGATGACCCCTGGCCTCCGCATCTGGGAGATGCATGCGGTCATTTTATTGATTATTTCCGAGAACCTTACAATGTAGTACAACAATATGCCTGAATTCGCCATCTTGACAACATCTGTCGATACTCCTATCCATATGATGAAGGGATGTAAGCTGGGCCAAATACCCAGACCTCTCATCTAAGCCTAATATCTAAAGTCGGAGGCCCCGACCGAGCCACATACCGGGTCCGGGGCACAAACCGGTCTGACGCACTCACACGTGTTGCCGCCACCATCTTCCAATGGTTCATCTTCAGAACAGATTGAGATGCCAGCCTTTGCAGGTGCCTCCGCCATCGACGCCACCATGACGCCAAACGACGACCTTCACCTACGCGAGTCCATCTCCAAACAGCGGACGCAGATCCATGTTAGGATAGGGCCGCACCACCATCGTCACCCACCATCCACAAGCGCCACCCAGCCCCAAGGTTTCCAAAGCGGCGCCTTCAAGAAGGGAACGACGCCGCGAGCGCCACCGCCGCCCAACAAAGTTAGGGCTTTCGCTCGGGGAACCTAGGGGAAGGGGAAGTGAGGGGATCAGTCCATACCGACGCCTCTAAGGAAGGGAACGGCGCCCTCAGGCGTCGCCGTCGACGCGGCCGGCCATGGCCGGCCAGGGATTTCGCCTGAACTAGGTCCCCGACACCAGCAGCGCCTCCTGTACAGAACCGACGACCCAAGAAAGTGCGGCCCGACCAGGCTATCCCACACGCCGAACAGTAAAATACCAGGGCAAGTATATATTATTTGCCCTCGTAAATTTTGTTCTTTATGATCTTGCAAGGAAAAAAGATTAAGGTCCACCTCCAATCTTCTCAATCTCTAGTTTAGTCGATCTACCCGTCACACTCTCGGGAAACCTTTTGCCCGTAGTGCCATCGAATCATATCTTATCGTGGCATTCCTCTCATTCTCAGGCTCATACAAAAACTCCGCACTCCGCCAGCTTACGTGATCTCCATCGCATTTACATCATGGTTGCGTCGGCATCCACCCCCCTCTCTCACACACACACATACTCTCTCTCTCTCTCTAACATGATGAACGTAGTGAAGAGTTCGGAATGTTAATTCTCATGTACTCCGTACATGCCGTTAGCCAGCCCTCTGTCTTCCTGCACATGTCCTCTTTTTTTTTTTTGAGACAAATGTCCCCTTTTGCTTGTACGCTCATGCGAGAGGTGAGTGGGTTGGGCCCGGAGCTGGGCCATTGACATGTACTCCCTCCGGTTCTTTTTACTCCGCGCATTAGATTTTGATCAAGTCAAACTTTACATAGTTTGACCAAATTTGTATTAAAAAATATCAATATTTATAATGTCAAATATATACACTATGATACTACATTTCATAAGGAATCTAATAATATTGATTTGGCATTATGAATATTAATAATTTTTTCTATAAATTTGATCAAAGTAGAGATACTTTGACTTTGACCAAAACTTATATGCAAACTAAAATTACCGGAGGTAGTACTTGCCCCCTGCCCTTGCCTTGTTGTCTACACTGGGTTTCAAACAGTTCATGCGATGCATGTGACCTCATTCACTAACTGTACATGTACTTTGACGTGAAAATAAGGTTCATACTGTGCTCGTGGATATATGCGGGCGTGTACCACGGCCACGTTACCTCGAACACGACGGATTGTCTTTTCACAGTAACCACGATGCTGGCCCGAAGGAGAAAGGCCGACTGGTACTTCCTTTTCTCCATCGTACCATGTTGCTCAAATTGTTATTTTTAAGGTAATATGCATGGACCTAGAACACACGCTTCAAACCCTTTTCATATGCTCTGGGCGAACGGTATCAGTCAAAAAAAAAAAAAGACAAACGCCTCAAACATGGTTCCGACACCACATGGATCTCAATCGGACTGACCAGCACCGCTCATATCCATCCTAAATATGAGGAGGGCATGGAAGGCCTGGGCACACGTAACCCCACATATATTCGATCTCATCCGTTTCTCGGACAAAACCCTAGCCACTCCACTCCGTCATCCAAACTCCCGTCCGACGATCTTCGGCCTTCTCCGGCATAGCGGGCCACGGATCCGAGTTGTACACCTTCATATCCATCGACCCCGAGGAGGAGATAACCGTCCGGCTTGCGATCCACTGCACACAGTAAGAAGTCGTCCGACGGTAGCGCTCAGACTCCTTTTGTCGGGAATCCATTGCGTCCACTCAAATGTCGCATGGATACGACACGAGGTGTGTCGCTGCTTGTTCATCAAAGGTGATGCGGTACGTCTGGCGTACGAACGCGTAGGTGAAAGCGCAACCCCTTCGTTGGCACGGAGGCGAAGGGAAACACATGGGCGGTGTCGGACGCTAATATGGCGCGACGTGCCCGCCGGGCGAGGCAGTGGGTGTGGGAGACGACGACGGCCCTCGCGGTGGTGGACGTTGGCGAGGCGGAGTCACATTCTTCGACGCCCCGCATAGTGCACCAGTTAGGACGCCACAACTGCGCCGTGGTGGACGTCACTGGCTCCTTCCAGAGCAGATCCATCATCGATCTCAAGTCCACTGATACAGTCAAAGTTCCGGGCTCCGACGAGGAAGAGTAGGGCAAGGGAGATGGTGGCGCCTCAAGTCTCGTGAGCTGGTTCGTGTTTCATGTCCTACTCTACCTCATCAGCGACAGGATCAACAGTCTGAGGGGTGCAGGTGGTCGTCAGACATGGGCACGACGGAGCCAGACGAGCTCCGTTTAAGATTAGGTTTATGTTGCATGTAATAGTATGGATTTAAGGTTTTTCATTCCGATTGTGGAATCGATTATCTAAGACGTCATCGGTCACTGTGTGCGAATGCGTTTGAACGCGTTCGCGGACATTTGAAGACTCGGGTTTGCTGCATCGGGCCGTAGATGCTCTAATAAACCAGAAAAGAGAGATGTTTAGTTGCAAGGGTGCTAGAAATGTATTGGGGTGTACCAAACACCGTGGGTCTCATTGATTTGTAAGATTTTGAAAACGCATGAATAAGAAAATAGGATTAAAGTGACATGTTCATTTGAACCCTATAGGATTAGCAAGGAGTGTTTGATGCCAATTTTATGAGATCCAGTTCTATGAATCAAAGAAGCAATATGGGAAAAATCTCTATGTATTTCAATCCGTCAAAAATTCTATAAAATTTCTTCAAATCAAAGGGGCCCTAAAATGTTTCGTTCTAAATATTTCAGTCGAAAAGAAAATATGCTCCGAAGTGTCGAGCAGTTGCATCCCAAGAACTAGGTCCCACCAAATGGCCACCATTTGCATTCGTGATCATGATCATGTGAGGCTGATTGATGTTCTCAATAATTAGCTCATACTTTCTCTATAAAAAAATATGAGAACTTGTAGATCACTAAAGTGATGATCAAAACGCCTTATATTTCTTTATAAAAGGAATATCTCTTCTTGGATTTAAATAAATTTTATAGGGTTTTTAGAGGATTAAAATTCTTAGGATTTTTCTCGAAATTGATAATTTAACCCATAGAATTGGATTGATAGGAATTTCTCCTACGGAGTCTTTGGGACTACATTTCATAGAAAATATAACATTCGCTGCAACCTCTTTTAACAATTTATTTATTTTCTATGGCATAAAATACTCCTTTGTTAACTATATAGGGTTTAAATGAACATGATACTTTAATCCTATTTTTTTTGTTCCCGCGTTTTCAAAATCCTACGAATTTAAGAAGCCCTAAAGCTTAACACATGTCTGGATTGATCATATCCCTCGAAAACTGGGTCATCAAAATTCATTCACACCACACCTTCAACCAAACGCATCCTAAGTAGCTATTTTTTTCTTCAAAAGCACACTGTTGAATTTTCAACTGGCATTATTGCTGCTCGACTGTGCGCTGATATATGCGGCCAACAACTGATAGACTCTATGATCTAATCTGTCATAAAAAAATTGACCCACCCGAGCATCTCAAATAGGTCTCAAACGCTCGGATTGTCCAACGCCCCTCATATCCGATCAAAAATATAGGACGGCCCGGGCATGACCGGACGCGTCCGTTACGTCGGGCCCAACAGGCCAGGCCCACAGCGGTCCCACGGTTCACCCACAAAAACACTCAGCATTGTCTTGGAACAGTCCAAGGTGGACACCGAGGGCAGCTCCGGATCTGCATTGTCGTTGCTCCCGTACCGGTGCAATGCGGACACCGGAGCTAGCCGCTCCCGGCCCGTGCAGAGCGCACTGGCAGCGGTGGGTGCTAGTGCCCACGCCGTCGGCCCGCACCGCGCTCCGGAATCTGGTGTCGTCCCTGCGGAGCCCGACAAAGACCAGTGGCTCCTTGCTTGGGTGTACTGCCGGTCGCTGACAATGTCGAAGATGGACACTCGTCGCCTACGACGGAAGAACGCGAAAGCGCTCCAGCTTGTCATTGAGTAGTCGAAGCGCGAGGCGAAGTAGGAAGTGGAGGAGGCGCCTCGAGTCGCGAAGTTGAAGTTGCAGCAGGATAGGGCCGTTCGCCGGTTGAAGGGGTTAATCATCCTCTCCAAATCCTCGTCCGACGATGGCCACGACCACAACTCCACCTTCGACGATGACAACCAAGATCCTCCACCAGCCGCGAATGCCGAGAGCTGCGCCGGCGATTGGAAGGGGAAAGGCCCGTCGTGGAAGTGGTGAAGACGCTCCTCCTCCTATGTTTATTATCGTTTTTAGTTGTTGAAGTTAATAACTTGTCCGGCGACGAACTCCGATGATCTTTCAGATGATGTACATATCGTTTATATGCATTTGGTTGTCCATTTGATGTCGAATTCGTTGTTCGTTATTTGATCATGTAGAGTAATTTATCATGTCACATCTGTAATATGAATATAGGATGTCGGATATGAGGTACGCGAATGTGGAAAGAAAAATTTGAGGTGTCACCGATCAGTACCCACGGACGAGCCCAGGCGTCTGAGGGGTCGGATTTGCCAATTCTGGCTGTAGATGCGGGGTACCGGTATCCCCTGCCGACCAGAGTCCAAGTTCAAGACAACAATGATGCTTACATTTTCTTGAATTTATTTCAGGCATTTTGACGATGTACATTCAGTGGGATAAGACGTTCTCGTCAACTATGAAGACGTCTATGACGACTTCATCTTTTTTAAGATGATGTGTCGATTCATCCTCTCGAAGATGTTCATATGAGTAGATTTGTATGTGTGTGTGGTCATAACGTTAAGTGCATATTTGTATGTATGAATGTCTGTGTTTGTAATGTGTTAAAAAGAAACAATTGATAAACTCCAGCAAGACAGGAGGCGACGAGATCTCGCTCGATCAATGGGAGCACGCACGGCCTAGAGCGGGCACCGAAGCTTTGCCGCCGATGATTGTGTTCCCGGGCCGTGCATGAACCGGAGAGCGCGAGCGGGGCCCGCGACGCGCCGGGTCGCGCGCGCGTCGTTTTCCCGCCAATTAACCAGGCGAGGAGGAATCCGAGCGCGCGCAAACTATCGCGTTGCGCGTTGGAACGGAGCCGATCGGCCGGAGATTCG
Organism: Hordeum marinum; assembly: GCA_022496015.1. Classification (NCBI taxonomy): domain Eukaryota; kingdom Viridiplantae; phylum Streptophyta; class Magnoliopsida; order Poales; family Poaceae; genus Hordeum; species Hordeum marinum. The sequence goes on from CM039675.1 coordinate 493,126,680, forward strand.
TGGTCCGGGCACTTGATTTTCTCGCCGCGACCGCGAGAGGGCGTCCGTCAGTCTCGGCTGAAATGTATGCACGAATGCTGCTGCCGTGGCGAGCCAAGTCGTCGCAATTAAGCCTGACGCCGCCGCCGTCGTCGGAGTGGACGGACCGTCGCTACCTGCCGCAACTTGATCAAAGCTGTCGCCTCGCTCACCGCAGCCTGTGTCTCCATGGCTGTGCTACGTGTCTCGGAGACCTGGTCGATCGGACAAGGGTGATTGGACAATCAATGCCGGTTTTACTGCCACTACAGCAACGTGCGACAGCAGGGCAGGTCAGCATCTCATCATCTGTCTGTCCATCCATCCATGAGATTCGCGCGTGATGAGCAGGCGAGCAGCGCTGCTTGATGGCTCGATCCATGACCGCGTGCACCTGACGACCTTTCCGCACAAAAAGCCCACGGCGGCTGCACCTCCACGTCGGCGCGGCACCGACGGCCCAACAGCTCAAATTCGGCCTAGGAACGAACTGCTACTTGCTACCACCCCTAGATTATCTCACATACGATGAAACGGACTGTTCACCGCGTGCCACTCGAGCCACACGGCGGGTTCGATCGATCCAGTTTCTGCGGCGCACATTTCTGCACGTCGACGGGCGAGGCGTCGCCGTCGGCCGTCGGCGGCAGCGGGGACGGCCCCATTCACGCGGCGCGGGGGCAGCGAAAGCGGCCTCACATGCCGGCGCCCATGACGGGCGCGCCGTGCACGGGGAACACGCGGCGGGACGCTCCTTTCGTGCGTGTACCACAAACCTGGATGGATGGACGGCAGATGCTTGGGTCTGATTGTGGAGGATGTGCATCAGTGCATGTAGTACTATGCCTCCATCTTGATGATCGTCAACTGCTGCTTCAGCCACAAGACTGGACAGCGGCCAATGGCGGGAGCGGTTGGTGGTCCGGTGCGTGCGGAAGCGGATGCACTCCGGTCACGTCTCTCGCCGCTCGTCCGACATGGCCGCCTGCCGACGGGATATTTGATGCTCTATTCTTTGTTTTTATCTTCGGAGAATTTAGTTATGCCAGATCTCTGTGTTGAATGTTCAGCGCTTGTCGTTGCAAAATAAAATGAAAATGAAAATGCATATCTGCGTGGCGTACTTCTCATGTTTTCAACTGAGTCTGGAACCAAACAAATTTCTTGCCAGGCACCTTCTCGAGAATTCATACATCCCTTCTCGGTCTATGGACGACTAAACACAGTGTCGAGATGAAAGAACATAATACTATCTCCGTCCGAAAATACTTGTGATAGAAATGGATGTATCTAGATGCATTTTAGTTTTAGATACATCTATTTTTATTCATTTGTAAGACAAGTAATTCCGGACGAAGGGAATAGTATTTCTAGAACGTGTCAATCCAATGAGAATTTTGTGGATCCATCTATGTAGGTGGGTTGATGGCGGCTAGTGTTGTAAAGATAAGAGCTTGAATACTCCTTGTAAATAATCCAGGAAAGATGACAGGTGTAAAGATTACTATACAGAGACTAAACCGACAGTGTTCTCTCAATGACCCTAGGGGGTGAACATTCAGTGGCATCCGATGCCCATCAGCTATTGATTGGGCCCAGATGTGCAAGAGGAAGTAGAGAGATGAAGAATAAAGAAGGGAATTGAGTGGAGATTTTTTTTTGAAGCGCATCCATCCTAGAACTTGTGGGTACGAGACAAAAACACCGGCAACCTTGGGCTTTAGAAAGATGGGTTGATAGGGGAACTGCCGTGCATGCTTCCAGTGGCGGCGGATCGGGGACAATGGCTGTAATACGAGCAGGGAGGAGCGAGTCTAAAATATGATGATCGAGTGGGAGAAGAGGCAACCAATGAAACGAGAAAGGGGCCTTAGGGCATCGTTTGCTCCCTAATTAGTCATTGGAAGATTGGTCATGACCCAACTAGGCCTTCCAATCTACACTTCTCTCCATGGACGGTGTTTAATGTTCTAGTGTACTGGTCTTACGGGGCCTTAGCACGATGACTTTCCGACTGTTACTATAACAAGTTTTGCCCGGCTCTGACGGGAAATCGGCGACGAGGGCATCACGCCTTCCGCTTGATTCCATGTTCGTAGTCATCGTTAGGGGTCTACAAATAAGGATGTAATGTTTATTACTTTTATGTTCGTTGTACTGGTATGATTGAACGTGAATAGGTCTGAAGTTTCAGGATTTCATACGTATTCGGATATTCAAGGGAGGACGTTAAAATACTCGTCAAACATGCGGGTGCATTTCTTTATTTTTGGTAGAAATGAAACTGCATCCTTTCATATTTGTGTGAAATTCTTCCTGGATTCCAAACAGAGCATACGCTATGAAAACATGAAAACCTGTCCTTTTGCCCCCCTCTTTCCTTAAGTATCAGGGTGAATTATCTCCTTGTGCTTTCAATATTGTCTTGGTCATTGACCTTTCTCCTCGCATTTTTTTGACTTGTCGATCAAATGGCCAACACTCCTTTTCTGTCTTTTTACTGTAGATTCGGTCCATAGCACTCACATTCCTATCAGATATTGAACTCCGGTCCTGAGACATGGCACACAGCATAAATCGTCTCCTTTCTGCAATACTATTTCCTAGTTGGACGGAGAACAGTATTTGGATAAGGCAAAGGATAAGCCCAAATTAAGGGTGGATATGGGGCGGCCCGGTCACGTCCGGACGCGTTCGTTACGTCTTAGCTGACAGGCGTAGCTCATCTTGGCCTCATCGTTGTCCCACAAATCTCCAATCCGATGTTTGAGGGGCCGGATTTGTCAACCATGACTATAGATGCTCTTACAAAATAAAGTTTGAGGACATAATACATGATTTTACTCGGCGTTATGCTGGTGGAAGTATTTCGTTTTCATCTATATAGAGTTTCAAGAATATATTTCTGACAGTTCCTGCATTTGAGCCGGGTTCCGCCCTTCATATGCTAGTCTGTCATATTATCTGCTAGCTTGTCTTTTTTTCTAGAGGTAGAGGGAAAGCTTGCATATCTGGTGTTCTGTATCGACGTTGTTTACTTTCTGTTTTTCTAAAAACAAATAGTTATCAGCTCCTATGGTCAAAATTATAGACGATGACTTGGCGCAGAGGGATGTTTGTGGAGTAGCGGTGGTCCAATTGTAGCTGCCGGATAGCGAAAAACCGGTGGAGACAACACATGTCAGATTTGAATGGTGGTGCTGCATGCATCCGGTCTCGAGTTTCGGGGCGAAAGCCTAGGACAGATTCGAGTGGTTATTCCTGGCAATGGTGATGTCTTTTACATCGTTACCAGGTTCGAGGCACTACTCGAATATGTTCGGACTGGTTCTTCAGGGTGAAATCTTTGATACTCGCCTTTATGGTTGGATCTGGTGACGACGTCACTTGAGTGTCGCTTTCTTCCTAAAGGCGTTGCTGTTAAAGATCGCTATTCATCTGATCGCTTTGGGGCTTTTTTCGTGTTTCCTTTTCTTTTTCCACACTTGCATATACTCCCTCCGTCCCATAATATAAGAACGCTCTTATATTATAGGATTGAGGGAGTAGCTTTTACTCGTATGACTTTGCTAATTGTCAATGTGGTTCCACGTGTGTGTTGTGTTTGTTGTGTATCTTAGTTATGTAGAGATCGGATGTGTGTTCGATGTGATTTATCATCTTGATGCTCCATTAGATACAATAAAATTCACCTTTTGTTGAAAATGGTTGAAACCATTTTTCCTTAATGACCATCAAAACTATAATTGGTTGACGCAGAATGACATGCATCGCTCACTGCAAGTGTTAAAACTCCAATCACCCACTAGCATAGGAACATGGACCAGCCTATTAGCAACCGAAGCGAAGTAAGCGCTGAAGCGACAGGAGAGGTGATAACTCATTTTAGGAACTGTCTTGAAGGCTCCTAGCTGATTTTGGCAATCTTCTACAAGGTTCCTTTTTTTTTTCATTTTCGGTTTTCTTTTCCGCGTTCTTTCCCTATTTTCTCTCTCAAAACTCTACAAATTTAAAAAAAACTAGATTTTTTTCCCACAAAGTTAAACACAAACTAAAAACTTCTTCATATTTCCAAAAAAAATGTTCAATGTTTTTCAAAAAGTGTTTAAAATTTAAAATATGTTCAGAATCACGTAAAGGGAGGCACGAGATGGACTGGCCTAGAAACACTAGAGGTGACAACCTCATTTTTTCATGTTTTTTCGCTTCATTTTTTACTTTTCTTGATACTTCCAAATAATTCAAATAAATATATTAAAAAAACACTTTACATAAAAATATTTTAAAAACTATTAACCAATTCTAAAACTATTAAATGCACATAGAGAAAATGTTTCTTGTGTATAAAGGGAAAAAATAATATGTATAATAAAATTGATCATGTATTTATAAATAATCAAGCATTTAAAAAATGTAGAAAAGAAATATTTGAGATTTTTTAATCAAATAATTCAAGAATGTTAAATGTGTATAGAGAAAATGTTGAGTATTTATAAAAAATGATAATCTTGCATTTGAAGAAGTGTTAATCAAGCATTTAAAAAATGTTAAGTATGTATTGAATAAATGTTGACCATATAATAAAAAAATCTTGTATTTTGAAATGTTAATCAAGATTTTGAAATTTGAAAGTTCATATGGAAAACAATGTTGACCATGTATTAAAAATGTTAGTGTTGTATTCAAAAAATGTTAATCAAACATTTAAGATATATTAAAAATAGTCAAAGAAAAAATATTGACAATATATTACAAAATATAAAATTGTATTTCGAAAATGTTAACTTTGTATTAGAGAAATTTCTTGATGTATACAAAAAAATATAGAATTAAAGCCGAAAGAAACAAAGAAAAATAAAAAAATGAAAACATAAAAAGAAACAAAAGAAACCATAGAAACATGTGCAAAACAATGAACAGTGAAAGCCAATAATTATAAAGAAAAATAAAAGCAGACCGTTGAAAGCGAGGAAAGAAACAGAAAAGATGAAATAGAAGAAAGAAAATAAATTGCGATGAAAATGATGTAAGAAACAAAGAAAACATAATAAATACAAACGAAAAAAAGTATAACAATGAAAAATCGAAAACTGAGTAAACTAGAGAAGAAGTAAGAAGGCCAAAAAAATACAAAACGAAACATAAAAAGCGAACACAAGCTAGACATAGCGTTCATACTATTTGCCCGCCACGGGAGGCTTCGATGAAACAAGGCCGAATGGGATGGCCCAGTTGCACGTGAGCGTTTTATTTATCTTTATTTAATCTGTCTTAGTAGGTTGTCAGCCAGCAGATCCGCCATTATTTTATAGAAGCTAGATACTTGGAAAATAGGAAAATAGGAAAAAAATTGATTATTCAATATGTGTTTCATAAAGAAGTTCAGTGTATATTAGAAAACATCAACTGTATATTAGAACTGTTCAGTGTGGATTAACAAAATGTTTATCATCTAATTAAGAAAGTACACCTTATATCAGAAAGTGTTCAATTTATACAACAAAAATGTTCATCGCATATTTAAAAAATCTCTATGCTATGTTTGAAAGATTTCCACTGTACATGAAATATGATCAGTGCACATATTAAAAAATGTTCACCGTATGTATAAAAAACTTTAAAAATATGTGCGTGAATAAAAGGAAACGGAAGGAAAAATAATCTAAAAGTAGAAAAACAAAAAACACAGAAAGAAAATAGAAACAACTGATACATGGACCACGCCGTGTGGAAGAGTCTTCAGCCAAAACTCCGCTATATGGGACTGCCCTTCGATTCCTTTGTTACATGTGATACATAACGCTTTATGATACCGACAGAAATCATTAGTTAAGTGCTGCAATGGTCACTCCTGACTTTTCTAGTGGTGACAAGTGTTGGTTAAATAGATGATGCCCCGACGCGTTGCCGCGGAAAACTTGTTAAAAGAATGCATAAAAGTTGTTAAAAATATCTATAACTAATGGGAAGAAAAATGTAAGTTTAAAAACAAAGAAAATACAAAGGGTATAAAAATAAATTATTTTTAAAAGAATGTCAATGTGAATGTAAACTACATAGGTATGGTGCAACCGTCAAACACATATATTTTCAATAGAAAATCTAATGCAAAAAAAAAAACTTGTGAGTAACATGCATGGATTGATGATGTGGTGCTTGCATGCATTGAGTAATGCAAAAACAATGTAATTTATTACTTGTATGCATGACTTGCTCTTGCGACATAGCTGCATGTCTAGAAAAAAAAAGAGCTAGTGGTTTGTAGCTATTTAGGAATAGAAGATATGGTAGAAAAATAAAAATAAAAATCGTCCTACGAATCAAACTCACATGATGATTATGAAGATGCAAATAGATTGGCGGGCCATTTAGGTTTGGTTAATACATCTGAGCTTCTTTTTGTTTGATGTTAAAGGGAAGTTGATAGGTTTGCCTCATCTCTTCTCCCAGGTTTTCTCCTCACACCCTCATTCCTAGATATTTTTTTTGGTCATCTGAATCGATGCGTCACAAAACAAATATCAACGCACATAACTTGAAATAATCTGAACCAAATCGATACTTTCCTTTTCTTATAGAGCAAGATTTGAAGATCGCTGATCACGCTTGCTTGCCGGAAGGATATGGAGAGTATCATTCTTGTTCGATTGTGACTATAGACCATGCATAGTGCGGTTAAATACCTCAAGCGAGGATCACCTTAATATTAGAAAAGTGTCATTTATGTGAGATCATTTCCATCATTCTCATGTTCTTCAACACGATCTTACCCGCCAACGCCGATGTGGGACGGGCCATAGAAAGAAAAAAAACGCTCACACACATGCAGTCTCTCTAATGCCCGCGAGGAGCATATCATCTAGATCGGTCCCACCAAAAAAAATCATCTAGATCGGTCCCACCAAAAAAAACATCATCCGGATCGTTTTAGCACCAAAATCTGCGCGTGATATGCTGGCCTTTCCGAGGCTGAAAAGTATCCCAGACCTCCAGAGGCAACAAATCAAAGTCCTCTTTTTTTTTCTCTCATCTTCTTTTCAAAGTCTTGATTTCCCCTTTGTCAAGCAAGGTCTAGATCGTTGGGCAATCGGAAAGCTCCTCCCAGTTGCTTTACCAACTATATTATCCCGTGCGTCATTTACTTGACTCACTAGTCTGAAATTTCCACGGCAGGAAAAACGTGTTTGAAACTTGCTCCCGGCATCCAGACTATTTTACCAGTCCGCCAAATTTTGTTTGACAATTCACATTTCCGGTCCGATGACGTCAAGTGACGACATCAGTACAAGAAGAAGAAAAAGAAGAAGAAGAAGAAGAAACAGCAATCTCATCTGCCGCACGGCTCATCCTAGGTTGCAGGAGGCCGAAGCACAAATGTACCACCATATTTACAGCTGAGCTCCACGCTATGTCCACTTGGGAGAGAGAGAGGGAGAGAGACACGCCGGCGCGGGTAACATATACACGTGGCGTGTGGTGTCGGAGTGTACACAAACTACTACTACCGCTCGAGCCAAAAATTTGAGACCGGAGGAGAAAGCAGCGAGAGTCCTGCCGCCTCCTTCAGAGCCCGTTTCCATCGGACCATGACGATGGATCTGGCGTCATACAATGCATTGCTTCAGCGACTTGGGCGTGTGGGTTCCCTTCAGCCTCACCTGCAACACAACAAGCCATCACAATTAATTCACCACCCAAAACAAAGAAAAATAAACTGCTGGACCGCGGCGGTAATAAAACAGCTGTAACATTTGTCCGCTTTCATGACAGCTAAAATTTGACAGAGTCGAAGAGATGCTTCCCCTACGAACATCGCGCCAAAAGAGCAGTCGATCGAGCTGTTTTCCCGACGGAAGCAAAGAGGCCTCATCAGGCCACGGCGCGAGAGCGACGCGCCGGGTTTTGGTCGCGGTTGCGACGTCATTTTTATTAGCCCATTATGCAGCAGCAGCAGGCTGCTGCAACCTTGGAGATAGTATCTCCAGAAGTCGGCCTGTGCCGTCCTGATCAGTCGACCATGGTAGTACCGTCCACGTGTGGCAAAAAAATGTGTCCCAGCCGTTGTTGGACCGCGTCTCCGTCCGGGTTTTCGTGCGGATTTTGAACAGGGTTGGCGCTGTTTGAATTTGACTCCCTCTTGTCCTTGGAGTACCCGGAGTCAGCTAGCCAGCAGCAACCACGCTAGTAATCGTTAATCAAAGTTTGATGGTACAGCTAGTGTGGTGCGGCACTGACAGGCTGGGTTAATCTACGCGCTGGGCAGCAGACACAAGTAGACTAATTCAGAGTCAGGTCGATTGTCTGATAAGTGACGAGGAATTGTGAATTCAGAAATTGCTGGGTCCTCCTTCTCCGCCCGTTGCACAAGCTGTCGCGTTGCTGATACAGTTGTGCCGGCTGGGAACGAAAAGTAGATTCCATGGCGCACCTCGGGTTACTCTAGGCTGCACTAGGTTGGCGCGTTACACACAAAGTTGGGTCAGCTGTCCGGCCCAAAAGTATTGGGATGATACACCTGGGAGTGGGATGTGCCTGGACTATGCTAAAGCTGCAGAATCTTGAATTCTCTGTTGCTCGATTCAATCTGAATTTTGGCTACTAAATACTGTAGTAGTACTTATAATTCGAAATTTTCTGTTGTTTGTTTGGCGTGTGTGGCACTGACTAGTTACTGACAGACTGATCATGGCGATGGTGTTTAATGCGATCGAGAGTAATTGGTATGGGCGGCAGAGAGGCATGGAGGGGGTGAGGGGACTCACTGCTTCGATGTCGATCCTGTAGACGACGTGGAGCCGGCGCTTCTCGCGGCTGCTCGCCCGGTAGGCCATGGCGAGGTGCGCGGCGGCGAGCGCGAGCGACATGAGGAACATGGCCTCCACGGCCGCGAGCTGGCCCTTGCCGTGCAGCTCGAGCCCGGCGGCGCCGTCAGCGGCCACGCCGAAGACCGCGACGGCCTTGGCGAGCACGTAGAAGAGCGAGCCGACGCTGCACGCCGCCGCCACCCACAGGTAGGCCGCGCCGCCCCCGCACGCCGTGTACGCGCCTGCATGCACACACAAGAAAAAAAAAACGGCGATTAGTAAACCATGGACGAAATCAGGAGTGGATTCGGATCAGGAAGCTGACGGCACGGCGGAGGAGAGGGTGCTTACAGAGGATGAGGAGGGAGCGGGCGGCGGAGACGGCGGGGAGGTCGACGAGGGAGGAGCGGAAGTGGAACCCCCGGGCCTGGTCGAGGAGGGTGTGTGCGGAGGCGTGGTGGTGGGCGGCGCCGGCGCGGAGGAAGTTGGAGAGGAGCGCGGGCGGGAGCAGCAGGTCGAGGAGGACGATGAGGAGCGGCGGCGCGCAGACGAGGAGCAGCGAGGCGAGCATGGAGACGAGGAAGAAGGCCGTCTTGGCCCACCGCCAGGGCCGCGCCCACAGCCCCTCCCCCCCGTGCCCAAGCCCCATCGGCAGCGGCAGCGGCAGCGGCAGCTTCTTCTCCATCCCCGCCCGCTCGGTCGGTCGGCCACGCGCCCTGCACCACCAGCGCGTTCTGTTCTCTTCTCACCCGCGGACGGAGCCGAGGGGCGCGCGCGAGACGGGCAGATCGAATCCGGCCCGGCGGTCGACGGCGTGGCGTGGCGTGGCGCGGTGGATGGTCTGGTGGGTGCGGCGGGTCTGCGGGGGCAGTGCGTTGGGTCGGAGTCGAGGTTTTAAGCGGGACGGAGGAGTTTTTCTTGTGCGTGCTGGGGTCGGAGATGGATGATGGTTGGAGGCGGGTTTGACCGCGTAGCGCCGGGCCCACCCTTGCTTCCTCCTGCTCCACGGCAGCAGCCGCGGGCCCGGGCCGCGGCGGGAGCCGCCACGGGTGGCGACGCGTCAGCGGCTGCGTCTGCGCCTCAGCGCGCGTGCAGAAGCTTCCGCCCGCCCGGTTTATTACGGCGTGACGTGCGATTCGTGTTTGCTCTGGTTTTGGCAGCACGGCCGGTTATATGTCTCGGATATTTCTCTTCTCTTTCTCTTTCAAAAGAAACCGTCACGGATATGGACTCGAGGTCTGTGTTCTCGGCTGAGATTCGTACTGCTTTTCAAACTACGTCGCTGCTGCTACCGTTTCGTTTTTTTTTTTTTGAAATTCTGCTGGTGTTTTAGTCCTGTACGCTGCGGGTTTTGACTGGAACGCCGCGTCATCGTCATCCGTCGTCAAGCTTGCAAACACAGGGGGGCGGTTCCATCTAGAAGCTCTGCAGATCCCCCCTACGTCGTACTGCTGCTGCCAAGCGTCAAATCGACCATACAGAGACTGACATGGACACGCTCCAGACGCGTGGAAAGAGAAAAAAATGTTTTCGAAAGAGAAAAAACATGAAAAAAATGGACAGTATACAGGATTAACATGTTTTGACGGTAGGAACAGTGTGAAACTTTTGCTCAGGTGCAGTGCCTCACATGGCCGCCATGTGGTACGAGTACGACATCCCTCGGCCGAACCCAACCCCCATCGAATCCACGTGACCGGAGGCGGCCCGCGCACATCCGGGCAAATGGACCGCTCACATGCCGTGATTTGCGCCCTCCCCGCCGTCCAGTCCACGCCGCCCTCCCGCCATGTGGTGCGCGGAGCTGCAGCAGCAGCCAGCAAGCATGGCCAACCGTTAACGGCCGGCCCTGCCTGCCAATGCCAATCATCATAAACAAAGCGTGAGTCGGTGCTGACCGGTCTTCCCTGGCGCGCTCGCAGCCGAGAGAGAACGGCCGTGGATTCGTGGCGGCGAGCGACCGGCACGACTGGAGTACTCCTACTACTTTTCCTATCACCAGCCTTCGTTTTGACGAGGGTTTCCAGTTCGGTTTGGACGGCCGGGGGGCCGGTTGACCGGAGCACTTCCAGATGAAAAATCCATCGGCTCGGAAGCATCACCCGTGCATATGTGCTCGTACGTGCACACGAGCCAGATCAATCAAGTTCTAGGGGTGCTTTTCCTTTCACCAGTCTCAGTTTTGACGAGGGTTTTCAGTTCTAGGAGTTGACCGGAGCACTTGTGCAGACGAGAAATCGAAGCATTGGAGCCATCTCCAACGCGTCCGGGCACCACTGTTTATATACTTCTTTCGTTTTTAAATATAAGTTTTTTTACAGCATCTATAACCGGACTACTCGTACCCGTTTTAAACATCCGGCAAGGTTGTCTGATAAAAAAAATCGACCGAGACGGACATCCTAAAGTAGCCTCAAACATCTGGCCATGCCGTCCGGTCAAAATAGATTGACCCAGACAGACACCCTAAACTGGCCTCAAACATCCGGGCTGACCAGCACCCCTCCTATCTAGCCGAAATATGGGACGGGTATGAGGTTGTCCGGACGCGTCCGGGCATGCCCGCCACGTCAGCCCGACCCACAACCGACCCCACAAATACGCCCGTTCGAAAACCCTAGACATCGATCACTTCACTCTCTCCATCCAGTCCACTTCAGATCCCTTCCCTCCGGACCGTTGGCCGGCGATGGAAGCAGCTTTGGTGCAGAATCCAACGAATCCAATATCGATGTGGAGGAGGTGGCCCTCCGCAACGCTTTGAGGAGGTCGCTGCAGAAGCAAGACGGCCCCGAAAGCGGCGAATCTTCTTCCTCGGCGCCCGTCGCTTGTCGACGTTGCGCCGGTGACGTCGCCGGCCCTTCCCACCGGGCGCGCCGCTCCGCTCCGCTCCTTCAGGTACGCCACCCACCTCCACCACCGTCTGCTCCGGAAGTGGTGCACGGCCACCGTTGGGTCCTCGTGCCCACACCAGGGCCGGGACGCGTGATGACGCTTCAGTAATTGTGGTCTAGTTCTTCCTTCTTTTCGGGGTCAACCCTCTAGCCCTTGAGCTTGAGGACATGTCATATGCAATCATGTTGTTTCCAACGGTTGTCGTAGGTTGTTGGGACGCCTCACCCGCCAACGCCATAGCCAGCATCCTTCTTGTCACATGATTGGGACTGCCTTGAAGACTATGTGGCATAGTGATCATGTGCCTATTGGGAGTGGCAACAACTTCAAGTTGTGGTGATGCATGTGTTTCGTCATCAGCCAACGCCATAGCTAACATCATGCATGTATTGAGAAATGTACGAATTGCAAGAAAAAATAGACATTTCTATAGTGTGTGGATGTGTTACCTTCTTGTCACTACATTGGAACTGCCATGAAAACTTGGTTGATAGTGATCATGTGCCTACTAGGAGTGAGAACAACTTCAAGTTATGGGAGCGACAATTCAAGTAAACTTCCTCACTGGGTGGAGATGCTGGTGGTTCAGGGGCTGCCTTGTCATTGATACCAAGAACATCAAACATATTCTTTTCAGTTATGGGAACATCAACGTCATCCTGTTCTGGAAGAGCTATCTCAATCAAGCTCCAATCTATGTGTGGTTCTTCCCGAGTAACCACGGAGTACTCACATATCTCATTACTATCAACTACATCACAAGCAGTTTAAGATTGCATTGTGGCTGGGTGGTCAACATCATTCGGTGAAAACTCCATGTCATTAGGAAAAACTCTATATTGACTACCTGTCGTCTATGCCATCTCAAAAGCTGACAAGGTTGAATTATCAACAACACAGATGAATTAGCACTGCACTCTACATAAGTGTTTGTTGTTTCCTTGTCGCTAGCAGGTTTTTTAGGAGCACATGACTTTTTATGAGCAGGTGGTTTCTTGGTAGCGGGTGTTTTTATGGGAGCAAGTGTTTTTTTGTCAGGTTGCTTTCTTGGAACGGGAACTCTCTTCTTTCCAGATTTCATTGGATTAGGTGCCTCCAATGAGACCACATTGGCATATAGAAATGATTTCTTTGCCTCTGAATCCCAACGATCACTCATCAAGTGCATCACCAGTTGCTGACCATTACCCATTTGATAACTGTTTTTAAGACATGGTCAATGCAAACAACCGAGCCTCCTGGAGTGGCCCCATTTTGATATGTTGTGCCAAAGCATAATTGAGTTAACCCATGATAGAACTCCCACAATCTTAAAGGCAAATACAACATCATGGTTTTCAATGGGTTTTTCGCTTCCGTCATGAAGCTTGGCAACATAAGAAGCAACTCTAACAGTTATTGTGAAAACATTGGGTGGTGGAGGCGTCCTACTCGACAACAAGCAACTATGGAGTTAGCGTGTTAAATAAAGGGCAACAAATAGAAGCGGTAGATGTCGTGGGAACAAGTCTGACAGTAGAAGATAGGGATACAAAAGTAGAGGGCAGAGTCCTAGCTACGGCGAGGGTGTACACACGAATGTATGAGTTCAGACCCCTCTCGTGGAGGTAACAGCCCTACGTCTCAGTGCTCAGGAGCTCTTGTCGTGTGGAAAGTATGAGTTACAGAGGTTGCGAACCCTTGTGCCAGAGGGGAGGGGCGGCTTATATAGAGTACGCTGCCCCTCATAAGGGTCCGATCGCGGGTATAAAGACGATCGTTACTGGTAACGTACATCATAATTGCTACTAATGACGATTGTCCTAATGCCTGCTTGTTGGCCTCCCTGTGGTGGCTTATGGTCTTCTGGCGTTGACTGGAAGCGAGGTCTTTCGAGTGACAGATGATTGTCGAGTGGAGGGAGAGAATGTCGAGTGACTTGAGCATCATGGAGTATCCAGTCGGAACTTCCCTTGTAATCTTTAAGTCCTCCAATAAAGTGTCCTTAGGTAGGGTATGTAGGTCAGGCCTAGGACCCTACCCTAGGTACATATCCTCGTCAGTAGCCCCCGAATGGATCGGGGTTCGAGTGAGAAAGGGAGATTGATGCCAGCTTTGACAAGGCATCAAACTTCCGAATGAACTTCGAGGCTTCAATGAAATTTGCGTCGATTGAAATCTTTGTCATTCGCCCGGATCGATTCTGCCTTGAAAATGTATGAATGAATTCTAAGTATCAGTTATGTTCCGAGTGACTGGAACGGATCTTCACACGTGAAGAGTTACTTTGTCAGACCCGGATTCCACGGGATTCAAAAATTTGGGAAGTGCGTGCGTCCACGATGATGACGCCACGACTGGGAAGTGCGTGCTATCCACTCGGCAAAGTTTTTCACTTAGGCGAAAGAATGTTCGCAGCTAAGTCCCCGAGTGTGAGGATTACTCGACACTCGGAGTGATTTTCAACTTAGACGAAGACTGGTTCGTAGCTAAGTTACCAAGTGAATGGACTGCTATCCACTCGGCAAGGATTTTAACTCAAGCGAAAGCATGTTCGCAGCTAAGCCCCCGAGTGTGAGGATCGCTCAACACTCGGAGTGTTCCCAAATGTGAAATTGCGCGATCGGAATCGACGAAAGTCTGCGGAATTCATACTTTCATAAACAACACTGTCTGAAATACTTATATTACATCAACACAACTCTGTTTTCAGGTATAAAAACGACGAAGCAAATCTGCATTCTAGGCTCGCGGCTCGTCGATCTTCTTCTTGAGGTTGTAGAGATGATAAGTATTGGAAATATGGCTTAGAGGCAATAATAAAGGTGGAGAGGTGGAATGAGTTTCCAAGTGGAAAGGAAGAATCCTACTCCTAATAGGATTGGAGTAGGACTCCTCCACCTCCAATTTCGACCAAACCTTGAGGGTTTGAGGCTGCCTCCTCCCCTCCCTCCCTTATATATATACTAGAGGATTTAGAGGAAAAAAGCTAACCCTAATAGCCACGTGCTACCTCTCCTCTAGATCGGTTTTCAGCGGTGCTTAGGCGAAGCCCTGCTGGAATAGCTCCACCACCATCGCCGCAACACCATCGCGCTGTTGGAGAACTCATCTACCTCTCTTCTCCCTCTTGCTGGATCAAGAAGGCGAAGATCGTCATCGAGCTGTACGTGTGCTGAACGCGGAGGTGCCGTCCGTTCGGCGCTAGATCGGAAGGACCGTGATCAAGATCGCGAGACGGATCGTGATGAGATCATGGGACAGATCGTGATGAGTTCGCAGGACGGATCGTGATTGGATCGCGGGACGGATCGTGATGAGATCACGAGATGCTCGGCGATTTGGATCGCGAAGACGTTTGACTACACCAACCGCGTTTCTTAACGCTTCCCGCTTAGCGATCTAAAAGGGTATGTAGATCCACTCCCCCTCTCGTAGATGCTCGTCACCATGGATAGATCTTGCGTGTGCATAGTAATTTTTTTGCTTTCCATGCAATGTTCCCCAACTGTGGCATCATGAGCTAGGTCTATGTGTAGATGAGGTCTCGAGTAGAACACAAAGAGTTTGTGGGAGTTGATGCTTAGATTGCTTCCTCCCTTGGTCGTGTTTTGGTTCAGCGGTATTGTGGGATGAAGCGGCCCGGACCAACCTTACTCGTACGCTTACGAGAGACCGGTTCCATCGACTGACGTGTAACCTCGTTGCACAAAGATGGCTGGCGGGTGTCTGTTTCTCCTACTTTAGTTGGATCGGATTCGACAAAGGCGGTCCTGGAGAAGGTTGAAAAGCAACTTATGTATCACCGTTGTGGTTTTTGCGTAGGTGAGAATTGTTCTTGCTAGATACACGTAGCAGCCACGTAAAACATGCAACAACAATTACAGGACGTCTAACTTGTTTTTGCAGGGTATGTTGTGATGTGGTATGGCCAAGTACATGATGAGATATATGTGATGTATGAGATGATCATGTATTGTATAGAATATCACGACTTGCATGTCGATGAGTATGACAACCGGCAGGAGCCATAGGATTGTCTTTAATTATTGTATGACTTGCATGTCAATCATTAAGCACTATGTAATGCTTTACTTTATCGCTAAACGGTAGCATTAGTAGTAGAAGCATGGTGGGCGCGACAACCCCGATGGCGACACGTTGATGGAGATCATGGTGTCATGCCGGTGACAATGGAGATCATGCCGGTGCTTTCAAGATGGAGATCAAAAGCACAAGTTCATGGCCATATCATGTCACTTATGATTTGCATGTGATGTTAATCCTTTTATGCACCTTTTTTAGCTTAGGACGACGGTAGTATTATAAGGTGATCCCTCACTTAATTTCAAGATAAATTGTGTAGTCCCCGAGTGTGCACCGTTGCGAAAGTTCGTCGTGTCGAGACACCACATGATGATCGGGTGTGATAGACTCTACGTTCACATACAATGGGTGCAAGCCAGTGTTGCACATGCAGAACACTCGGGTTAAACTTGACGAGCCTAGCATGTACAGACATGTCCTCGGAACACAAGGGACCAAAAGGTCGAACATGAGTCATATAGTAGATATGATCAACAATATGATGTTCACCATTGAAACCACCTCAACTCACGTGATGATCGGACTTGAGTTGGTGAATTTGGATCATGTATCACTCGAATGACCGGAGGGATGTCAATTTGAGTGGGAGTTCTTCTGTAATATGATTAATTGAACTCATTATCATGAACATAGTCAGTGGTGTCTTTGCAAATTATGTTGTAGATTACTTGGTCGCGCTGCAGCTCCCTTGTATTTTTATATGTTCCTAGAGAAATAGAGTTGAAAGATGATGGTAGCAATACTGCGGACTGGGTCCATGATCTGAGGATGGTCCTCATTGCTACACAGAAGACTTATGTCCTTAATGCACCTCTCGGTGCGCCAACCCCTCTAGCGTCATCTGTAGATGTTCTGAACATCTGACAAACACGTTCTGATGACTACTTGATAATTTAGTGCATCATGCATTACGACTTAGAATTGAGGCTCCGAAACGTTTTGAACGTCACGGAACATATGAGATGTTCTAAGAGCTGTAATTAGGATCTCAGGCTCGTGCCCGTGTTGCGACATATAAGATCTCCAACAAGATTCTTTGCCTACAATATGAAAGAGAATATCTCAATCATTGAGCAAGTGCTCAGATTGTCTGGGTGCTACAATCGCTTGAATTGAGTGGGAGTTGATCTTCCAGATAAGATAGTGAATCATATTGTACTCCAAGTCACTGTCACGAAGCTACTAGAACTTGGTGATGAACTATAAAATGCCAGGAATAGAAATAATGATCCCTGAGCTATTTGCGATGTTTGACACTGTGAAGGTAGAAATCAAGAAGGACCTTCAAGTGTTGATGGTTAGTAAAACCACTAGTTTCGAGAAGGGCAAGGGCAAGGAGGGAAACTTCATGGATGGAAAGTCAGTTGTTGCTCCAATGAAGCAACCCAAAGTTGAACCCAAACCCGAGACTAAGTGCTTCGATTATGAGGAGAGTGGTCGCTGAAGCGGAACAATCCTAGATACTTGGTAGATAAGAAGGCTGGCAACATCGACAGAAGTATATTTGATATATGTGTTATTGATGTGTACCTTGCTAGTACTCCTAGTAGCACCTGGGTATTGGATACCGGTTCGGTTGCTAAATGTTAGTAACTCGAAATAAAAGCTACGGAATCAACGGAGAACTAGCTAAGGGTGAGGTGACGATGTGTGTTGGGAATGTTTCCAAGGTTGATGTGATCAACATCGCACGCTCTCTCTACCTTCGGGATTAGTGACGAACCTAAATAAATGTTATTTGGTGTTTTGCGTCGAGCATGAACGTGATTAGATCGTGTTTATTGCAACACGGTTATTCATTTAAGTTAGAGAATAATGGTTATTCTATTTAGATGAGTAATACCTTCAATGGTCATGCACCCAGTTAGAATGGTTTGTTGAATCTTGATCGTGGTAATACACATGTTCACAACATTGATGCCAAAAGATACAAAGTTAATAATGATAGTACCACATACTTGTGGCATTGCCGCTAAATGTCATGTTGGTATAAAGCGCATGAAGAAACTCCATGCTGATGGATCTTTGGAATCATTCGATGTTGAATCGGTTGAGACATGCGAACCATGCCTCTTGGGCAAGATGACTAAGGACCCCGTTTTCCGGTTTGACGGAGCGGGCAAGTGATTTATTGGAAATGATACATGTTGATGTATGCAATCCGATGAGTCTTGTAGTGTGCGGTGGATATCGTTATTTTCTTACCTTCACTGATGATTTGATTAGATATAGTGTATATTTACTTAATCAAACACAAGCCTGAATCGTTTGAAAAGTTCAAGCGAATTCAGAGTGAAGTTTAAGATCATCGTGACAAGAAGATAAAAATGTTTGCGAGATGATCGTGGAGGTGAATATCGGAGTTACGAGTTTGGCATACAACTTTAGACAATGTGAAAGTTGTTTCACAATTCACGCCACCTGGAACACCATAGTGTGATGGTGTGTCCGGACATCATAGTCGTGCTCTATTGGATATGGTGCGTGCTATGATGTCTCTTATCGTTTTGCTACTATAATTTTGGGGTTATGCATTAGAGACAACTACATTCACTTTAAATAGGGCACCATCTAAATCCGTTGAGATGAAACCGTGTGAATTATGGTTTGATAGAAACCTAAGCTGTCATTTCTTAATGTTTGGGGTTGCAACGCTTGTGTGGAAAATGTTTTCACGTAATGAGCTCGAACCCAAAGCGGACAAATGCATCTTCATAGAATACCCTAAGAACAGTTGGGTGAACCTTCTATCTCAGATCCAAGCATAAAATGTTTGTTGCTAAAACTAGGTCCTTTCTCGAGAAAAAGTTTCTCTCGAAATAATTGAGTGGGAGGAAGATAGAACTTGATGAGGTTGTTAAACTTTTGTTTTAACGAGAGAGTAGCGCAGCGCAGAAAGATGTTTCTTTGGAGCCTACGTTAGTTGAAGAGGAAGTTAATGATCATGATCATGAAGCTTCAGATCAAGTTACTCTCGAACCTCGTAGGTCGACAAGGACGTGTACTGCTCTTGAGTGGTATGACAACTCTATCTTAGAGGTCATGTTGTTGCACAACGATGAACCTATGAGCTATGGAGAAGCAATGATGGGCCCGGATTCCAACAAATGGTTAGAGGCCTTCAAATCCGAGAAAGGATCTATGTATGAAAACCAAGTATGGACTTTGGTAGACTTGCTCGTTGAACAACAGGTCGTTGAGTACAAATGGACCTTTAAAATGAAGACAAACGCTGATGGTAAATGTCACCATTTGTAAAGCTCGACTTGTTGCAACGAAGTTTACGACAAGTTCAAGGAGTTGACTGCGATGAGACTTTTTCACTCGTAGCGATGCTAAAGTCTGTTGGAATTATGTTAGCAGTTGCTGCATTTTTCAATTATGAAATCTAGCAGATGGATGTCAGAACATCGTTTCCTTGACGGTTTACTTGCAGAAGGGTTGTATGTGATACAACCAGAAGGTTTTGTCAGTCCTAAGGATGCTAAAAGGTGTGCAAGTTTCAGTGATCCTTCTATGGACTGACACAAGCATCTCGGAGTTGGAATATACACTTATATGAGGTGATAAAAGTTTTTGAGTCTATAACAGTTTATGAGAAACTTGTATTTAAAATAAAGTGAGTGGGAGCACTATAGAGTTTCTGATAAGCATATGTGGTTGACATATTATTGATCGGAAATGGTATAGAATTTCTAGAAGGCATGAAGGGTTGTTTGAAAAGATCTTTTTCAAAGGAAGACCTGGATAAAGCTACCTAATTGTTGAGCATCAAGATCTGTAGAGATAGATCAAGATACTTGATGAGACTTTCAATGAGTACATATCTTGAAAAGTTTTTGAAAGAGTTCAAAATGGATAAGTCACAGAAAGAGTTCTTGCCTGATTTGTAAGGTGTGAAGTTGAGTAAGACTCAAAGCTCGACCACGGCAAAAGAAAGAGAAAGGACGAATGTCGTCCCCTATGCCTTAGCCATAGGCTCTATATTATGCCATGCTGTGTACCGCACCTGGTGTGTGCCTTGCCATGAGTCTATCAAGGGGTACAAGAGTGATCCAGGAGTGGATCACTGGACAGCGGTCAAAAATTATACTTAGTAACCAGAGGACTAAGGAGATGTTTCTCGATTATGGAGGTGATAAAGATTTCATCGTAAAGAGTTACGTCGATGCAAGATTTAACACCAATCCGGATGACTCGTAGTAGCAATCTAGATACGTATAGTCGAGCAGCCATTTGGAATAGTACCAAGTGGAGTGTGGTAGCAGTGTTTACAGTTTAACATAGAGATTTGCAAAGTACACACGGATCTGAATGTTGCAGACCCGTTGACTATAAGATAACTCTCACATGCAAAGCATGATCGAGCCCTGAAACTAATTGGGTGTTAGATTCATAACAATGCGAATCACATGGTGATGTGAACTAGATTATTGACTCTAGTGCAAGTGGGAGACTATTGGAAATATGCCCTAGAGGCAATAATAAATTAGTTATTATCAAATTTCCTTGTTCATGATAATCGCTTGTTATCCATGCTATAATTGTATTGATCGGAGACTTAGATGCATGTGTGGATACATAGACAAAACCATGTCCCTAGTATGCCTCTAATAGACTAGCTCGTTGATGAAACATGGTTAAGGTTTCCTAGCCATGGACATGAGATGTCATTTGATAACGGGATCACATCATTAGGAGAATGATGTGATGGACAAGACCCAAACTACAAACGTAGCATATGATCGTGTCAGTTTATTGCTACTGTTTTCTGCATGTCAATTATCTGTTCCTATGACCATGAGATCATGCAACTCACTAACACCGGAGGAGTACCTTGTGTGTATCAAATGTTGCAACGTAACTGGGTGACTATAAAGTGCTCTACAGGTATCTCTGAGGGTGTCTGTTGGGTTGGCATGGATCAAGATTGGGATTTGTTACTCCGTGTGATGGAGAGGTATCTCAGGGCCCACTCGGTAATACAACATCACAATAAGCCTTGCAAGCAATGTGACTAAGTGTTAGTCATGGGATCTTGTATTACGGAACAAGTAAAGAGACTTGTCGGTAACGAGGTTGAACTAGGTATGGAGATATCGACGATCGAATCTCGGGCAAGTAACATACCGAAGAACAAAGGGAACATCATACGGGATTAACTGAATCCTTGACATAGAGGTTCAACCGATAAAGATCTTCGTAGAATATGTAGGAACCAATATGGTCATCCAGGTCCCGCTATTGGTTATTGACCGTAGAGGCGTCTCGGTCATGTCTACATAGTTCTCGAACCCGCAGGGTCTACACACTTAAGGTTCGGTGATGTTTTGGTAGTATAGAGTTATGTATGGTGGTGACCAAAGGTTGTTCGGAGTCCCGGATGAGATCCCGGACATCAGGAGGAGCTCCGGAATGGTCTGGAGGTAAAGATTGATATATAGGAAGTCCTGTTTTGGTCGCCGGAAAAGTTTCGGGCTCATCGGTAGTGTACCGGGAGTGCTGGTAGTTTACCGGGGGACCATCGGGAGAGGTATTTGGACCCAAGAGGCTACATGGGCTGTGGGAGGAGGTAAACCAGCCCCTGGTGGGCTGGCCAAAGCCTCCTCTAAGGGCCCATGCATCTGGAGTGGTTTGAGAAGGAAAAAATCCAAAGGTGGAGAGGTGGAAAGAGTTTCCAAGTGGAAAGGAGGAATCCTACTCCTAATAGGATTGGAGTAGGACTCCTCCACCTTCAATTTCGACCAAACCTTGAGGGTTTGAGGCAGCCTCCTCCCCTCCCTCCCTCCTATATATACTAGAGGATTTAGAGGAAAAAGCTAACCCTAATAGCCACGTGCTACCTCTCCTCTAGATCGCAGTTTCTCCTCTAGATCGGTTTTCAGCGGTGCTTAGGCGAAGCCCTGCTGGAATAGCTCCACCACCATCGCCGCAACGCTATTGTGCTGCCGGAGAACTCATCTACCTCTCTGCTCCCTCTTGCTGGATCAAGAAGGCGGAGATCGTTATCGAGCTGTACGTGTGCTGAATGCGAAGGTGCCGTCCGTTCGGCGCTATATCAGAAGGACCGTGATCAAGATTGCGAGACGGATCGTGATGAGATCGCGGGACGGATCATGATGAGTTCGCGGGACGGATCATGGTTGGATCACAGGACGGATCGTGATGAGATCGTGGGACGCTTGGCTATTTGGATCGCGAAGACGTTCGACTACACCAACCGCGTTTCTTAACGCTTCCCGCTTAGCGATCTACAAGGGTATGTATATCCACTCTCCCTCTCGTAGATGCTCATCAGCATGGATAGATCTTGCGTGTGCATAGGAATTTTTTTTGTTTACCATGCAACGTTCCCCAACAATAAGCTCTGTTGTTCAACACCTTAGTGACGATGAAGGGTCCCTCCCACGCCGGGGCGAGCTTGTGAGGACGTTGTTGATCCATTCGGAGCACCAAATCACCTTCATGAAACGACCGACTCTTAATGTGCTTCGCGTGAAAACATCACAAATCTTGCTGGTATATGGTCATCCGAATCAGAGTCATCTCTCGCTCCTCTTCTAGGAGGTCCACACCATCCTGTCTCGCTTGCTCAGCTTTAGCTTCGGAATACATATCCACTCGAGGGGAGTTATGAAATAAGTCACTCGGCAGGACAGCTTCAGCTCCATAGACCATGAAAAACGTAGTTCTTCCAGTCGATCGATTAGGAGTTGTTCTTAATGTTGGAAATATGCCCTAGAGGCAATAATAAATTGGTTATTATCATATTTCCTTTCTCATGATAATCGTTTATTATCCATGCTAGAATTGTATTGATCGGAAACTCAGATACATGTGTGGATACATAGACAACACCATGTCCCTAGTATGCCTCTAGTGAACTAGCTCGTTGATCAAAGATGGTTAAGGTTTCCTAGCCATGGACATGAGATGTCATTTGATAACGGGATCACATCATTAGGAGAATGATGTGATGGACAAGACCCAAACTACAAACGTAGCATATGATCGTGTCAGTTTATTGCTACTGTTTTCTGCATGTCAAGTATTTGTTCCTATAACCATGAGATCATGCAACTCACTGACACCAGAGGAGTGCCTAGTGTGTATCAAACGTCACAACTTAATTGGGTCACTATAAAGGTACTCTACAGGTATCTCCGAGGGTGTCTATTGGGTTGGCATGGATCAAGACTGGGATTTGTTACTCCGTGTGACGGAGAGGTATCTCAGGGCCCACTCGGTAATACAACATCACAATAAGCCTTGCAAGCAATGTGACTAAGTGTTAGCCACGGGATCTTGTATTATGGAAACGAGTAAAGAGACTTGCCGGTAACGAGGTTGAACTAGGTATGGAGATACCGACGATCGAATCTCGGGCAAGTAACATACCGAAGAACAAATGGAACAACATACGAGATTAATTGCATCCTTGAAATAGAGGTTTGACCGATAAAGATCTTCGTAGAACATGTAGGAACCAATATGGGCATCTAGGTCCCACTATTGGTTATTGACCATAGAGGTGTCTCGGTCATGTCTACATAGTTCTCGAACCTGCAGGGTCTGCACACTTAAGGTTCGGTGACGTTTCGGTAGTATAGAGTTATGTATGGTGGTGACGGAAGGTTGTTCGGAGTCCTGGATGAGATCCCGAATGCAATGAGGATCTTAGGAATGGTTCGGAGGTAAAGATTGATATATATGAAGTCCTGTTTTGGTCACCGGAAAAGTTTCGGGCTCATCGGTAGTGTACCGGGAGTGCCGGGAGTGTACCGGGGGACCATCAGGAGAGGTATTTCGACCCAAGAGGCTACATAGGCTGTGGGAGGAGGTAAACCAGCCCCTGGTGGGCTGGCCAAAGCCTCCTCTAAGGGCCCATGCGGCTGGAGTGGTTTGAGAAGGAAAAAATCCAAAGGTGGAGAGGTGGAAAGAGTTTTCAAGTGGACAGGAGGAATCCTACTCCTAATAGGATTGGAGTGGGACTCCTACACCTCCAATTTCGACCAAACCTTGAGGGTTTGAGGCTGCCTCCTCCCCTCCCTCCCTCCTATATATACTAGAGGATTTAGAGGAAAAAGCTAACCCTAATAGCCACGTGCTACCTCTCCTCTAGATCGCAGTTTCTCCTCTAGATCGGTTTTCAGCGGTGCTTAGCCGAAGCCCTGCTGGAATAGCTCCACCACCATCGCTGCAACACCGTCGCGCTGCTGGAGAACTCATCTACCTCTCTGCTCCCTTTTGCTGGATCAAGAAGGCGAAGATCGTCATCGAGCTGTACGTGTGCTGAACGCGAAGGTGCCGTCCGTTCGGCGCTAGATCGGAAGGACCGTGATCAAGATCGCGAGACGGATCATGATGAGATCATGGGACGGATTGTGATGAGTTCGCAGGACGGATTGTGATTGGATCGCGGGACGGATCATGATGAGATCGCGGGATGCTTGGCGATTTGAATCGCGAAGACGTTCGACTACACCAACCGCATTTTTAACGCTTTCCGCTTAGCGATCTACAAGGGTATGTAGATCCACTCTCCCTCTCGTAGATGCTCATCACCATGGATAGATCTTGCATGTGCATAGGAATTTTTTTGTTTCCCATGCAATGTTCTCCAACCGTGGCATCATGAGCTAGGTCTATCTGTAGATGAGATCTCGAGTAGAAGACAAAGAGTTTGTGGGTGTTGATGCTTAGATTGCTTCCTCCCTTGGTCGTGTTTTGGTTGTAACGACCCGACCTGAAAGGTCGAATCTCTGGTGTTTCCGTACCATCCCAAGATCATGCTGGTACACACACGGTACATCAATGTATATATCAAAGGGAAATCACACAGCATTATATTAACGAAATCTCATATCGAGTCCTTTATTACAATAAATATTACAATAAAGTGGTTGAAGGCCAACTCATGAGAATAACTAAGTCTTGCGGAAGCGTCGAAGGTAGATGAGTCCATCTGACTCCAAGGGCATCTCACCGAGCGTAGAACGTGTCCTCACTCCTGGTCGGAAAAGTACTCTGCAACATGATACGTTGCAGCCGTGTAGGTCAGCATATTGAATATGCCGGCAAAGTCACAAGAGAGGGGTGAAAAGATAATCCTCTAATCTATATGCAATTATGGCAGGTGGAGTAGTAAGTTTTGCGTAAAGCCAATTTTCCTACAACAAGAGAGGGCTAAGCAAAATTATTACTAAGTTGGTTGTTTAATGAGATGGTTCCACCAACCAATTCTCATACCCAAGTTATTAATACCCACATCATCATATTAATTGTGTTGAGAGTTCCGGAAGTTTCAGTTCCTTTGGCTCAAGTCGTCCATGACCGTGGACACGACTAATCGATTAGGTTGAGTACTCTGCAGAGCTTTGCACACGTTCCCCACAAGATTTGGTCGCCTCCGTTTGATTTCTCGCACTTCAGGGTGTTTGAGAAACGGATGACCAAAACATGGTCTTCCAAAGGGTTTTCCTGCGACTCTGTCGGTGCCCATCCTTTCCTACCGTTCTTCTACATCTCGTAGCACCGCCTGTCCAGGGTCACCACGATATCCAACCAAGCTAGAGCCCATAATGACTTGTGGCTGTGCAGGTAAGCCTTGGGTCTTGAAGCATCCATCCATCTCTTTGTGCCTGTGTGGATCTTTCCGCATGAATACTGGCCATCTCCAGCATCACCTAGGCAAATCCACTGGTTTCTCCAGGGTGCCATTCAACCATCATCCACCCAGAGGTATGTTGAAAACTCGGAGTCTTGAAGTCTTGATCATTATGTAGGTCTTGAAATTTTTAACTCTCTCAACTCTCATGAATCACACAACCAACCCCGTCTACTAATAGCATAGCAAAAAGTAAAACAACGTTTCCCGGGGCCAATGCGTCAAAGGATTGAGAGGGGGTACCTACCACATGATACTACAACCGTAACCAAGTTTCCAATTACCTACTTTGCATGCAATTGGGGAGATGGTAGAACTAATGCATATAAAACATGGGTAAAACATGATCAAGGTGACTTGCCTGATTGATGATCTTCGTACGTGAGTGACTCTAAGTAACAAGCTTCGCACTCCGGGTAATCTAACGAAGCAAACAAGGGCACTCAATAAGCATACAACAAAATATGTAATTCCCAAACATGAACTAGTAAACAATCAAAACAAAACACTGCACAAAAATCACAAGCGAGAAAACACACAAAGTTTTGTTTTCCAAAAGACGATTGATAAAACACTACTAACATAATGAAACCTATTTGTAATAACAGAACAATAGTTGACAACAAGAAAACAATAAAATATTTTATTAATAACAGAATTGAATTCCTTAAAGTTTGTTGGGAAAACTTTAGTAAAGTTTTTAAAAGTTTTGATAAACACTATATGAAACAACTATAGTTTTACTAACAAAAGAGCAAAACAAAACTTATTATTTATTAACAAAACATGTTCTTAACAGGAAAGAATTTACAAATAAACTTGTCTTAGAAAACAGAATTAAATTATATAAAACTTTGTTGAAAGAAAAACTATTACTAACTAATTGTTTTAATCAAATTAAACCTATTTGAAAAGAAGTTGTGATTCCTATGTTAATAAAGAAACAAACTAAGCAAATTTACATTTTTTTAATAGTAAGTAAAACACTAAATGTTTAATCACAGAACCTACTAAACAAATTAAAACTAAATCTAAATTAAACTAACTAAAACTAAGTAAATAAAACTATACTATAATACTAGGAAGATTCTGTTTTTAGCTAGAACACTAATCAAAAACATCGTAAAAATTCTCAAACTAAGCATGATGATAGTCCTAACTAATATCAAGTAGTAGCAAAAAGATTCATATCAAAATCTATTTTCAAACTCTAGTTATTCAGATTTGAATGTTTTGAGCAAATTTGATTCAATTCAAATTTTATGGTTCAAATTTTAAAACTTAAAAGTACAGGGTGAAACTACATGAAAAATGTGAGCTATTGCAAAAAGAATCAACTCAAAACATTAAACAGGTTAAAATATATAGCTAAAACAAATTCAGAATAGTTTCTGTTAACTAAAACAAAACAGAAAAAAGGAAAAAATCTACCGGACGGCGAGGGGCTACGTGGCAGCCTGTGAGTGGCCAAGGGGTGTGGGCGAGCGGGGTTACGGGCGGTTGACCGATCCTAAGAGGATACCGGTTCGCGAAATAAAAACGTTCTAATCTTGGCCATCGGATCTAGATCGGAGGGATGGGAGGGCTCATAGTGTAAAGGTCGCCGGCGCTGGAGTGCTCCGGCGAGTCCGAAAGCGGCAAAGACGACGGCGAGGAGCTCCGGTGGTCGAGGGAGGCAGTGGAGTGGTCCGGGCGGCGGCGCTTCACGTCCGGCGTCGAACGGTGGCGTCGGAGGGGCGAGGGGACAACCGAGGCGACGGGCACGAGCAATGGGAGTTCCGGTGGTGACAGGGGCTCCGGCGAGGGTTTGCAGCGTCTTTCTGGTGACAGGAGAGGGGGCTCGGGGGGGGAAATGGATGCGGGGAGTTGGGGCTCTTATATAGGGTGCTCGGGTGGTGCGGGGGAGGAGAAGAAACTGCCGGCGAGGTCGTCGGCGCGTGCGGGGAGGAGGGGGATGACCGCGCGGTGCAAACAGTCGGTCGGGGTGGGACCCGGTGTCAGTGAGAGAGGGAGCGGTTCTGCGCGTCGGTCGACCGGCTCGTAGTTAATTCGCGAGTAAATGTCCGTGGGCCGGCCCGTTTAAATGCAAATCCGTTACTCTTTTTAATATTCAGAGCAGTAAAACCTCTTTAAAAGCATTCAACACATTTTCAAATATAGGAGTATTATATATCAAAATTAACTGAATAACAAATGTCATTTATTGAACATTTTTATTCTGTCATTGAACACTTTGAAAAAAATATTATTTTCAGAAATGGCCTATTTGCTTTTAAATCCTTTTGCAAATATTTTCAAAACAACTCCTGGTTGTTTTTGTTCAAATTAATCACCAAATAGTCCCTGGTGTGGAGTGTCATGTTCCTCCCCTCATATTTGAACATTTTACCAAGATTTTCAAATAGGTGAAAGCAACACATTGAAAGTAGAAAGGGGTTTCAGAAACTTAGAGAAGGCATTTCAACTAATAAATACAAGCAATGATGATGATAGATGCATAGCTATATTTCATAACATTCCAAAATGGAATTTTGGGATGTTACAAACCTACCCACCTTAAGATGAATCTCGCCCTCGAGATTCGGGTTGGCTAGAAAATAGGTGTGGATGGTCTCTACGAAGATCTTCTTCGCGTTCCCAAGTGGCTTCTTCCTCGGTGTGGTGACTCCACAAAACCTTATAGAACTTGATGATCCTGCTGCGGGTAACTCTGTTGGAAGTCTCGAGGATTCTGACAGGCTTCTCCTCGTAAGTCAAATCACTGTCAAGTTGTATGGCCTCTAGGGGCATTGTGTCTCTCAAAGGAATATCAGCCATCTCAGCATGGCATTTCTTCAACTGGGAAACATGGAAAACATCATGAACTCCGGACAATCCTTCCGGCAATTCCAGTTTGTATGCAACTTCGCCTCTACATTCAAGAATTTTGTAGGGGCCTATGAATCTGGGTGCTAATTTTCCCTTAACACCAAACCTCTTGATTCCTCGAAGCGGGGACACACGAAGATATGCCCGATCTCCCACTTCATACGTTACTTCCTTGCGTTTGTTGTCAGCATAACTCTTCTGTCAAGATTGAGCTATCTTGAGTCTATCACGAATCAACTTGACTTTCTCTTTAGAATCTCGGATAAGGTCGGGACCAAAAAGTTGTCGATCTCCAACACCATCCCACGTCAATGGTGTTCTGCACCTCCTTCCGTATAATGCATCGAAAGGGGCCATCTTCAGACTGGTCTGATAACTGTTGTTGTACGAGAATTCTGTGTAAGGTAAGTTGTTATCCCAACTAGATCCATAATCTAGCGCACAAGCTCTCAACATGTCTTCTAGAATCTGGTTGACTCTCTCAGTCTGTCCATCGGTCTGCGGATGAAAAGTTGTACTGAACTCTAGTCTTGTACCCAAAGTTTCATGTAACTGATGCCAAAACCGAATT
Source organism: Hordeum marinum (assembly GCA_022496015.1). Taxonomy (NCBI): domain Eukaryota; kingdom Viridiplantae; phylum Streptophyta; class Magnoliopsida; order Poales; family Poaceae; genus Hordeum; species Hordeum marinum. The sequence continues at coordinate 493,155,589 of CM039675.1, forward strand.
TGGAAATTTCCAGTCTTGTACTGAACACAATTTCTGGGCTTCACGAATTCCTTCGGTTAAGGTGGACTGGATTTCCAGTGTAGCAACATATCCTCTTGGAACTATCTCTAGCTTGAGCTCTTTGAGATCATCGGCTAACTCTTGGGGTAATCCTCCCGCTGTGAGTGTGTTTACATAGGTTTTCCGACTCAAGGCATCAGCTACAACATTAGCCTTACCTGGATGGTAGTGTAATCTCATGTCATAGTCCTTGATTAACTCTAACCATCTCCTCTATCTGAGGTTCAACTCCTTCTACGTGAAGATATATTTCAGGCTCTTATGGTCGGTGTATACATCACAACTATTTCCGATAAGAAAATGTCTCCATGTCTTGAGTGCGTGCACTACGGCTGCTAGTTCCAAACCACGGGTGGCATAATTCAACTCATGAGGTCATAGTTGTCTGGATGCATAAGCTACAACCTTTCCATCTTGCATGAGTACTCCTCCAAGTCCTTGACGTGAAGCATCACAATAAACCTGGAAGTCCTTCCGAATATTGGGCAAAATCAACACTGGGGTTGTGACCAAACGTTTCTTCAACTCCTGGAAACTGGCTTCACATTCCTCAGTCCAAATATACTTAAACTCTTTCTTCAACAACTCTGTCATGGGCTTGGCTATCTTTGAGAAATTCTCAATGAACCTCCGGTAATATCCGGCAAGTCCGAGGAAACTGCGGATCTCCTTAACTGAGGTGGGTGACTTCCACTCGGTGACGGCTTGAACCTTAGCGAGGTCTACGGCTATTCCTTCTCTAGAAATAACATGTCCAAGGAATCCAACTTCCGTCAGCCAAAATTCACATTTGCTGAACTTGGCATATAACTGATGCTCTCTCAGCTTCTCCAGAACTAAACGCAAATGTTCCTTGTGTTCTTCCTCGTTCTTGAAGAATATCAAAATGTCATCGATGAACACCACGACAAACTTGTCCAAATATTCCGTAAACAGCTTGTTCATCATATTCATGAAGTAGGCAGGAGCATTAGTCAAACCAAAGGACATGACAGTATACTCATACAAGCCATACCTTGTGGTGAAAGCTGTTTTGGGTATATCCTGTTCACGAATCTTCAGTTGGTGATACCCTGATCGAAGATCGATCTTGGAGAATACTTTGGCGCCTACTAGCTGGTCAAACAAGTCATTAATCATCGGTAGAGGGTACTTGTTCTTGATAGTCACCTCGTTCAAGGCACGATAATCAACTACCATTCTCAAGGTTTTATCCTTCTTCTCCACCAAAAGAACTGGGGCTCCCCAAGGTTAAGAACTTGGGCGAATATATCCCTTGTCCAATAACTCCTCAATTTGCTTCTTGATTTCCACCAGATCATTTGCGGGCATCCGATAGGGTCTCTTGGAAATTGGGGTTGTCCCTGGTTGTAGCTCTATTAGGAACTCAATCTCCCTATCTGGTAGCATGCTTGGTAATTCTTCCGGGAATACATCCGGAAAATCTTTTACCACAGGTACTTCCTCCTGAACAACTCCTGTGAGGGAATTTAATCGAGCACTCATCTGGGTGCGTCGGGATACATACTTAATCCTCTTGTTCTCCGGGGTGGTGAGTGAAACAGACTTGCTGGGGCAATCAAGATTTCCTTCATACTTAGTCATCCAATCCATGCCTAGGATTACATCCAATCCCTAGGATTCTAAGACGATGAGGTTGGTGAGGAAAACATGGTTTCCTATGTTGAGTTTCAAGGCATGGCATCCTATCCCTGCCATCATCATACCTCCTGGGGAACTGACCTTAATGGGCTGACTAAGGGTTTTGGTGGGCAAACCATACTTATCCACAACTACCCTTGATATGAATGAATGATTTGCACCGGAATCAAAAAGTACTGTAACTGGACGTGAATGCAATAAAAACTTACCAACCACAGTCTCGGGTTGATCATAGACTTCTTCCACGTCGAGGTGGTTCACCTGGGCACGAGGAAAAAGGTTGGGCTTCTTGGCTGCGGAGTTGCCGTTTCCATTTCCCTGCTTGCTCTGGGGACACTCAGTAGCATAGTGCCCTGTCTTCTGACACTTGAAACAGGTGATGTGGCTCAGATCCTTTTGAGTAGGAGCGTGACGGTGTTGGTTGTTGTTCCCCATTGTCAGTCTTGAAGTTGCCATGGTTGGGACGGGCATTCCCATTTCCTCCATGGTTGTGGCCTCCATGGTTGTGCACCGCATGAGTGTGCCTTCCAAACTTACCGGTACTTGATCCGGTATTTCCGGAGTACGAGGAGTATCGAGGCTTTTGATGAGCTCCAGAGTTAAACTTCCCCTGAGTGTACTTCCGCTTGCGATTCTTAATTTGCTGCTGCTTACCCTCCAAGATGAGGGCCTTGTCCACCAGCTCTTGGTAATTGTTGAAGGTAGCCACTACCAGCTGCATGCTCAACTCATCGTTGAGTCCTTCCAGAAACTTCTCTTGCTTGGCCGCATCATCGGCCACGTCTCTTGGTGCATAACGTGCCAATGTGCTGAAGTCGTCCACGTACTGGGCCACAGAGCGATTTCCCTGGTGCAAGTTGCGAAACTCGCGCTTCTTCAGACTCATGGCTCCAGCTGACACATGTGCGGTGCGGAAAGCTTGCTTGAACTGCTCCCAAGTTACATCAGCAATAGGATATGTGGTGGTGTAGTTCTCCCACCATGAAGCTGCTGGTCCTTCTAGTTGATGTGTGGCAAAGCGCACTTTCTCAGCATCAGTACATCCAGCGGTGACGAGTTCTCTCTCCATCTTACGGAGCCAGTCATCTGCTACAATGGGCTTCGTGCTGCTGGAGAAAGTTGGAGGGTTCAATCTCAGAAAACGGGTGAGATTGTCAGCCTGAGGTGGATGGTGGTGGTTGTTGTTCTGGTTGTTGGTCTGATTCTGGATCAATAGCTGCATCAGTGCATTCTGCTGCTGAAGGAGTTGCGTGAGTTCCGGCGTGAAGGTGAAGTCGGACTCACGTCGTGGAGGCATCTTGCTGTTTTTAGAGGGCTGAGAATTAGAATAGAACAAGGGCCTAAAAGGAGAAATTCACTACCCATATGCAATGCAACAACATATCACACCAAAGACTCATTCATTTATTCAATCAATGTCAAACATCGGGAATACAAGTCTAAATCAAACTACACATCGACCTACGCTCTTAACATTGAAAATAAAAGATACATGGAGGGCATAACTAAAGTTTTCCTCAGAAGTACATGGTGACTGAGCCTCCTCCAGTGGTGCTCTCCTCATAGTCATCATCGTCGCTGATGAAAGGAGCCAAGTCTCCCTCAGGATGAAGATTTTCACCCATGTCCATCTGTTCCTCCAGAGTGGCGATGCGAGTGTTCAGCTTGCCGATCCTCTCTAAGAAATCCTTCACCTCATACTCATGCTCGTACTCGGCTTCCCGTAAGTCAGCTTCAAGGTCAATCTCGCGGTTCATCCGATTCTTGATTGTCTTCGTATCAGCACGAACTCGAAGCTCCAGAGTCCTGATGTGAGTCTCCAGGGTCTGGATATAGGAAATGGTGGTGTCTGCAGTGGGAGGGGTTATGATGTTTCCATGGACATCCCTGCGACAAACTACGCTGAGTCCTGGTGAAATGGTTCCACCTCTGTAGTCCTCCTGAATACGTCCAAGGGCACGATGAATGGCAATGTCTCTTCCAAGTATCTAGCTGGGTGCCACAAACTTGAAGTCGATGGGTTCCTTCCGATTCCCAAAGGTCTTCCCTGGGATGTGCACTTCGATCCTGTAGCGTCCATCTTGTGGAAAGGACATGATAGGAATCCCGGTGATGCTCGGCAAAGCAATCCTTACGTCCTTGACGATCCTCATCAGCTCCTTACCAAAGGAGTATTATATATCAAAATTAACAGAATAATAAATGCCATTTATTGAACATTTTTATTCTGTCATTTGAACACTTTGAAAAAAAAATATTTTCAGAAATGGCCTATTTGCTTTTAAATCCTTTTGCAAATATTTTCAAAACAACTCCTGGTTGTTTTTGTTCAAATTAATCACCAAATAGTCCCTGGTGTGGAGTGTCATGTTCCTCCCCTCATATTTGAACATTTTACCAAGATTTTCAAATAGGTGAAAGCAACACATTGAAAGTAGAAAGGGGTTTCAGAAACTCAGAGAAGGCATTTCAACTAATACATACAAGCAATGATGATGATAGATGCATAACTATATTTCATAACATTCCAAAATGGAATTTTGGGATGTTACATTGGTTCAGAGGTATTGTGGGATGAAGCGGCCCGGACCAACCTTACTCGTACGCTTACGAGAGACCAGTTCCATCGACTGACATGTAACCTCGTTGCACAAAGATGGCTGGCGGGTGTCTGTTTCTCCTAGTTTAGTTGGATCGGATTCGACAAAGGCGGTCCTAGAGAAGGTTGAAAAGCAACTTATGTATCACCGTTGTGGTTTTTGCGTAGGTGAGAATTGTTCTTGCTAGATACCCGTAGCAGCCACGTAAAACATGCAACAACAATTAGAGGATGTCTAACTTGTTTTTGCAGTGTATGTTGTGATGTGATATGACCAATTACATGATGAGATATATGTGATGTATGAGATGATCATGTTTTGTATAGAATATCATGACTTGCATGTCGATGAGTACGACAACCGGCAGGAGCCATAGGGTTGTCTTTAATTATTGTATGACCTGCGTGTCAATCATTAAGCAATATGCAATGCTTTACTTTATCGCTAAACGGTAGCAATAGTAGTAGAAGCATGGTGGGCGCGACAACCCCGATGGCGACACATTGATGGAGATCAAGATGATGGAGATCATGGTGTCATGCCGGTGACGATGGAGATCATGCTGGTGCTTTAAAGATGGAGATCAAAAGCACAAGTTCATGGCCATATCATGTCACTTATGATTTGCATGTGATGTTAATCCTTTTATGCACCTTGTTTTGCTTAGGACGACGGTAGCATTATAAGGTGATCCCTCACTTAATTTCAAGATAAATTGTGTTCTCCCCGAGTGTGCACCGTTGCGAAAGTTCATCATGTCGAGACACCACGTGATGATCGGGTGTGATAGACTCTACGTTCACATACAACGGGTGCAAGCCAGTGTTGCACATGCAGAACACTCGGGTTAAACTTGACGAGCCTAGCATGTACAGACATGGCCTCGGAACACAAGAGACCGAAAGGTCGAACATGAGTCATATAGTAGATATGATCAACATGATGATGTTCACCATTGAAACCACCTCAAGTCACGTGATGATCGCACTTGAGTTGATGAATTTGGATCATGTATCACTCGAATGACGGGAGGGATGTCAATTTGAGTGGGAGTTCTTAAGTAATATGATTAATTGAACTCATTATCATGAACATAGTCAGTAGAATCTTTGCAAAATTACGTTGTAGATTACTAGCTCACGTTGTAGCTCCCTTGAATTTCTATATTTTCCTAGAGAAATAGAGTTGAAATATGATGGTAGCAATATTGCGGACTGGGTCCGTGATCTGAGGATTGTCCTCATTGCTGCATAGAAGGCTTATGTCCTTAATGCACCGCTCGGTGCGCCACCCCATCTAGCGTCGTCTCTAGATGTTGTGATGACTACTTGATAGTTTAGTGCGTCATGCATTACAACTTAGAATTGAGGCTCCAAAACATTTTGAACGTCACAGAACATACGAGATGTTCTAAGAGATGAAATTGGATCTCAGGCTCGTGCGTTGTGAGATATGAGATCTCCAACAAGATTCTTTGCCTGCAAGATGAAGGAGAACAGCTCAATCGTTAAGCATGTGCTCAGATTGTCTGGGTGCTACAATCGCTTGAATCAAGTGGGAGTTGATCTTCCAGATAAGATAGTGATTGATATAGTTCTCCAAGTCACTGTCACTAAGCTACTAGAACTTGGTGATGAACTATAAAATGCCAGGGATAGAAATAATGATCCCTAAGCTGTTCGCGATGTTTGACACCGCGAAGGTCAAAATCAAGAAGGAGCATCAAGTCTTGATGGTTAGTAAAACCACTAGTTTCGAGAAGGGCAAGGGCAAGGAGGGAAACTTCATGGATGGCAAGTCAGTTGCTGCTCTAGTGAAGCAACCCAAAGTTGAACCCAAACCCAAGACTAAGTGCTTCTATTATGAGGTGAGCGGTCACTGAAGCGAGACAACCCTAGATACTTGGTAGATAAGAAGGCTGGCAACTTCGACACAAGTGTATTTGATATACGTGTTGTTGATGTGTACCTTGCTAGTACTCCTAATAGCACCTGGGTATTGGATACCGGTTCGGTTGCTAAATGTTAGTAACTCGAAGTAAAAGCTACGGAATAAACGGAGACTAGCTAAGGGTGAGGTGACGATGTGTGTTGGAAATGTTTCCAAGGTTGATGTGATCGACATCGCATGCTCTCTCTACCTTCGGGATTAGTGACGAACCTAAATAAATGTTATCTGTTGTTTTACATTGAGCATGAACGTGATTAGATCGTGTTTATTGCCACACGATTATTCATTTAAGTTAGAGAATAATTGTTATTCTATTTACATGAATAATACCTTCAATGTTCATGCACCCAGTGAGAATGGTTTGTTGAATCTTGATCATAGTAATACACATGTTCATAACATTGATGCTGAAAGATACAAAGTTAATAATGATAGTACCACATACTTGTGGCACTGCCGCTAAATGTCATATTGGTATAAAGCGCATGAAGAAAATCCATGTTGATGGATCTTTGGACTCATTCGATTTCGAATCGGTTCAGACATGCGAACCATCCCTCTTGGGCAAGATGACTAAGGACCCCGTTTTCCGGATTGATGGAGCAGGCAAGTGATTTATTGGAAATGATACATGTTGATGTATGCAATCCAATGAGTCTTGTAGCGTGCGATGGATATCATTATTTTCTTACCTTCACTGATGATTTGAGTAGATATAGTCTATGTTTACTTAATGAAACACAAGTCTGAATCATTTGAAAAGTTCAAGCAAATTCAGAGTGAAGTTTAAGATCATCATGACAAGAAGATAAAAATGTCTGCGATATGATCGTGGAGGCGAATATCTGAGTTACGAGTTTGGCATACAACTTTAGACAATGTGAAAGTCGTTTCACAACTCATGCCACCTGGAACACCATAGTGTGATGTTGTGTCCGAACGTCATAGTCGTGCTCTACTGGATATGGTGCGGGCTATGATGTCTCTTATCGTTTTGCTACTATAGTGTTAGGGTTATGCATTAGAGACAACTACATTCACTTTAAATAGGGCACGATCTAAATCCGTTGAGATGACACCGTGTGAATTATGGTTTGATAGAAACCTAAGCTGTCATTTCTTAATGTTTGGGGCTACGACGCTTGTGTGGAAAAATGTTTTCACCTAATGAGCTCGAACCCAAAGCGGACAAATGCATCTTCATAGATTACCCTAAGAACAGTTGGGTGAACCTTGTATTTCAGATCCAAGCATAAAGTGTTTGTTGCGAAAACGGGTCCTTTCCCGAGAAAAAGTTTCTCTCAAAAGAATTGAGTGGGAGGAAGATATAACTTGATGAGGTTGTTGAACCTTTGATTCAACCAGAGAGTAGCGCAACACAGAAAGATGTTTCTGTGGAACCTACGTCAGTTGAAGAGGAAGTAAATGATGATGATCATGAAGCTTCGGATCAAGTTGCTATCTAACCTCGTAGGTCGACAAGGATGTGTACTGCTCTTGAGAGGTACGACAACCCTGTCTTGGAGGTCAGGTTGTTGGACAACGATGAACCTACGAGCTGTGGAGAAGTGATGATGGGCCCGGATTTCGACAAATGGTTAGAGGGCATGAAATCCGAGAAAGGATCCATGTATGAAAACCAAGTATAGACTTTGGTAGACTTGCTCATTGGACGACAAGTTGTCAAGTACAAATGGACCTTTGAGATGATGACAGACGCTGATGGTAAATGTCACCATTTATAGAGCTCGACTTGTCGCAAAGAAGTTTCCAACAAGTTCAAGGACTTGACTGTGATGAGACTTTGTCACTCGTAGCGATGCTAAAGTCTGTTGGAATTATGTTCGCAGTTGCTACATTTTTAAATTATGAAATCTGGCAGATGGATGTCAAAACATCATTTCCTTCCTTAAGGAAAGGTTGTATGAGATACAACTAGAAGGTTTTGTCAGTCCTAAGGATGCTAAAAGGTGTGCAAGCTTCATTGATCCTTCTATGAACTGAAGCAAGCATCTCGGAGTTGGAATATACACTTTGATGAGGTGATCAAAGTTTTTGAGTCTATACAAAGTTTATGAGATACTTGTATTTACAATAAAGTGAGTGGGAGCACTATAGAGTTTCTGGTAAGCATATGTGGTTGACATATTGTTGATCGGAAATGATGTAGAATTTCTAGAAAGCATAAACGGTTCTTTGAAAAGAGTTTTTCAAAGGAAGACCTGGATAAAGCTACCTAATTGTTGAGCATCAAGATCTATAGAGATAGATCAAGATGCTTGATGAGACTTTCAATGAGTACATACCTTGACAAGATTTTGAAAGAGTTCAAAATGGATCAGTCAGAGTGAAGTGTTCTTGCCTTCTTTCTAAGGTGTGAAGTTGAGTGAGACTCAAAGCTCGACCACGGCAGAAGAAAGAGAAAGGACGAATGTCGTCCCCTATGCCTTAGCCATAGGCTATGTATAGTATGCCATGATGTGTACCACACCTATGTGTGCCTTTCCATGAGTTTGTCAAGGGGTACAAGAGTGATCCAGGACCGGATCACTGGACAGTGGTCAAGATCATCCTTAGTAACTAAAAGATAAAGGAAATGGTTCTCGATTATGGAGGTGATAAAGAGTTCGTCGTAAAGAGTTACGTTGATGCAAGCTTTAACACCAATCCGAATGACTCTTAGTAGCAATCCGGATACGTATAGTGGAGCAGCCATTTGGAATAGCTCCAAGTGGAGTGTGGTAGCAGTATTTACAGTTTCACAAAGAGATTTGCAAAGTACACACGGATCTGAATGTCACAGACCCATTGACTAAAAGACCTCTCTCACATGCAAGGCATGATCGAGCCCCAGAACTCATTGGGTGTTAGATTCATAACAATGCGAATCACATGGTGATGTGATCTAGATTGTTGACTCTACTTCAAGTGGGAGACTGTTGGAAATATGCCCTAGAGGCAGTAATAAATTGGTTATTATCATCTTTCCTTGCTCATGATAATCGTTTATTATCCATGCTAGAATTCTATTGATCAGAAACTCAGATACATGTGTGGATACATAGACAACACCATGTCCCTAGTATGCCTCTAGTGAACTAGCTCGTTGATCAAAGATGGTTAAGGTTTCCTAGCCATGGACATGAGATGTCATTTGATAACGGGATCACATCATTAGGAGAATGATGTGACGGACAAGACCCAAACTACAAACGTAGCATATGATCGTGTCAGTTTATTGCTATTGTTTTCTGCATGTCAAGTATTTGTTCCTATAACCATGAGATCATGCAACTCGCTAACACCAGAGGAGTGCCTTGTGTGTATCAAACGTTGCAACATAACTGGGTGACTATAAAGGTACTCTACAGGTATCTCCGAGGGTGTCTATTGGGTTGGCATGGATCAAGACTGGGATTTGTTACTCCGTGTGACGGAGAGGTATCTCAGGGCCCACTCGGTAATGCAACATCACAGTAAGCCTTGCAAGCAATGTGACATAGGATAGATCTTGTGTGTGCATAGGATATTTTTTGTTTCCCATGCAATGTTCCCCAACACTTAAGCCCCATAAAATAGATGGCAACTTGGACACCCAGGCTCCGGCTCTGTGTTCCAATCTCGCATGAGACGAGGCTTTAGACCTTGTAGGATGAGTCCATTGGCTCGCTCAGCTTGGCCATTGGTTTGGGTGTGTGCAACTAATGCATATTCCACCTGAGTGCCTTGGGAGAAGCAGAAGTGTCTGAACTCTTCCGAGTCGAAGTTTTATCCGTTATCTGTGATAATGCTGTGGGGAACTCCATAACGGTAGCTTATCTCTCTCATGAATTTGATCGCAGTGTGAGAATTCAATTTATTTACAGGCTTGGCCTCAATCCACTTTGTAAACTTGTCGACTACAACAAGCAAATGAGTAAATTTACTCTGTCCAGTCCGAAAGGGGCCAACCATAACCAAACCCTAGAAAGCGAATGGCCAAGCGAGGGGAATGGTCTTCAGAGCAGACGCAGGTTTGTGAGACAAATTTGCATAGAACTGGCACCCTTCACGGTGATCAACAATGTCCTGTGCCATCTCATTGGCACGCGGCCAGAAGAAACCAGCTCGATATGCCTTAGCAACAATTGTCCGAGAGGACGCATGATGGCCGCAAGTTCCCAAATGAATTTCTTCTAGGATCGTTCAACCTTCTTTCGAGGAAATGCATTGCTGCGTCACACCAGTTACGCTTTCTCTGTATAGTTGATCATCCATCAAGTGAAAGCTTTGGATCTACGCACGATCTGCCGGGCTTCAGTCTCATCTTCGGGGGGGTATTGCCTCAAACTATATGCAATATAGGGCACTGTCCAGTCGGGAATGATGAGCAAAACCTCCATGACCAGATCAATAACTGCAGGAACATCAACTTCAGTCGGAACAGAGGCGCTCATAGCTCGCGCGGGATCTTCGGTGAAAGGATCTTCCTGCACCGAAGGAGTATGAAGATGCTCTAAGAATACATTGCTGGGGACAGGTCTCCGAGTGGATCCGATCTTTGCCAACTCATCGGCTGCTTGATTCTTCACTCGGGGAACATGATGAAGTTCCAAACCTTCAAATCTATTCTCAAGTTTTCTAACAGCATTACAATATCTACTCATAGCAGGGTTATGAACATTCCACTCTTTCATCACTTGATTAACCACCAAATCCGAGTCACCATAAACCATAAGGCGCTTGACACCGTATGAGATGGCCATGCGCAACCCATACAAGAGTGCTTCGTATTCTGCTTCGTTGTTGGAGGAATCAAAGTGAATCTGCAGGACATAACTTAGTTTGTCTCCTTTCAGAGATACCAAAACCATGCCAGCACCGGACCCATTCAGCATTTTCAACCCATCAAAGAACATTGTCGTGGATTTCTCACGGCAGATGTCCGGGTGAACGGACTTAGGTTCGGGGAGAAGACGCAACTACGTGGCGGCTTGAAGGGGTTGATCGGAATCGAGAGACACGGAGTTTACCCAGGTTCGGCCCCTCCGATGGAGGTAAAAGCCTACGTCCTGCTTGTCTAGTATTGATGATGAAGGAGATCTCTCGGTTACAAGGGTGTTGTTTGCTACCTCTAATCCCGAGAGCCTCTAATCTGTCTAAACTTGTGGAATTGTGAATCTCTCCCCCTTGGGGCGCCTTACCCCTCCTTATATAAGTGGAGAGGGTAGGTTTACAAATAGAGTCCTACTAGGAGTAGGATTAGGACTAGTCTCTCTAAAATCTTATTTCGGGTCTTGTAACCTTCGGCAGGGAGTCTTTCTCTCTTTGAGCCTTCTCTCGTGAGCCGCCTGGCGCCGGCTTACACGCCTGGTCTTGGGTCTGGTCGTCCTGTGATCGGCCTGCCGGGTCATTAATAAAATGGCATGTCCTTTCCGGGTCTCCTGTTAGTCGCCAGGCCGGGTCATACCGCGGGGTATATCCCCGACATTAGCCCCCAGATTAGTTTGAATTTATTCATGCTAAGCTCCTGAAATAAGAATAACAAATATGTTAAGTAGCCGACTTGCTCCTTTATCCGGCTTATGAAATGGCTCCTCAGAAATCCGGGTCTTTTCTGCATATGAAATAGTCATCTTTGATAATCATCTTGCTTGTCAATGTCCTTTGAAAAATATTGAGAATAGAACACTCATATGCCATTGAGTTGGCTTCCAATACTCTTGGCAGGTCATTTCAATCGGGTCATAATCATTGATGATGTCGGGTCATTATCGTTGGTGATGCCGGGTCAAATAACTAGAATCCAGCTGACTTGATAAAAATATTGGGATGAAAATGCATCTGATGTAAAACCGGACTTCCATTGTTGTGAAGTAGGGCAGCTTATATAAAATCCGGCGGGTTATAATCTTTGATAACGCCGGGTCATAAATGTTTGGTGACGTTGGGTCTAACAACTGAACTCCATAATTAACATCTTGAAAATTCTCCTCAAAGTTTTTGATATGTCCATATTACCTGTAGCCCCCAAGCTCCGAGATTATCCATGATAACTTGGTGCTTTGCAATAATATTTTGGACTGTGTAGCCCTCAAGTGCCGGGTTGTCCTGCCTACAGCAACCTAGGACTTATAACTGCCTTATACCTTTATAAAGCTTCGGCGGGTGTAGCCCCCAAGGGCCGGCTCATCAGAACATGATGCGCCGGGTCTTCAATTTGAATCTCTTAATCTGTTTGAACAGCTAACTACTGTAGCCCCCAAGTGTCGGGTCAGTAAGAATTACTGGGCTGGGACTTGTAATTGCTTTATACTTTATGAAGCTTCGGCGGGTGTAGCCCCCAAGGGCTGGCTCATCAATATGTGATGGGTCGGGTCTTCAATTTGGACCTCATAATCTGTTAAACAACTGAATACTGTAGCCCTCAAGTGCCGGGTCGCATGCCTGCGGCGACTTGGGACTTCAAAATTTTTGATCCGAGCGGTGTAGCCCCCAATTGCCGGGTCAATAAGAATTACTGGGTTGGGACTTAGAAAGATATAGAAAGGCCGGCTCATCTCCTTGAGATAATAGCGTCTTGTCGACAATGTAATGATTTGAAAACCGGCTTGCATTATCCCCCAAGTGTCGTGGCGTGTGCTTGCAGCGACATGGGACTTGCATATTTTGATATAAACTGGACTTAAATAGTGTAGCCCCCAAGTGTCGGGTTGTCTGCTTGCGGCGACTTGGGACTATTAAGAATGATATGACTCACCACAATTTGTTGAATGAATCCTTAATTATGGTTATAATATAACCCGGAATGAATATCCTGAAATAATTCCTTTGTCTTTGACATGAAATCCCTGCTCGTGGTTGCAGTGCAACCCGGCAAATATGTGTTGGAGAAATCCATGAGTGTTGCAGATTACTATAAAGCACAATTGAAGAAATCCGAGAACCGGTCAATTAGATGACACCGTATTATATCTGATAGGGCGGCTCTTGAAAAATAATGAATTGTCCGAGCTGGTTTGAAAACCCTAATCATTTAGTACTGGTTATGATAAACCATGAAGATCCAGACAGGTTGGCTATTAAAGATCCATTTGCTCTTGTAGAGTAATTAACGGCGGCTCATCTTAAGAGATAAGACCTGCAAAAAGAAACAAGATAGAATATATTCTGCATTGTTGTAAGGGCGGCTTGAAAAAGCACAACCCAGAGATGTTTAGATCTTTCATAACATTGCTCCTTGTTTTATAATCTTGCTCTGACCCGGCTTGATAAGCCGGATGACATGTAAATATGATGCAGAGTATGATGTAATGTTAACTTGTCAACATTTTTGGCGCGAATGCCAGTCGTTTTAGGGTTAGATAAGCTACACCCGGAGGTGAGAAGCCCCCTTTTACAACCGTGGCTAATCATGTTAGCCGGAGATAGCATAAAGCCGGTCGATAAGGTGTTAGAAGCGATACCCGGAGGTAAGAAGCCACCCTCAGCAATATGGCGCGAATGCCGGTTGTTAGGGTTAGATAAGCTACACCCGGAGGTGGGAAGCCCCCTTAGACAACCATGGCTAATCGTGTTAGCCGGAGATGGCATAAAGCCTGGCCGATAAGGCATTAGAAGCGATACCCGGAGGTAAGAAGTCGCCCTCCGCCGGTTGTTAGGGTGTTAGATACCCGTTGATAAGAACCCCCTACAACCGCGGCTAATCCTTTTAGTCGGAGATTTGGCATAAAGCCGGCCGATAGGATGTTAGAAGCGATACCCGTCGGTAAGAATCCCCCTTCAGCAATTTGGCGTAAACGCCGGCCGATAAGGCATTAGAAGCGATACCCGAAGGTAAGAAGCCGCCCTCCGCCGCGGCTAATCGTGTTAGCTCGAAATTTGGCATAAAGTCGGCCGATAAGGCATTAGAAGCGATACGAAGGTAAGAAGCTTCCCTTCGTCATGGCTAATCGTGTTAGCCTGAGATTTGGCATAAAGCCAGCCGATAAGGCATTAGAAGCGATACCCGAAGGTAAGAAGCCGCCCTCAGCAGTCGCAGTTGATATATCAACTGGAATGTTTATGAAGTCTTCTTGTAAGTCGCCATCTTGTAAACCGTCATCTTGTATGAAGGAACGACAGAAGCTCCAAATAAATTCAGGCGCCTATGTTTGAATGGTGCATCACGGCGGTTCGTCCTCTTGGGCAACTTTTAATCATCCGCCAATAATGTAATAGCCCCCAGGATTTGGTTTTCTCTTGCAAAGACCTGGGGTTCTCGTTGAAAATGACCAAATGTGTCTCGCCATGTCTGTAGCCCCCGAGTCTTAAGTCGACTCGAAGAGGCGACTTTCAGAGTCTCCACTGATGGTTGAGGTTGACCGTGGTGAGTTATAGATGATCCTGTATGAGTTGTTTCAATGATCCGGTCAATGGTTCGTCCCGGCTGGTTATTGAAGTGAACCAAACTTTAATGGTGATGACTTGCGCGCTTGTCCGTTGGGCGGCTCGTATCGACGAGCACTGCACCGATATGTTGATGTAGATCAAACTGTGGGCGGCGGCTTGCGCGCGTCAATTGGGCGGCTCGTACTGGTGTATGCGGCCGCTGGCGTGTTGATGTAGACGTCGAAGTCAGTTGCGACATGATCGCGAGAGACGGCCACGACACTGTAAGCCGGCACGGTCACGAGAGATGGCCATGGCGTTGCGAGCCGGGCGGTCGGCGAGTTGTGGTGTTGTTGGTGAAGACCATATCGCGAATGCGGTGGCTTACCGCGTCCATTGGGCGGCTCATAATTCTGGGTTAGCACGAGTGGTACCGGCGCGTTGATGTAGACTTAGAAACCAGCCATGGCATTGTAAGCCAGTGATGTTGTGGAAGACGCCATAGCATTGTAAGCTGGCGCGGATAGCGAGAGACGGCCATGGCATTATAAAACGGAGCGGTGGCGAGAGATGGCCACGACACTGTAAGCCGGAACGGTGGCGAGAGACGGCCACGGCGTTGTAAGCCGGCGCGGTCGCGAGAGACGACCATGGCGTTGTAGGTCAGCACGGACGTGCGAGTCGCCGGTGGTGTTTGCAAGCGCGGACGGGAGAATCAGCCATGGGCATTGTAAGCCGGTGCAAACGGGTGACTCGGCCACGGGTATTGTAAGCCGGCGCGAACGGGTGACTCGACTGTGGCTATTGTAAGCCCGCGCGGTCGCGGGAGACGGCTGTGGTGCTATATGCCGGTAAGGACGCAGGTGCCAAATGACGCTGGTGTGCCTCCATCTCCGCGATATGATGCCACTTTGGTAATGAATAATTTGTCGTGTGTAAAAAATATTACAAATACAAAGTAATTGTTCTTCGAAGGAATCAAAATGTATAGATAAAATAAATTGGGTGGATAGCACCTGTGACCCGGCAACGCGGGTGGTAGTGCGAACCATGGTGGAAGCTGCTCGTGCGTGAGGAAATCGGTGGCTCACGGCAGCAGAACCGGCGGCGGCTTGACAGCGCCGGCCCGCGGTGGAACCGGAACAAGGTGAAGGCGGCTCACGGCAGTAGCCGGCGGCGGCTCACATCAGCAGGGGCGGCTCGGTCCTGTCATTTTTGAAATGGCGGGTCGTAGCAACGGGGGAGACCGGCCCCGGGGTGGCTCACGGTGCAGCTGGCAGCCTATGGAGCTCGGAGCAGAGGCGGTCGGCAGCGCAGGCCAGTGGCGGCTCGAAGTGCACCCCGGCGAGTCGAGCGTGCTATGGAGGCGAGAGCCGACAGGGGCCGCGGTGCACAGAGGTGGAGCAGCATGTGGCGACACGAGCTGATGAGGCTAGTTCGGATGAGGCATGCTCTCAAACTGGCATCGGCTCTTCTTATCCAAAAAATTGTGTGCTTCTCGATCCTTGGGAGAGATCCCTTCAAGAACACAAACCACCGTGCGTGGCCCCATGGTGGGCGCCAACTGTCGTGGATTTCTCACGGCAGATGTCCGGGTGAATGGACTTAGGTTCAGGGCGAAGACGCAACTACGTGGCGGCTTGAAGGGGTTGATCGGAATCGAGAGACACGGAGTTTACCCAGGTTCGGCCCCTCCGATGGAGGTAAAAGCCTACGTCCTGCTTGTCTAGTATTGATGATGAAGGAGATCTCTCGATTACAAGGGTGCTCTTTGCTACCTCTAATCCCGAGAGCCTCTAATCTGTCTAAACTTGTGGACTTGTGAATCTCTCCCCCTTGGGGCGCCTTACCCCTCCTTATATAAGTGGAGAGGGTAGGTTTACAAATAGAGTCCTACTAGGAGTAGGATTAGGACTAGTCTCTCTAAAATCTTATTCCGGGTCTTGTAACCTTCGGCAGGGAGTCTTTCTCTATTTGAGCCTTCTCTCGTGAGCCGCCTGGCGCCGGCTTACACGTCGGGTCTTGGGCCTGGTCGTCGTGTGACCCGCCTGCCGGGTCATTAATAAAATGTCATGTCCTTTCCGGGTCTCCTGTGAGTCGCCAGGCCGGGTCATATCGCAGGGTATATCCCCGACAAACATGGTCCGATGTGCCGAGTGAATCTGGATTGGCTGCTGCTGTTCAACCCACTCGGCCAAGAAATCAGCCAGTGCTTGAGACTTGATCGGTTTCTTGGCTTTGAACTTGATGTCAAAGTATAGGAGCTCAATCGCCCATGTAGCCACTCGACCAGTCGCATATCGATTGTTGAGGATCTCAGATAATGGAGCATCACTGATGACTGAAATGGAGTGGTCCTGAAAGTAGTGTGGCACCTTCTTCGCTCACAGATAGATGCCGTAAATGAGCTTCTAGTAATGCGGGTACCTTTGCTGCGAAGGAGCAACACTTCAAAAATGTAACAGACTGGGCGCTGGACCTTGTAAGCCTTGACTTCCTCTTCCCGCTCGACAGTCAGAACCGTACTGACGACCTGATTAGTGGCCATGATGTACAGGACCAAAGGATCTTTGCTGTGTGGAGCAGCAAGGACCGACTGGATGGAAAGCAGGGCTTTGAGTTGGACAAACACTGCTTCAGCTTCTAGAGTCCACTCGAACGTGTCAGACTTCTTCATCGAGACGAGACAAGAAATGAATCAACTCAATGCCTTCTCATCTAGACGAGAAATGAATCGACTCAATGCTGGCAAGCAACCTGTGAGGTTCTGAACATCGTGCACTCGCACGGGACTTTTCATTCGGGTAATGGCGCAGATTTTCTCAGGGTTGACGTTGATTCCTCATTCAGAAACGAGGAAACCGAGTAACTTGCCACCAGGAACATTGAAAGTACACTTAGCTGGATTCAGTTTGATATCATATCTCCTCAGATTAGCGAATGTCTCAGCCAAGTTAGCCAGCAGGTCGGAACCTTTGCGAGACTTGATGACAATATTGTCCATGTAAGATTCGACATTCCGAGGGATCTGGTCGAGTAAACACTTCTGAATCATGCGCATGAAAGTAGCGCCAGCATTCTTCAAACCAACAGGCATGGTGATAGAACAGAAACACCCGAATGGGGTGATGAAGACTATTTTTATTTCATCCGGGCCAAACAGACGGATCTGATGGTAACCAGAGTATGTATCTATAAACGATATACAGTCACACCCCGCAGTCGAGTTGACTATCTGATCGATGCGAGGGAGAGGGAAATGATCTTTCGGACAGACCAGATTGATATGCTTGAAGTCAATACACATGCGGAGAGACTTGTCCTTCTTGGGGACCATGACGACATTCGAGAGCCACTCGGAGTGGTAAATCTCCCAAATGAACTTAGCTGCCAAGTGACGAGCCACTTCTTCACCAATTGCTTTATGCTTCTCCGCTGCCAACCGATGCAAATGCTCTTTCACCGGCTTGGCCTTCGGATCAACTCTCAGTCGATGCTCAGCCAAGTCCCTAGGAACCCCCGACATGTCAGCAGACTTCCATGCGAAGATGTCCCATTTCTCACGGAGGAACTAGATGAGCTTTCCTATTTGCTGTCGAGTGTTGTTGATATGTTGGTCGGGGCAGCAGTCGAATCTGTCGGGTGGATTTGCACCTTTTTCACTTCCCCTGCCGACTGAAAAGGTGACTCTGAAGCAGGCTTCTTAGCATGCAGCAAATCAGTAGGGTCGGTGCTCTTCTTATACTCTTCTAGCTCGACCATAGCCATCTGGTGATCAGCAATGTTAGAGCCTTGCTAGAGGCACTCATCGGCCCTCCGTCGATTGCCAGTGACCATGATCACACCCTCAGGCCCAGGCATCTTCAGTTTGAGATACATGTAACATAGACAGGCCATGAAACGGGCATAAGCAGGTCGACCAAGGCTAGCATGGTACACGCTTTGGAAGTCCACGACTTCAAACGTCAATTTCTCTTTACGATAATTTTTATCCATCTTGGACACCACATCCAGTGCAATCTAGCCGAGTGACCTGGCTTTCTTCCCTGGGATGACTCCATGGAACTGCATGTTTCTCTCACTAAGTCGGGACATCGGAATGCCCAATCCCTTACAAGATGTTCAGTCCGCTTCCTCCATCCATGAGGACCTTGCAGAGTCGAGTGCCTCCTACTACAGGATCAACCACCAGAGCCTGTCGACCGGGGGTGGTAACATGAGCAGGATGATCTGACTGATCAAATGTGATGGCAGTCTGAGACCACTTGAGGTATGTGGGGGTTGTAGACATGGCCATGTTGACTTCTCTGTTTATAACCTTCAATCGACCCTTGCTTTCAACATCAGCAAAAATCATCAGTGTGGCGTTGACATCAGGAAAAGTTTCTTTGTCTTCATCATCATCCTTTTTAGGGGTTTTCTCACTCGACGTGCCTTCCTTGAACTGTTGGATCAACAGATGGCACTGTCGAGTGGTATGCTTAGGCAATATCAGACTGCCTTCTTCATCTTTCCTCGTGTGGATCGCACATGGTAAATCCATAACATTAGTTCCTGACTGATTTTTTCCTTTCTTGGGGTTGAACTGTCCCTTGGACTTCCCCTTATTCTTCTCTTGTGCTGCCAGAGCGGCTGCCTCTGCTTGAACAGGGCCATCACCTTTCGCTTCTGTTTCCGACTGGAATTGCCGCTGGCATCATTGTCGACTGCTTTTCCTTTGCCGCTGCGGAGACGGTCTTCTTCTTCGCCGTTGGCGTACCGAGTGGCGATTTCCATCATCTTACTTAGTGAAATATCACCTGTTTGCCCAAACTTCAGGTAAAGCTCTCAGTACTTCACTCCGCCCTTGAAAGCACAAATAGCCTGATGCTCAGAAACATTCTCCACTGCATGATGCAAAGTGGACCAGCACTGAATGTAATCTCTCAATGACTCATTGGGCTTTTAAACACAATGTTGCAAATCAATCAAACCGGCAGGACGCTTGCAAGTGCCCTCGAACGTTCTGATGAACACTCGGGCTAGATCTTCCCAGCAATGGATGCTAGAAGGAGCCAAACGATTTAGCCATGCTCGGGCCGAACCATCTAACATCAAAGACAAATCCTTCATTGCAATGTTGTCATTACCACCACCAATCTGAACAGCCACTCGGTAATCGTCCAACCATGTCTCTCGCTTTGACTCGCCAGAAAACTTGCCTATCCCAACCGCCAACCTGAAGTTGGGGGGAATTTCTGCAGAACGAATGGCTTTGCTAAAGCACTCGGGACAAGAAATAACAGCATTGCTACCACTAGGGTAATCTCTGTCGAAACCATCTCTATGGGGTCTGCCTATGTCGATTCGCCTCTGAGTGAGGACATCTCTTGCATCAAACCCTGGATTCCGCTCCTCACCAAATGGGCGCCTACCGTCCTGGTGCTGGGGCATGTACGGACCACTCCGCGAAGGAGTGGTCACTCGACGGTGGTCATCACGGTGAAACTGATCTCGTCCCTGATCCCTGAACTGATCCTCACGGAAACCTCCGCCCTTGCGACGCAGAGGCGATCCAGGACTATGTGTCGACTGAACAGTCTCTAATCTTGGTGAATTACTATGTAGTCTATTGCGCGACTATGAAACAACTGAATTTTGGTGATGCGCTGCATCAAGCAGTGCTTTGATCTGCAGCAAACCCCTACCAGCCTCTGAACGTGAAGGCTGAATGGAATCTACTATCCTAGCTGCTTGTCGTGGTTTTATCACGGCAGATGTCCGGGTGAACAGACTTGGGTTCGAGGCCATCGCGAAGGTGATGGACTCAAAGGCGTTGGTTGGGATTAAGGACACGAGTTTACCCAGGTTCGGCCCCTCAAGTCGAGGTAATAGCCTACGTCTTGCTTGTATTTGTATTGCTTGGCATATCGATTACAAGGGAGCTATTGCTTGACCTAGTTCTCGATAATCTGATCTCTAAGTCGCCCCGGGTCTCACCTTTATATAGGAGGTCAAGACCACGGGTCATACAAGTCGTAATCGACTCTCAATACATGTATGAGTCTATCTCTACCTTATCTTGCCTTCCTAGTCAAGTTGTCTCCGGGCGGCTATACATGCCCGGGTCTTCTCCGTCCGGGCCACGTTCCGGCCCATCTTGTCAAGCCGCCAAGCGTCTCGGTCTTAAGTCTTCATGGCCCACTCTTGGGCTGGTGTACGAGCCGCCTGGTGTGACCCGGAGCCCTTAGGGCGGGTCTCACCGTGGGTTTATATCCCCAACATTAGGCCCCAGGTTGATTTGAGCTTGCTCACTTCATCCTCCTTCTTACTCCTCGGCGAGTCGCCTAGAAAATAATGACTCGCCGTGACGTCATGTCAAATCTATCAAGAAGATCCTCTGAATCACGCAACGAATCTTCCCTTATTAAATGGATAGTCCAGGAATCGAGGCGTCCGCCTCGGTCAAATGGTATCCGACGCCTGGATTTTCGCGCCTGTTTCCGCCTTTTTCTATTAAATAGGACCGCGAGGGGCAACATTTGCCTTCCTCCCGTTCGCTTTTCATCTCCTTCCTTTCGACGCCTCTACTCCAGCGCCTCTCGCTCGGGCGCCGTCTACTCATCATCGTTGATAAGGCTGTTGCATCAACCTGTTTCATTCCAGAGTTCCCTTCGCGTCCGTCACGCCACCTCTGGTGAGTCCTTCTTCCACTAGATCCATAGCCATTCTGGTAGGGTTTCATGGATCTCCTCCCGCTACGTAGAACACGAGCATCCTTCAATGCCGGCCATGCTTAGCCCATAAACACTTGATGATATGATGTCCCCGATGCAACGTTATGTCGGAGACCAATAGTAGTACTGCGCAGATTTGCAACAACTCCGCCTGCCGTTTTTAAACTTTCTCCGCTTCCGTCAGTTCGTCTCTAGGTCTAAAATAGAAACATTTCCTTTGTTTTGTAGATCTGCGATCTTAGCGATACCTTGCGAAACCTGTTTCCCAGACTTAGCCGAATTTTTCCTTGTCTTTTCATAATCTTGCCCCGCCATGTATTCCGGCTCTCACCAACCGGATCCTAGCGACTCAACCTCAAGGTCTTAAGATTTTAACCGCCCGTAGATATCTCTCGTTCCTTGACTCTCCGTACATTGTTACTTTGCACGGTTTTAAACTGCCGCCATGTCACGTGCGTCCAACTCATGCAACTGGGTTGGCTCTTGCATCACCGAAGAGTTCCTAATGGATTTTGTACACGCGGGCACCCTTCCCGCCAAAGATGTCATCCATTGGCGGGTTCCGGGTGATGAACTGAAGCCCGTTCCTCGGGAGGGCGAAGTGGTGGTATTTTCAGATCACATCGAACATGGGCACATACCCCCCGGCTCAAAATTCTTCCGAGATGTTCTTCACCTTTACAAGCTGCACCCTCAAGACCTCGCCCCAAATTCTGTCTCCAACATCTATAACTTCCAAGTGCTCAGCGAAGTATATGTGCAAGCCGAGCCGTTTGTTGGTCTCTTCCGGGAGTTCTTCTACGCAAACCGCCAGACCGAAGTAAAGGCCGGCCCGAGCTTAGAGCTCGGCGGGATTTCAATTCAGAGGCGCCGGGACATAACTTTTCCGGCTGTCCAGATGCCGAGTCACCCAAAAGATTGGAATAAGACTTGGTTTTATTGTAAAGATACCTCTCCATAGGGTGAGCATCCGTTGTCGGGTTATCGTACCTCCCGGCTCTCGACAACCTCCGAACTTCCTGGTCGGCTGTCAACTGTTGAACGGGCGAAGCACGAGCCGGCTCACGCCAAGATTAAGGCCCTAATGGCCAACAGACTGACGGGGTTGGATTTGATCCGCTGCTGGATCTCCTGGAGGATTATGCCCTTGAGCCGGAGAAATCACCTTATGTGCGAATATCCGGTCCAGTACGATGGCTGCCTCTACTTCAGCCGGACGACATTAACCGAAGATGACATTACAACTGCCATCCAGAGTCTTGTCCACGAGACGTCAGGAGCTTGCAGCGCCATTGGGCTGGCGCCTTTCTGTGTCATTAACCCGGCCCTAGACGTAAGGCGACTCTTCATAGTCTCTTCTCTTTGTTTAGTTATATCTTGGCAATTCATCCCTACTGGCCGGCTTATCTTTTCAGGCTGACTCCGACTTCTGGAAGAAGAAGTATGTTCCTCCTCTGAAGAAAACCAAGAAGAAGGCCCCAGCTAAGAGGACAAAAAAGACCACTCCTCAAGAAGAATGGTTGGAACTGCCAGAATCATCCGGCTCAGAGGTATAATTTGGCTACTTTTTACCATTTCTTTATTCACCTTACTGACAACAACCATTCACAGGACTAGGCAGAGACGAGTCGTGCCAACGCCCCTGAGGTAACTTCTATTTCATCCGACTCAGAATATTTTATACCCCAAAAGAAACGGTGGGTCGTTCGAAAAGTTCCCCTTTCTCATCCCCTTGCTTATTTGGATCCCCAATTTCTTTTGAAAAAACAATAGCAAGCCGACCGACATCAGACCCGGAACGCCGGCTCTATCGATCTCGTGTCCGGGTTACCTAACTCCCCAGCTCAGAAGAAGCGCCCCGCAGAGGTATGTATTTCTTCTCTGCTTGATTTTATTATCTCTTCCTTTGTAATTTCAACATTGCCTTACATTATTTAAACTACCTTTCAAGGATCATCGCCTTCACCTGGCGACTCTACGGCCACCGCTCTGTCGCCTCCAAAGATTAACCCATTGTATGTGTTTTTCAAGCTTTTACGTCCGACTCTTTGGCGGTTGTAAACCTTGGGCTCTAACTTTTATGTTTTACCAGGGCTCAGACGAAGCGAAGGAAGACCAACAAGTCTGCCCCTGGCCCTACCACTCAAGAACCGGAGCTTGGCAAGCCGGACGCTCCTATGCCGACTGCAAATCCCTCAGAAGCTAATGCAGAGCCGACAACTATTGTTATTCCAGAGAGTCCGCAAAAGGACCATTCCAAGCCGTCAAGCCCTGCCAAGACTGTTGATGACACCGCAGCTCTGGACGTTGTGATTACCGGCACTGGCTTTCACTCTCCTCCTCCTCATGTGTTGACAAAGCATAGTGAGACGGCTGAAGCCTCCAGGAAGCTAGAGTTTGAACTCCCCGCCCTCGAGAAAATGACAGCTGATGAACTTCATGCTAGCTATATGAACCGGCTATCTACAAGCCGGGATCTAGAACTCAAACTTGTCAACTTAATGAAGAGGAAATATGAGGTAATATTTTTCCTCCTTATACCCTTACTCAGCCCCCAAGAGCCGGGTTAACATTGGCTGATGATAATCCGGCTCTTCCATCATGGTAGAAGTAGACATATTTAGCATGTAGGTCTCACCTTACTTAGAAGTAACCTCAAATCATCGTTGTTAGCCCCCAAGGGCCGGCTCAAGGTTGATAACATTGAACCGGAGCTTTATTTGAAATATATAATAGAGCCAATTGTAGCCCCCAAGGGCCGGCTCAATCTTGTCAAAGTTGAGTCGGGACTTTATTGAGAATAGATACCAGAGGCAATTGTAGCCCCCAAGGGCTGGCTCAATTTTGTCGAAGTTTGTGAACAACCTGAAAAACCAATATGTAGCCCCCAAGTTCCGGGTTAACTTGATAAAGATGATCCGGAACTGCTTGTAACCTTAGGAGATCAAAATAGACATTAGCCCCCAAGTGTCATACATATTGCTTGCAATCTGTTTGAGACTTGCTGATTTTTTAAATTTCTCCTCCTATCGGCTCATTCCATGCTTTGATATGTTGTAGGAAGGTTTAAACGAAGCCGGGTCAGAAGTGGCCGACTTAAAAAGCAATCTAGCCATGCAACAAGCCGCCCGGAGTGAAGCTGATGAGAAATGCCGGTGCCTTGGTGAAGTATTAACCAAACTCAAGGCCGACTTTGCAACATTCAAGGAATCTTGTAAGACTGAACAAGCCGCCTTGACTAAACGGGCGGATGACGCTGATCAGCGACTCATGATCGTGTCTGATGAGCTGCAGTCCTTGAAGCGCCATATCACGAAAATGACAGCCACCATCTTTGGTAAGTAATCACTAACTTAACTCAATTTGTGTATTTGTACTTGTTCTGGCGACTTATGACAAGGCGTCCATCTTATGCAGGTCCTAGGAGCCGCCAACTTGCCTCTGATAGCCTACTGCCCCTGAAGGCCATGTATACCTTTACAGAACAACTGTATTGCGGCGCTGTGTGTACCATCAAAGCTGTGCAGTACAAGGATAATATCCCTTCAACTCTCAAAGGGGTCTTAGAGCTTCTGTCGACACTGCCAAAGCAGATAGTGGAGTTGAAGAGATCAGCCGCCCGTCAGGGGGCGATCGCGACCCTAAGCCGGGCATTGGCTTTCGCTCCAGAGCTAACTCCGGCTGATATGATGGATGGATTTCCCTCCAAAAAGGATGATGGTTCCGAATTCACGTACGCTGACTATGCCCGATGTGTGAAGGATTCCAAAGTCCTGGCCTCCGTTTTAGCAAAAGAGGTCAACCTGGCGACTTACCAGGCGGCTTATAGCACAGAGCAAAAAAGGATCCGTGGCCCGCTCTTTGAGTCCAAAGATCTGACACCCGCCCGCAGTAAGCATATTTTCGCCTCTGAACTTGACCCGTCCCCCTTCTTTGAAGAAGGAACTTTTGCGGCTTTAACCAACTGCAACTGGGACTTGGAAAATCTTTAGATCCAAGCAGCCGAAGACCCGGAGCAGGGTGATCCGCCAGCCAGCTGATCGCATTGTGAGCGCCTATAGATAATCGGCTCTTTGTGACCCGCCGTGAGCGGTGTAAAAAACTTTAAGATATTTTTGGGCTCCACCGAGAGCATATGTAATAGACTGGTAGCAACTTTTGCCTTTCTTTGAATTGTGCCATCGCGCACAAATTAAAAGTCCAGCTTAACATATATATATATAACATCTTCCTTGTGCTTCTCATTGCATGCATTGCCGGCTCTTGGCGGCTTTACTTTCCCGTAGAGCAGGAAGCCCCCTTGATGGCTATGTTGACTTGTCAACATTTTTGGCGTAAGAGGCGGTTATTAGGGTTAGATAAGCTACACCCTGAGGTGGGAAGCCCCCTTCGACAACCAAAGTTGAATTGTCAACTTTCTTGGCATAAGAGCCGGATGTTAGGGTTAGATAAGCTATACCCGAAGGTAGGAAGCCCACTTCGACAGCCAATGTTGAATTGTCAACTTTTTTGGGCTTGAAAGCCAGTTGTTAGGGTTAGATAAGCTACACTCAGAGGTGGGAAGCCCCCTTCGACAACCAAAGTTGACTTGTCAACTTTTTTGGCATAAGAGTCGGCTGTTAGGGTTAGATAAGCTATACCACTAGTAGAAAACAGACCTTTCGTCCCGAGCTTTAGTCCCGCTCTGGTCACGAACCGGTACTAAAGATGGTATTAGTCCCGGTTCGTGCCGGCTACAATGGCTAGGAGCAGGGCGACCTTTAGTACCGGCTCGTGAGGGACCTTTAGTACCGGTTCGTCCCACGAGCCGGTACTAAAGGGGGTGTGGCAGGGTTTTGGTCAGACATGGGCCCCGCTTGCACCTTTAGTACCGGCTGGTGACACCAGCCGATAGTAAAGACTTCCTACATATACATCCGTCTGCAGCCGATCGAAAGAGCTCTGTTTTCTCCCCTTGCTCAAAGATCATCCTCCATTTTGCCAAGGATTTGTCAAGATTTAAAGGCACCCCATCTATCCAAGTGTTCATAAAGGTTAGCAAATTTGCTCCTTCATCTCTTGCTAGATTATTTGTGGTATGCTCAAAGATATGTGATATGTGATTTGTGGGAGTTTATTTGATTTATATCCAATTTGAGCTCAAATTAACTTGTTAGGTTGCATATGTGTAGGTGTGGTTTATTTGGTGTGCCTTCCCATGTTCTTCTTCTTGCTCGAAGCTCATCCTCCATTTTGCCAAGGATTTGTCAAGATTTAAAGGCACCCCATCTATCCAAGTGTTCATAAAGGTTAGCAACTTTGCTCCTTCATCTCTTGCTAGATTAGCTTGTGGTATGCTCAAAGATATGTGATATGTGATTTGTGGGAGTTTATTTGATTTATATCCAATTTGAGCTCAAATTAACTTGTTAGGTTGCATATGTGTAGGTGTGGTTTATTTGGTGTGCCTTCCCACCATCCCCGGCCGTCCTAACCACCGTCCATCGTCCGCACCGTCTCGTCGCGGCACCGGCCACCTTGGTGAGCCTCTTGTTCTTCTTAAAATCTTTTTAAAAAAATTACTTGTATGATTTAGATAGCTGCGTGTACGATTTACTTGTATTATTGTTAGTTATTCTATAGTGTAATGGTTATGGTATCCGCCCACGTCGGCCCTCGTCCAGTCTATGATTCAGATGTGGTATGTCGTTAATTATCTTTTATAACTATTTCACACATCATCTAATGTCTATGACAATTAATTATGCCACCAAATTGACGTAGATATTTTTATCTATAGGAAGTAGTTGAACCAGAAATTCCAACCGACTATGCAATTCTGCTCGAGAAATTAACACAAGCTGAAAAAGAAATTGATCATTTGAAAGAAAAATTGAAAAGAACTGAAGATGAGAAGATGGGATTGGAGTTGCATGTTGCCGATATCGTCGATGATCACAAGAACAATATGGTTGGAATGCGCTTGAAGCTTAGAAACATTAGAAAATATGCCATTGATAAAGAGGCTTGGTATCATTATGCTGTTGGCTCAATTGTTACTTTAGTTGCGATTATGATCGCATTTGTTGTTGTATTCACATGTTTTAGATAGTTGGTGTTGTTTTATGAGATGTATATGTATGAACTATAAGTATCCATTATTTGCAGTAATAACATTTGGTCACTGCTAGCTCTACTTTTGGTTGTAATGTGATGATGAAGTTGTATTAATTTGGTCACTTCAATGTTGTGTAGTGAACATGAGCCGGCAATGGATGTACGATGACCGACTAAGTCCAGGATTTCTTAATGGCCTGCATGATTTTATTCGTGTGGCTGAGACAAATAAGCAGAATGGTTTCATGTGTTGTCCATGTCGTGAGTGTAAGAATGATAGGAATTACTCTAACTCAAAAACCCTTCACTACCACCTGCTGAAGTCCGATTTCATGTCCGGTTATAGCTGTTGGACCAAGCATGGAGAAAGAGGGGTTATAATGGAAGACAATGAAGAAGAATAGGATGATGACAACTATCCTTTCGCTGATACAACAATGGGGGAAGCTGAAGAAGAAGCATCAATGGGGGAAGCTGAAGAAGAGACATCAGATGAGCCCGTTGATGATTTGGGTCAGGTCATTGCTGATGCAAAGAGAAACAACGAAAATAATAAGGAGAGGTTGAAGTTGAAACGCATGTTAGAGGATCACAAGAAATTATTTTCTCCAAATTGTGAAGATGAACAGAAAAAGCTGGGTACCACACTGGAATTGCTGCAATGGAAGGCGAAGAATGGTGTAACTGACATGGGATTTCAAGAATTGCTGATAATGATAAAGAAGATGCTTCCAAAGGATAACAAATTGCCTGAAAGTACGTAAGAAGCAAAGAAGGTTGTCTACCCTCTAGGATTAGAGGTGCAGAAGATACATGCATGCCCTAATGACTGCATCCTCTACCGCGGTGAGGAGTACGAGAATTTGGATGCATGCCCGGTATGCGGTGCACTGCGCTATAAGATCCCCCGCGATGACCCTGGTGATGTGGAGGGAGAACGCCACAGGAAGAGGGTTCCTGCCAAGGTGATGTGGTATGCTCCTATAATACCACGGTTGAAACGTTAGTTCCAAAAGAAAGAGCATGCCAAGTTGTTGTGATGGCACAAAGAAGAACGTAAGAAAGACAGGATGTTGAGAGCACCCGCTGCTGGGTCGCACTGGAGAAAAATTGAGAGGGAGTTTGAGGACTTTGCAGCTGACGCAACGAACTTATGGTTTGGTCTTAGTACAGATGGCATGAATCCTTTTGGCGAGCACAGCACCTGGCCCATGACTCTATGTATCTACAACCTTCCTCCTTGGTTGTGCATGAAGCGGAAGTTCATTATGATGCCAGTGCTCATTCAAGGCGCTAAGCAACCCGACAACGACATTGATGTCTACCTAAGGCCACTAGTTGATGAACTTCTACAGTTGCGGAAAAAACCAGGTGTGCGTGTGTGGGATGCGCACACACAGAAGGAAATTGACCTACGAGCGTTGCTGTTTGTAACCATCAATGATTGGCCTGCTCTTAGTAACCTTTCAGGACATACAAAAAAGGGATACAATACATGCACGCACTGTTTAGATGATACTGAAAGTATATATTTGGATAAATGTAAGAAGAATGTGTACCTGGGACATCGTCGATTTCTACCGATCAAGCATATCTTAAGAAACGCAGGCAACCATTTCAAAGGTGAGCCAGATAACCAGAAGAAGCCTGGCCTCCGTACTGGCGAATATATATTTGATATGGTCAAGGATTTACAGGTAATCTTTGGAAAGGGTCCTGGCGGACAATCTGTTCTGAATGACGCCAACGGACATGCACCCATGTGGAAGAAGAAATCTATATTTTGGGAACTTGAATATTGGAAAGCCCTAGAGGTCCGCAATGCAATCGACGTGATGCATGTGACGAAGAATCTTTGTGTGAACCTGCTAGGCTTATTGGGCGTGTATGGAAAGACAAAAGATACACCGGAGGCATGGGAGGACAAGCAAAGAATTAATGAAAAAGATGGCATGCCTCCAAAGCAGTATCAAGGTCCTGCCAGCTACGCTCTTACGAAAGAAGAGAAGGAAATCTTTTTTGAATGCCTGCTCAGTATCAATGTCCTATCTGGCTTCTCGTTGAATATAAAGGGAATAATAAATATGGCAGAGAAAAAATTTCAAAATCTAAAGTCTCATGACTACCACGTGATTATGACGCAATTACTTCCGGTTGCACTTAGGGAGCTTCTACCGGAAAATGTTCGATTAGCCATTGTGAAGCTATGCACATTCCGCAATGCAATTTCTCAGAAGGTAATCGATCCAGAAATCCTACCAAGGTTACAGAATGACCTGGTCCAATGTCTTGTCAGTTTCGAGTTGGTGTTCCCTCCATCCTTCTTCAATATTATGACGCACGTTCTAGTGCACCTAGTCGAAGAGATTAACATTCTGGGTCCTGTATTTCTACACAATATGTTCCCCTTCGAGAGGTTCATGGGAGTCTTAAAGAAATATGTTCATAACCGTGCTAGGCCAGAAGGAAGCATCGCCAAGGGATATGGAACAGAGGAGGTTATTGAGTTTTGTGTTGACTTTTTTCCTGACATTAAGCCGATTGGTCTTCCTGAATCGCGGCATGAGGGGAGACTGGGTGGAAAAGGCACATTAGGAAAGAAAGAAGCAATAAATATGGACGGGCATTCTTTCACTCAAGCACACTACACGGTTCTACAAAATTCCACCTTGGTGACTCCATATATGGAGGAACACAAGGATATTGTACGGTCCAAGAACCCGGAGCAGTCTAACCCGTGGATTGAACGTAAACACATGGAGACTTTTGCCAGTTGGTTGCAAACAAAGCTCATCAATGACAACGATGTTCCAGATGAACTGTACTGGTTGGCCAAGACACCAAGTTCGACTATAACGACTTTCAAAGGGTACGAGATAAATGGGAATATATTTTACACGATCGCCCAAGATAAGAAGAGCACCAACCAAAACAGTGGTGTTCGCTATGATGCAACCAACTTTGAAGACACATATTATGGTTACATAGAGGAGATATGGGAACTTGACTATGGACCTCATCTTAAGGTCCCTTTGTTTCGGTGCAAATGGGTCAAATATACTAGAGGCGGGGTATAGGTAGACCCGCAGTACGGAATGACAACAGTGGATCTCAACAATCTTGGATACACAGACGACTCATTCGTCCTAGCCAATGATGTGGCTCAGGTTTTCTATGTGAAGGACATGTCTAGCAAACTGAGGAGAAAAAAAGATAAGGAAGCGAATACATCATACGATGAGCCAAAGCGCCACATAGTTCTTTCAGGGAAAAGAAACATTGTGGGAGTGGAGGACAAGACAGACATGTCCGAAGATTATGAAAAGTTTCATGAAATCCCTCCCTTCAGAGTGAAGACTGACCCAAGCATCCTGTTAAATGATGAAGATTATCCATGGTTACGGCGCAATCATAAGAAAGGGACAAACACGCAGAAAAAGTCTTACACTGCGAGATCCCACTCAGGGATGTGACCGGCTTCACCGTCATCACTTTCTATATATTTATGTGAAGGACATGCATGCATTTCCTAGCTAGCATGGTATATCTTTGTAACAGTTTGTACATGAAGTGCATCCAGTTATTGTCGTAACCCTCTCAACTCTCTAGAAGTTGCTATGTGGGTGAAATTATGACGTCATACCAAGTTACAACCTTTTCAGAGTTCATTTGTACTGCTTTTCAAATTCAGGGTCATTTAGCTCAAAATCAGTCATTAAATGCATGAAAAATATCAAATGAAGTCAGAAAGGTTGAAAATTGATGATGTGCCTTCGAATGGTGCATATTGAACACACAAAAAGTATGGAGTTAAAATAAGTTATTAAAAATGAAATCCCTTTGTAATAGATGAGTTTTCGTCCGAAACCCTCATACTTCTTATGAGGTTGTCCAGTTTGTACACGAAGTGCATCCAGTTTTTGCCGTAACCCTCTCAACTCTCTAGAAATTGCTATGCGGGTAAAATTATGATGTCATGCCAAGTTACAACCTTTTCAGAGTTCATTTGTACTCCTTTTCAAACTCGAGATATGAATATTTCAACTTCCATATTTAATCAAATTATCTTATACAGCTGTTGAAGTTGTTCAAACATGCATGGAAATGCCATAAACAGATTATTTATATTTTTCTGATATTTTTTCATATATTATTTATTTCCATTGGAGTCCTACGTTTTCTTTTATGATTTTCTAAGGTTTACAAGGTTTTTCTGAAAATAATAACTAATATTTAATTAACAAACACTTTTACTACCGGTGCTAGCCACGCACCGGTACTAAAGGTCCACCGCCCCCGCGCTCTGTTGGTAGGACCTTTAGTACCGTTGCGTGACTAGCACCGATACTAAAAACCCTTTAGTACCGGTGCGTGCCACGCACCGGTACTAAAGGTCCACCGCCCCCGTGCTCTATTGGGAGGACCTTTAGTACCGGTGCATGCCTAGCACCGGTACTAAAGACCCTTTAGTACCGGTGCGTACCACGCACCGGTACTAAAGGTCTGTCTGGTATAAAAGGAGGACTTCGTCGTCCCGGGCCGAGCAATGCACCGGGAGAGCTCAACTTACGCCGCCAGGCTGGCGAAATCGCCATTGTCGTCGCCCTCGCCGCCGTTGCCCTTGCCGCCATCGCCCTTGCCGCCGTCGCTCTCACCGTCGTCGCCCTCGCCGCCGTCGCACCACCATCGTGCCATTGCCGTCGTCCTCACCACCGCCGTCGTCGCACCACCACCGCAGTCGCCCTCGCCGCCGTCGGTCGCGCCGCCGTATCCCTCACCACCGCCGTCGTCGCCCTCGCCGCCGTCGCCCTTGCCGTCGTCGCCCTCGCCGCTGTCGCACCACCACCGCGTCGTTGTCGTCGCCCTCACCACCGCCGCCGTTGCACCACCACCGCCGTCTCCCTCGCCGTCGTCGGTCGCGCCGCCGTCACCCTCACCACCGCCGCCGTCGCCCTCGCCACCGTCACCCTCGCCGCCGTCGCCCTCGCTGCGGTAGCCCTCGCCTACCCGGACGCCGCCCCTCGCCGCCGTCGCCCTCGCTGTGGTAGCCCTCGCCTACCCGGACGCCGCCCCTTGCCGCCGTCGCCCACACCACCACCACAATCGCGCTCGCTGCGGTCGCCCTCGCCTACCCGGACGCCGCCCCTCGTCGTCGGTCCCGTTGCCGCCGGCCCGCTTACTCCGGCCGCCGCTCCGTGATCCCGTTGCCCCCACCCCGAGCCCGTCACCGACATCACCTCCGGGTCAGGAGGCTAGGTGAGATCTCCCGGCTGACCCCTCTCCCCGACGATCGCCCCGATGATCGCCGGACTAGTGTGTAGATGCTAGGGTATCTAGGGTCCCTCGACGTCGAACCCCGACACCCCGACACGACACCCCCGACACCCGACCCCGACCACGACACAACACCCCTATTTAGTCAGTTAGTTAGTTAGTTAGGTTGTGAGGTTATTAGGATATGTGTTGGTTTATGTTTAGTTTATGTTTAGTTTAGTTTTAGGTTTAATTTAGTTTGTATCCTAATGCGTGTGTGACTTTCGGTCTGTCGTCGATCCTAATTTAGTTTAGGGTTTCATGTGTGTTCTTGATGGAGGAATCCCGACTGTTGTCGTGGGGGGCGCTTCCTCTTTCTCCTCTTCTTTGCGATATACTCATCGATATATTGTGCATGAAGAGGAGAAGGGAAGCGTCCATCACCGTCGGTCGAACCTATATATTACTGCGAGAGAGTGTCCACCAACATATATACACCACCGTATCAATGTGAGAGAGTGCGCACCAACACACCATGAGATATGTGAGAGTTATTTAAGGAAAGTCTCGACAAACCGATAGTCACACACGCATTAGGATCCAAAGCGTGCGGTAATTCTTGATTTTGCTATATGCTAAGTGTTAATTTTGCTAAGTGTTAATTTTGTTAAGTGTTAATTTTGCTAAGTTTTATTTAATTTGTTTTCGTAATTAAGTGTTTCTTCTCAACGTCGACGATGCCGATCCCGCATCCTCGTTGTCGAGTCGCCGGAGGAGGTCACTTGCTTGAGCCGAGGGGCCCTGTCAGGGACTGGGCTCCGCCGGGCTGGTACTGGTAGGTGCTGCCTTTCAGGCGGCACAGCTTGGTGAGGAGCCAGCCCGTCGTCGACCCAGAGGTTCTGTGATGGCGGCTGCATGGGCCACAGACAATCGAGAGGCTTGAGTCCCCCGCCGAGGTGGTACTATACCATGTCAGCAAGGAGAACGAGCACGTTCGACGCTACATGGCAGCTTTGGAGGCCAGGTCCGACAATACCTGGCAGATTCTTCAGGGATCTCACTGGAGCTATGTTCCTGTGATGGTTCCTTCTCTTTGGGTGTCCACCGTCTGCCCCGATATCCGCTGGGCGCTAGGGTTCTAGCTAGATCGATATATTAGCTAGCTACTATTATGATGTATTATTATGATGTATTAGCTAGATCGATGGAGATTAGCCGATGTATTGAAAATTATCCAAGATTATGCAGATGAGATCTTTTCTAAGAACTATACTATATATGTATTCGATGATGCATTATTAATTAACTATCAGTTATTTTACTTCTTGAATGCATGCTAATTTAAATACTAATTTGTTTTATCTATATTATTATGGACTAGTTATTAAGCTATGGACAATACCGGTAGAGCTCATGAAGAGGACATCTTCGACATGATATGCTCCTCCGAAAACCCAGTGGACCTTCGAGGTGAATCACATGATCATGATGATGGCTCACAATATCTGAACGATCACGGTGATGGATGTGAGACCGAGGAAGAACAACTTATGTTTACAAAATCCGGAACAACCCACAATGTTCGGCGAGGTATATACACATCCATTAGCCTCTGGTGATCATTACATGTGTATTAATTGATTTGTATATATATATATATATTAAAAAATCTTTCTTATTTTAATTATCAGCCCTCCAGATCGAGCCAATCTAGTAGAAATGTACGAGGCGCTGCCAAAATATTGGACGACAAAGTAAAGCTCAATCTTGATGCTTTCAAACATAATGGCGAACCGACTCACCCTGAAGCCAATGCCAAGACATTTGTGCGTCAATGCGGAGTGGTTGTTAGGGACGGAGTCCCGATCACAATGCATGAATGGATTCAGCCAAAGGAACCAAAACGAGGAGTGAATTATGTTGATACAAGAATTAAAGATGCCCTTTGGCGAGAGCTCATGGAGCATTTCACCCTACCAGATTCTCTCTCGGAGCGTCAAAGGAACAAAGTCAAGGAGTTTTCTCTCCATAAGATGGCCGGCGCATTCTAGACTTGGAAGAAAATATTATGGACCGAGTACAACGCTAGAGGCAAGAAGGCGCCCGAATTCAAAGGAATATACGAGAAGGTAAGGGATCACTCGGACGCATTTATCGAGTACAAGACATCGATAGCTGCTATGGAGAAGTCGGCAAAGAATAAGATAAATGCTGAGAAAAAAAGTATCACCATAAACTAGGGACATGTGGATACAAGTCAGCCATTCCTAGGTGGGATGCATTAGAGAATAAGATGCTTGCTGAAGGGATCACTCTAGTAACCTTCAACTGGTCCAAGAGGTGCAGGAATTGGTTTTTTGCGCATGGGAGAAAGTTGGACCCAGCCACAGGGAAGATTATTGCACTGGCCAGTCTGAAGCATGCATCAGATGAGTTGATTCAAGCAATAAAAGATGCCCAAGAAGGACGGTTTCACCCCGATAGAGAGAACGACGAGCTTACACGCGCCCTCGGGGATGCTGAACACGGAGGACGAACACGAGGCATGGGCGTTGTTCCGTGGTACAAGGGGTTTGCGAGATGGTAGGACAGTTATAAAAGCCATTCGAGAAAAAAGAAGGTGGAAGCAGACCGACTTTCGAAGTTGAAACAGAAGTACGAGCAGCAACAGCTGCAGATACATGTACTGACCCAGCAAAGGGAAACTCCGCAGCAGGAGGCAGGGGAAGAACCCGTCCTATCTACAATGCAGAAAAGCAGCATGGGTTCCAGGGGGGCACCGCTGGGTCACACCCCCGTGGATGATATCACCGAGAAGACATCTTGTGAGCTAATCCAGAAAATAAAGAACATACCCGTGCGGGTCGCGACGGGCTATGCTTTACCAAATACACCTGATGTTCTCTGGCATTGCAATCCAGTTCCAGCTGGGTATGCTCGTGTCGCGGTGGACGCAATAGAGCCGGGATATGATGAACTATTGCTTGACATCCCTGGAGGTGAGGAGGAGTCCACATTGGCAGAAGCCGGCCGTGGTCTCATTCTATGGAGTAAGGACTGCACCGTCTTTCCACACTCGGTGCTAAGGCCACCGGCTCCTCCGAGTATCGATGTCCAGCGCGAGGGATCCCAGCGAGAGGCATCGCAGTGCCAGCAGTCCTCCCCACCTCGCCAGCAGTCACCTCGGTAGCAGTCACCTCGCTAGCAGTCCTCCCCACCTCGTGCTCCCCCACAGTCGTCCCCACCTCGAGAGGCGTCCCACCTCGCCAGCAGTCCTCCCCACCTCGCCATGAGTAGTCCTCCCAACCTCGGGACAGAGCACGACGCGAGTCCATATCATCATCGATATCGATCTCCACCGCGTGAGCCGACTCCACCGCAGCAGCGGTCCCGCCAGCCGGGCTCCCAAAAGAGGAAGGCCACCAGTAGTCCTCTTCGGAAGAAAGCAAAGAAGAAACCCGAGCCTCCGGCCAAAAGGAAGCTGCCTTATGACATGACACCGGAGGAAAATAAAATTGAATGCGATCTCCAAGTGAAAGCCTTTTTTGCGAAGAAGACCGTGCCGCCAAAGGAGGTAATACCCAAGGAAGTCCAAGAGCACTTTATGGAACACTTTATTGTTCGACCCCCAGCATATATCGAGCGTATGCCAACAGACTATGAGCGACAGATTCAGAAGGCAAGTGAGCAGAGAAGTCGGCCCAGCCCAAGGAAGAAGTCGGGAAGTACGGCATCAACTAGCGGGAAAACAGTTCCCCAGCTCGGAGAACAATCCAAGCAATCGATCTCTCCGCTCAAGGTGAGTACCAATCCAAGCAAGCAACCGATCCAACCAGTCGACGTGCAAGGCAACCCAATCAACCTCGAAGTACTAAAGGATGCAGGTCTCACTCTTGACCAAATCCTTGGCACCGAGGAAATCCGCGGGTACGATGCAACTGAGTACGCAATGCAATATGTCGTCGAAAAACCACTTGTCACACCCGAGCAATACAAGGAACTACCAACTGCGATGCGATGGTTGCATGATTGGTACATGCGTGAAGCAAAGCGAGGGGAGATGGCGTTCATGGTCAAAGTAAGGAAAGAGCATTACGTCAATGCATGTGACATATCTCTTGAATTCTCAAAACTTTTCTAGTTATACCACATGGACTCTATCGACAAAACTCTCATCAGTTGCTATTGTCTGTAAGTGATTTATATCTTTAGTAATTTAAGTCTCTAGCTAAGATATCATTCATTGGCTTATCCTCACTATATATGTTCTTTTCTACGCAATTATGCAGATTGAAGATGTGGGAATTGAAACAAGAGGGAATCGATGACATTGGGTTCATCGACCCAAGTACCGTTAATGGTCATGTGGTAAAACATTATGCCAAGGACACAAAAGATCTCTTGGAAAATTTTATAGAGGCAATAATGAATACGAACAAATCTACTATAATATTTCCTTACAACATGGGGTGAGTGTTTACTCTCTTGTATACTATAAATTCTATTTTTGCTTACTAGCTCGATGTCAAGTGTAGTTGATGAGTTATATGCGCATGTCTGCTTAATTATATAAACTTCTACGAAGAGACCACTATATCCTCCTATATATTATCCTCGCAGATGGACTTATTCAAGTGTACGACTCACTAGATACACCAGAACAATCATATCTGGACTTGTATTTTATGAGAGAACGTTAATTTCAATCTTTATCGACCTCGCTTTGTTTCATTATTTCCTGATATCAAAAGTAATTATAATAACTCTTTAGTTCTTTTTCTTTGCTGGGTAGTGTTTGGAAAAAGATGATAGAAAAAAACCATCACGGTCGTCAATGGAAACCGAAGCTGAAGTGGAAAAAGATGCAGGTAATTAAATAGTACTACTAGGTCCGCGCATCTCATTAATTCTATTTTCAATACCATTATCACGCTCGATTATTAATTATCTTATTCAATTGCATTCTTTTGCAAAGTGCGCGAAGCAGCCACAGGGGACAAATTTATGTGGATATTTCCTCTGCGAGAACATTCGCATCCAGACCGAAAGTCATATACGTCGCAGAGCAGCACGTGAAAGACAACTCCAGGTTTGGCAGATGACGTCGAAGCTCTCACCCGAGAAACGCTTTGTAGCACTTCAAGAGGAATTTGCGGCATTTCTTCTTCAACATGTCATTCATGTAAACGGAGAGCCGCCGCCTCAATAATGCCAGCAAATCAGTAGTAGAGAACTGAGATTTCATCCGGAGCACTAGCTAGCTAGTCCCGGTCGGGTTTTGGGCCTTAAGTTAATTATAAGTCCCGAATTTATATGGATGTGTAATTCCATTTGTATATATATATACTGTGTATGAGATATTGTATATTATATTACATATATATATGCATGAACTTGTGTACTGTTTACAGTATGTAGCACCATAAAATAAATTTGAAATGAATGGAAAACACAAAAAATAGAGAGGAAAATTAAAACCTAATTAAAAGCTAAAACAAAAAAAACAGAAGACTTAGTACCGGTTGGTATCACCAACCGGTACTAAAGGTCTTCCACCACCAGTCCACGCAGGCAGCCACGTGAAGGGCCTTTAGTACTGGTCCGTGGTCCAACCGGTACTAAAGGTCCTCACCTTTAGTCCTGACCCGTTAGTACCGGTTGGGGAACCGGTACTAAAGGTCCATCTGGCCCGGGACTATAGGCCTGTTCTGCACTAGTGTACCCGAAGGTAGGAAGCCCCCTTCGACAGCCAATGTTGACTTGTCAACATTTTTCGGCTTGAAAGCCGGTTGTTAGGGTTAGATAAGCTACACCCGAAGGTGGGAAGCCCCCTTCGACAACCAAAGTTGACTTGTCAACTTTTTTGGCATAAGAGCTGGCAGTTAGGGTTAGATAAGCTATACCCGAAGCTAGGAAGCCCCCTTCGACAGCCAATGTTGACTTGTCAACATTTTTTGGCTTGAAAGCCGGTTGTTAGGGTTAGATAAGCTACACCCAGAGGTGGGAAGCCCCCTTTGACAACCAAAGTTGACTTGTCAACTTTTTTGGCATAAGAGCCGACTCTTAGGGTTAGATAAGCTATACCCGAAGGTAGGAAGCCCCCTTCGACAGCCAATGTTGACTTGTCAACATTTTTTGGATTGAAAGTCGGCTGTTAGGGTTAGATAAGCTACACCCAAAGGTGGGAATCCCCCTTCGACAACCAAAGTTTTGGATTTTTCTCACCTGGACGAAGATATGCGAAATGGCAGAGGCCCCGGCTTGCAAGGATGCTACTTTATTCATATATAAATATGATATGTACAATGATAGTGTGCAATGTTGATTCTCAACAACTCAAGTATAATAAGGCCGCAGATGCGCTATGTTCCACGGCCGGCGGGTCTCCTGACCCGAGGTATCTGAGTCGTCCCGACGTCAAGGAGATAATATGACCGGTTGTTGAGATTTCTGCTGACCACGAAAGGTCCTTCCCATGGAGGAGATAACTTATGCATATTTGTCTGGTCTTGAATCAGCCACAGCACTAAGTTGCCCTCTTGAAACGTCCGGGTCTTGACCCTGCGGCTATGATAGCGGCGCAGGTCTTGCTGATAGATCGCCGAACGGGCAGCCACGAGGTCGCGTTCCTCCTCCAAAGCATCCAACGCATCTTGCGCGTCATATCATTGTTCGTTTGAACGTAAGCCGTCACTCGTGGCGAGTCATGCCGGATGTCACTTGGTAACACGGCCTTTGCACCGTAAACCATGAAGAAAGGTGTATACCATGTGGATCTGTTGGGGGTGGTTCTGATGCTCCATAAGACGGACCGCAATTCTTCCACCCAACAGGCCGGCATCCGTTGTAAAGGAACCATAAGCCGTGGCTTGATACCTATCAAGATTTCTTGATTGGCACACTCCGCCTGACTGTTGGATTGTGGATGGGCAACCGCTGAAACATCAAGCCGGATGTGCTCCAAGTCGCAGAATTTTTTGATAGCCCCCTTGGACAAGTTTGTGCCATTCTCCGTGATGATACTGTGAGGGTAACCAAAACGGTAGATCAGCTTTTTGATAAACTGAACTGCCGTAGCCGCATCACACTTGCTCACCGGTTCAGCCTCTACCCACTTGGTGAACTTATCAACCGCCACCAAGAGGTGCGTTTTCTTATCCTTGCATCTCTTGAAAAGCCCAACCATATCAAGTCCCCAAACTGCAAACGGACAAGTAATTGGTATCATGTGCAATTCTTGAGCCGGAAAATGAGCACGCCGGCCGCATTTTTGACAGCCGTCACACTTGCGGACCAGATCCTCTGCATCCTTGTGAGCCGTCAACCAGAGGAAACCATGTCAGAAAACCTTGGCCACTAGAGATTTTGAGCCGGCGTGATGTCCGCAATCTCTAGCATCACTAGTGTAGAACAGGCCTATAGTCCCGGGCCGGATGGACCTTTTGTACCGGTTCCCCAACCGGTACTAATGGGTCGGAACTAAAGGTCCAGACCTTTAGTACCGGTTGGACCATGGACCGGTACTAAAGGCCCTCCACGTGGCTGCCTGCGTGGACTGGTGGTGGAAGACCTTTAGTACCGGTTGGTGATATACCAACCGGTACTAAGTCTTCTTTTTTTTAGCTTTTAATTAGGTTTTAATTTTCCTCTCTATTTTTTCTATTTTCCATTCATTTCAAATTTATTTTACGGTGCTACATACTGTAAACAGTACACAAGTTCATGCATATATATATGTAATATAATATACAATATCTCATACACAGTATATATATATACAAATGGAATTACACATCCATATAAATTCGGGACTTATAATTAACTTAAGGCCCAAAACCCGGCCGGGACTAGCTAGCTAGTGCTCCGGATGAAAACTCAGTTCTCTACTACTGATTTGCTGGCATTATTGAGGCGGCGGTAAGGAATAGTGCTCTTCGTTTACATGAATGACATGTTGAAGAAGAAATGCCGCAAATTCCTCTTGAAGTGCTACAAAGCGTTTCTCGGGTGAGAGCTTCGTCATCATCTGCCAAACCTAGAGTTGTCTTTCACGTGGTGCTCTGCGACGTATATGACTTTCGGTCTGGATGCGAATGTTCTCGCAAAGGAAATATCCACATAAATTTGTCCCCTGTGGCTGCTTCGCGCACTTTGCAAAAGAATAGAATTGAATAAGATAATTAATAATCGAGCATGATAATGGTATTGAAAATAGAATTAATGAGATGCGCGGACCTAGTAGTACTACTTAATTACCTGCATCTTTTTCCACTTCAGCTTCGGTTTCCATTGAC
The DNA here is from genome assembly GCA_022496015.1 of Hordeum marinum. NCBI lineage: Eukaryota > Viridiplantae > Streptophyta > Magnoliopsida > Poales > Poaceae > Hordeum > Hordeum marinum. The sequence continues at coordinate 493,196,569 of CM039675.1, forward strand.
GACCGTGATGGTTTTTTTCTATCATCTTTTTCCAAACACTACCCGGCAAATAAAAAGAACGAAATAGTTATTATAATTACTTTTGATATCAGGAAATAGTGAAAGAAAGCGAGGTCGATAAAGATTGAAATTACCGTTCTATCATAAAATACAAGTCCAGATATGATTGTTCTGGTGTATCTAGTGAGTCGTACACTTGAACAAGTCCATCCGCGAGGATAATATATAGGAGGATATAGTGGTCTCTGTGCAGAAGTTTATATAATTAAGCAGGCATGCGCATATAACTCATCAACTACACTTGACAGCGAACTAGTAAGCAAAAATAGAATTTGTAGTATACAAGAGAGTAAACACTCATCCCATGTTGTAAGGAAATATTATAGTAGATTTTTTGGTATTCATTACTGCATTGTGATCGGGACTCCGTCCCTAACAACCACTCCGCATTGACGCACAAATGTCTTGGCATTGGCTTCAGGGTGAGTCGGTTCGCCATTATGTTTGAAAGCATCAAGATTGAGCTTTACGTTGTCGTCCAATATTTTGGCAGTGCCTCGTACATTTCTACTAGATTGGCTCGATCCGGAGGGCTGATAATTAAAATAAGAAAGATTTGTTAATATATATATATATACAAATCAATTAATACACATGTAATGATCACCAGGGGCTAATGGATGTGTATATACCTCGCCGAACATTGTTGGTTGTTCCGGATTTTGGAACATAAGTTGTTCTTCCTCGGTCTCACATCCATCACCGTGATCGTTCAGATATTGTGAGCCATCATCATGATCATGTGATTCACCTCGAAGGTCCACTGGGTTTTCGGAGGAGCATATCATGTCGAAGATGTCCTCTTCATGAGCTCTACCGGTATTGTCCATAGCTTAATAACTAGTCCATAATAATATAGATAAAATAAATTAGTATTTAAATTAGCATGCATTCAAGAAGCAAAATAACTAATAGTTAATTAATAATGCATCATCGAATACATATATAGTATAGTTCTTAGAAAAGATCTCATCTGCATAATCTTGGATAATTTTCAATACATCAGCTAATCTCCATCGATCTAGCTAATACATCATAATAATACATCATAATAGTAGCTAGCTAATATATAGATCTAGCTAGAACCCTAGCGCCCGGCGGATATCGGGGCAGGCGGTGGACACCCAAAGAGAAGGAACCATCACAGGAACATAGCTCCAGTGAGATCCCTGAAGAATCTGCCAGGTATTGTCGGACCTGGCCTCCAAAGCTGACATGTAGCGTCGGACGTGCTCGTTCTCCTTGCTGACATGGTACTGTACCATCTCGGCGGGGGACTCAAGCCTCTCGATCGTCTGTGGCCCATGCAGCCGCCACCACAGAACCTCCGGGTCGACGATGGGCTAGCTCCTCACCAAGTTGTGCTGCCCGAAAGGCAGCACCTCCCAGTACCAACCCGGCGAAGCCTATTCCCTGACAGGGCCCCTCGGCTCAAGCAAGTGACCTCCTCCGGCGACTCGACGACGAGGATGCGGGATCGGCATCGTCGACGTTGAGAAGAAACACTTAATTACGAAAACAAATTAAATAAAACTTAGCAAAATTAACACTTAACAAAATTAACACTTAGCAAAATTAACACTTAGCATCTAGCAAAATCAAGAATTACGGCACGCTTTGCATCCTAATGCGTGTGTGACTATCGGTTTGTCGAGACTTTCCTTAAATAACTCTCACATATCTCATGGTGTGTTGGTGCGCACTCTCTCACATTAATACGGTGGTGTATATATGTTGTTGGACACTCTCTCGCAGTAATATATGGGTTCGACCGGCGGTGATGGACGCTTCCCCTCTCCTCTTCTTCCCCAATATATCGATGATTATATCGCAAAGAAGAGGAGAAAGAGGAAGCGCCCCCCACGACAACGGTCGGGATTCCTCCATCAAGAACACACATGAAACCCTAAACTAAATTAGGATCGACGACAGACCGAAAGTCACACACGCATTAGGATCCAAACTAAATTAAACCTTAAACTAAACTAAACATAAACTAAACATAAACTAACACATATCCTAATAACCTAACAACCTAACTAACTAACTAACTAAATAGGGGTGTTGTGTCGTGGTCGGGGTCGGGTGTCGGGGGTGTCATGTCGGGGTGTCGGGGTTCGACGTCGAGGGACCCTAGATACCCTAGCATCTATACACTAGTCTGGCGATCATCGGGGCGATCGTCGGGGAGAGGGGTCGGCCGGGAGATCTCACCTAGCCTCCTGACCCGGAGGTGGCGTCGGCGACGGGCTCGGGGCGGGGGCAACGGGATCACGGAGCGACGGCCGGAGTGAGCAGGCCGGTAGCAACGGGACCGGCGATGAGGGGCGGCGTCCGGGTAGGCAAGGGCGACCGCGGCGAGGGCGACGACGGCGAGGGCAACGGTGGCGGTGGTGAGGGCGACGACGGCGAGGGGCAACGTCTAGGTAGGCAAGGGCTACCGCGGCGAGGGCGACGGCGGCGAGGGCGACGGTGGTGAGGGCGACAGCGGCGGTGGTGAGGGCGACGGCGGTGGTGGTGCAACGGCGGCGGTGGTGGTGCAACGGCGGCGGTGGTGAGGGCGACCGCGGCGAGGGCGACGGCGGCGAGGGCGGCGAGGGCGACGGCGGCGGTGGTGAGGGTGACGGCGGCCAGAGGCGGCATCCGAGTAGGCGAGGGCGACGGCGGCGAGGGCGACGGTGGCAAGGGCGACGGCGGCGCGACCAACGGCGGCTAGGGCCACGACGGTGGTGGTACAACGGCGGCGGTGGTGAGGGCGGCGGCAATGGCGCGGTGGTGGTGCGACGGCGGCGACGGCGGCGACGGCGAGGGCGACGGCGGCGAGGGCGATCGCGGCGAGGACAACGGTGGCGGTGGTGAGGGCGCCGGCGGCGTGACCGACGGCGACAAGGGTGACGGCGGCGGTGGTGAGGGCGACGACAATGGTGCGGTGGTGGTGTGATGGCGGCGAGGGCGACGACGGCGAGAGCGACGGCGGCGAGGGCGACGGCGGCAAGGGCGACAGCGGCGAGGGCGATGGCAATGGCGATTTCGGCAGCCTGGCGGCGCAAGTTGAGCTCTCCCGGTGCGTTGCTCGGCCCGGGACGACGAAGTCCTCCTTTTATACCAGACAAACCTTTAGTACCGGTGCGTGGCACGCACCGGTACTAAAGGGTCTTTAGTACCGGTGCTAGCCACGCACCGGTACTAAAGGTCCTCCCAACAGAGCGCGGGGGCGGTGGACCTTTAGTACCGGTACTAGTCACGCACCGGTACTAAAGGTCCTGCCAACAGAGCGCGGGGGCGGTGGACCTTTAGTACCGGTGCGTGGCTAGCACCGGTACTAAAAGTGTTTTTTAATTAAATATTAGTTATTATTTTCAGAAAACCCCATAAACCTTAGAAAATCATAGAAAAAAACGTAGGACTCCAATGGAAATAAATAATATATGAAAAAATATCAGAAAAATATAAAGAATCTGTTTATGGCATTTCCATGCATGTTTGAACAACTTCAACTGCTATATAAGATAATTTGATTAAATATGGCATTTGAAATATTCATATCTCGAGTTTGAAAAGCAGTACAAATGAACTCTGAAAAGGTTGTAACTTGGCATGACATCATAATTTCACCCACATAGCAACTTCTAGAGAGTTGAGAGGGTTACGGCAAAAATTGGATGCACTTCGTGTACAAACTAGACAATCTCATATGAAGTATGAGGGTTTCAGACGAAAACTCATCTATTACAAAGGGATTTCATTTTTAATAACTTATTTTAACTCCATACTTTTTGTGTGTTCAATATGCACCATTCAAAGGCACATCATCAATTTTCAACCCTTTCTGACTTCATTTGATATTTTTCATGCATTTAATGATTTATTTTGAGCTAAATGACCCTGAATTTGAAAAACAGTACAAATGAACTCTGAAAAGGTTGTAACTTGGCATGAAATCATAATTTCACCCACATAGCAACTTCTAGAGAGTTGAGAGGGTTACGGCAAAAACTGGATGCACTTCGTGTACAAACTGGACAATCTCATAAGAAGTATGAGGGTTTCGGACGAAAACTCATCTATTACAAAGGGATTTCATTTTTAATAACTTATTTTAACTCCATACTTTTTGTGTGTTCAAAATGCACCATTCAAAGGCACATCATCAATTTTCAACCCTTTCTGACTTCATTTGATATTTTTCATGCATTTAATGATTTATTATGAGCTAAATGACCCTGAATTTGAAAAGCAGTACAAATGAACTCTGAAAAGGTTGTAACTTGGCATGACATTATAATTTCACCGACATAGCAACTTCTAGAGAGTTGAGAGGGTTACGGCAAAAACTGGATGCACTTCGTGAACAAACTGGACAATCTCATAAGGAGTATGAGGGTTTCGGACGAAAACTCATCTATTACAAAGGGATTCTATTTTTAATAACTTATTTTAACTCCATACTTTTTGTGTGTTCAATATGCACCATTCAAAGGCACATCATCAATTTTCAACCCTTTCTAACTTCATTTGATATTTTTCATGCATTTAATGACTGATTTTGAGCTAAATGACCCTGAATTTGAAAAGCAGTACAAATGAACTCTGAAAAGGTTGTAACTTGGCATGACATCATAATTTCACCCACATAGCAACTTCTAGAGAGTTGAGAGGGTTACGGCAAAAACTGGATGCACTTCGTGTACAAACTGTTACAAAGATATACCATGCTAGCTAGGAAATGCATGCATGTCCTTCACATAAATATATAGAAAGTGATGACGGTGAAGCCGGTCACATCCTAGAGTGGGATCTCGTGGTGTAAGACTTTTTCTGCGTGTTTGTCCCTTTCTTATGATTGCGCCGTAACCATGGATAATCTTCATCATTTAACAGGATGCTTGGGTCAGTCTTCACTCTGAAGGGGGGCATTTCATGAAACTTTTCATAATCTTCGGACATGTCTGTCTTGTCCTCCACTCCCACAATGTTTCTTTTCCCTGAAAGAACTATGTGGCGCTTTGGCTCATCGTATGATGTATTCTCTTCCTTATCTTTTTTTCTCCTCGGTTTGCTAGACATGTCCTTCACATAGAAAACCTGAGCCACATCATTGGCTAGGACGAATGAGTCGTCTGTGTATCCAAGATTGTTGAGATCCACTGTTGTCATTCCATACTGCGGGTCTACCTGTACCCCGCCTCTAGTACATTTGACCCATTTGCACCGAAACAAAGGGACCTTAAGATCAGATCCATAGTCAAGTTCCCATATCTCCTCTATGTAACCATAATATGTGTTTTCAAAGTTGGTTGCATCATAGCGGACACCACTGTTTTGGTTGGTGCTCTTCTTATCTTGGGCGGTCGTGTAAAATGTATTCCCATTTATCTCGTACCCTTTGAAAGTCGTTACAGTCGAACTTGGTGTCTTGGCCAACTAGTACAATTCATCTGGAAGATCGTTGTCATTGATGAGCTTTGTTTGCAACCAACTGGCAAAAGTCTCCATGTGTTTACGTTCAATCCAGGGGTCAGACTGCTCCGGGTTCTTGGACCGTACAATATCCTTGTGTTCCTTCATATATGGAGTCACCAAGGTGGAATTTTGTAGAACCGTGTAGTGTGCTTGAGTGAAAGAATGCCCATCCATATGTATTGCTTCTTTCTTTCCTAATGTGCCTTTTCCACCCAGTCTCCCCTCATGCCGCGATTCAGGAAGACCAATCGGCTTAATGTCAGGAAAAAAGTCAACACAAAACTCATAAACCTCCTCTGTTCCATATCCCTTGGCGATGCTTCCTTCTGGCCTATCACGGTTATGAACATATTTCTTTAAGACTCCCATGAACCTCTCGAAGGGGAACATATTGTGTAGAAATACAAGACCCAGAATGTTAATCTCTTCGACTAGGTGCACTAGAACATGCGTCATAATATTGAAGAAGGATGGAGGGAACACCAACTCGAAACTGACAAGACATTGGACCAGGTCATTCTGTAACCTTGGTAGGATTTCTGGATCGATTACCTTCTGAGAAATTGCATTGAGGAATGCGCATAGCTTCACAATGGCTAATCGAACATTTTCCGGTAGAAGCCCCCTAAGTGCAACAGGAAGTAATTGCGTCATAATCACGTGGCAGTCATGAGACTTTAGATTTTGAAATTTTTTCTCTGCCATATTTATTATTCCCTTTATATTCGACGAGAAGACAGACGGGACATTGATACTGAGCAGGCATTCAAAACAGATTTCCTTCTCTTCTTTCGTAAGAGCCTAGCTGGCAGGACCTTGATATTGCTTTGGAGGCATGCCGTCTTTTTCATTAATTCTTTGCTTGTCCTCCCGTGCCTCTGGTGTATCTTTTGTCTTTCCATACACGCCCAAGAAGCCTAGCAGGTTCACACAAAGATTCTTCGTCACATGCATCACGTCGATTGCATTGCGGACCTCTAGGGCTTTCCAATATTCAAGTTCCCAAAATATAGATTTCTTCTTCCACATGGGTGCATGTCTGTTGGCGTCATTCGGAACAGATTGTCCGCCAGGACCCTTTGCAAAGATTACCTGTAAATCCTTGACCATATCAAATATATATTCGCCAGTACAGAGGCCATGCTTCTTCCGGTTATCTGCCTCACCTTTGAAACGGTTGCCTACCTTTCTTAAGATATGCTTGATCGGTAGAAATCGACGATGTCCCAGGTACACATTCTTCTTACATTTATCCAAATATATACTTTCAGTATCATCTAAACAGTGCGTGCATGCATTGTATCCCTTGTTTGTATGTCCTGAAAGGTTACTAAGAGCAGGCCAATCATTGATGGTTACAAACAGCAACGCTCGTAGGTCAATTTCCTTCTGTGTGTGCGCATCCCACACACGCACACCTGGTTATTTCCGCAACTGTAGAAGTTCATCAACTAGTGGCCTTAGGTAGACATCAATGTCGTTGTCGGGTTGCTTAGCGCCTTGAATGAGCACTGGCATCATAATGAACTTCCGCTTCATGCACAACCAAGGAGGAAGGTTGTAGATACATAGAGTCACGGGCCATGTGTTGTGACTGTTGCTCTGCTCGCCAAAAGGATTCATGCCATCTGTACTAAGACCAAACCATAAGTTCGTTGCGTCAGCTGCAAAGTCCTCAAACTCCCTCTCAATTTTTCTCCAGTGCAACCCATCAGCGGGTGCTCTCAACATCCCGTCTTTCTTACGTTCTTCTTTGTGCCATCGCAACAACTTGGCATGCTCTTTGTTTTGGAACTAACGTTTCAACTGTGGTATTATAGGAGCATACCACATCACCTTGGCAGGAACCCTCTTCCTGTGGCGTTCTCCCTCCACATCACCAGGGTCATCGCGGGGGATCTTATAGCGCAGTGCACCGCATACCGGGCATGCATCCAAATTCTCATACTCCTCACCGCGGTAGAGGATGCAGTCATTAGGGCATGCATGTATCTTCTGCACCTCTAATCCTATAGGATAGACAACCTTCTTTGCTTCGTACGTACTTTCAGGCAATTCGTTATCCTTTGGAAGCATCTTCTTTATCATTATCAGCAATTCTTGGAATCCCTTGTCAGTTACACCATTCTTCGCCTTCCATTGCAGCAATTCCAGCGTGGTACCCAGCTTTTTCTAGTCATCTTCACAATTTGGATACAATAATTTCTTGTGATCCTCTAACATGCGTTTCAACTTCAACCTCTCCTTATTATTTTCGCTGTTTCTCTTTGCATCAGCAATGACCTGACCCAAATCATCAGCGGGCTCATTTGATGCCTCTTCTTCAGCTTCCCCCATTGATGCCTCTTCTTCAGCTTCCCCCATTGTTGTATCAGCGAAAGGATAGTTTCCATCATCCTCTTCTTCTTCATTGTCTTCCATTATAACCCCTCTTTCTCCGTGCTTGGTCCAACAACTATAACTGGACATGAAACCGGACTTCAACAGATGGTAGTGAAGGGTTTTTGAGTTAGAGTAATTCCTATCATTCTTACACTCACGACATGGACATCACATGAAACCATTCTGCTTATTTGTCTCAGCCACACGAATAAAATCATGCAGGCCATTAAGAAACCCTGGACTTAGTCGGTCATTGTACATCCATTGCCGGCTCATGTTCACTACACAACATTGAAGTGACCAAATTAATACAACTTCATCATCACATTACAACCAAAAGTAGAGCTAGCAGTGACCAAATGTTATTACTGCAAATAATGGATACTTATAGTTCATACATATACATATCATAAAACAACACCAACTATCTAAAACATGTGAATACAACAACAAATGCGATCATAATCGCAACTAAAGTAACAATTGAGCCAACAGCATAATGATACCAAGCCTCTTTATCAATGGCATATTTTCTAATCTTTCTAAGCTTCAAGTGCATTCCAACCATCTTGTTCTTGTGATCATCAACGATATCGACAACATGCAACTCCGATCCCATCTTCTCATCTTCAGTTCTTTTCAATTTTTCTTTCAAATGATCAATTTCTTTTTCAGCTTGTGTTAATTTCTCGAGCAGAATTGCATAGTCGGTTGGAATATCTGGTTCAACTACTTCCTATAGATAAAAATATCTACGTTAATTTGGTGTCATAATTAATTGTCATAGACATTAGATGATGTGTGAAATAGTTATAAAAGATAATTAACAACATACCACATCTGAATCATAGACTGGACGAGGGCCGACGTGGGCGGATACCATAACCATTACACTATAGAATAACTAAGAATAATACAAGTAAGTAAATCGTACACGCAGCTATCTAAATCATACAAGTAATTTTTTTTAAAGATTTTAAGAAGAACAAGAGGCTCACCAATGTGGCCGGTGGCGCGACGAGATGGTGCGGACGATGGATGGTGGTTAGGACGGCTGGGGATGGTGGGAAGGCACACCAAATAAAACCACACCTACACATATGCAACCTAACAAGTTAATTTGAGCTCAAATTGGATATAAATCAAATAAACTCCCACAAATCACATATCACATATCTTTGAGCATACCACAAGCTAATCTAGCAAGAGATGAAGGAGCAAAGTTGCTAACCTTTATGAACACTTGGATAGATGGGGTGCCTTTAAATCTTGACAAATCCTTGGCAAAATGGAGGATGAGCTTCGAGCAAGAAGAAGAACATGGGAAGGCACACCAAATAAACCACACCTACACGTATGCAACCTAACAAGTTAATTTGAGCTCAAATTGGATATAAATCAAATAAACTCCCACAAATCACATATCACATATCTTTGAGCATACCACAAGCTAATCTAGCAAGGGATGAAGGAGCAAAGTTGCTAACCTTTATCAACACTTGGATAGATGGGGTGCCTTTAAATCTTGACAAATCCTTGGCAAAATGGAGGATGAGCTTTGAGCAAGAAGAAGAACAGGGGAGAAAACAGAGCTCTTTCGATCGGTTGCGGACGGATGTATATGTAGGAAGTCTTTAGTACCGGCCGGTGTCACCAGCCGGTACTAAAGGTTGCCCTTTAGTACCGGCTGGTGACACCAACCGGTACTAAAGGTGCCAGCGGGGCCCATGTCTGACCAAAACCCTGCCACGCCCCCTTTAGTACCGGCTCGTGAGACGAACCGGTACTAAAGGTCCCTCACGAGCCGGTACTATAGGTCGCCCTGCTCCTAGCCGTTGTAGTCGGCACGAACCGGGACTAATACCATCTTTAGTACCGGTTCGTGACCAGACCGGGACTAAAGCTCGGGACAAAAGGTCTGTTTTCTACTAGTGCATGAATTTCATTCAAGATTTCCTTACCCTCTTCTGGCGAGACACAACGTTGAAACACACTAGTAACGCTGCACTTGTGCAACTCACCATTAACTATTGTCATGTATTTGGACCGCCGGGTGATCTGTCTAGCCAGATTTTCATCATGAGGTAACTCGCCCCGAGTCAAATATGCTAAGTAAGGCAAAGTCCAATCCGGAATAACATGCAAAGCCGCCACCAATTGCCCCTCCAGGTCAGGAACAACCAAATCTTCCTCTGAGGGTAACTTGACAGTCGGATGATGTAAGACGTCTAGAAAGATATTGGGAGGCACCGACTTTCGCTGAGAGCCTAACCTTGACAGGGCATCAGCCGCCTCATTCCTGCGACGATCAATATGATCCACCTGATAACCCTTTGAAGTGACCAGCAATGACATCCACCGCCTGACAATAAGCCGCCATTCGCGGGTCCCTGGAATCCCAAGTGCCTGAAACTTGCTGAGCCACAAGATCTAAGTCGCCGAAATACCTTACTTGGCTTAAATTCATCTCCTTAGCGACTCTGAGACCATGAAGCAGGGCTTCATATTCAGCCACATAGTTGGTGCAAGGGAACATCAGCCGGAGCACATAACAAACTTATCACCTTTGGGAGATGTTGAAACAACTCCTACCCCTGATCCTTCCTGCTGCTTGGATCCATCCAAGTGTATAGTCCAGTATGTGTTGTCTGGCTTTTCCTCCGGTGCCTGACACTCTGTCCAGTCATTTATGAAATCCACAAGGGCTTGAGACTTGACAGCCGTTCGATGTATGTATTTTATATTGAGTGGTCCCAGCTCCAGTGCCCACTTAGCAATCCTACCAGTGGCTTCTCTGTTTTGAATTATATCCCCCAACGGAGCAAAGCTGACCACAGTGATTTGGTGTCCTAAGAAGTAATGCTTTAACTTGCGGTTGGCCATGAATACCCCATACACTAGCTTCTGCCAATGTGGATATCTCTGCTTAGACTCTGTCAGGACCTCACTGATATAATAAACCGGCCTCTGAACCGGATATTCTTTCCCTGCTTCCTTGCACTCTACCATAATTGTCGTGCTGACAGCCCAGTTGTTAGCCGCCACATACAGGAGCAAAGGTTCTTTCTCACCCGGAGCAGCTAATATCGGCGGCTCAGTGAGATGCTTCTTGAGTGCCTTAAACGCTTCACCCGCCGTCGTACTCCAGACAAAATTGTCTGTCTTTTTCATCATCTGATATAGAGGGATAATTTTCTCACCAAGGTGGCTTATGAACCGGCTCAACGCGGCATTCGCCCTGCCAGGCGTTGGACATCATTAATACAAGCCAGCTCTACCAGGGAGGTGATAGCTTTGATCTTATCTGGGTTAGTCTCAATGCCACGCTTAGAAACCAGAAATCCCAAGAGCTTGCCAACCGGAACACCAAAGACACACTTTGCCGGGTTAAGCATCATCTTATAGATCTGGAGATTGTCAAAGGTTTCCCTTAAGTCGTCCAGAAGGGTCTCCTTCTTCCTTGATTTGATCACAATATCATCTACGTAAGCGTGAACGTTGCGTCCGATCTGACTGTGAAGGCAATTATGCACACATCGTTGATAAGTCGCCTGGGCACTCTTGAGCCCAAAAGGCATAGACACCTAACATAAGGCTCCAAAAGGCGTAATGAAATTCATCTTCTCTTGGTCCTTAACTGCCATCTTGATCTGATGATATCCTGAATAAGCATCCAGGAAGCATAGGATTTCACAACTCGCCGTAGCATCAATGATCTGATCAATACGAGGGAGAGCAAAAGGATCAGCCAGACAAGACTTGTTAAGGTCTATATAGTCTACACACATACGCCACATGTCGTTCTTCTTGAGCACAAGCACTGGGTTAGCAAGCCACTCCGGGTGAAAGACCTCGATGATGAAACCCGCCGCTAAGAGCGGGCGATCTCTTCTCCAATGGGCTTGCGTCTCTCCATATTGAACCGTCGTAGAAACTGCTTGACAGGTGTAAACTTAGGATCCACATTAAGGTTGTGCTCAGCGAACTCTCTCGGTACACCCGGCATGTCAGAAGATTTCCATGCAAAGATGTCCCGATTCTCATGGATGAATTCGATGAGCGCGCTTTCCTATTTGGGATCCATGTTAGCCTCAATGATGAACTATTTGGATGAGTCACCGGGAGTGAAATCTATTGCCTTGGTATCATCCGCCGAAAATTTTAGGGGCGGCACAACCTCCGTCGTGGGCTTTTTTAGCAGGGTCATATCCTTCGGGTCAACATTCTCCTTATAAAACTTAAGCTCCACCTCAGCACAACTGGATTCCGCATAAGCCGCGTCTCCTTCCTCGCACTCAATAGCCATCTTCCGATCGCCATGAACGGTAATCGTACCTTTTAACCCAGGCATCTTGAGTTGTAAGTAGACATAATAGGGCCTAGCCATGAACTTAGCATAAGCCGGCCACCCAAACAATGCATGATAAGGGCTCTTGATCTTGACCACTTCAAACCACAAGGACTCCACCCTATAGTTGTATTCGTCACCAAAGGCGACTTCCAAAGAAATCCTGCCCACTGGATACGTCGACTTGCCCGGCACCACACCATGAAAAACGGTTGATGAAGGCTTAAGGTCTTTATCAAGCAACTTCATCCGCCGGAAGGTATCATAATACAAGATGTTGATGCTACTGCCACCATCCATAAGCACCTTATTCACCATATAGCCTCCCACTTGGGGGGCAACCACCAAGGCCAATCGCCCCGGGTCATCAACACGCGGCGGGTGATCCTCCCGGCTCCACGTTATGTCATATTCAGACCACTTCAAGTATTTCGGCAGAGCCGGCGCAACTGCATTAACCACTTGCTTACGCAACTTCTGATCCCGCTTGTTAAGGCTGGTCGTGAAGACATGATACTGGCCCGAACTGAGCTGCTTTGGATTACTCTGATATCCAGATTGATTATGCTGCTGCTGATTGTTGTTACCAGAGTGTTGAGGATGTCCTACTTGATTTCCCTGACCATGATGACCAGACCCTAAGCCGCTAGATCCAAATACGGCTCCTGACCCGCCTGGTCCTGAGCCGCCAGGCGGGCCACCGCCATGGTTGTTGTACTGCTGCATGTTATGATTCTTGAACTTCTGCATGATATGGCAATCACCCCATGTGTGCGCTGATGGCTTATCGGCTCGGCTGTGCTCTGGACAGGTTTTTTTGAGCATTTCCTCCAAATTGAAAGGAGTCCTATTTTTGTTAAAAGGCGGCCTGAACTTCCCATTGCCTTTAGAATGATTTTGGCCGGTTCTCGCATTGGCCACCAGTTCTGGCCGGCCATCTGGGTTTTTCCGCTTGATCTGGTTACCATTGTTCGCCGCACCCTTGCCCTGGTTGTTCCTCTTACCCTGGCCGGCCTTCTCCTCATCAGAGCCGGGATCCTTCGTGTTATCAGAGTCAGCGTATTTTGTGAGAGCCGTCATGAGTTCTCCCATGTCCTAACACATACGTTTGAGCCGGCCAAGCTTCTACTTCAGGGGGTGAAGTGGCAGTTCTTTTCCAAGATCAACACAGCTTGAGCCGCCGTGATCTGTTCAGATGAGTGGATAATGGTCGACACCCGTCGGACCCAATGATGAGCCGACTCGCTCTCCTACTGAACGCAATGATCGAGATCCACAATAGTCATAGGCTATTCGCAAGTCCCTTGAAAGTTTTTGATGAACCTTGCCCTCAACTCAGCCCATGAATTAATGGTATTGGTTGGCAAACCTTTCAACCACGTGCGAGCCGGACCTTCAAGCATCATGATGAAGTACTTAGCACACACCGCCTCACTGACATCCAACATCTCCACAGCGAGCTCATAACTTTCGATCCAGGCCTTCGAAGGTAAGTCAGCAGTATAATTTGGAACCTTGCGAGGTCCTTTGAAATCCTTTCGCAACCGCTCACTTCGCAGAGCCGGTGATAAGCATGGCACTCCCACGGCCCTGGTGGTCACTCCCGCTCCCATTGATACAGAGGGTGCGGGATCTTGGTGAGTCGTTGTGGCCAAAGCTGCCGCCTCTTGCTGGTTCCTTGCCCGGTTTATGAATGCTTGTGCATCTAGAGCCGCCTGATCATCCCCCGGAGGTCCTCTGTGCCGATCGCTGCTGGAAACCGCTGGTGACTCATAGCACCGACTAAAGCTGCGGTTGGGGAGAGGGGTTGAATGAACGCGACTCCGGCTATGAGCATACTTCTCCTGATGGGCCATCGTCGTCTGAAGGTATCCAATGGCATTCCGTATCTCTTCCACAAAAGGAGCTTCATCCTAAATAGGGATTGTTTCAAGCTGGGTGGCCGCGGCCACCATGTTCTCTGCCGGGTTGGAATAATGACCCGCCGGTGTTGGAAAGGCCACTGGCGAGGCCTGGTTTCGTCGAGCCGCCGGCCGGCTTCCATGTGCATCCGCTACTTGTCCCGTTCCTGGCATGTTGAATAGATTCCTAGCCTCGTAATGTTCTAGTAAGCGGGATTGATGTCTCATCCGATGCACCGCAGCCGCTGATTGCTGTTCTAGCCCAAGGTGGAAAGCATCCGTCTTAATACATTCTGCCTCTTCCTCCATCTGGACCTTTAGCTCACCTATCCTCTGTTGCTCCTCCGCCATCCGGTCCTTGAGCCTCACAATCTCTAAGTTCCGAGCGGCTTGGTTATCTGGTGTAACTTTAGTGGACATCAGGACCGCAACCTCGTTCATCAGATCCAGAAGAACTTGAGCCGGCGGCGGCGGATCAGCCCCCGAGGTTGCTGCTCCAGCGGTTGTGTTGTTCGCACCCGGGGCCGACCCCGCCATAAACACACCTGCATGAACCGACGGCCCAAGATCGTCCGGCTCAGAACGATCCAACTCAGGGTAAAGCTCGCCGTAGCCCCCGAGCCCACCGTTGTGAAGCTGGTAGATCAACTCCGTTTCTTCGCTCGAAGATCCGTCTTCTGAATAGACAAGAGTTTCCTGCGACGCAGAAGCTTCCAGATCCATACCTTAAGTGAAGCCCACGAAGACGTGCTTCCGGACTGGGTTAACACGGGCGGGCTGCACATCACGGGCGGGTTGCGCACGCCGAGTCAGCTCGACGATGTCGGTGCAGACGTCCGGCCCGGGCATAGATCCGTCGATCCTACCGATGAAGACGTGGATCCCGCCAAAAGGAACCTGGAATCCATATTCCACAGAGCCGGCATCAAGCCCCCAGCTGGCGTCGTCGATGTAGAGCCGGCCGCGGCGACTCTTGTTCATCATTCCGACCACGTATCCCTCGAGCCCTGGGAGAGAGCCCTTGGAGAACTCAACACCACCGAGCACAGGCCCCATGGTGGGCGCCAACTGTCGTCGTTCTATCACGGCAGATGTCCGGGTGAACAGACTTGGATTCAAGGCCATTGCTAAGGTGATGGACTCGAAGGGGTTGGTTGGGACGAAGGACACGAGTTTACCCAGGTTCGGCCCCTGAAGTCGAGGTAATAGCCTACGTCCTGCTTGTGTTTGTATTGCTTGGCGTATCGATTACAAGGGAGCTATTGCTTGACCTAGTTCTCGATAATCTGATCCCTAAGTCGCCCCGGGTCTCGTCTTTATATAGGAGGTCAAGACCACGGGTCATACAAGTCGTAACCGACTCTTAATACATGTATGAGTCTATCTCTACCTTATCTTGCCTTCCTAGTCAAGTTGTCTCCGGGCGGCTATACACGCCCGGGTCTTCTCCGTCCGGGCCACGTTCCGGCCCATCTTGTCAAGCCGCCAAGCATCTCGGGCTTAAGTCTTCACGACCCACTCTTGGGTTGGTGTACGAGCCGCCTGGTGTGACCCGGAGCCCTTAGGGCGGGTCTCACCATGGAGTTATAACCCCAACACTACTGCTGCAACATTTAAAACTAGAGTACGGTATACCTCAATGTTGTTCTGTGAACCATTCGGGAACAGCTGTCGCTGACGTTGACTGGTAGCTGGTGGACGCTGGCGAGCGCGCTCGTCGAGTTCCCTCCGGAGCTCTTCGAGCCGAATGCGTGTGGCCTCCAAGGCCTGAGCCTCAGCGGTCGTGCCGACGATAGGCGTATGGAGGACCACTTCATCTCGGCACGGCTATTCATTTAACACTCCACCAGCCTCTCGCCCGTCGTGGCCGAAGCCTGGCGGCGGGCTTTGATGAGAACCATCCATAAGAACCTCCGCTGCAAGATTGCAACTCTCGCACTCGGAGGGAATGTCAGACTAATCGAAGTCCGATTCGAATACGCTGTGAAGTGACTCGGCGGGCTCGATCGCCGCAATCTGCGGAGATGAAACTTGGCGGGCCACTGCATAACTCACCCACCGCTGGAGCCGTGAGCGAACAGATCGCTTGCGACGACGAACAGCGGGGAGAGCCCAAGAGTACGGAGTCGACGGCTGCCGCAGAAGTACGCCGCAGGAGCTCGCATGGAAGTGCGTAGCCCCGTGGATCGGGTGCGCCTTAACGTCGAGGGGCGCTTCCTGGAGCCATGCCGAATCGTCGGCGGTGAAGGTGAACGCTTCGAAACGGATCTCGTGGCCCAAGGAAAAAACACCGCCGGAAGACATGATGAAGGGGGAAAATGTAACCTCGCCGGAAGCCGCTTAGACGCCTGCCCCACGGTGTGCGCCAACTGCCGTGGAAATGAGTATGACAGCAGAAGATAGGGGTATGAAAGTAGAGGGAAGACTCCTAGCTACGGCGAAGGTGTACACACGAATGTATGAGTTCAGGCCCCTCTCGTGGAGGTAACAGCCCTACGTCTCAGTGCTCAGGAGATCTTGTCGTGTGGAAAGTATGAGTTATAGAGGTTGCGAACCCTTGTGCCAGAGGGGAGGGGCGGCTTATATAGAGTACGCCGCCCCTCATAAGTGTCAGGCATCCAAGGGTCCGATCGTGGGTATAAAGACGAGTGTTACTGGTAACGTACATCATAATTGCTACTAATGACGACTGTCCTAACGCCTGCCGGTTGGCCTCCCCGAGGTGGCTTCTGGTCTTCTGGCGTCGACTGGAAGCGAGGTCTTCCGAGTGACAGATGATTGTCGAGTGGAGGGAGAGAATGTCGAATGGATTGAATGTCGAGTGACTTGAGCATCATGGAGTATCCAGTCGGAACTTCCCTTGTAATATTTAAGTCCTTCAATAAAATGTCCTTAGGTTGGGTATGTAGGTCAGGCCTAGGACCCTATCCTAGGTACATATCCTTGTTAGTAGATACTTTGGTTTCTCACCTCAACTTGGTTGAGAACAAAGTCTCAAGTAAGCCGTCACCCGTCTCCGGTTCGTCCATCACCAACACTTAGCTCATCTCAAATTTATGGTATGCATCAACAATCAATCAACCAACCATCAAAGCTCTAATGACAAGCAATAATCAAATAGGAATAGCATTGCGGCATACGAGCAAGAGTCGCAGCGACGGTCACGACCATGAGCAGCAATAGAGCCACACATGGGGGTTAGAAGCAGCAACGGTGGCCACACACAACCACCAGAAGTAGCAACTGTAACTCGACATTCCACATCCAGTAACCAACAACTGAGGCCAAGTACGGTCATGAGGATCTACTTCTTCCCTACCACTCCCCGGCGGCCCGCCTACCACGCACGGTCATGAGCACTGGCAGTGGCGACACGCATGGGCATACAGGCGGCAGGGACGCATGGCCGGAAGCAGCAGATGCGGCAACGGTGCTAGGACAGGTGGTGTCCGATGGCGACGATGCAATGGCCGACGATGACCGACAGCGGGTGGCGCACAGGCAGTGGCGACTGGTAACCCTGATCCTAGATGGCCGGGGGCAGGTGGGATAGAGAAGACTCACCTTCGCCGTCGTGGACCACTAGGGTCGTCATCGTCACCGTTGTTGAGGATGTTCTGGGAGTTGGCCATCGTCGTGCCGTTTGTGTGAAAGCTACAAACGAACGAGGAGGGGATGAGTTGCGAACGAACGAGCTCCTTTGCTCTCGTTTTTGGTAATGAGTCGTGCCGGTCGGGAGGGTAAGTTTGTCATTTTACGTGGAACCAACCTAACAAAGGGCAAGAAGATCAAAGTGCAAAAGAAAAGGTGGCAAAAAATCAATTACAAAGTAAGTAGTGGCAAACTGGCAAACTCCAAAGTAAATTGGGGCAAAAAAAGAATCAAATAACCCACTTTCTTGCTCACAGTTGCTTGTGCCTGCGTTTTCTCCCTCGTAATAGTTAATCGGCTTCTTTCCGTTGACTTGACAGCTGATTCTAGAGGATCCGGCTCAGAACGTCACCCCGATCGATCCCCTCCTCCTCCTTTGACTATCCAGTATCCACCACCAGAAGAAGCGCAGCGGAATAGAAGTTTCCTCGCGCTGATCATCACCATCACGCCAGAGTTTGTGTTTCCGTTGTCGTTTCAACGGGCCCGATCAGTCCTCTGTCATCCATCGGTTTAACGTGAGACTTTCCTACGGATTTTTTTTAACTTCAATAAAAAAACTACTGGTTGCTCTCACTGTGGTTGGTCTTTCCTTCACGCATCCCCCCTCCTATAATTTCCCCTGGTCAGGAATTTGCGCCGGATGAATTCACATGCAACCAGGTGTGTCGTTGAATTTTTAATCGACGATCACCACTGCTGCCGTGAACGCATTGTGAAACGGATAAAAGGTGCTCTCACCGGTCACCGCTGCTGTGGTGCCGCTGCGGTTGCACATGCTCCATTTGGAGCTGCCGTGTGCGTGCGCCCGCTCTAGATGGATCGCCATGATTTGTCAAATAAATGCTCCCAAGTCTCATGGCCCTGCGGGACCTGCAAGTTGGAGAGACCGATCGAGCGAAGCTCCATGCATGCTGATGCTTGGGTGCCACGACAGGCAAACTGGACATTCCATGTGCCAACTCAACTTGTTGCACACTCAAAACCGGGTGGCCAAGTTGTTTTACAGGCCAGCTGCTCATCAAGGATATCATCAGAAGAAAATTTAAAATGGGGATTATTCATTACAGCGAGGCTAACGACTAGATGGATAGATAGATGTCCCCTCTTTGCGAGGCCAAATGGAGGGCGATAAGTGGATAAGACAAAGACCACGTCACCCGCCACCTGCTGAAAATCCCTGAGCTACTATTCTAATATCATAACTTAGTGCGCCTTGCATCATATACGCCTTTATTTTTACATATATCTCTTCTCCTTTTCTCTATCCGTTCGAAAAAATCTGCTATCTTTTGACGTCCCCACTCGATCAATCTTCGTCTCCTGTCATCATGGGCTGCTCCACCATGCTTATGAAATCAAACTCATTCTCTCCAGCTGCAAGCGTTAAGAAGTTTCTTTTGGGGTGTAAAGCGCTTGCTTTTGGTCCTTCTAACTAGGCCGTGATTAGGATTGATCAGAATCCGGTTCTTATCCACAGTGTTGTTACCGGATCCGTAGCTGACGAACAAAGTGGGATTAAGGGGCGGCTCCTTTCCTGCTTTGCTTTTGCTCCTGCTCCAACCACTGCCCTGCCCACGTGGGCGCCTACGCGAGTCGGCAAAACGGAATTAACGGACATGCATGCACGCATGATTTCGTGCACCGTCGCCGCACTCCTTCCTGTAGCCATGTTCGTCCGTCACATGCATGGACATGGCCGTGTCGACCTCGCCAAAGGTGACGGACGGACACTGGTGAAACATATTCACCCTGGCCCCCGAGATGGCAGATCGTTACGGACTGTGCCATCAGCTGATCTCAGGAGCCAGCGGCAGCACGGGAGTATATTTATTGCAAGTGTGCGGGTGACATCGGCGTGCGGTTCAGCGGCGGAGTAGTTTAACGGAAGGCCGGCGGCGGCCGTTGGAGGGTAAACAGGTCAGGACTCAGGAGGGATGTATGCCGCCGTACGGCTGCGCAAGCGACGGTATTTGCCGGTAAGCCTGACCTCACCGTCGACGGCGACATTTGCCAAGAAGCTGCACTCAACCGGGATCAGCTCTGACTTTGTGACGGGGAAACGAAAAGAACGGGGAGGACTCTCGGACTTGCTGAGGAAGGAAGGAAGGAAGGGAGGCAACTTGCTTTCTCCTTGGTGAGTAAGCAAAGCAAGGCATGCCGTCCGTCGCTCCTCCCGCGCAATTTGCTGTAGGTGTAGGTAAGTTTGCGCGTTCGGCGTCGACCTCTCTCGTGCCGCGTCATGTCCTTCCGCTTCCGCTTGTACGTTCGGGTGCACGGTCTCTGCTGATCAGGATTGCTCACGCGGTGCGGGACGAATCAAACCACGCATCGTCGACGGCGCGTTACGTCAAAATAGCACTACTACTACGGTACTACCTCCGTACCTCCGTTCCAGCGCATCAGGTGGTTCGTTCTGGATGCGAACAGTAGGCTGATGCTCAGTGGGCTGCATCACTAGTTTTTTCTTCAGCGGATCAGTTTATCCGGACGTAAGTCGTCGCTCGAAAATTAGTTTCGGGTCAGTCGAGTTTTGGCCGTTGATTTCGGCTTTATGATCCGTGTACCTTTTTTCCGGGGTAGTACCCGTGTTATCTTGGGCTTTTTGGGGTTCGGTTTATTCTTAAATTAAACGGGTTGAAGCCCATTCGAGTGCGACATGGCCTTCTTTGTTTTTTCTGTCTTCTGCTTTTATTCGTTTTTGTCTTTGTTTTTTTTCTTTTGTTTAGATTTTTTTTTACTTTTGTGGGTATCTTAGGATGTTGGGACAAGGGAGATTGTAAATATATACATGCAAATACTTTATAATATGTGTCAAATTTCATGATTATATGATTATTATTTTTGCATGTTACAAAAAAATTGAATTTTGGTGTAAAGTTGTGTGCAAGTTTTGTATCTTTTCAATTTCCGTTCTTCTTAAATGAAATACCAACACCACGAATTCATTCTTTTTGTACAAAAATAGATCAATACTTTGATATTTTTTTAGCCTTTATTTCATTTTCATTCTGAATTAATGTTATACCAATGCCACTAATTTATTTGTTCTTTCTTTTTTCGTTTTTGCAATAAATACATTTTATATGCTTGCATATATTTTTAAAGTACAATTTTATGTATATTTTGTGCAAATTTTGTCACGGTCTGTTTTAGATCCTTTTGCCGTTTTCTTTCTTCTTGAATGGTAATACCGATGCCACCAATTCAATTTTTCTTAGCAAATATAATTATTTTGATTTTTTTTCATTTTATTTCTTCTTAAAGGGTAATAGCAATGTTAGTACGTCACTAGTTTTTTACATCTTAGTAAACATCTTTTTTTGCGAAATTCTACTATTATATGCTTATTCCTGCATATAATAAAAAAATGCAAGTTTTGTGTAAATTGCGTGAAATTTTACTAAATATTTTCTTTTATTGCATTCACTTTATTTATTATTAACGGTTAATACCAATGCAACCAATCCATTCCTTATTAGAAAATATAATTTTGTTATTTTTGTGTGTGTAAGCATCAATGCAAGTTCTAAATAATATGTGTGTGCATTATAGCAGTGTATGAAAAATGCATTATTATATTCTTATTCTTTTAATATTTTTAAAGTGTAATTTTATTGCAATGTTGTGTGCAAGTATTGAAATGTTTTCCTTTTCCTTTTTCTTTCTTCTTAAAAGGTGGCGTTCTTTCTTAGAGAACTCTAACATTTTGATTTTGTTTTAGTTTTATTTTCTTTCTTTCTTTTGAAAGGGTAAAACCAATGTCACAAATTAATTCTTCCACATAATACTCTATTTTTCTTAATGTTTTCTTGTTTTTATTTCATTTATTTTTTCTTTTCTTTGTAAGGGTAATATCGATATCACTAATCCATTACTTTTCGGAAAACATTTTTTGCGGAAATCTCACTATTATATGTTTGTTTTTGTTTAGTAATAATACATTTTCGATATATACAGATGTATTTGTGCATATATGTATTGTATGCATGCACAAAATGAATATACAAATTTTTCCAATAAAAATAGATATACATGTATGAGATTGCACATGTAATCACTGATCGTTGCATGCAAATATGTGTGAGAGTGTTATTTATCGGTCACCTACAAAGGCTTGGTCAACACTATACTAGAGCACCCCGTGTTAAATGTAGAAAAAAATCCGGCTTGTCAGTACTGGACTAGAGCAGCCCATGGTCCGTCTTGATTGAAATTAACGAGAATGCTTACTGTGCAACGTAGCTCCATGGGCTTGTGCGGCTGCATTTGTTGGTGTACAACGTGTTCATTCGCACAAACCAATATATGGTTGAATGGTTAGAGGAACATTGTTAGTCTCAGTCCACCGGTGTTTCAGTTCTGATGTTCACATTATTTTTAAATTTATTTCAGGATTTTCGGTGATGTGCATTTAGTGGAAGGAGACGTTTCCGTCGACGACGAAACGCCTACGATGACTTCATAAATCTCAAAATGATACACCGATCCAGTATCTCGAAGATGCTCATAGAGACAGGATATGCGTGTGTGCGTTCATAGAAATGAGTGTATGTACGTTTATATAAACGCTTGCGTTTGTATTGTGTTTAAAAAAAAATATGTCAATTCGCTGCATGCTGCAAATCTACTTGTACGTAGTTGCTTCCTTTTCATTTAGACACAATTTATAGCATTTGGAAGCATGGGACATGTGCAACTAGGGATGGAAACTAGGTCTCGTTTAATCCCGTCTAAACCTATTAATAAACAAAATGTTTGACAGGGTTTATATCCCCAGGTAGGCTAAAGCAACGAGGTCCTCTCCCCCTTCGCTTCGAAGAAAAACTATGCGGCCGGCTGGACGTGGCCGGCCGGAGGGCGCCCAACGCAAGCCAGCAACGGATGGCGTCCCGGCCGGCTGGTCAAGCAGCCGGTTGGTTGAGTAGCCGGCCGCCCACGGGCCGGCTCCTCCGTTGACTTTGGGACGGACGTGCCCCATCCCGTCCCTCTGTCCGCGGGTACGACAACGCGACGCGACCGGCACGACGGGCGGCCCTGTGGCTAGAGTGGCTGCTTACGCCACTCTGCGCATGACTACAGTTCGACCGTCCCGGCCGCTGACCCCGGTGAGCGTGACCGGGCGGGGGAACAGTGTCGGCATGCCCTCGCCACTCGATTACCTGTCCCGACGTGGCTACAGTGCCGCCGGCCGTACTAGAGACTTCGGCTGGCTGGCGCTAGACGACGCTCCCCCCGGCGACCCATACCGGGGCAGGTGGGCGAGGACCAATCGCAGAGCCGGTTGGCGGGCCCCAACGGGAGATGGGACCGCTCGGACGGCGGCCCCCGCCCATGACGAGACAACGCGAGTAGCGAGACCCTCTGGCCGGCCGGAGAGGCTGCCAGCCGGGTCCCTCCACTTTGGTACTTATAGCATATTGTAAGAGCCGGGGGTTGGCCTATAAAACCCCCTGAGCCCCCATGCAACGGGGACGGACAAAAAAACATATACACTCACACTCACATCCACGAAACTCTCATCATAGCGGAGGAAGACGAGCCGGCTGCTCCTTCTTCCTCCTCTAGACACACCTCCAGGAGCATCCCTGTGAACATACCCATCCATCCAAAGAAACCAAGTAGGATTAGGGTGTTACCTCCCTCGGAGGGCCCCGAACCTAGGTACATCGTGTGTCATCACCTCTTGTGCCCAATCTCGCACCCGGAGCCCATCGGCGTCCTTTAGCCCCAACACCTTCGATAAGCCACCCCATGGCATCCGTCGTGAGAAAACGACGACAGTTAACGCCCACCGTGGGGCCCTACGCGGCGCCGGTCGAATTCATGCTCCGGGCGGGACCCCTCGCCATTCCCCGCCGTCGCCGCTCGTCCCGGCGAAACCGTTGCCTTGAGAGCCAAGTTATTACATAGTTGCCTTGAGAGCCAATGAAGTACATGGTTGCTTGGTTAACAATCAACTTAATCTTAACTAGCTTAACTAATAAGCAACTAATATATTCTTAGCACTCCCCCTTGTACAACGCCTCTTCTTGGGTAAATGCATCATCTCAACAAATTATTTGAATAATTTTGAAAGTCTCCTCCAAAAACCCCGTGGGAAAACATGAGGAGAATAGTGTAGATATGTTGGTAAAACTTCTTTAAACCTGACGGCGAAATAATAATAAGAAAATTATGCAACATATAATGATTATTGTCTATTGATAACTCATATGAGTAAAACCTTTGAAGAAGGAGAAAACTCGTTGGTAAGTTAAGAGAACACAACATATGCTTTGTATACTTACCTTTAAAAAACTCGATGGGGAAAACTAAGAAGTATTGCATATGATCTTAAAATATATTGCCTCATTAAAAACCATTATGAGGAACTTTGAGAGAAAGCTCATAAAGGAAAAGAGTGCATCTGACATGCTATTGAAAACTCCTTGATAGTGGGAAAATATAAGGAGAAAATTATATGGTACATACACACACTTGTGATTATATTGTCTCGTTAAAAGACTTTTATGAGGAACTGTGGGATCAAGAAGAGGAGTCTAGAGGGGGGCGAGGTGAATAGACTACTTGACCAAATAAAAGCTAACGTTTTCCCAATTTTATTGGTTGGCAAGTTTTAGCAATTCTATCACTGTAGCACACCCTACACATGCATATCTACGAGTATAGCAGCAAAAAGTAAAGACATGCACATGTAAGTAAGGAGTGGAGATAGGAATATCAAACACAATGGGGACTCGAAGATTTTTCCCGTGGTTCCGATAGGTGGTACTATCGTACGTCCACGTTGATGGATACTTCAACCCGCGGAGAGCAACTGTTGCGCGAGTCCACGGAGGGCTCCACACACGAAGGGTCCATGAAGTAGCAACCTCGTCTATTCTATCACAGCTTACGTACACGAAGGACTAGCCTCACTCGGCATAGATCTTCACAAAGTAGGCGATGTCCTTGCCCTTACAAACTTCTTGGTTCAACTCCACATGAATTGAAGGCTCCCAAATGACACCTAACCAATCTAGGAGACACCACTCCCGAAAAGGTAATAGATGTGGTATGGATGATGAACTCCTTGCCTCTTGTGCTTCAATAGATAGTCTCCTCAACACTCCATCACTCTCTCACAAATTTTGGCTTGGTAGAATAGATTGATTGGGTGGAAAGCAACTTAGGGAGGCTAGAAATCAAGATTCATATGGTTGGAGTGGAAGATATCTTAACACATGAGTAGGTGGTTCTTTCTTAGAAAATGAATGATGTAAGTATTTGGTTGTTCTGAGTGCTCTCTCTACGAATGAGAGGGAGGTCGAGGGGTATATATAGCTATCTCCAAAAATCCAACCATTACAAAATTATTGCCCAACTCGATGGAACCGAAGTAAAAACTCGGTTGCACTTACTAGTGAAAAATGCTCTAACTTTAGGCTTTTCAGTGAGACGGATATACGACATCTCGGTGAGTCCGATTCGGTCAACCTAGGCAGCTCCAGTGACTCGGTGGCCCCAAAAATGAAAAACTCGAAAATTCCATTTTTTGTCAATTGGATAACAGAGAGTTGGTCACTGCTTTTCGGCTATACCGAACCAAAATTTGGTTGCACCGATTTGCTAGGGTTTGGCTTTGGGGTCTGTCTAAGGAAAAGTTAGTAGGGCCAAAGTGGGAATGTTGGTGGCACCGAATTTCACTTTAGGGTTTTGACAAAATATTTTGTGGGATAATTCTTGAGGGTTTTTTGGTGGCTAATCTCTAAGTACTTTGAGCAACAAGATCATCATAGATACCTCACCCCTTTTAATAGTATTGGCTTTCTTAGGGACTCAAGTGTGATTTCACATAAATGTAAAATGTTGATTCTTTAAGCTTGAAGCTTTGCTAATCCTATTATTTTCCTTCCTTGGGATCCTCCTCACATTTCCCATCCACGACAATCTTTTGGACATAATCTGAAACACTAGGTAGAACCATTACTCCAAGAGATAATTTATGTTGGCATGAATTATCAAAACCTCCAAGGGAGCATATGTGCTTTCAATCTTCCCCCTTTTGGTAATTGATGACAACATACAATCAAAGCTTCAATTTAAAGTAAGCAATAGTATATGATAGATTTGAGAGATATATGACTAAGACAAGCTCCCCCTAAATGTGAGCAATCCCTTTTCAAGGAATAGTTTCTTCGGAATGCATGAGTGCACACATAGTAGAGAAGACATGACAAGTCATCTGTACCTTGGCTATAAGCATTAGATGAATTAGAATGAAGTGTCTCCAAGTACAAGACTAACTCTTGCAAACAATATGTGCAAGAAGCAAGAGATCATCTTGACCAAGGATATGATGCGTATACTTACCTTGATGTTCTCGAGCATTTTAACCAGGGAAACACACTTGAGAACACAATGTTAGATAACACAAGAGTATTTCTTTAACATGCAAGGAACTTCAATTTTACCAAGGTTTGGATGACATGTAGGAAATGATATTTTCTCATGATTAACATGTATCCAAGAATAATAATATTAGAGCTTTCTCTCCTGCATGTACATTTTAGTTTCTCCTCTCCTCCTAAATCTTAGCATGTAGATATTTGGGAGTAGGTAGGGTGAGACAAGTCTAGCAAGAAGGGTATAAAATCAGTGCAAACTATGAATCCAGGTCACTTAGTATTTTCTATGTCTTTTAAAGACATTGAAGTGAATTGATCTTTCCCCCTTAATTATTAACTTTGAGCTTTGATGATTCTCCCCCTGAAGATTTGAATTTAAGCTTTGATCTTTCTCCCCCTTTCGCATTAGTTTCCAAGAAGGGTTAGAGGGTAAGGGATCCTTGAGAATGAGGGTCATTGAGAACTTTGTCTGAAAATGTCAAGAATATGACAAAGAACACAAGTAGTGGCAAATGTCGGATGCTCCGAGGCAAAATCGATCGGTAGGACCGATAAGGAAGTTAGGATTGTGGGTGAAATCGGTATAGCCAAAGAGATTCATGTCAGTAGTACCGAAAAAGCTCTGAGCATTTTATCTGCTACATTGATGAAGCCGATTTCTCTAATTCAGAGTATTCGAGTTGCAAACAAAAAACTTGGTAAAGACATTCTTGGCCATTTTGTTGAAGAAAATTTTCAGAAAGACTTGACACATTATTTAGAAATTTTCAAAATATTTGCAAGGAACTTTCAAAAGATTTGCAAGGAATTTTCAAAAGACTTGCAAGGAATTTTCAAAAGACTTGCAAGGAATTTTCAAAATATTTGCAAGGAATTTTCATCTAAGTAAGAATTGAATGGAAACAATAAGGTAGGCATCGGGAGAAAAATTATCCATTCAAAAACATTTATTTAGATGTTGGTCGGTGACCAGGTCACCTATATTAGAGTATATTGAGTTAACTGTTGGGTAACACAGCAGAAAACAAAAAAATTCCGACCTACGCACCAGCCCAGGACCACTATGGAGACTACATACAAGGTTTGATGTATTTCGTTACCGACTCGTAGCGCATCGGATGTAGAGTCGATGACGATCGACGGTGCAGATCCCCGTAGCTAGGATTTACAACCTCCCAACCACGAGGATGTATACCCTCATCTGCCCCATGGACAGCCCTCCGGGAGGCGGTCAGATAGTCCCCCGGACGGTGTCATGGACAGCCCTTCGAGAGGACCTTCGAAACTCGGACTGTCACTGGGACAGCCCTTCGGGAGGACCTCCAAAAGTCGGACGGTCACACGGATAGCCCTTCGGGAGGCACTCTCGAACTAAGACCAAAACTATGATCTCTCTACAGAGTTGCACACATATGGTGTCATCTATCCGGCAGGGCTTCGCCGTCCAGAACTAGTTCCTGCGGGAACCCAAACAACCTTTCGGCTCTACGAAACTATTTCGCTGGGAGGGAAAGAGAGAGAGCTAGATCATGCATGGCATTTGTATGAGAGTAAGAGTGAGTTTTTGGGCTGCCTCCTCACCCCTATTTATAGGGTGAGAGACTATGGTAAAAATATCAAAATGCCCTCAGATTTCACTATTCATAATAGTGATTCCACTATTCATAAATAGTGTTTCCCACTATTCACAATAGTGTTTCCACTATTTCGTAATAGTGTTTTCACTAGTCAAGAGATATTTTCTCCCAATAGTGTTTCCCACTATTCATAATAGTGTTTTCACTATTCACGAGATATTTTCTCCCAAAAAGCGCTTTCACTATTCACGACGTCATTTTTCAGCGTCCGGTCGAACTGAAAATATTTATGTGGGCTTAGAACATTTCCAGTACCCCACTAAAATAATTTTCAATATGATCCGGCACAATTCCGGATTAGTGATTTTTCATTTGTGAAAAGCATCTGAAGCGGTTCCAGCAGCTCCGGAACATTTCCGGTTTTTCTTCCGGAAAATTCCCAAAAGTTTCCAGAATGATTCTGGCACCCTCCAATAATTATCACGCATGTGACGAAACCAATTTGACTTAATGGTATCCCCTGAAACAACTTTTCAGTTTTACCGAAACTGTTTCGGTGTTCTCTCTGTGGAACTTTTCCGCTATCCGAAACTTTTCCGGTGTCCGAAACTTTTTTGGTGATTTTCTCTCAGACTCCCTGTCTAGTATTCAGCAGATAGATGACCCTTAAGCATGTGACACTATAGGTTCGGTGAAGCATAGAAATGACCCGGAACCCCTTCCGATCAATGATTAACATCGGAGCCGTGGACACCCATATTGACCCCTATACCCACACGAATGAATATTCGAGTGAACCTCCAGTTGGCGTGTGCTATTCCTGTTGCTTCGCGATATGTTACAAATACCTGAGGTGAGACATGTTGGCATCCCCGTGGGTCAACAACTTGTCCACTATGGCAGTTACCTCGTTACCGGTATTGTTCTCTTTTCTCGTTCCTGTGTTCCGGCATCCCTGTGATCAAATCACAAAGTGTCTGGCCAGACGATGATGGATACCATAACACCGAGAGGGCCTAGAGATATCTCTCCATCGTCGGAGGAGCAAATCCCAATCTTGAGCTATCAAGTTACTTGACATACTTTTCCATGAACCCGTAAGCCGCCGTAATAGCCACCCATTTACTGATGACGTTTAACAAACCCCAAAGTTCATGAAGCAAGCATGAAGAAACTCGATACTCTCATGGTCTAAGGAATTACGCAAACATTAACTTCTCTGTGTTATTAACCATTAACTTATGACGAATATATCTCATAGCATAACATCAATTCGGGTCGATTCAACACAAATGTTCTTCTAGCATTGTGCCCTCAAAATTGCTGGCATAGCCATGCCCATGATCAGGAAAACAGGATCATCATGCAATACTTGAGCTAGTCTTAGAGGCCAGACTAGGAATACATTTTACAGTTTATTATTCCACACGTGCATATGAGTCTTCCTTCAAGCCTCGTGGTTATTGCAGACTCGAGAACCATAGCAGTTATAGCATGGAACATAAACCTAATTATGAACAGGGAGATAATCAATAACATTTATTATTGCCTCTAGGTCATATCTCCTACATTAACGAGCCAAGAAAGAATGCTTGATCAAAGGTCATACTCGTCGTTAAGCTCAAAATGGGGTTACCATCTTCTGTTTAATCATTTTAATGTCTTCATATCTCTTAGAATTGCTCTGACTCGTGACTTGGAGTAAATCTTCTTCAAGGAGATCCCGTGACATAGGACCTTGGAAAACAAGCCAGCGGCAAACCGAGGAGAGTAACCTTTACTAATCCACTCCTTAGAGATGCAATACTCTCGGATTCTGTATGGTAGGATGACTATTGTCTTAATGTGTTCTAAAGCTTATATGTAAGCAAGATATTGTCTTACAGAGCGGTCTTTGGAGGAACACACCTCTATGAGCCCAACAAATGGTCACAACCTGTGAGATTGGGATGATCTCTAGTAAATTCATGAATAGGCCAGGAGTGTGACTAATATGCTCCACCCGAGGGGTCAGCCTTCGGCAACCTAGTACTAGTAAGACATGTGGTGAATCTTCTTTACACCAAACTGACAATTCAAGGCATAGTCCATTGTCCAGTTGTGAAGGAGTGTAGCTACGTGCTCTAGGTGAAGCTTGACCTTAACAGGTCTTCAATGAAATGTTGGTATATCAAAATAGTGATTGAAACAGAGGACATAATGGGCCCTTGAGATCTGGTGGGGGGTTGTTGAAATATGGGGTGGGATTTAGGTCCATCTAACAATTTCAGAAAATCTCTAAGGACCCATGTAGGTGTCATGACAAGCGATGGTGGAAAGTTTAGTCCCACCCCGCTAGTGGAGAAGGAGTTGGATCTCCTTATAAGGGATTCTCTTCCACATGCTATTGGATCTTCAGAAGAGAAGAGGTCCTCGCGCACTCCTCCTCCGCCGTTCGCCTCGCCACGTCTCGTCACGAAGTGTCGCGGGTTGCGGGATTGAGTGGAACTGGCCAACTCTAGCCGCCACGAACAGATCACATCTGCTCCATGCGAACTCATTCCTTTTGTTGTTTGTTATCGCTGGTGACTCCGTCCCGTTCACCGTGTACACGATTGTCGGGAGAACATGCCTTCAAAACTCCGCCTCTCTAGATCATGTACGGGAGAGGGGCGATTAGGTTTTTGGGGAGCGACTATGCGACTACTTCCTTTAAGTTCGCGTTGCCTTCGTCATCATCATGTCTTCACCAACCTACGTCGACCATCTCATCGACAAGGAGCTCGAATACGACAAGAAGGCAACCGAGGAGGTTGTCGCCGCCACTGCTGCAGCTACGGACAACTGGCCTATTGGAGGGTATACCACGTTTATCCCGTTCCTATTTTTTTCTATTGTAGCACTACTAGTGTTGTACATAGATGGATCTGTTGTTAGCGTAGTATGTGCCCGCATGATCAAATATCAGCATGTCCATGTTTTTGTTAATGCCATGCTAGTGATTTACTCATGGATTAATTTAATCGATAAATCGTCTATTTTCTCAACATTGAAGGTCGTGCATGGAGGGCTAGGCCGACGTTTGTCCTCGCCGTGGAGAGCCGCGTCGAGAGGAGGAGCGATGTTGCCGAGGGCCATGAGTGCCTTGATGTGTCTCGGATGACGACACGGCTGAACACCGATCTACATTTGTCATGGCTGATGTAGCTGTTGGGGAACGTTGCATGGGAAACAAAAAAATTCCTATGCACACACAAGATCTATCCATGGTGATGAGCATCTATGAGAGGGAGAGTGGATCTACATACCCTTGTAGATCGCTAAGCGGGAAGCGTTAAGAAACGCGGTGGATGTAGTCGAACGTCTTCGCGATCCAATTATCGAGCGTCCCGCGATCCCATCACGATCCATCTTGCAATCCAATCACGATCTGTCCCGCGATCTCATCACGATCCGTCCTGCGACGCAATCACGAATCGTCTCGCGATCTTGATCACGGTCCTTCCGATCTAGCGCCGAACGGACGACACCTCCGCGTTCAGCACACGTACAGCTCGATGATGATCTCCGCCTTCTTGATCCAGCAAGAGGGAGTGGAGAGGTAGATGAGTTCTCTGGTAGCGCGACGGCGTTGCGGCGACGATGGTGGAGCTATTCCAGCATGACTTCGCCTAAGCACCACTGAAAACCGATCTAGAGGAGAAACTGCGATCTAGAGGAGAGGTAGCATGTGGCTATTAGGGTTAGCTTTTCCCTCTAAATCCTCTAGTATATATAGGAGGGAGGGAGGTGAGGAGGAAGCCTCAAACTCTCAAGGTTTGGTCGAAATTGGAGGTGGAGGAGTCCTACTCTAATCCTATTAGGAGTAGGATTCCTACTTTCCACTTGGAAACTCTTTCCACCTCTCCACCTTTGAATTTTTCCTTCTCAAACCACTCCAGCCGCATGGGCCCTTAGAGGAGGCTTCGGCAAGCCCACCAGGGGCTGGTTTACCTCCTCCCACAGCCCATGCAGCCTCTTGGGTCGAGACACCCCTCCCGGTGGTCCCCCGGTACCCTCCCGGCAGTCCCGGTACAATACGGATGAGCCCGAAACTTTTCCGTTGACCAAAACAGGACTTCCTATATATCAATCTTTACCTCCAGACCATTCCAGATCTCCTCGTGACGTCCGGGATCTCATACGAGACTCCGAAAAACCTTCGGTAACCACCATACATAACTCTGTACTACCAAAACGTCACCGAACCTTAAGTGTGCAGACCTTGAGGGTTCGAAAACTATGTAGACATGACCGAGACACCTCTACGGTCAATAACCAATAGTGGGACCTGGATGTCCATATTGGTTCCTACATATTCTATGATGATCTTTATCGGTCGAACCTCTGTGTCAAGGATTCAATTAATCCCGTATGTTGCTCCCTTTGTTCTTCGATATGTTACTTGCCCGAGATTCGATCGTCGGCATCTCCATACCTAGTTCAACCTTGTTACCAGCAAGTCTCTTTACTGGTTACATAATACAAGATCCCGTGGCTAACACTTAGTCACATTGCTTGCAAGGCTTATTGTGATGTTGTATTACCGAGTGGGCCCTGAGATACCTCTCCGTCACACGGAGTAACAAATCCCAGTCTTGATCCATGCCAACCCGACAGACACCCTCGGAGATACCTGCAGAGCACCTTTATAGTCATCCAGTTACGTTGCGACGTTTGATACACACAAGGCACTCCTCCGGTGTCAATGAGTTGCATGATCTCATGGCCATAGGAACAAATACTTGACATGCAGAAAACAGTAGCAATAAACTGGCACAATCATATGCTACGTTTGTAGTTTGGGTCTTGTCCATCACATCATTCTCCTAATGATGTGATTCCATTATCAAATGACATCTCATGTCCATGACTAGGAAACCATAGCCATCTTTGATTAACGAGCTAGTCTATTAGAGGCATACTAGGGACATGGTGTTGTCTATGTATCCACACATGTATCTGAGTTTCCGATTAATACAGTTATAGCATGGATAATAAACGATTATCATGAACAAGGAAATATGATAATAACCAATTTATTATTGCCTCTAGGTCATATTTCCAACAGTCTCCCACTTGCACTAGAGTCGATATTCTAGTTCACATCACCATGTGATTCGCATTGTTATGAATCTAACACCCAATGAGTTCTGGGGCTCGATCATGCTTCGCATGTGAGAGAGGTCTTTTAGTCAACGGGTCTGCGACATTCAGATTCGTGTGTACTTTGCAAATCTCTATGTCATACTGTAGACACTGCTACCACACTCCACTTGGAGCTATTCCAAATGGCTGCTCCACTATACGTACTCGGATTGCTACTCAGAGTCATCCGGATTGGTGTTAAAGTTTGCATCGACATAACCCTTTACGATGAACTCTTTATCACCTCCATAATCGAGAAATATTTCCTTAGTCCTCTAGTTACTAAGGATAATCCTGACCGCTGTCCAGTGGTCCACTCCTGGATCACTTTTGTACTCCTTGACGGACTCATGGTAAGGCACACACAGGTGCGGTACACAACATGACATACTATACAGAGCCTATGGCTAAGGCATAGGGGACGACGTTCGTCCTTTCTCTTTCTTCTGCCGTGGTCGAGCTTTGAGTCTCACTCAACTTCACACCTTACAAATCAGGCAAGAACTCTTTCTCTAACTGATCCATTTTGAACTCTTTCAAAATCTTGTCAAGGTATGTACTCATTGAAAGTCTCATCAAGCATCTTGATCTATCTTTATAGATCTTGAAGCTCAACGATTAGGTAGCTTTATCCAGGTCTTCCTTTGGAAAATTCTTTTCAAACAACCGTTTATGCTTTCCAGAAATTCTACATCATTTTCGATCAATAATATGTCAACCACATATGCTTATCAAAAATTCTATAGTGCTCCCACTCACTTTATTGTAAATACAAGTTTCTCATAAACTTTGTATAGACTCAAAAACTTTGATCACCTCATCAAAGCATACATTCCAACTCCGAGATGCTTGCTCCAGTCCATAGAAGGATCACTGGAGCTTGCACACTTACAAAACCTTCTGGTTGTATCTCATACAACATTTCCTCAATGAAGGAAATGATGTTTTTGACATCCATCTGGCAGATTTCATAATTGAAAAACGCATCAACTGCTAACATAATTCCAACAGACTTTAGCATCGCTACGAGTAAGAAAGTCTCATTGTAGTCAACTCCTTGAACTCGGCGGAAACTTCTTTGCGACAAGTCGAGCTTTATAAATGGTGACATTCACCATCAGCGTCTGTCTTCATCTTAAAGGTCCATTTGTACTCAATGACCTTCCGTCCAACGAGCAAGTCTACCAAAGTCTATACTTGGTTTTCATACATGGATCCTTTCTCGGATTTCATGGCCTCTAACCATTTGTCGGAATCCGGGCCCATAATCGCTTCTCCATAGCTCGCAGGTTCATCGTTGTCCAACAACATGACCTCCAAGACAGGGTTGTCATACCACTCAGGAGGAGTACACGTCCTTGTCGACCTATGAGGTTCGATAGTAACCTGATCCGAAGCTTCATGATCATCATCATTAACTTCCTCTTCAACTGACGTAGGCTCCACAGAAACATCTTTCTGCTCTGCGCTACTCTCTGGTTGAACAAAGGTTCAACAACCTCATCAAGTTCTATCTTCCTCCCAATCAATTCTTTCGAGAGAAACTCTTTCTCGAGAAAGGACCCACTTTTAGCAACAAACACTTTGTACTCGCATCTGAGATAGAAGCTATACCCAACTGTTCTTAGGGTATTCCATGAAGATGCATTTGTCCGCTTTGGGTTCGATCTCATTAGGTGAAAACCTTTTTCACATAAGCGTCGCAGCCCCAAACATTAAGAAATGATAGCTTAGGTTTCTATCAAACCATAATTCATATGGTGTCATCTCAACGGATTTAGATGGTGCCCTATTTAAAGTGAGTGTAGTCTTCTCTAATGCATAACCCCAAAACGATAGTGGCAAAACGATAAGAGACATCATAGTACGCACCATATCCAATATAGCACGACTATGACATTCGGACACACCATCACACTATGGTGTTCCAGGTGGCGTGAGTTGTGAAACAACTTTCACATTGTCTAAAGTTGTATGCCAAACTCATAACTCAGATATTCACCTCCATGATCATATCGTAGATATTTTTATATTCTTGTCACGATGATCTTAAACTTCACTCTGAATTTGTTTGAACTTTTCAAACGTTTCAGACTTGTGTTTCATTAAGCAAATATACTCAAATCATCACTGAAGGTAAGGAAAATAATGATATCCACTGCACGCTACAACACTCATTGGATCGCATACATGAACATGTATTATTTCCAATAAGTTACTAGCCCGCTCCATCATACTGAAAACGTAGCCATCTTGCCCAAGAGGCATGGTCCGCATGTCTCAACCGATTTGAAACCGAATGAGTCCAAAGATCCATCAACCTGGATTTTCTTCATGCGATTTATACCAATATGACATTTAGCGATAGTGCCACAAGTATGTGGTACTATCATTATTAACTTCGTATCTTTTGGCATCAATGTTATGAACATGTGTATTACTACGATCAAGATTCAACAAACCATTCTCATTGGGTGCATGACCATTGAAGGTATTATTCATGTAAATAGAATAACCATTATTCTCTAACTGAAATGAATAACCGTGTTGCAATAAACACGATCCAATCATGTTCATGCTTAACGCAAACACCAAATAACATTTATTTAGGTTTGTCACTAATCCCGAAGGTAGAGAGAGCGTGTGATGTTGATCACATCAACCTTGGAAACATTTCCAACACACATCGTCACCTCACACTTAGCTAGTCTCCGCTTATTCCATAGCTTTTATTTCGAGTTACTAACATTTAGCAACCAAACCGGTATCCAATACCCAGGTGCTACTAGGAATACTAGTAAGGTATACATTAATAACACATATATCAAA
The DNA here is from genome assembly GCA_022496015.1 of Hordeum marinum. NCBI lineage: Eukaryota > Viridiplantae > Streptophyta > Magnoliopsida > Poales > Poaceae > Hordeum > Hordeum marinum. The sequence continues at coordinate 493,232,336 of CM039675.1, forward strand.
TATACTTCTCTTGACGTTGCCAGCCTTCTTATCTACCAAGTATCTAGGGTTGTTCCGCTTCAGCGACCACTCTCCTCATAATAGAGGCACTTAGTCTTGGGTTTGGGTTCAACTTTCGGTTGCTTCACTGGAGCAGCAACTGATGTGCCATCCATGAAGTTTCCCTTCTTGCCCTTGCCCTTCTCGAAACTAGTGGTTTTACTAACCATCAACACTTGATGCTCCTTTTTAATTTCTACCTTCGTGGTGTCAAACATCGCGAACAACTCAGGGATCATTATTTCCATCCCTAGCATTTTATAGTTCATCACCAAGTTCTAGTAGCTTAGTGACAGTGACTTGGAGAACTATACCAATCACTATCTTATCTGGAAGATCAACTCCCACTCGATTCAAGCGATTGTAGCACCCAGACAATCTGAGCGCATGCTCAACGATTGAGCTATTCTCCTTCATCTTACAGGCAAAGAATCTTGATGGAGATCTCATATCTCACAACACGGGCACGAGCCTGAGATCCCAATTTCAGCTCTTAGAACATCTCATATGTTCCGTGACGTTCAAAACGTTTTGGAACCTTAATTCTAAGCCGTAATGCATGAAGCACTAAACTATCAAGTAGTCATCGGAACGTGCCTGTCAGATGTTCACAACATCTACAGACGACGCTAAAGGGGGTGGCGCACCGAGCGGTGCATTAAGGACATATGCCTTCTGTGCAGCAATGAGGACAATCCTCGGATCACAGACCCAGACCGCAATATTGCTACCATCATCTTTCAACTCTATTTCTCTAGGAACATATAAAAATTCAAGGGAGCTACAGCGTGAGCTGTAACATAATTTGCAAATACACTACTGACTATGTTCATCATAATGAGTTCAACTAATCATATTACTTAAGAACTCCCACTCAAATTGACATCTCTCCAGTCATTCGATTGATACATGATCCAAATTCACCAACTCAAGTCCGATCATTACGTGAGTTGAGGTGGTTACAATGGTGAACATCATCATGTTAATCATATCTACTATATGACTCATGTTCGACCATTCGGTCTCTTGTGTTCCGAGGCCATGTTTGTACATGCTAGGCTCGTCAAGTTTAACCCGAGTGTTCCGCATGTGCAACACTGGCTTGCACCCGTTGTATGTGAACGTAGAGTCTATCACACCTGATAATCACGTGGTGTCTCGACACGACGAACTTTCGCAACGGTGCACACTTGGGGAGAACACAATTTATCTTGAAATTTAAGTGAGGAATCACCTTATAATGTTACCGTCGTCGTAAGCAAAACAAGTTGCATAAAAGGATTAACATCACATGCAAATCATAAGTGACATGATATGGCCATGAACTTGTGCTTTTGATCTCCATCCTTAAAGCACCGGCATGATCTCCATCGTCACCGGCATAACACCATGATCTCCATCATTGTGTCGCCATCGGGGTTGTCGCGCCCACCATGCTCATACTACTATAGCTACCATTCAGCGGTAAAGTAAAGCATTACATAGCCCTTAATGATTGACACGCAGGTCATACAATAATTCAAGACAACCCTATGGCTCCTGCCGATTGCCGTACTCATCGACATGCAAGTTACACGTCAGTCGATGGAACAGGTCTCTCGTAAGCGTACGAGTAAGGTTGGTCCGAGCCGCTTCATCCCACAATACTACTGAACCAAAACACGACCAAGGGAGGAAGCAATCTAAGCATCAACACCCACAAACTCTTTGTGTTCTACTCGAGATCTCATCTATACATAGACCTAGATCTAATACCATTGTTGGGTAACGTTGCATGGGAAACAAAAATTTTCCTACGCACACGCAAGATCTATCCATGGTGATGGGCATCTACGAGAGGGAGAGTGGATCTACATACCCTTGTAGATCGCTAAGCGGGAAGCGTTAAGAAACACCGTTGACGTAGTCGAACGTCTTCGCAATCCAAATCGCCGAGCATCCCGCGATCCCATCACGATCCATCTTGTGATCCAATCACGATCTGTCCTGCGATCTCAGCACGATCCGTCCCGCGAACCAATCACGAATCGTCTCGCGATCTTGATCACGGTCCTTCCGATCTAGCGCCGAACGGACGACACCTCCGTGTTCAACACACGTACAACTCGATGACGATCTCCACCTTCTTGATCCAGAAAGAGGGAGCGGAGAGGTAGATGAGTTCTCCGGCAGCACGACGGCTTTTGCGGCGATGATGGTGGAGCTATTCCAGCAGGGCTTCGCCTAAGCACCGCTGAAAACCGATCGAGAGGAGAAACTGCGATCTAGAGGAGAGGTAGCACGTGGCTATTAGGATTAGCTTTTCCCTCTAAATCCTCTAGTATATATAGGAGGGAGGGAGGGGAGGAGGCAGCCTCAAACCCTCAAGGTTTGGTCGAAATTGGAGGTGGAGGAGTCTTACTCCAATCCTATTAGGAGTAGGATTCCTCCTTTCCACTTGGAAACTCTTTCCACCTCTCCACCTTTGGATTTTTTCCTTCTCAAACCACTCCAGCCGCATGGGCCCTTAGAGGAGGCTTCGACCAGCCCACCAGGGGCTGGTTTACCTCCTCCCACAGACCATGTAGCCTCTTGGGTCGAGACACCCCTCCCGATGGTCCCCTGGTACCCTCCCGGCACTCCCGATACACTACGGATGAGCCCGAAACATTTCCGGTGACCAAAATAGGACTTCCTATATATCAATATTTACCTCCGGACCATTCCAGAGCTCCTCGTGACCTACGGGATCTCATTCGGAACTCCTAACAACCTTCGGTCACCACCATACATAACTCTATACCACCGAAACGTCACTGAACCTTAAGTGTGCAGACCCTGAGGGTTCGAGAACTATGTAGACATGACCGAGACACCTCTACGGTCAATAACCAATAGCGGGACCTGGATGCCCATATTGGTTTCTACATATTCTACGAAGATCTTTATCGGTCGAACCTCTATGTCAAGGATTCAATTAATCCCGTATGCCGTTCCCTTTGTTCTTCGGTATGTTACTTGCCCGAGATTCGATCGTCGACATCTCCATACCTAGTTCAACCTCGTTACCAGCAAATCTCTTTACTCGTTTCGTAATACAAGATCCCGTGGCTAACACTTAGTCACATTGCTTGCAAGGCTTATTGTGATGTTGTATTACCGAGTGGGCCCTGAGATACCTCTCAGTCACACGGAGTAACAAATCCCAGTCTTGATCCATGCCAACCCGACAGACACCCTCGGAGATACCTGTAGAGCACCTTTATAGTCACCTAGTTACGTTGCGACGTTTGATACACACAAGGCACTCCTCCGGTGTCAGTGAGTTGCATGATCTCATGGTCATAGGAACAAATACTTGACATGCAGAAAACAGTAACAATAAACTGACACGATCATATGCTACGTTTGTAGTTTGGGTCTTGTCCATCACATCATTCTCCTAATGATGTGATCCTGTTATCAAATGACATCTCATGTCCATGACTAGGAAACCATAGCCATCTTTGATCAACGAGCTAGTCTATTAGAGGCATACTAGGGACATGGTTTTGTCTATGTATCCACACATGTATCCGAGTTTCCGATTAATACAGTTATATCATGGATAATAAACGATTATCATGAACAAGGAAATATGATAATAACCAATTTATTATTGCCTTTAGGGCATATTTCCAACAGTAGCTAGTGCGTGTACTTCGACCAAAAGAAAATGAAAACTCGGGACCTTGTTCCCTCTTTTGTGGATAATTTTATCTCATGAAGTGTGACCAATTATCGGGTCTTGTAAGAACAAAAGATATGAATCTGTTGTTCTTGTTATGACCTGATTCTTCTAGTCTTCTCTTCTTGTTTCTATTTGAGTAGCCGTCAATCCATCTCTTCATGCCCTTAGTCGGATGAATTGATTCACAAAACACAAGCAACTATTAGATCTTTGATTAATTACAGAAAGGCAAAATAAACTAAGCACTATTTTGATCGAATTTCCTGTTTTTACGGATGTATGCATGCCCATGGATTCTTGCTAGGGAAGGAATTGTGGCTGATTGAATCGACAACGACATGTTTTCTCCTCTTATTGTGTGTTCTTTTCTCAACGAAGAGCAAACATGCTTGATAACGTGTTTGAAGTAGAAAGTAAAGAATGAAGAAAGATAAATGAAAAATCATCCATTAGTCTTTATTGACGATAAAAATGATGGTATTTATACCCAGACGAAAATACATATGTTGCTTGAGAATCAAGTAAACTCATAGTTACGTAAGAACCAAGTTATTATATAGTTGCATTGAGAGTTTAGGAAATACTACCAAGTTACTGACGATAAAAATGATAGTACATAGTTGCTTGAGAACTGGACAACCTATTTTCTTTGTCCGAAAACACTTATCGTAGGAATGAATGTAATATAGTTTAGTTCTAGATATTTTTTTTACGACACGTAATCCCGAACGAAGGGAGTATCTAACAAATAAACAACTTTTTTTTAGGGATAACAAATAAACAAATAAACAACTAATCTATTCTTATTTTTCTTCCCCGACGCGGCCTTCGGTTCTGAAATCTGAACATCGCATTACCAGTACCAACCAACTAGCCTGTCCATTCCAAGTTCCAAACCCGACTGGGCCCGTTGACCGGGCGGAACGACCCTGGGGCGGGCCCGCCAGCCCTGTGGGCGGGCGGAGAGCGGGACCCACACCCGCACTGTTCTTTTCCTCCGCCCGAGGGAACGAAATGACGCGGAGCGCACTACTCATTCCCCACCCGCCGTCGACTCCAGCCTAGGCGCAGCGCCCAGCCCCGCCCCCACCCTCGCCCTCCGCCAGATCTCCTCCGCGGCCCCCACCGGAGCCCTCCGCCGCCGGCGCCCGCGGGCGGAGGCAAGCAGGCGAGCGCGGCGATGGCGTCGTCGCAGGCGAATCTGGACAAGATGCAGCTCCGCCAGAGCTACCGCAACCTCTGGCACACCGACCTCCCCAACGCCATCCAGGCCGACTTCCCATGTAAGCAGTGACCGCCGGTGCCGCCGCCACCGTCTCGATTCCTGCTAGGTCGATCCTCTCTCTGACCAACCTTCTTCTCCCCTGCAGACTGCTGCCTGTCGCTCTGGTGGTAAGCGACCCTCGACCCCGAGCCCCGTGACGTCCATTTCAGGGTTTCTGGACCCCCTTACCCGCTAGATCTGCGACGAATTGCCCGTGTTTTCTTCGCGAATTCGGTTAGGGTTTTAAGGGGATTTTTACGACGACGCGAGCTCTGTTTGTTCTGCATTGCGTTGTTTCGTAGTACGTACTAGCGACCATGGAAATGCCTAGATTCGTAGTACTAGGTAACAGTCATGTGTTGTTTCGCACTGACGACGACCTCTTGTCTGGTGGTAAGCGATCCCTGACCCCGAACGCCGCGCTTCCCATCTCATGGTTTTTGAACCACCCTTTTCTGCCCGATCTGCGATGAATTGTCCGTGTTTTCCTGAGTTCGGCTGGGTTTAAGGGAATTTTGACAGAACATGGGAACTCTGTTTGTTCTGCATTGTGTTCTTGACGTTACTAGCTATCATGAAGATGCCTAGATTCGTGCGTACTAGCAGTTACCAGTTGATGGCCAATTGCATCTCAGAACCAGGCAGGACTGGTTATTCTGTGACCGTTTGGGCCTCTGAAAATCGAACCAGATTTCAGGTGCTATGAATAAGGCAGTTCCAAATATCAACCTACGCCAAAGCATGATGTGAAAATCAGCGGTCCTCTTTATCATTTCAGACTGCCTGTTGTAGTGTGCTCTCAGTTCTTTTGCATTCAGAAGAATCCTAATCCTTCCAGACTGCCTGTAGTAGAGTTCATCACTATTTGTAAACTAGTAAGACCTAGAATGTTACATTTGTCATTCTTTGAAACACACGTGATTAGAACAGTCGGTGATACACGAGAGTTGCAACAGCAAGGAAACTGAAGTAATTCTTGCACAGGGACTAAAACTGAAGCATGGCAAAATTTCCTCCTCAACTGCATTAATTTTTCTCTGCAGATGCAATGTGATTTAGGTCCTGTTTGGTTTCTGCCAGCAGTGGCCCTGCCAAAGCATTGGCATGCCAATAAATTGGTGAAGCCTGCACTCGCCAATCGTTGGTATAAAAATCAACGTGAAGCTGAACTAGGGGGTCTGGGCAGGTTGGGGCACGCCAAATAGTTGGTTCCTATCCAAGCACTAGCCCACGGAGTGGTCAACGCCAATAAATTGGCTGGGGGGCGCCAATCCAAACGGCCCCTTACAATTTGATGGTCAATTCAACTGGATCTGCTAGTTTATGTTCAAATAAGACCCAGTAGTTGCTACTGGTCCACATGATTGATATATGTTATTTTCTTTAGTGTTGGGTTCTTGGTCAACAATGTTCATTTCCTGTCCAATGTATGTTTCTAAGTTCATTATTGATTATCTAGTCAAGTAATCATATTTGGAAGTTTATCTTCATTGTAGGGTATCTAATCAAGCAATCTTATTAGGAAGTTTATCTTCATTGTAACATCTAATCAGGCAATCGTATTAGGAAGTTTTATCTTGTGGCTAACCTAGCATTTTGCAAATGCAGTGGGTTCTAATAATGAAATGCTCTAGTAGATTTCTCAATATTTACAGTAGTCCTATAGTATGTGGAAAATTATAATGTGGTGGCACTGGGTTCATAGATTTAGCATTTTGCAGTGTATAGATTTTACCCACTTGCTAATCTGCTACATTTCCTTTTTTTCTGTTCAGTGGGCCATGCGTGTCATATATGCTTCGTAAAAGGGCTCTCTACAATGACATGCGAAGGTAGTGTTAATTGTATTATGTTCTACTTGTCATGTTAATTGTATTATGTTCTACTTGTCATGGTTAGAAGCATGGCTATTTTTTACAATCCCCCTAATCCCCTCTGTGTTTCTGTGTGCTTTAGGTATACGTGCTGTGCTGGCTATATGCCATGTAGTGGCAAGTGTGGTGAAAGCAGATGCCCAGAGTTCTGTCTTGCAACTGAGGTACATGTCCCATTTTGTGTGCTTTTGCCCTGCAATTTCCTCTCAATATACCTCTCTTAGCTAATGATTTTGATGCGCTTGGATACTTGGATCCCATATTGACGTTTCAGTTCCCTCTTACTGTACCTGTCCTATCTGATGATTTTGATGCGGTTGGATTCCATATTGACATATCTAATGGTTTTCATGTGGATCTGATAATTGATAACTCATATTGGTTATTTTATTTGTGGAGTTTTTATATTTCTAGGCTCAACTACCTTAGTTATTTAGTTGCATGTCTAGTAGTTTCAGACACCGTGCAGTATGCCTAGCTCTTCCGTCTCATTGTATTTCTTTTGGCATGAAAGAACAACGAGTATCAATTGTGCTTCAGATAGGCTAAAAAGCTAGCTTTGATTTATTTGATCAATTAGCTTGAGATGAGCCATAAGCTAGCTTTGATTTACTTGGTCAACTAGACCACTGCTATCGGACAGAAGAATACACATTTGATCTTGAATGATCTGAAGTTCAACTTTTCATAGTTAAACTTCTAATGATGCTGCTGCCCTTCCGATTAGGTTATATTTGGGTTCATTGAATTTATATCGTCCTTTCAGGTGTTTCTGTGCTTTGGTAATTCAGTTGCTTCAACCCGCTTCTTGCTTCAAGACGAATTCAACATACAGACAACCAAGTGTGATAACTGCATCATTGTACTGTCACTGCCCTCCTATGTTACAGATTTCTTTCTATGGTTCCTATGTAGAAGTCTCTACTAAATATCACCTTTTACTACAGGGTTTCATGTTCTGCCTTCAACAAGTTGCTTGCATCTTCTCAATAGTTGCTGCTATTGTCGGTAGTGAGGAACTTTCAGAGGCTTCCCAGATCCTTTCCTGTCTGTCTGATATGGTCTACTGCTCGTAAGGCTCTTATACCTCTGATCTTTTCTCTTCTCCACAACAAGCCTGCAATGTTGATAAACTTTTGCCACCATCCTTGCAGGGTCTGTGCCTGTATGCAGGTAAATATACCTCCATATCTGCCGTAGCCTGAATCACACTGCTTAACCCATATGTATCCATTTTATGACATTGAATTGCAAATGCAGACACAGCACAAGGTTGAAATGGACAAGAGGGATGGCAAGTTCGGGCCACAGCCCATGCAAGTGCCTCCAGTGCAGCAGATGTCACGCATCGACCAGCCTGTCCCTCCACCCGCTGGCTATGCACCACAGCCAGCATACGGCCAGCCTTATGGTGCCTACCCACCTCCTCCAGCTCAAGGTTACCCACCGCCGCCAGCTCAAGGCTACCCACCGGCAGGTTACCCGCCAGCAGGTTACCCCCAGGCCCAGGGCAGTTCATACCCTCCACCTGGTGCGTATCCCCCACCTGGTTCCTACCCCCCTCCGCAGGGCTACTACGGAAAGTAAAGTGTGCAGCAATCAGGGTGGTATTCGTTGGTGAGGCAACAGAAGTATCGTGAACATGTAAACAGTAGGATTTATTGTAGTGATATATAGGTGATGTCAAGGTACTCATCGGTATTGGTCTGGGTGCTGAATTGGGAACCGCATTTGGGGTCTCCTCTGGGTGGTGAACTGTCTCTGGATTTCTTCTTGGTGGTCATTGGTCAACTATGAACTGCATCACATCTGTAGTTCCTCTGGGTGTTAAAACTGAACTATGCTCTTCCATTCTGAGTATGTTGTTCTCTGAATAAATATGAGCGGTGGTGTTACTAAGCTGTGCTCCAGTGTTGGAAGGTTTCATCTAAATTTGATAATGGCGTTGGTGGCGGAGATGTTTGCTTGTTTCTAGTAGGCGGTCGGCAATTCGAGCTTGAATGCTTTTGTTACCTTTTTTTTAAGGGGGGATGCTTGTGTTACCTAGGCTTTACCCTGATATTTTACCCTGGGCTTCAGCTTTTGGCCTACAGTTTGCATAACTTTAATCTGTGCGATAGCTGCCATAGATGATGAGGATGCACAATATATAGAAGGCTTCGTCATTCGCTGGAAAAGTCTTGGGACTTTGTCTTGTGGTGGTGGTTAGAGGCCCAATTATCCAATTAATTTTCAGTCGTCCAATTCAAGTTTGGTGTACCTAATTCGATACAACAAGGCCCACACAGCACTAGATATTCCGTTCCAATATGCATCAAGACGCGTACGTACACCGTTGAATGGTATCACCGATTATATGTAACATCTTTTGAAACAAATCAGCCATGGACAGCACATACATAGAGAGACTTTGATAAAAGCAGAGGTGCGCATCTCTTTTTCTTTGGTCATTCGAGACGTCGTCGAAGGCATGAATTCTGGAAACATTATGTACGTTTCACCAACAACAAAAAACCACAAGAATTTTCCTTTTGAGTATATATATATCAGCTCAACAATTGCAACGGCGTATGCAAGTGGTCAGACTAGTAGCGTGTACGTATGTCATTAAGGTGTCACCTCTGACTAATAGCTAGATATACAATTGAATCGAGATCTTCTTATTTCTCTGTGCGTGTGTGTGTGTGTCACCAAGATCTTTCGTGTGATTAGGCGTCAGGTATATGCATGTATATATATACTTAGCACTTTTGCAGCTCCCACCTAGCTACCTGCACATACATATGAAAGCCAAAAAATACAAAATTAGAACATGACATATATGACAGAGGTTGTATTCTAACTGATGTATCATAAGTTGAGTTGTTTGAGAAAGCAGCCGAAGTGAATGAATCAATATGTGATATTGGTTAGCTCACCTTTTACGCTTTGATTTGAGGGTGGATGTCTGGGAGTTGTTGTGCCAGTTGCGCTTCCTCTGATTGATGAACCAATTGTTGATTTGCTTCAGCTGCAGGCCAGTCTCTTCAACGAGCTTGGCCTTATCGTCTTCCTGTACCGACAAAACAAAACGCAGGCCACTCAACTATTATTGCCTTCCTCATGAACACATTTAACAGCATTAAAAACAATTGAGACTAGAAATTTTAAAACAACGGACACAACATCAGACAAGGAATGGGATTGTATGAAGCATGCACACCATGCAAGTGTCTGATGGAGCATGTTTTGGTGCAAGCTTGGATCAATCAAACGAGTTGGAGAACAGCTAAGGATGCGTGGCAACTGCTTAGCTAGCCAGCAGCAGCAGCAGCAGCAGATGGCTGGTTGCATTCTTGCATGCATGCATGATAGGTACGGTGCACTCACCGTGGGGTAGGGCCACTTGGCGTGTTCCTGCCACCATTGCTTCAGTATGGTGGTGGTGTCCCCAGGCAGCTTCCCGGCCCTCCTCTTCCGGAGTATCTCCTCCCTCACGTCTCCAATCCTTGACTTGAAACCCTGCAACAACCAAGAGTTTTAACGCTGGTATGATCAAGCTTGCCATGGGAGTTAAGCACTTCTCTTTTCAACAGTCTTCGATGCACAATTTTGACCCTTAGTTTTCAGTGGGTGCGTTAGCTACATTTTGAATGGTAATATTGAGAAAGTATTAGGAATCCAAATGTTTTTGTACATATCGAAACTATGCGTTAGGAAATAATAACATGTTGCATGTATTCTACTAAGACATACCACTTGATCTATTTTTGGAAGGTGGTAATAGCATTTAAGTTTTATATATGGCAAATTCAGCTTATAGCACATGCTATAGTTCACAATACCTGCTTGAGTTCAATTTTGAGCTCCTGCCTGACCCTCTCCATGAGGGAACGCTCCGTGTCCGTGGGCACCAGAGGGCCGAAGCCCATCATGTCGTGCCCATTCGAGCTCATATCCAACGGCGCCGCCTCCATGATCATCGGCGGCCCCTCATCCTCGTCCTCGGACATTGTCGCCCCCGTCCCTTCCTCCAGCGACGCACCTGATCCATACATCCACATGGCAAAGGTTAACAATGGAACTCAGATACGACCGTATGAGCCTACTGATGCAAAGGCCGGAGCTGAGCATGATATTCCTTTTAGAAAAACACACACAATGTAATTGGGATAAACTGACAAGCTATAGCTGATTAATTAAACTTGATGAGAGATCGACTATAGCTAATTAAGTGGGCATGCATGCATCAAATCGTTATCGCGACACATGAACCGAATCAGGCTAGACAACCGTACCAGCCATGAGCATGGGCTACATGGAACGCGAAAGCTAAGTGCCAAATTAAAGGATTGCTGATTTGACACATGATCTTATACGCGTTTTGGAACTTTGCAGATGGTCGCTGTGTGCAACAGTTCGACGTACTACAGCGCTAGAAAGACCGAGGAGAAAAAAACGCTAGCTAGGAAACTACTTATCCACATATTAATCAAGTGGAGTAGAAACACATGCATGCATGCATGCATGCACTGCATGCTTCTCATGCAGCTTCAGATTTTACGTGAAGCGCTGGAGATGGAAGAAGCAAGCTGGAGCCGACATGAGTATATGGTGGCAAAACCTGAGCGTGACTTGAGTTAGAAACAAATGCTAGTACCAAACTTCGTCAAACCATTAATTATTAAAGTTTGCATGAATGCTAAGCTATGTGTACAGCCATTTCAGCGCATATCCTTTTCCATGCTAGCTAGTTAGCTTTATATATGAGATACCGCACTTGTCAAAAGAGCTAGTGCGATGAATATAATTATATTGAAGGGCAATCCACATATTTTTCTCATAATAAGAGAACGACCACGAAGGGTATGGTCATGTCATGTCATGGGACACCTTTTGTCTCCAGGATCATGTGATACTCAAGTAAGAACCCGTAACCAGCTAGCTAGACAAGAGTGACCTGTTCCATCGACAGTCTTTTGAGCAAAACGATTACTTCACTTTTCTGTTTGCTCATACCAAGGTATCAACTTTTGTTCGTTGGAATTAAGACACAGTGCAAAAATGGAGTATATGGTTGAGCTCAATTGGGTGGGAGAGTGAACGTACATTTCCACCACCCATAGTTTTTAAGTTCACCTTGCTTGAGTTTGGGTGCCTATTGCTACCTGTAAGATGAATACACAGTTTCTCCTACATGTTCCAATAAAAGCTAGTAATATGGAGCATATGTCATGAAATTGTAATCCATACATGGAAGGAGCAAAGTGGAGGGCCTTGGGATCAAGGTTTTCAATTCCGATTGGAAAATACGGAAACCGGCCTTTCAGGTAGGGAGTGGAAAGGAAAATACCGGCAAGATTTTTATGCTTTTGACAAACTTTCCTCAAATTCAACAAATTTTGAAGAAAATTAGAAAAAATTCAACTGCTTTTGGGACACAATAACCGATTTTAATGGGATTTCTTGAATTTTTCCAGCAACCGGTTATTCCAGTCCCTAACAAAAAAAAAGGATCAAAATACCCCTCACTTGCGATTATGTCTAGACAACATCGCTCCTTACCTACCGAGGAGCGTGAGCCGCCAAGAGAAAATTTTCACATTGTTACCGAAGCCTTCCATGTTATAAGTTTGATATTTAGTTAAATATTTTATTAATCACTTACTAGATATCATTTACCAATTTTAACCAGAGATACCGTGACCCTTGGTTCTCCTCCTATAAAAAACCCACCAGATGTAATTTTGCTCCCCGATCATAGAGAATTCACCGTTGGCGTGGAAGGAGGAGGAAGGGATCAATTCTCTAGATAGGAGAAAGAAGGGGGGGGGGGATGAAGAAGTGGGACGGGGGATCTTGACGTGCAAGTGGCACCTTCGATGTTTATCGATAGTTGGACGGGTATCAACACCCCTTGAGATTAGAATGAATCATCTGACGGGGGGTAGAAGAAGATAATCGGTTGTTCATGGAGAGGGATTTATTGGTCAGACGAGGCATAAGAGGCTGGGTGACAGTAGACGAGGCATAGAAACGAGGAGGTGCAGCGAGGAAGGTTAGGCGGGCAGGGCGCATGACTATGAGTGACTTGGTAGCTCTAGGAAGTAGAACTTGAACATAATGCTTCAACGATGTCCATCTTGTTAACTTTAACTAGCATGCCTAAACACAAGGCTTGTGCCATTCTACCGATTTTGAATTTCGAATTATGCACAAAGAAGAGGAATTTCGAATTTGTTAGGGCGTTAGCCAGGCTGCTGGGCTTTTCCACTCCGGCCTTCGTCGTACTAGGGTGCAACCCAGTCCTGGTAAACCACGGCCCAAATGCATTCTCGCTCACCTGCATCCTTATTTCATAGTGATACATATACATAATAATAATATAATAAAGTTTGTTTATGTTTGGTACGTGCTCAACCGACGCACCTGATCGAAGAGGGGAAGTCTTAGAAGGAAAGGCATAACAGCTTTGAGATTTTCGACGTGAAGAGGACATGACAACAACTACAGTTACCCTTTTACCTTTGAGACATGACAACAACTGCATACTAAATTCACTAACTAACAAGCAAATTTAAAGGGTATATAAAATTGCACCAAAGCGTGACCTGGTGATAGCACTTTCCTTTTAGTCCAAAAGTGAAACATGAACGGAAAGAGAGGAATATATATAATATACATGGATGTGTATGTTGTATAGAAATGAAATTTCCAGGTAGGTAGATAGGTAGGTAGGTAGAGAATCCTTTTTTACCGGTTAGGTCCTGCAGTGACTGCTCGATCTCCCGGCACGCCATGACGGCCTCCACGGCGTGCACCCGGACGTGCTGCTGCAGCTGCTCCCTGAACGAGCACAGCAGCATCAGGTACTGCGCCTGCACAAACACAGACACAACACCCAGCGTCAACGACGACGTGCATGCACGCGCATGGAGATGAACACGATGCATCAATCGATCCATGGCGGGAGTGGTTGGTAGGTGGCGCGTACGAGGAAGGAGTCGAGCTCCTGCTTGTCGTGCGGGGAGAGGAAGGGGCGGTGGTGGGCGGCGTAGGAGTGGAGGAGGCCGCTGGACTGCGCGAGCTGCGCGTCGATGAGCGGGAGGTGGTCGATGGGGGTGGCGACGCGCAGGCACCCGACGTGCGCCGCCACCAGCTGCTCGCACAGCGGGTGCACCGCCATCTCCCCCTTGAGCAGCTGCCGCTCCTCCGCCTCGGCCGCCGACGCGGCCGCGACCGCCACCGCCGCCGCGGACGACGACGAGCACTCCCCTCCGCCCCCGCCCCCGCCCCTGAAGCTCATCTCCATGCCTCCGTGGTCACCGACGCCTTGCATGCACGCGCCGATCGATCGATCGATCTCCTGCTGCTCGCCGGCTGGATTAGACGGAGGGTCGGAGGAGCTTTTCTTGGTCCGGCTCCGGTAGGTGTATGCGTGCGCGTGTGACGGTGGCGTCGGGTATGTATAGGCAGGTAGCGGAGAGGAGAGAGCTAACAAGCGCGCTAATTAAGCTAGGTAGCAGCAGCTGTAGTACATGGATGGAGAGGAGAGGGAGGAGAGGGGGATTTAATGGGGAGTTAGTTAGCAAGGACACAAATGAGATGGTGAGGGGTCTTTTCGAGGCTTCCTAAGGTGGGGGTAACCGCAAAAGAAAGTGAGCCCGCCCGTATCACCTCAACCAAGTACCCCCTCCTCCTAGCTAATCTAGCATGCAAGGACACCCATAAATTTATACTCTATTATAGCACGATGAGAGAGAGAGAGAGAGTTTGGGGTTTAAGGTATGAGAGAGAGAGAGAGAGAGTAGGGGAAAAGGTAAGGTGATGATAAGGCTGGTAAGAGGGATGGGAGAGAAGGTGGGGAAGGAGGGTGAGGGTTTGGAATAAAGAAAGGTGCCTACCAAATTGCACCATTGTGGTCTCTCTCTTGTGTTCCGGGGGGGCGGACCACACCCAAGAACTACCTCAAGTAGCAACTTAATTGCATCTATTGGTTCGCATGGATCATGTGTCCATTTGTTTTCAACCGTTTTCCTTGAAGTATACTCCACCATGGTGTGTGTAGACACCCTACTTTACTTTAGACTACATATGGAATACAGACAATTACCACTCTAGTCGTAGTACCAACTGCTGATGATGTAAACAACGTTCTAGAAAGCATGCGGTATTTTTTTCTAACTTCTGAGGTAAGATATTACAAAATTTGGTGAAACGGTATCAAGAGTAGACTCCACTCTTACAGCTTAACTGTGACTTTGAGATGGCTTTAAATATTGACACATTTGACCAAGAAAATATCAACCCATTAGGGAGTAAAAATTGGATAACACTTTTAAACTCAATATATTTATAGAAGACATCACCTAATTTCTTAGTTTTACTTCTTTACTAATGTTCATATTAAATATTTTCCAAATTATATTGCACAATGGAGTATGTGGATATGTCTGAACATTATGTTTCAATCACAAAGAAAATAAAACTTAGGTTGCTACGTCTCGAGCCAAAGTGAGGTATATGAAAGTGTAACTCAATGTACTGCGATGTAGTACCTTAAGGGGTGTGTTACATCCTCCTTTACAAGGGATTTACGCCCTCGGGGGGCTTGCCACTGTCATATGTGGCCTCCGTTGCAAGGAGGCAAGGATGAGTGTGGCTTGGCTCACTATGGAACTGACATGCATGTTGCATATGTAGCGCCTCTTTTAAACTATCACCCTCTTAACCTCAAAATTCTAAGTAAAATTGTGAGAGAGCTTTGGTTACTCATGGCTCTCCATTGAAATAATTAACATAACCCAAAATAATCACAAGGCTAACAAGTTCGTGTCACTTGGCACCAAAACGTGAGTGACTACATATAACATCCACTCGTCTCAACAATTACAACATTTGTTTCCGCACAAAATCAGCTACCATCCATGTTAGAACTTAAATATCCGGCAATCACTTAAAGCGTCGGGAACAACGACCATCTCTCCTTGTCTTTCAGCTGTTGAAATATAAACAAAAATTACAAGTTAATATACAAGAATTAGCCTAAAAATGATTAGTTAACTTAGTATATATGCAAAGCTTGCTGCGGCAAGTGGAGTGTGAATTATTTTTGTTTCCCTATGCAACCATTGAAGATAGTAACGGAGTTAAAATCAGGTTGGATGACGGCCTAACAATAGGATTTGCGAGGAATGAAATGTAGCATGTAATGTCTATTGTGGTTACTGCAACCTTGTGTAGTGTGGCTCTCATTTACTTCATATTTCTCTGTTAACTTTACTTTGCACTAATATGTCTTGTACATCACTTGATGTAGAGGCGGGGGTTTACCCTCTCATTTCTGCAAAAAAAGAAGAAAGATTAGACATAGGAAAAGCCTTTAAGGGTTATATCACAACCCCATTTTCCCCTAAAGACGAATACCGAAGCAATCACTTTGTTTGACTATATTATAGTTGTAGTTGCAATAACACACGGAATCCATGCACCCATCTAAAATGACCCGATCAATTAACGCACCTCAGTATTTTCCTATTATGGTTGTGTGCATCACTCAGACGTAGAGGTCGGGGTTTTCCCTCTCCTTCATGAGCTTTTTTTAGTTAATTCCTTTACATAATGTGTATCATTTTAACATAGGCAAATCATGACATCTCCAACCTCCAAGACAACAAAATCCCCTTTTCCTCAGAAGAGGAGTACCAAGCAATCTCTTTGTCAATTTGAATACCAATTGAAGTTGCAATCACGCATAGAATCCATGCACCCATCTAAAATAACCTGGTTAATGAATTAACTATAATTAGCTAATCCCGGTCTCCCTCTAATTTGGTACGTGCATAATTAGGGTTAGGAGTTGGTTTCAAGAAAAAGGAAGGAAATACTTTTGGTAGTGTTTGGGAGTATCGGTTGGCCTCTCTCTCTACCAACCTTGCGGTTGGCGTCGGGAATGGCCGGCCAGCTTCTTCTGCCGGCCGGCTGCTGTTGGCCGTCGTCCCCATTATTGGATCTCCACTGTTGCTTCAAATGGTGCTTAGCGCTTAAGCACCCGCATTAGCAGCGCGATCAGCGTCGCTAATCAGGCAATCGTATCGGGTTAGCGGCGGACGGAGGATTAGTCGATGGCATTAGTTAGCCCAGCGTCTGACAGCTGTTTGTATGTGGACTAGACAACACGGTATGGTCCATGGCCGTGGGCCGGGTTCTCTGTAGCTTTGTCGTCGTCATATCTTAACAGACGGATAATGACGTATATTCTGCCTGCTGTTTCGGGTTTCTGTAACTTTAATATGTGGCGTCTGGTACGGCGTAGCTCCGTCTCCTTACGCGTGCTACTGCCATGATTGTCAACTTCTGTTTTCTATTGATCCATCGACCAGCTCGCATGGTGGCAGCATTTCAGGGTTGCACTTTTTGTATGATATATGGTACTTTGTGCAAGAACTGTTGTTTGTTAGGATAAAATATAGTATATTATTTTGTTTTGTGACGATATAGAGCTAATCTTCTTTCCTCGGTAACAAATCAGAATAGAACAACAATCATCGTGTTTGCTTTTATAACAACGAAGCGAAGGGGACTCTTTTTAAAGAGACACCAAAGGGCATTATATAACTGATATTTATATAAAATAACGCGGACCGACTAGTATAAAATAAAATTACATCTCAAAACATAATAACCTTGTTTTTTCTTCAATTGTATGCCTCTCACCGAAGAGTGAAAATTGCACTGAACCAACAATAAATGAAAGAGATAATTGCAAACGTCTTCATCATATCAGCATTAAGGACGGAATAACACCCCGCCAGATGAGATCTAGAAATCATTGAAGAAGCATTGGCTAGAAAGTCACCCCACACAAAACAATTTTGCAATTCATCATGACCGTTCAAGAGTTGGAGAAACCTGACCGTGTCACAAAATAACACACAAGAAGATGTCGAAGTCGTCACACCAATGTCCGGGCAATTGCTCTCCATGAAGGGCACACTAACTAAGAAGATTGAAGAAAGACAATAGATGTGAAGACATAAATTCTCACACGTCCTTTGCAGGCGCCGGATCAGATGTCGTTGAAGTAGGGAGAGGCCTTATGCCAACACACCATCGCCGCCACAGCCTCATCGATATTGTTGGGGTAAAAACCTAAGGATAAAACAGGGAATAGACAGGCAGGTCCCCACTTCTCTTGCCGCTGACGAGGCCGCTAGAAGGGAAATAGGAGGTGGAGGGAGTGCGCGATGTGCAACGTTGGGGAGAAAACTGACGATGTCTAGGGTCGAGAGAGGCTATTGAGTTCTTCTGTCGTTGGGCATCTAGCATAGGGGACCTTCTATTGAGAAGTTCTCTGTAGCCTTCTCATATGTTTTTACTCGGCTTTCGTCCAAGGGCCAATAATCATCCTTTTTCTCATCATCCCGAATCGAACTTGTTAGCCTTTGTGCCATTCCATCTTCCCATCTCCGCTAACATCGTTGATATCTCCACTAGTTGATCAACTGACCTCTGACCTAGCCCACCAGATTCTATATTGCAACTTTCTAGCAGAACTACCCCATCGCCTAGGCATGAGCCAACCATGATCACTTTCGGTACTACTGCCACCTCCGCCCGTCCCTTTTAGCTCCGGTTGGATAGAGAAATGGAACAGAAGAAGCGACTGGAGTGAAGGACACTATAGATAGGTAGAGAGTGGAAAAAGGCAAGATACTACATTCTAGTCTATTGTCGATAGACGAAAGGAGCACAATTCTCTTCTCCTACGTCGGTTGCCCAGCCTTCATGTTGCAAACCCTCGATCTCTTAGCGTGTGTTGGCACCCTCCTCTCGGTCCAATATTTCCTCCGATGACACTACCCCGAGTTGGCTTTGCCTTTTCTTCGACGAGAACCAATTGGATCTTCAAAGGAAATGTCATATGCCCAAAACTAGGATACCAATACTATGCTATTTCCTTCTTAACGTATTAATTTGCCCGCTTAAAGTTCTATGATGGCCCACATTACTCTCTTGCATCGTCATACGATCGATTTATAAGGTATCGCGTCGTCATACGATTGATTTATATGTCGTCATACAAAAAATGCTATGCACTACTAAACTAGCTAAGTGGTTATTATGACGATCGAGTCGATATTGCGACTCTTTTAGAGTTGTGGCGTTGTGGCTCGCCTGTGAGTGGTGGCTCCGGACCCAGGTGTGTGTGTCTGTTGGTGCGGCTGAAGCATTGTGTCCTCTAGACGACAAGGTTTGACCTCGTTTTCCTTATAAACCGAGCCGCAATGTTTGGTTTTTGATGGTTTCGCTTGTATACCGGATCAATTTCTTTTGAAATCTCTACTCCTAAAGGGACAGTCTGTGGTCATGATGGTAGGTTCGTCTGGTACGAGGGTTTTATTTCATCCCACCTCTCACCATCCCCTTCCGCTGGTTTTCTTATCCATCGATTTATTTTTCTCTCCACTATTTCCTTTCAAATCAACACTTACCTAACATACAAAAGATCACATATCTAACTTTCCTAACTTATCCAAATCAACTGATCTATCTAATTAATGCAATTTATTTTAGGAAACAAAATATAGTTTTTAGGAAATAAATAACGGAATTTAAGAAAACTAACCTTTCTAAACAAATTGTAGATAGTCTCCTATCCCACCACCACCCCTTCATGTTGGTTTTTTCACCATCTCAAGAAAAACTTTTCTAACCTTTCTAAACTTTCCCAACCATCCATGTTACAAACGGGAAAATTACCAAACAATGAAATCCAATTTCATAGCAATTAATTTCCAATCCTAACTTTCCTATTAATTCTTCACTCAGGTTTTGTCTCATTAGAGATTGATTACCATATAGTAAAAGATAAATCACGATTAACCAATCATTTATGAGACATTTTCTTTCTTATTTCCATTCATCGCCTTATACAATCATCAACCATACATGGAAGCCAACCTCAAATACATCACGCAGGGATCATGCGTACATGCCTTACAAATCGTGTGTACACTGTCCCCACGCTTGTCACACGAATCAGTTCACCATCAGGTCATGCTGGTGGGTAGGTGCGCCTCAGCCATGGAGGTCTAATGGTCGAAGGGACAATGGAAGCCTCACCACGGGCACCAGTATGCTCCTCTGCACCCGGCCATCACATTTTTTTATCATGGTAACAAGCGACATTCAACTGTATGTTACAACATGTCAATGGCTTAGAAGATATCGGATATGCAATCTTTACTCGAGGGGCATCATGGGTGGCTCATGCCTCCTATCCCTTGATGGTGGTGACAGATCGACACAAACTCGAGCGATTGGCAGGGGATTCCTCATTGGCGGTTCATGGGTAAGTATGGTGTAAAGAACATAGGGTGCCATGGCGAATGTGAGGTAGGCGTTATCCAGTTTTAAAAGAGAGAGCTCGAGCGGGAAATGTCCCGCTACAACGGGAAACCGGGCGGAAAGGGGAGGGTCCGGTAGAAAAGGTATGGTTGCATCATGGGGTGGCGAGCTTGCTGGGCACCCATTTGATATCGAAGCACGTCAGGGCGTATGAGGAAGAAGTGAGTTCCGAAAATTATTTGTTTGAATCATTTATGAGACAGGACTTTCAACACTCTGGTGCCCCTATATCCTTTATGAAGAGTAAATTCAAATAAATAATTCTGAAACTTTAGAATATCAAACAAACATGATTAAACATTCGACGTTCTTGCAAATTTTTAGCCTCAAATAACATCCGAGGTGACCTCATCTAAAAATATTAGTGATCAAAGTTTATGTGCACTTTTAAGTAGTAATTGTTTTTGGTGAGGGCTCCTCGAGTGTTAATTTGTGGTTGAAAATTTACAAAAACATCAAAAATTTGTTCATCTTTAATCCTCGAAGTTTTTTTTATTTCTAATTTACTGCTCATGAGGGTGTAAGGGCATCCGAAAGCTGTTCATTTTATTTTTAATTTATTTTAATCCGTAACAACACACGGGTGTTCTACTAGTATATTGAAACAGGAATCTTGCCCTCCGATGACCATTTGAAAAAAGAGTTGCACCAAGGGCCCGTGTTAGAGAGGACCTCCACCTCCACGCGATCCTGAAATCCAGCTCTGCAAGCAAAATCTGGGATCTCTCAATCCTCTCGGGACCAGTGCTCGGCTCCGATCCTTTTCTACGGCGGTGGCTGGTGGCCGTCGGCCGGGGCCCGGTTAACCGGCTCTAGCTAGCTCATATACCGGGGCCCGGTTAACCGGCTCTAGCTAGCTACAGTAGTGAGCAGCTAATTAATCAGTGGGTTTAGTGTGGTCACCGCTGGAATGGAGCTCAAGTGGACGTGTGGTGTGGGCACCGGGCTGTACATTTGTACGCGTACTTTTGGCCACCTTGGCGATGCCCATTCGGTCCGGTCCGGTCGGCCGCGAGAAGATGGGGCCCGGCGGCGGCCATGGCGCCATGCAAGCTGAGCGTGCGCGCGACGGCGAGAGGCGGTGCGCGAGGACCACACCGGTCGACCGGCGTACGGTTGCGGTCAAGCGACCTTAATGGAAGTCCCACACGTTTACAATGCCCGCCTGCCCGGGACGATGGATGTAGGTAGATGGTTCGATTGTTAACCCGGTTGTTGGTCGTGCTGATCGATTAATGCGTGTAGACCAGTGCTAATTAGCCTCTCGCTGCTGACCGACGGATGGCCTACTGACTCGAGCTTTGCTTGACCCATTAACTACGCCTAAACTACTGTTTGCACGACCCGACTACTAATCAATTGACAAGTAGTAACTTGAACTGATTGGCAATCAAAATGAAAATTCCTTTGTCCTGGTGAAAAACTACAAATGAGTGGGCCTATTGTGTGTTTGCATTTTAGAGGTGCTCCGTATGGTCACGTTGAAGCTTTCATGGGTTAAAACGGCCACGCGGGCGCCAAATTTTGGATCGTGGCGGCGTGCGCAAACCAAATGAAGGCCCTACGAATGTGCACCTATTTTACATGCTACCGTTTGGAGTTTGTGTACCTCTTCTTGGCCGCCCCCACGTGGGGCGCGTCTCTCGCTACTGATTTCTCGTAGCCAGTTGAGCGGGTGACGGGACGAGAATGTGGGCTTGACGTTGCCGTTCTCGACCGAGGAGGTCTTTGGGGCTATCTCGGCGATGAAGGCTGCCTCCGCCCCGGGACTCGGCGGTCTGTCGGTCATCTTTTTTCAGAAGTATTGGCCTGCCATTAGACCGGTCATAATGAAGATCTTTCATGAATTCTACATCAGAACTTTAGATGTGGCGCGGATTAACTATGTCATTATCTCCCTGATTCCCAAAATAGTTGGGGCTACGGATATTTGCCATTTCAGACCTATCATGGTCATTAATGTCCTGGAACGGATCCTCGCGAAGGTGGGCGCGATACGCCTGTCACCTATTGCGGAGCGGATTCCTCATCCCTTCCAGTCGGCATTTCTAAAGGGGCGTCGGATCCATGATGGGATCCTTGCGTTCCACGAGATTGCTCACAAGGTCCATAGACACAAGGACAAAGCGGTTTTCCTAAAGCTGGACTTTCGGAAGGCATACGATCTCCTTGACTAGTCTTTCCTTCGCCTGGTCCTGGAGCGGAGGGGTTTCGATGACAGGTGGTGCTCCTGGATCATGCAATTGGTGTAGACCGGGAGCACGGCCATCAATATCAACAGGGAAGTAGGACCTTATTTTCGCTCCTCGGGTGGGGTACGACAAGGAGACCCGATTTCCCCGCTATTATTCAACCTGGCGGTTGATGCTCTGGCCTGCATTCTAGACAAGGCTAGGGCAGCGGGCCACATACATGGTGATACCCCGCCTCATTCCAGGAGGCGGGGCTACTCATCTCCAGTATGCCGATGATACCATGATAATGGTGGAGGGGTCCGACCTTGATATAATAAATCTTAAGTTTCTTCTGCTTTGCTTCGAAGGAATGTCAGACCTTAAGATCAACTTCGATAAGAGCAAAGTTATCATCTTGGGATACCCCGAGGCTGAAAAAGAATGGATTCCGGATAACCTAAACTGCAGGTTGGCCGCTTTCCCTCTAGATTACCTGGGCATGCCACTCTCAGATTTTAAGGTCCTCATGAGTGCATTTGACCCCCTAGTGGAGAAGGTTGGCGAGCGGGCGGAACCCTAGTGTGGTAGATTTACCTCCAAGGGGAGTAAGACTGTCCTAATTGACTCCAACCTCTCCAACCTCCCTATGTGTATCATGGGGTTATATTCCCTCCCTGAGGGGGTGCATACTACGTTCGACAAAGCCCTGGCCCGCTTCTTCTGGCAGGCGATGAACGGCCGCCAAAAATATCACATGGTAAAATGGGCCGACATCTGCCTCCCTAAGGAGTATAGCGGGCTTGGGATCATGGCGTCCCGTCGGATGAACATCACCCTCATGCTTAGATGGGTCTGGCGGTTCATCTGCAATGACGGGGGCCTTTGGCTTTTGCTACTTCAGGCCAAGTACCTTTGGGGCTTGCCGCTCTTAGCGTGTGACTCTATGGACGGATCCCAGTTTTGGCGTCCCATCCAGAAGATTAAACACGAGATCCAACTAGGACTGGTGTTCTCCCTAGGCAATAGAGAGGGGACCCAGTTCTGGTTGAACCCTTGGGTTCAGGATAACTCCCTTTGTAGGGTGTTCCCTCGGCTATTTGCTATTTGTGGCGACTCCTCTCTTCGGGTCTCGGATGCGATACGGGGCGGCCAATGGAACATCTTGTTCTGCCGCTCTCTGGGTCCCACGGAAGTGCTTGAATGGTCCAATCTCTTGGCCACCCTTCCGCCAGTCATCGGGAGTGGCCCGGATCGGGCCCGTTGGCTCCTCTCTCCTTCGGGATATTTCTCCGTGGCTTCGGCGTACCATGCCCTATGTCGAACTCCTCCCATTCGATGGATCGCGCCCCTCTGGAAGGCGCCCTTGCCGCTAAAAATCAAGATCTTCGTCTGGCAGCTGCTGAGGGATCGCCTCCCATCTGGTACGGAGGTAATCAAGCGGCATGGCCCGGGTAATGGGCTATGCCCCTTGTGTCATGTTGCAGAAAACGAGACTCAAATCCTCTTCTCCTGTATGGTTGCTAGGTCTCTCTGGATGTTTGTTTGGGACGCGCTTGGGCCACAGCGGACGATCTCTGACCTGGCTGAGTTCTTGCAGGCCAAGGCAATGCAGCTGGGCAGCAATAAGCGTCTTTTTTGGCTGATCTTCACTGCGATGTCATGGACCCTTTGGACTATGAGGAATAAGATGGTGATTGAGAGAATTTTCTTGCGACGCGTCTCTGATGCTTTTTTTTTCAAATTTCTCGCTTTCTTGCAGCACTAGCATCCGTTGGCAAGGCCAAGGGATTAGGCGCACCTTGGGGTGGATGTTGGATGCTCTTCAGACCTTGGCTCGTCGTCTTGCCCACCCGCCTTCTTCCGGATGATATGACCACTTGGTGGCCTTTTTCCGTTTCTTCTTTGGTTCTTTTGGGCTTGCTTATGCTGTGGCCCCAGATGACATTGGATTTTATGTTGGCACATCTGGTTGTAGACATGGTGCTTTATTTATAAAGCGGGGCGAAAGCCTGTTTCGTGTGTATTTGAGGGAGTTGATACCTGGTGGGTAAGTGGGGAATATAGCGGATAATATCGGAAAACCTTTTTTTGAATACGAAGGATTTTTTCATCAAGATCCAAAATTCCGAACCTAGAAAATATTTAGAGTTAACTAATTCCATTTTGGCCCCCAAATATACGCCCGTGACAGATTTTACGCCCAAATTGACACTGGTCATATAATTTAAAGATTCATTTCGCATTTTGCTCCACTTCGAATTTTTGCCAAACAAAGTTCTGACTATGCTTGCCACGCCGTCCTTTTTTGTGTTGTTCATTTAGCCTATTTCTTTTCTGTTAGAAATCTGGTTATGTCTGGCCCTTGGGTGTTCTAGCCCTACCCGAGATGCACCTGACCACACCGGACCACGCCACATAGCACCGCGCTTGGTGTGGTCTTGCCCACCGTGCCTGGCCTGGTCTGGTCCGCCTCGTCTTGAACCCTGAATCCCAAATCGGATATCAGAACTGGTTCATTTGCTCACTCTCTCAGGTGCTCCGTAGCCGCCACCACCTTTCTTGCTCTTAGATGCTCCACCTATAGTG
This sequence comes from Hordeum marinum, assembly GCA_022496015.1. NCBI lineage: Eukaryota > Viridiplantae > Streptophyta > Magnoliopsida > Poales > Poaceae > Hordeum > Hordeum marinum. The sequence goes on from CM039675.1 coordinate 493,257,371, forward strand.
ACACCTTCGCAGTTCCTGCTCTCATCAGCTTTGAGCTATGTTGTTGTGGAATGACAAGGAGGAGAGCTCGGACGAGGACTTGTCCATTCTTGGCATGGAGATGGAGCTCTTCGTAAGTCAAATTCATCTCTAGGGTTATTACTTTTGATGATTGGTCGATGTGTTCCTATTCAGGCCCTTTTGTTGCTACAACGCTTGCATGAAACCCCTGACATTGTAATAGATCCATCTTTCTGCTAGTAGTGTCAGAATCCGAGCCATAATGCGTCCTCCATGGGTAGAGTCTGAAGAAGATGGTTGCTTTTGAAGGGTGAATGACTGGGAGGAGATTTCTAGGTTGTGCTGTTGATGTTTGTGACTATCTGTTGTACGCTGTTTTTTCTATGATCTGCTGCAACTAAACATGTTTTAGTCCTCTCATATGCTCTGCTCCGACTGAATTTGTTGACTGAATTCCTATTGGATGGTAAAATGTATTTATGTATGAATAGACATGATGCTTATAGCGCATTTCAAAGTCAGGACATAAACAACTCTTCAAAGTCATGGCAACAACTGAATTTTTTTGACACCTTAACTGAATTTTAACACCGTAACTGAATTTTGACACATTAATAGAATTTTAACACCTTAACTGAATTATATTTGCCCATGTTCACTTAATCGTTGTTTTTGTGCATAAATGCAATATAAAATGGCACATAAAGCATATAAGATTGATAACGTAATAGCATGAAACAATCACAAGTTATAGATACGTTTGAGACGTATCACGTGGCATGCCAAATCAGCACCAAATTGGGATGAACGGTAAAATTGGGGGTAATTTGTGCCATGGGCCAAAAAGTGGAAGGAATCCTTAAATTGATCGAATATTGATTGGGAAGTAAAATATGTCGCGAGTGCATATTTGGAGGCAAAAATGGAATTGACTCAAATATTTATTCACATCTCTAAATTCTAAAATATCCATTCTAAAAGAACCATGAAATCTATTAATACATAAGTGAGGTTATAAATATTCAATAAGAAATTGGATGCTAACTAGAAATAAGAAGCTATAATACAAACGACAATTGTTGATTTTTCCCATTTTTGCTTTTGAGTGACAAATCCACACTTTTGCAACCGACTAAATTTCCAAAAGCATTAAAAAGTAAATATAAAAATATAATATTTGAAATATGTAATAATAATATATATGTGTTTCTAGAGAAATTTTAAAATTTATAAAGAATTAATTGATTATGTATATATTACTCTTTTTTGGGTGATATATTTAATTATAAAATGGCTAAGATACTAAAACTATGGAAAGTTTTAAATACATAGAATATAATTGGGAATGACCATAAGTTCATACATAAAATGGTTATTTAAAACACCATAAAACCACTGGTAGACCTAAATTAAAGCTTGAACATCCCGAATCATATGATGCTAGTTTAAAAACAAAATTCATAATTGAGAGGAATATTTTTCATTCCTTATTTCCCCTTTACTTACCAATTATATCATATATTTTTAGTAGTTTAATTTTTGAAGAAATTAAACTTATCACCATTCAATTCAAAAAATATATACAATATTGAAACATATTTCTATAGTATAATAATGCCTAATTAAATAATCGTTTCACATTGATGATGTATTTTAATAAAAAAAGTATAAGATGCTAAAAATACGAAAATTGCATTAAGTGGTAATCTTTTTAATATCTGTGTTTTTGAAACTATGAAATTTGTATTTATTGCTCTATATTTCAAAGATTGCCGATTTATTTTGTTTTGCCTTTTACTCCCCCACCCTCCCCCTTGAGTATGTAATTGTTTGACTTTGAAAGATCTTAAACTGTTCAGTTTATACATTATTAAAATTAATATTTTGCGATCTTAAAACTTGATGAAACAAAGATATAGTATCAATGATGTTTCCTTTGACAATGTATTTAAATATAAAATGCTAAGATATTAAAACTATATGATTTTCAAATAGGTGGGAAATACTTTTATTATCCAAAATGTTGAACTAGCGAAAATGATGGTGATTCTCTATGTTGGAAAACATTAGTTTAAAATATCAATAATTTTTTTTAATATGAAATGAAACATTGAGTATCCAAAAAGGTTTCAATGCTAGTTTCAAATCAGATGAATCACTTCTTATTTTATTTCCTTTTTACTTGTAAATTCCTAAAACACAATGTAACATTTTGATTTTCCGAAAACTGTTAAATTGTTAACCATATAGAATTTTGAGTAATATATCACCGGTTGTAAAATGTATGATGAAATAAAATGTTTTATATTGATGATAATTTTTAGTTGTAGTGATGTTTTTTGAAATAATGCAGGGAATGAAAATTTGAAATATTAAATTTTCTAACCTATGTAATCTTTGAAATATTATATTTTGTAATATCTATGTCCATGAGCAATTACATCATGATATTTCTCTAAGAGCTATATTTTTTTCCTATGGCTTAGAGTTAGTCTTAATCATATTTAATTAATTGATAATGTATGCTCAAATTAATTACCTACTGGCATGAGAGGATTTTTGGACAGTGATATATATCAAGCAATAGCTGAGTTAGGCTAGTTTTTTCAGAGAACTGTGTAGCAAAACTCTTAATAGGGATGTCTTGGCCGAAATGAAGAAGAAAATCCCTGTAATTTTGTGCAAAACTCTTAATAAGGAACAATTCAATGCTGCAAGCACTCGGAGTTCTTGCACTATCAACATTGTTTGCAGCCAAAACTGTCATTTCACCTGAAAAAATAAATCCCAAGCATAGTTCCGATGATTCTGAAGCTGAGTACCACCCTAACGAGGACAATGCCAGTGAAGGAGAGTCATCCGATGATAGTTTAGTAGATGAAACAGAAGCACTGCAGTCCACACCTGCCGCTAGCTCAAATTCTAAGGTGCTAAATTCCTCCATCTAGTCATTCATTGCTTAGATACGTTGCTTGTTTGCCATTGTAGTAGAATTTTGTTAAAGTTTGTTGATTCAACCATGTCTTCATATCTATCAGGGTTGTAAGAAGACTAGTCAGAAAACTAGTAAGAAAATATCTACTGCCATGCCCCTTGGTGGAGTCAAGCCTCGGCCTCCTAAGAGAGTTCATGCGGACCTCCCAACTAATCGGTGAGTCACAAGGTCAACGAAAGCTCTATTTCAAGATGCTTATGCAAGTATTCAAAGTGAGGAGATGTTGGATCCTAAACATCAGACACCAAGTGTCATCCATAAGCCAACTGCTTCCGTGGCTTGTGCCCGCCAAGCTGAAGAAATTGTTCCCAACTTTGATGACCATGGTGTTGAAGGTGAGTTGCTTAATATTATTATCATATCATGTTCATGTTTTTGTCTTTTGAAATGCTAGCCTTGTCTATTAGCTCTGATTGCATGATGAACATACTCCCACTGGATGATTTTTTCGAAAAATATGATGATCTTGCACATTGTGATGATGGCAACTGGATTGCCAATGGAGCTGGTCTCATTGCCCATCATGATGTCGACAATGAGTTGGCCAACGAAGCTGGTGGTAGTGCCCAACCAAATCAGCAAACCCAACCTAACAATAACTCCGAAGGCATATTATAACCTAAATCTTTCTAGCATCTATTGGAGTTAAACTTGTTGTTCAATCTAGTGTTCTATGCATCTTCCTATTTAAACTAATTTTTGATCTTATTGACTGCAACTTCATGTGTATTACTAAGCTTAATTTATACCATATGTGTGCATGATTTTTTATGAGTCATTCCAGTGTTGTAGGATGATGATATATTCTCAAGGACAAATCCATTGCTCATTTCTTAAAATCACAGTATTTAAATAAGGGCAATTTACATAGTTCATAACTTAAAAGCGTGTTTCTTATAATGGATTATATCCATATACTCACTGAGTGTAGATCAATAGGTGTAGATATGTACAAATATGGCAGCTTATGGTATAATCTGAAATCAGGATTTTAGTTTTCTCTTCTTCTGTCTTTTTTGAAGATATCATTGCCTTATTCAAATCTGCTCGAACCATGTCTTCCGTTCCAATTAACCTGTGCATTCGTAATAATCATAAACACACCAACATGGCAGATAACATGTGCACTGCAATATTCCATTTAGTTGTTGTTGCCATACGGTTACTTGTATATTGTCTTGGCTTTTTCTGAGCTTAATTCCTGTTTGTTATAGTTACTCATTTTGAAACGATGTTTGCCATTTATTAGTACACTTCTATACTTTGTAATTGCGGTTTAATTGTATCCATTCTTGATTTTACCTTCTTTTTAGTTCCACAATCCTATGAGGAGCCAAGGTAAAGGGGCCCCAATTTGGGAAAAGGCCTGGAAAGGATCACTCGACGTCGGCAGGGCAAACTGCCGCTTGTCATTCCAGAAGGGAGGTTAAGGACGGAGGCACCTCTTCTTGCTGCAAAGTTTGTGACTGAATGCAACATCACAGTCAGACACCATATGCATGTTTTTAAGCGCTGGAAGGATTACAAGGACCCAGATGGACATGTCTGAGATGGGATCTTCATGGACTTTGTAGGAAAAGTTGGTGTAAGTACATAGTCCAGACCTTTCTCCCTCAAATGGCTATCAACCTGTCAATTTTCTGCTATTGTGTCAATTATGTGCAATCATGATACTTACACAAGTTTTTTCATGGGACTAGAACAAGTTTCAGATGGACGTTGATGTTGTGCTAGTTAGGAAGGCTTGTACTGAAATGTTGAAACATGCGACTCGCCAACAACGATACAGGCTCAAGAAAGAGTTTTTTGACCCTCACCCACTCCATTTGGTGAAGACAACTTGTCCTGCCCCCTCAATGATTGATGAGTAGTGGAATGAGTTGGTGGAAAGCTGGAAGGATCCCAAAAAGATGGTATGTTTCTTCCTTGAGACCAATCTCTCACCTTCTACATGCTAATCGAGAAACTGTGCCTTACATGTATTCGGTCTCTTGATGTAGGGGATATGTGAAACTAATAGAAATAATCGAGCACAAGTTAAGTTTCACCAAACTACTGGCGCGCGCAGCTATCCTATGCACTGTGATAATCTGGTAAGTCTAACATGTGGCTCTGGATGTGCATTGTCATGGGAAATATGCTTGACCATAGGTTCATGTAAACTATTGCGTCCATGTAGTAACTGTGTATGATGCTCCCTTGCCTTCATATTTGTTATTTTTAGGGAGACAAGTACACAAATAAAGAACCCATTGCATTGGATTTGTTCAAGGAGTGCCACTACAACAAGAAAAAGAAATGCTACACCGATGTTGTGCAAGCTACAATTGTAAGTCGGCTTCAAAAGATTGCCAACCATCAATTTTTACTTTTTCCGTGGTAGAACTAATATTGTTTGAGTCACTACCTTATTGAAAACTGATAGTTGAATGTCGGTGTATCTTGATTGAAAATGTTAACATGTTCACTTAACTATCTTGTAATAGCCTGTCCTATATGATTGTACCCTTTTTATTTTCATACAATTGATAAGTTTTGAAGCGATTGAAAAAAATCTGTTTTGATTTAATATGTGTCTAGATGAAATGACTTTAATAAAAGCGCATAATCACTTTGACATGTGACTGATCAGCCATCTAAAATTATAGATTTTTTTATTAATCTATTATTTGTCTTTATATATTGCAGTTTTGTCCATCCTCAGTGTCTTATATATTTTAGAGATTGACTTCCAAAAATAATTTGATTTAAACATTACTCGCTTCTAGCTAATTCAGGAAATAGTCCACTTTTTGTAGATGATGGTATATATGAATAATTTGAATCACCTCCGCACAGAAAAAAGATTAGAAGATTAATCTAATTGTTATCACAAATATCTAGTTGTAAAGGATGCATGATAGCTTTCCTTACAAAGACGATGCATGTAAGCTTGCTGATGTTGTCTTCTCTACTTGTGCTTAAGCCATCTTATAACCATGTTTGTTGCTTGCATTGCTAGACTGAGATGGAAAACAAGGCCTCTCAGCCTATAGAAGATGGTCAGGAATCTAACTCTGTGACCGAGGTTGTAGCTGAAGTACTTGCTAAGCACACTAAGAAGCCAATGTTTCTTCAGCATGTGGGGATCCAGCATGTCCATGCGAGATCCAGTGATAGCAACTGTCAAGCAGAATTTGTAGCGGAGAAGAGGGAGCTTCGGGCGCTTGTTGACACCTTGAGCAAGCAGTTGAAGGAGTCTGAAGAAGCAAGTACCAAGCAAGACGAGGCGCACAGGAAGAGAGATGAGGAGAACAGAAAGAAGCAAGCTGGGATGGATGCAAAACTAGACTTTTTGCTAAGTCAGTTGCAAGCAAGATCAGCTCAGGGGTAAGTTGTTTGTCCAAGATCAGCCATCTTTCACTACTTGATGCATGAAAGCTATGTGAATATGATGTACTGCTGGAACCTACCTTCTTATTTTGTAATGCTTTAGCTGTGCAAACTGCACATTGTTGGATGGAAACTGGTTGCATTTTGCTGCTCCATGGTTAGTGGAGGTGGAGATGTAAACTCAATATTACTTGTGCTTCATGATGTTGTGCCTCTTTACTGTCTGTGTTGGACCTGGAGATGTAAGCTCAATGTTAGGCTTGGAAACACATTTTGCATAAAAAACAAAAATGGCTAGGTTGGGTAGAATAAAAACAATGGGACCAAATGAAGTGGGCCTTGAGACATAAGTGGTGCATAATTTTAATGGGCTGGTGTGCATATTGAACAAGTATAAATGGTCTAACCGAGAGGATAAATGATCATGGGCCAGCCCAAAATGAACGGGCCAACCAGCTGCGGTAAAATGGGCTCATAGGCCTGGCCGTCCTAAAATAAATGGGCCGGACCATATTGGGCCGAATGCTACATGGACCCACGCTGGCGCCACGTCAGACCCACGTTGGCGCCACATGAGACTCATCTTCATACACGTCATGTAAATCCATGACAGAATAATCCGTCATAGAGGACCGGGCCTGGGTGGGCCTAGGGTCAGATCGGTGAGGGAAACAGTCTGTCATGATCGATGACGGAAAACCATATCCGCCAAGGATGGGCGGGTTGACAAATTATGACGCGATATACATGACGGATTTTAGGATCGTCATGGCCAGCCAGTGTTTATGGTTTCTGGCACGTCTGTGACGGACATAGACTGTCATAGATTAATGACTTTCTTGTAGTGTTCCCCCAAGTTTAGGCTTTTGGCCTAAGTTGGTCTAGGGCCACGGCTGGAAATAACCTTCTCCGGGATACTCCGAAGGACTCTGAGGGTTCCACTGATTAGCGACCTCCTGTGGCTCCCACTGAAAGACCGGGACCTGATATGGATCAAGGGCCGGTGCTGACTCAGGTGTTGGGGGTTGGGCCAAACCCCAATATCGGTAGATGTCATCGGGCATAACAGTGTACCTGCCTGAATGAATATCTAACAGAGAAGAAGCAGGCAGAGTAATAATCTCACAAGTACCCTGACTAAATACTAAATTGTAAAGCAGCGTCCTATCATCATTCTTTTTAATAACATCATGGGCTACCATACGGTCATAATCTAGAAACTTTGAGGGTATCAGCTTCTCATCTTTCTCGTGAAGCCTAATGGGTATCTCAAAATGTTTAGCTAAGCGAGATGCATAGATACCTCCGAATATGGGCCCCTTTGAACGGTTGGTGTTCAACCGTTGGACCACCATAGTGCCTAGACTAAAGGTTCTATTAGCGAGTAAAGCATGTCACAAAATAGCAAGGTCAGGGGCACTAAGGCTTCCACTCTCCCAACGACCAACTAAACATCTTCCCGCAAATAATGAATAATAGCGTAGCACAGGAAAATGTAAACTAGCTGCTCTTGCCCTTGACACGCTTCTCTCTTCACCTATAGTGACTGCGTCAATAAAATCTTCCATGTCTCGAGGACATGGTTCCCTAATTCTGCCCTCATAGGGTATCTTGCAAACTTTGCAAAAATCATAAAGGTTCATTTTCTTAGGCACATCATATAAGTGAAATTCTACTGTAGGAGGGTCTTCCCTAGGATGAAAGTGAAAATTTTGCACAAAGGTATTAGTGAGCAAGAGGTACTGGTCACACTTATCGTTGAGGACGTCGCTGATGCCTGCATTCTCGGCCAAATAATAGAAATCTTCATAAATTCCATCTGCCATCAAGAATGTGTCACACGACCATTCACATGGTCGGATTTCTGCGATGTGAGGAAGATTATATTTGGGTTTCTCCTTCATTTTGTTTTCATCTTCCTTAGAACCCTGGCTTGAAGAACCTCTTAGTAACCTTCTCAACATTTCTGAAATTTTTAGCGAGTGAAAATAAAGGTGAACAAAACTCAACAAAACTCATAGTGACTACTCCCTCAAGTGCCTAGATACTATATCATGCATCAAAACTACTTGGGACCATACAAATTTGACATGCAAGCTCAATAACAAGGTCGCCATAACAGCAAAATTTGCAATATATAAGGCACTAGAACAAAAACTAATTGGACCATTGGAGGAGTCGCATATCGGTGAGCAATCCCTAAAACAGTTTTGCAAATGGAGCTTTGAGAAAGGAGATCGAAAATGGGAGCAAGATGAGCTAGAACATGGGTTTGAGCAATGGTGGGATTTTTTGTGGGGGAAGATGAAATGAATGGGTGCTGGAATAAGTGGAGGGGGGCCACGTGGCACCCACAAGCTCGCTAGGCGCGACCAGGGGGGTGGCTGCGCCCTGCAGGCTTGTGGCCCACTGGTGTAGCCCCCTCATGCATTCTTAGTGCCAAAAATTATTAAATAATCCAGAAAAAATCATACTAAATTTTCAGGGGATTCTGGGAACTTTTATTTTCAGGTCATTTTTCTATTGCACGAAAAACTCAGAAAACAGAAATATAATAGCATTTTTACTTAATTTCATCTAGGTAACAGAAAGTAAAAGTTAGGTGCAAGAAGTTGTGCTTTCTAGATCCGTCCATCTCATGCTTATCAAAAGGAATCCATCAATAAGGTTGATCAAGTCTTATTAACGAACTTCTTTCGAATGACATGAAACCGAAGAATTTTCGAATAACACTAAGTTACCTCAATGGGGATATGCATTTCCCCAACAATAAGTATATCATATTTCTTCTTGATAGTAGGAAGAGGGAACTCAAAGTCTCCAATAATAATTGTTGGAATTTATTCAATAGAGTTGATACTATGAACTTGAGGTTGTTTCTTTGGAAAGTGTACCGTATGCTCATTACCATTAATATGAAAAGTGACATTGCCCTTGTTGCAATGAATAACAGCCCCTGCAGTATTCAAGAAGGGTCTACCAAGGATGATCGACATACTCTCGTCCTCGGGAATATCAAGAATAACAAAGTCTGTCAAGATAGTAGCATTTGCAACTACGACAGGTACATCCTCGCAAATACCGATAGGTAGAGCAGTTGATTTATTAGCCATTTGCAAAGAGATTTCAGTAGGTGTCAACTTATTCAAATCAAGTCTACGGTATAAAGAGAAAGGCATAACACTAACACCAGCTCCAAGATCACATAAAGCAGTTTTAACATAATTTCCTTTAATAGAGCATGGTATAGTAGGTACTCCGGGATCTCCTAGTTTCTTAGGTATTCCACCTTTAAAAGTATAATTAGGAAGCATGGTGGAAATCTCAGCTTCCGGTATATTTATTTTTCTTGTCACAGTATCTTTCATATACTTAGCATAAGGAGACATTTTCAAAATATCAGTCAAGCGCATACGTAAAAAGACTAGTCTAAGCATTTCAGCAAAGCGCTCAAAGTCCTCATCATCCTTTTTCTGGGATGGTTTAGGAGGAAAGGGCATGGGTTTCTGAACCCATGGTTCTCTTTCTCTACCTGTTGCCTAACAATGAAGTCTCTTTTATCATATCTTTTATTCTTAGGTTGTGGGTTATCAAGATCATCAGCAGGTTCAATCTCCACATCATTATCATTACTAGGTTGAGCATCAGCATGAACATCATTATTAATGTTATCACTAGGCTCATGTTCATCACCAGATTGTGTCTCAACATCATAAATAGAAATATCATTTGGATTCTCAGATGTATTTATAACAGGTTCACTAGCAGCATGCAAAGTACTATCATCATTCTTTTTCCTACTCTTACTAGAAGGAATAGGTGCATCAGTATTAGTTCTCTGAGAATCTTGCTCAATTCTCCCAGGATGGCCCACGGGATACAAAGATTCCTGAGTCATTCTACCACCTCTAGTCACAACTTTAACATAATGATCATTGTCTTTACGATTCATCTCATTAAGCAAATCATTTTGAGCCTTAAGTACTTGTTCTACTTTAGTGGTTACCATGGAAGCATGTTTACTAATAAGCTTAAGATCATTGACAGTTCTACTCAAATAATCACCCAAGCGATCAAGCATATGAGCATTATGTTTCAATTGTCTACTAACATAGGCATTGAAATTTTCTTGCTTCACAATAAAATTATCAAATTCATCCAAGCATTGGCTAGCGGGCTTATTATAAGGGATATCTCTTTCATCAAATCTACTGAGAGAATTTACCTCTACTACTTGTGTCGGGTTATCAAGACCATGTATTTCTTCAATAGGTGGTAGATTCTTAACATCTTCAGCTTTAATACCTTTTTCTTTCATATATTTCTTTGCCTCTTTCATATCTGTAGGACTTAGGTATAGAATACCTCTTTTCTTCGGAGTTGGCTTTGGAGGTGGTTCGGGAATAGTCCAATCATTATCATTGCTCAATATATTATTCAATAGTAATTCAGCTTGTTCAACAGTTCGTTCCCTGAAAACACAACCAACACAACTATCTAGGTAGTCCCTAGAAGCATCGATTAGTCCATTATAAAAGATATCAAATATTTCATTTTTCTTGAGAGGATGATCAGGCAAAGCATTAAGTAATTGGAGAAGCCTCCCCCAAGCTTGTTGGAGACTCTCTTCTTCAATTTGCACAAAGTTAAATATTTCCTGCAAGGCAGCTTGTTTCTTATGGACAGGAAAATATTTTTCAAAGAAGTAATAAACCATGTCCTGGGGACTACACACACAACTAGGAGCAAGAGAATTAAACCATTTCTCAGCATCACCCTTTAATGAGAAAGAAAACAACTTAAGAATATAGTAATAGCGATTTTTTTTCCTCACGAGTAAATAGGGTGGCTATATCATTCAATTTGGTAAGATGTGCCACAACGGTTTCAGATTCATAACCATGGATAGGATCAGATTTAACCAAAGTAATTAACTCAGGATCGACAGAGAATTCATAATCCTTATCAGTAACAAAGATGGGTGAAGTAACAAACTTAGGATCATATTGCATTCTCGCATTCAGAGATTTTTCCTTCCACTTGCGAAGCAATTTCTTAACATCATCTCTATCCTGACAAGCAAGAAAGTCCCTAGCTACCTCTCCTTCCATAACATATCCTTCAGGTATATCAGGCAATTCATATCTAGGAGACCTAGGTCTAGTAGGTGAATCATAGTGTCCAGTTTCAATAGTCTCATCAGATTGAGAAATATTATCAGTTTCAGCATTAGCTCTAGCAATTTGTTCATCAAGAAATTCACCCAGTGGCACAGTATCATCAAGAAAATTATCATAAGCATTATGCATAGCAGAAGTAGCATCATCAATTACCTGCGACATATCAGAATTACTAGCAGGTGGTGGTGTCGCAAACTTACTCATAACAGAAGGTGAATAAGGTGCAGAGCTAGATGGCAGTTCCTTACCTCCCGTCGTACTAGACGGATAGATCTTGGTTTTTGGATCTTTCAGATTCTTCATAGTGATCAACAGATATATATCCCAAGTGACTCAGAGAATAAAGCTATGCTCTCCGGCAACGACTCCAGAAAAAGGTCTTGATGAACCACAAGTATAGGGGATCGCAATAGTTTTCGAGGGTAGAGTATTCAACCCAAATTTATTGATTCAACACAAGGGGAGCCAAAGAATATTCTCGAGTATTAGTAGCTGAGTTGTAAATTCAACCACACCTGAAAGACTTAATATCTACAGCAAAGTATTCAGTAGCAAAGTAATATGGTAGTAACGGTAACGGTGGCAAAGTGATAGCAGCAGTTTGTAGTGATTGTAATAGTAGCAACGGAAAAGTAAATGAGCGAAGATCAATATACGGAAAGCTCGTAGGCAATGGATCAGTGATGGATAATTATGTTGGATGGCATTCATCATGCAACAGTTATAACATAGGGTGACACAGAACTAGCTCCAATTCATCAATGTAATGTAGGCATGTATTTCGTATATAGTCATACGTGCTTATGGAAAACAACTTGCATGACATATTTTGTCCTACCCTCCCATGGCAGCGGGGTCCTACTGGAAACTAAGGGATATTAAGGCATCCTTTTAATAAAGAACCGTACCAAAGCATTAGCACTTAGTGAATACATGAACTCCTCAAACTACGGTAGTCACCGAAAAGAATCCCAGTTATTGTCACCCTAGGGGATGCGGATCATAACTCGTAATAGGTGTCTACAACTTGCAAGATAGGATCAAGAAAACACATATATTCATGAAAACATAATAGGTTCAGATCTGAAATCATGGCACTCGGGCCCTAGTGACAAGCATTAAGCATAGCAAAGTCATAGCAGCATCAATTTCAAAACATAGTGGATATTAGGGATTAAACCCTAACCAAACTAATCTCATCCAACCCATCACCGTGCAGCAAGCCTACAATGAGATTACTCATGAACGGTGGGGATCATCATGGAATTGGTGATCAAGGATGGTTGGTGATGACGAAGGCGTCGATTTCCCCTCTCCGGAGCCCAAAACGGACTCCAGATCTGGTCTCCCAAGGAAGAACTGGCGATGGTGGTGGCTCCGTATCGTGAAACGCGATGAACTCTTCTCTCTGATTTTTTCCTCGACAAATAGGGTTATATGGAGCTGGAGAGGAGGTCCGAGGACGGGAGCCCCACAAGCCTGCTCGGCGCGGCCAGGGGGTGGCCATGGCTAGCAGGCTTGTGGTATGCTGGTGGCCCCCCTCTGGTTAATTCTTGTGCCAGTATTTTTTATTAATTCCAAATATATTCTCCGTAAATTTTCAGGATGATCCGAGAACTTTTATTTCTGCACAAAAATAACACCAACGCAATTCTGCTAAAAACAGCGTCAGTCTGGGTTAGTTCCATTCAAATCATGCAAATTAGAGTCTAAAACAAGGGCAAAAGAGTTTGGAAAAGTGGATACGTTGGAGACGTATCATTCACCAGTATACCAAGTGCAGCACAAATCTTGAAGTCGTGGAGGAAGGAAACATGATGAAGTGGGAGCTCTACACCATGTTCATCGACAGCCGGATTTAGCAAATCTGCCCCTTTAAATATTCACAGAGCCAGGTCAAGTCTATGTGTGTCCATTTTTAGGCCCTATTTATCCATGAACGTAGCCATACTTCTCATATTTCCCTTACATGTGTGGTCGCACGCATGTGATTGGTGGACATGAAGAGAGAAAGAGAGAGAGAGAATAAAGAAAAAAAGAAAAGGTGGTATGGGGGGACCGTGTACTAGATGACGGACACCGAACCCTCATATTTTTACCCATGTGGTCTCAATATGAGGGTTTGTAGACAACCATGACGTACAAAAATGATATGAAGGGTAAGATTATGTCACTTTTTCTCTTCTATCTCTTGTCCGGGCACTGGACACACCCACAGATGTTTAACGAGGATTTGAGGGGACCGGCTATAGAAGCTCTTACTGCTTCTTTCTGCTCTGATAACGAACTTCCATGATGTAGTTAGTATACCTTGAGTATTCTCTTCGTTACTAATACTAAGGAAGAACATGGTTATTGAACAGGGTTTTTATTTGGCGGGCCTATGATTTTGTATTCAAATTCAACATGTCTTTTTGCAGCATTGGCATCCGCTATTTAAACAGAGGGGCCGTGACCGGCTTGGCAGCATGACGGACACGACGACAACACTCGCGTGCCACCTTGCTAGCCTCAAAGTTCCTGAGATGTTGGCCACTTGTTGGCGTTTCTTATTCTTTCTTTGTAGTAATTTACTTGGCCATGTTTGTGTTGATGCGCCAACAATCATTATTATTTCCCTTGCTGCACTTAAATTTGTTGTATGGACTACTGGTTTTCTATATCTATATCTATATAACGAGAGGAAAGCCTGTTTCGAGAAAGAATAAACTTTCATTGACTTTGTTTTTGTAAGTGGAAGATAATAGTTTGTTACCGAAGCATAAGAGGATTCCTGCTGTCTATGAACTGCATCCGAAGGAACACCCCCCTCCATGTCTTGGGTGATCGTTTACCTGGATTGCTTATCACTAGTAGAAAACGGGCCTTTAATCCCGGTTTTCCAACCGGGACTAAGCAAGTCCAACCGGGACGAAGCAATCGGGACTAAAGGCCTCCACTTTTAGTCCCGGTTGGATTACGAACCAGGACTAAAGGGGCTCCGCGTGGCAGATTTCTAGAGTGGGGGCTAGATGACCTTTAGTCCAACACCAACCGGGACTAAAGGTATTTTTTAAAATAATTTTATATATTTATATATTTTTTCTTTTTCTTCTGATTTTTAAATATTTGAATTATTTGACAATTTAATATCTAATCACCCCTCATTTCAAATCGTCTGCCTTCCCGACCGGTCACCTATCCTCTCACTGCTCCAACCCTAGCATGCTTAACTTTCGAGTTCTATCGCCCCTAGTTTCCAAACCTGCACTTGTTGTTTTCTTGACAATAGTAAGCTATCAATCCTATTAACCCTTAGGTATTGATGTCACATGATTTAATATTTTGAATTGCAAACAATTATTAAAATAAACAATAATGATTAACAAACAATGATTAATTTAAAAACTCCAAAATATTCAAAAAAAGTAAAAATTCTCAAAAAAAAAGTTCAAAATAAAATAAGTAATAATAATATTGAATTTCAATGAAATCGAAATTGGACAAATAATGTTGAATTTTTAAAATGTGAGGAATCCAAAATAGTAAATCATTTATTTTTTTTAAAAAAAATATTTTTTCATAACACTTTTTTTCGACATTGTGTACAAAGTTTATAGTCGTTTTACTTTTTCATAACACTTTTTTAAAAGTTGTTTCAATTCCAGACTTTTTGTGCTTTCAGCATGGACCATCCAAAGCCACATCATCAATTTTCAACCCTTTCCCACTTCATTCGCTATTTTTCATGCATTTTTTTAGTTGAATGACCCTGAAATTGAAAATCATTACAAATAAACTCTGAAAAGGTTGAAACTTGGCATGGTATCATCACGTCACTCACATAGCATGTGCTAAAAAGTTGAGAGGGTTAGAGTAAAAACTAGATGCGCTTCATGTACAAACTGAAAAATCTCTTTCAAAGTATCATGGTTTCGGACGAAAGCTCATCTCTTATAAAGGCAGTTCATTTTCTAAAACTTATTTAAACTAACAATGTTTTTGTGTGTTGACATGCACCATTCAAAGCCACATCAGCAATTATCAACCCTTTCCCACTTCATTCGCTATTTTTCATGCATTTATTGATTTTTGTTGTGAGCTAAATGACCCCGAAATTGAAAAACACTATGAATAAACATTGAAAAAGTTGAAACTTGGCATGGTATCATAATTTCACCAACATAGCATGTGCTAAAAAGTTGAGATGGTTACGGCAAAAGCTGGATACACTTTGTGTACAAACTGGACAATCTCTTTCAAAATATCTTGGTTTCAGACGAAAACTCATCTATTACAAAGGCATTTCATTTTTTTAAACTTATTTCAACTCCAGAATTTGTGTGCGTTCAACATGCACCATTCAAAGCCACATCATCAATTTTCAATTATTTCCCACTCCATTCGCTATTTTTTTCATGCATTTATTGATTTTTTTAGCTAAATGACCCCGAAATTGAAAAACACTAAAAATGAACACTGAAAAGGTTAAAACTTGGCATGTTATCATAATTTCACCCACATAGCATGTTTTAAAAAGTTGAGATGGTTACGGCAGAAAACTGAATGCACTTCGTGTACAAACTGGACAATCTCTTTCAAAGTATCTGGGTTTCAGACGAAAACTCATCTGTTACAAAGGCATTTCATTTTTTAAACTTATTTCAACTCCAGACTTTTTGTGCGTTCAACATGCACCATCTAACATGTGACTATGAGCAAAAGAATTAAATTAAAAACTATTTTTAAACTCAAGTTATTCACAATCTAGGGTTTGAAGCAAATTTGAACAAATTCAACTTTCAACCATTCAAATTTGAAAACTAATTGCACAAACACAAAATACACAAAATTTTGAATCTAATGCAAAAAAGAATCATTCAAAAACATCAAATATCCTAAAAGATATAGGCAGTTTAATACAGAAACTAAAAACAGAAAACAAATAGAAAAATAAAAAAGAAACTTTCAAAACCCTTTAGTCCGGGTTGATATCTCCAACCGGGACTAAAGGTCTCAATCCCTTTAGTTCCGGTTTGTGCCTAAAGCCGGGACTAATGGCTTATCCTTTAGTCCCGGTTCGAGACACCAACCGAGACTAAAGGGCAGCAACCCCCTTAGTCCCGGTTGATGGCTGGAACCGAGACTAAAGGTCCCAATTAAACCAGGACTGATGCCTGCCGAGGCCCGGCCGGCCTCCTACCCGCTCGAACCGGGACAAATGCTCCTATTAGTCCCGGTTCGTAACACGAACGGAACTAATGCTCTGATCTACCCAGGACCAAAACTCTGTTTTCTACTAGTGTATTATGCTGGTCCCTAACTGCGTGTAGGTTCTCTTTTCTTTCTCTTGTAGTAGTCAAGGTACTGGTTTTCTATAATGAAAATCCCGAAGGATAGCCTCCCATTTGCTCAAAAGAAGAAAAAACAGAAGGAACACCGTAGCTAAGGTGCTACCCAACTGTTGAATTAGAGCATCTCCAACAGCCTTTGTATATTTGCACTCACTTGCTATTTTACAAATCTTGGCAAAAAACCTTCTCCAACAGCCTTTGTATAAGTGGCCCCCACCATTTTTTTTACAAAGCTTGCTATATTTGCACCCACACTTTGCATATTTACCAAGCCAAAGGTCACTTTGTAAATTTTTAGCAAGCCTCCTAAAGCCTCACTTTGTCTCAATGACAGGTGGGTCCATGTACTAGTGTGTGTGTGTGTGTTTGTAAACCTTTTCTTTCCTCTTGCTATAACAAGTTTTTAGCAATCCAATATACAAAAGTTATTGCAGATGCTCTTAGAACGGAGGAAAAGCATCGCCTGCCCTACAAGTGTACTCTGACAGACGAAAGCATTCTCTCTGCCTTTGCATTGCAAGCATTGAGCAGTAGTCGTCGTCCTTTGCAGCTGCAGACTGCAGTGAGCACTGCACGCGATTCGACGCCACCACCACTGTTTTTCAGGTACCGTAGTACCACCACAGTACCCGTCCTACGTGGATGACGCTGTGACAGGAGCTGCCGATCGGACGACTGGACGCGACGTCCTCCTCCGAATCCCAACGAAATCCGCCGGACCGGCAAGTACGATTAACCAACAGCGATGTCATATATCCCCCGGCCGGCTGCGGCGGGGCTCGGCAGCGGCAGGGCCATCCTACGGCGAAACGGAGTGGCCGTGCAGCCGCCGAGGCGGTGGTTGGCATCGCGCCGCACGGGCTCCGGCCGGCACGGTGGTTAGGACGTGTCAGCTGGGACACTATATGAAATCCACTCGTGAAGTTCCGCGACAGCGACGCCGCAGCAGCAGCCATGGCCACCCGCCGTCTGTCGGGGGAGTGTTCCGTCGGTGCCACGCGCGCCCATTGGATCGCTGCCCTGCCGCCACCCAGCCGGAGCAGTCTAACAGAACACGCAGCTCCATCATCATCATCATATGAGATGGCACGATGACCTCTCTTATCCGTTATTAGCTACTACCTCCCATCCGTTTCTAAATATAAATTCCTTTAAATATTTCATTACGGACTAAATACGGTAGATTTATATTTAGGAAGGAAGGAGGGGGAGAATAGCAATCTCCCAAAGAGTGGGAGGCGGGCGTACGTACGCTAGCAATCAACGCATTTCCGACGTCGACATACGGACCTGCTCTGCAGAAATGTTGCTACAGGATTCCAGCCGGTATAATACGTACATGCATGATGGACGAGGATGATAGGCGTGGTACAAGTGTTGCAATCCATGGCTGTCGATGGAGCAACCGACTCACGCGTTCCCGCGCGAAAGGCGCGAGTGCATACACGCGGCGTGTCCGCGTCGCGCGCGCGCCCGTGGCGGTGCGAGAGCATCTCTAGCTGATTGGAGAAGCAGTCAGCCACCATATGGCATATGCATACCAATCATATGCTCAAAGGTAATATAGTGCAGTAGTACTATCTTAGAACGATGCTTTCGGGCCGATAATTATGGCCTTGCTAATCATCATCCGTGCAAATCTGTGGCTGCGGATTAGTGTCGAGCAATCATCGTCTTTTCTGTCGTTGAGTTCTGAACCTGCTTTAGAAAATATTCTGAGATGCAAAGCGCTGTGTTGTGAGAAACTTTGCTGCAGCTTCATCCTCGCTCGTAGTAATAAGGGTTCGGCGTTGACCATTACCCCTACCTGCATACATGATTTCTGCAATCATGATACCTGGCTGTTAGACTGACCCACACCACGCGGTCTTCCTCCTATCTGTCATGTTTTCTAGCAGCGACGCTTTCAGAAGATGTTTCTGGTCCAAACACGTGTTCTATTCTATCTGCATAACAGATGAGCAAAGCAGATCAGAGACGTGCTTGCCAATTGCATTGTATTCCAACGGCGAGGCAGATAATATAAAGCTTTCATGCATCGATACGTTACGTTAAACAACAGTTGAGAGGTGCAGCACTTGACCCAAACTCTCAACTCAAACATGCCATCCACGGAGAGAGAGAGATAAATGGCGACACGAGTGGACCGGCCTGGCCCGGTCGCCACATCGAATTGGTTGGTGCGCACGATTCCAATCCACACGCGCCAAAATTTCAAAAGGCGTCACAAAAGGCGCGCGGTGGCCAGGAAGACTTTGGGGCAACAAGCGTTGCACTTCGGATTGGATTGCATTTGCATGGCATCATTCATTCATGGCCAGCAAGTCGGAAAGGAGCATCATGTTCACATCACACGACTTCTCTTCAAGCCCCGGAAATGGACAGTGCGGAGTAGGGCATATAGCAGGAGGACCTGATCATGAAGCTTTACGGAAAGCGTAGTGCCGCTGCTGTTCTGCATCTTCAAAGTGAAAGCCAAAGAGAAAATGGAGAGGGACGCGGCGTATACCGACCAGCTCCATCTCCATTTGGTAGGGCGACTGTGCTTGCTTGCTTGCTTGCTAGCTCATCATGTGGTGCTAGCTAAGCTAGCCACCTAGATTGCTGTGGTACTGCAGGGTTCCTTCACCTAATGATCATGTGATCATAGCCCGGTAGGAAACTGCGCTTGCTTGCTTGCTTTGACGAATGGCACGATGTTGTGTTGAGTGTGGACTCTAGAGACCTATATGGAACTAACTTTCTTCATGGCAAAGGTTGCAGGTGCAACCTTATCAACCGATCGAGCGCACACGCAGGGCATGCAACTAACTGTACATTAATTTACAGACTCGTTGTATAATTTTAATTAGTTAGCTATACCGCCTGAACTCTGAAGCAAGCCCGGTTGGGTCCTTCAGTTTACGGATCAATTTAGCAACTTGCGTGTGGACGGACGTATATAGTAATAGTATTGTTTTGTATTGTATTGGAAGTACGTGTCGACAAGACGACGACGAGCAGCTGAAAATGGCGTAGGAGAAAAATGATTCGGTTGGTGAGGGAGAGAGAGAGGCGTTGGTTGGGGGCATAGAAGAAGAGGAAGAAGAAGGGCGCTAAATTGCCAATCCAATCCCCATCGCCTGGTTGGTCCACCTACAGCCATTATCCACCCACATTTCCTTCGTGCTCCCTCTCCATGGATGTGGGCTTCAACGTTACTCAACACACACACCCTGGGAAGAAAAATTAGGCCACGGCCAATAGCAGTCCAGAGGGAAGAGCCATTGCATACAATGCTCGGGTGGAAACCCTAACCCCCCGCCGCTGGGCACATCCTCCATCTGGAGGAGGTCGCCGGGCGAAGCCCTGGGCGGCTGACGGCGACGTCGGAGGCCCTCTTCCCTCCCACGTCGGATCGGGTGAGGTAGGTCACCCATGGCGTCGGGGCGTTTTCTTCCTCGATCTACGTCGCGGCGGCGCGATGACGCACGGCGGCGGCGTGATGCTGGGCGGAGGCGGCGAAGCGGCTAGGCTTCGTGGAAGATCTAGGTGGCGGCAACCGCTCGCTGGGCTCGCTGGGTCATGTCGGCCTTGGTCGCGATGGCCGGTGGCTCGGCCTGTCGGAGGAGGCGGAACATGGCCGATGGCAGCGGCGGTGTTCCGTCTGGATCCCGGGGCGACGGCCCTGGAAGGTGGCGGCGGGTGAAGCTCGAGCTTTCCGCGACGGCATGGCGTGGTACAGTCCCTGTCCAAGGCGGATCTGCGTCGGTTATCTGGTGGTTTTTGCTACGAATTGGTTCAGAGACGATGAGGAGCGTGCGGGATTCATCTCGGCGGCTCTCGCTGTTTGGCGAGGTGGGGCAGGAGTCCTCCTCCCAAGCTCCAATGGTGGCACACTCAGGCAGTGGTCAATGCGCCAGGACTCCTACGGTGGCACTGTTGTTGCGGTTGGTCGCCGGATCTAGGCGGCTTGATCTGGGGCTTTGAAGGTGGTCGAGACAGTGCACAGGTTGTCAAGTGGATTTCTTGGGACGGATCCGGGTGAAAACCTGGTCTTCGGTCGGTGGTCGGAGCCAGTGATGACGATGCTCTTATCATCGTTTTCCTTCATGAAGGCATCATTGAGTGAAGCTCCCAACCCCACCCAATACCTCCGGGAAAAACCCTAGATCAGTTGATCGGATGACGGCGACAATCATGTGTCGTTACCCCCTTGGGGGCGCCATTCTTGGAGATGCACTCGGGCTCAAGGAACCAGCGGACGGCTTCTTCGGTGGAGCGGTGTTTCTTCCTACATATTCATGGCGGCGGGTCTCGGCGGCGTGGAGCAGTGGAGGCTCGACATCAGATGTGCGGCGAAGGACACGCGCAGGAGGACGACATTGTCAGGCGTCGTGGTGGCGTCGACAGCAGAGAGGCCCGACAAGGTCGATGCGTCAGTATATGCTTTGAGAATGAATCGATGGAAGACGGAGGTGACGGACCTTGCATCATGTGTGTGTGGTACTCACTGTGAGTGCGTCGGACCGGAGTGTTACCCAGTCCCGCCTAGGTGGCTTGGATGGGGCATCCGGCTTTAGATGACAGGCTTTGGTGCGATGTTTGTTTGGTATTTGGCTCGGACATTAGGCATCCCTTCATCAAGAGGATAAGAGTAGCGACAGGTGTCATCTAGATGATGGCTTCGGGCTTAATGTTGTATTGCTTTGTAAGGTCTTTATGAATAATAAATAAAATGACCGCATGCATCACTCAGATGCAGAGTTAAGGGTGCATCCTCCTTTTCTAAAAAAATCCTATTCTTCCTGTCATCTTGTGATTGTCCTGTCATTCATGATAAGACGTACTATTTGCTTTGGATAGTTGTTCAGTGATAAGACGTACTGTTTGCGCCAATTGCTTGTGTCTCACTGGTATAGAAAAACAGTCTTGACACCGAATGAGTTTCTTGTTGACGAAACGATGGCTTTGCAACTGTGTGTCGAAAACCATGTTTCATCGCGATGATGGTATTGTTACCCAGTTCGTTAGCATGTTTAATAGTGGCCACATATATCCGATGAAGGGTCACCACGACGAGAGAGGAGTGGGACAGAGTTTTTTCCATCATACACGTGATTGGTAAGACCAACGTACCAGTTCTTCGATTATATTTCCAGGGGGAAGAGACCAGATGAGTCGAGTCATATGCTCTAACTGGAAAACATAATCTTCCTGGAGCCGGTGTTGATGACATTATCAAGTTTAGTGAAATCATTGTAGCTTGCTTTTGTTCAGAATTATGAACAAGGGAAGACAATATACATGGAGTAATATGCAAAAAGAGCCGCTTTTGTAACGATTGGACTGGTCTTTTTCATCTACTATAAATGGATTTCGGTATTCCCTAACACTATTATAAAGCCCCTTGTGTGCCCTATCTCGGATCATGTGACTTGCGTACTTTCTATTGAAACTTCCAACAACAACAACAACAACAACAACAAAGCCTTTAGTCCCAAACAAGTTGGGGTAGGCTAGAGGTGAAACCCATAAGATCTCGCGACCAACTCATGGTTCTGGCACATGGATAGCAAGCTTCCACGCACCCCTGTCCATGGCTAGTTCTTTGGTGATGCTCCAGTCCTTCAGATCTCTCTTTACAGACTCTTCCCATGTCAAGTTCGGTCTACCCCGGCCTCTTTTGACATTATCAGCATGCTTAAGCCGTCCGCTGTGTACTGGGGCTTCTGGAGGCCTGCGCTGAATATGCCCAAACCATCTCAGACGATGTTGGACAAGCTTCTCTTCAATTGGCGCTACCCCAACTTTATCTCGTATATCATCATTCCGGATGCGGTCCTTCCTTGTGTGACCACACATCCATCTCAACATGCGCATCTCCGTCACACCTAACTGTTGCACATGTCGCCTTTTAGTCGGCCAACACTCAGCGCCATACAACATTGCGGGTCGAACTGCCGTCCTATAGAACTTGCCTTTTAGCTTTTGTGGCACCCTCTTGTCACAAAGAATGCCAGAAGCTTGGCGCCACTTCATCCATCCGGCTTTAATTCGATGGTTCACATCTTCATCGATATCCCCATCCTTCTGCAACATTGACCCCAAATATCGAAAGGTGTCCTTCTGAGGCACCACTTGCCCATCAAGGCTAACATCCTCCCCCTCCTCGTTCCTAGTAGTACTGAAAGCGCACCTCATGTACTCGGTTTTAGTCCTACTAAGTCTAAAACCTTTCGATTCCAAGGTTTGCCTCCACAACTCCAACTTCCTGTTAACCCCCGTCCGACTCTCATCGACTAGCACCACATCGTCCGCAAAGAGCATACACCATGGGATATCTCCTTGTATATCCCTTGTGACCTCATCCATCACCAAGGCAAAAAGGTAAGGGCTCAAAGCTGACCCTTGATGCAGTCCTATCTTAATTGGGAAGTCGTTAGTGTCGCCCTCACTTGTTCGAACACTTGTCACAACATTATCATACATGTCCTTGATGAGGGTAATGTACTTTGTTGGGACTTTGTGTTTCTCCAAGGCCCACCACATAACATTCCGCGGAATCTTATCATAGGCCTTCTCCAAGTCAATGAACACCATATGCAAGTCCTTCTTTTGCTCCCTATATCTCTCCATAAGTTGTCGTACCAAGAAAATGGCTTCCATGGTTGATCTCCCAGGCATGAAACCAAACTGATTTTTGGTCACGCTTGTCAATCTTCTTACACGGTGCTCAATGACTCTCTCCCATAGCTTCATTGTATGGCTCATCAGCTTAATTCCACGGTAATTAGTACAACTCTGAACATTCCCCTTGTTCTTGAAGATTGGTACTAATATACTCCGTCTCCATTCTTCTGGCATCTTGTTTGCCCGAAAAATGAGGTTGAAAAGTTTGGTTAGCCATACTACCGCTATGTCCCCGAGGCCTCTCCACACCTCAATGGGGATACAATCGGGGCCCATCGCCTTGCCTCCTTTCATCCTCTTTAAAGCCTCCTTGACCTCCGACTCCTGGATTCGCCTCACAAAACGCCTGCTAGTATCATCAAAGGAGTCATCCAGATCAATGGTAGAGCTCTCACTCTCCCCATTGAACAACTTGTCAAAGTACTCCCGCCATCTATGCTTAATCTCCTCGTTCTTCACCAGGAGTTGATCTGCTTCGTCCTTGATGCACTTGATTTGGTCAACATCCCTCGTCTTCCTCTCTCGGCTCTTGGCCATCTTATAGATGTCCCTTTCGCCTTCCTTCGTGTCTAACCTTTGGTAGAGGTCCTCATACGCCCGACCCCTTGCTTCACTCACAGCTCGCTTTGCGGCCTTCTTTGCCATCTGGTACTTCTCTATGTTGTCTGCACTCCTATCCAGATATAGGCGTCTGAAACAATCTTTCTTCTCCTTGATTGCCTTCTGGACAACATCATTCCACCACCAGGTATCTTTAGCTTCTCTTCTACTTCCCCTGGACACTCCAAACTCCTCTGAGGCCACCTTACGAATGCAAGTCGCCATCTTCATCCACATGTTGTCTGCATCACCTCCTTCCTCCCAAGGGCCCTCCTTAATGACCCTCTCCTTGAACACCTGAGCTACCTCCCCCTTGAGCTTCCACCACTTCGTTCTAGCGACTTTGGCACGCTTGTCCCGCTGGACACGAATCCGAAAACGGAGGTCAGCAACCACAAGCTTATGCTGTGGGACAACACTCTCTCCAGGTATCACCTTACAGTCTAGGCATGCACGCCTGTCTTCTCTTCTCAAGAGGATGAAATCAATCTGGCTAGAGTGCTGCCCACTACTGTAAGTCACTAGATGTGATTCTCTCTTCTTAAAGAAGGTGTTAGCTACGATCATGTCATAGGCTAACGCAAAGCTTAAGACATCTTCTCCTTCTTGATTCCTGATGCCATAGCCAAATCCCCCATGCACCCCTTCAAAACATGTGTTAGATGTGCCCACGTGGCCATTGAGGTCTCCTCCTATGAAGAGCCTCTCGCCGATCGGTACACTCCTAACCAAGTCCTCCAGGCCTTCCCAGAACTCCCTCTTGGTGTTCTCATTGTGGCCTACTTGTGGGGTATAAGCGCTGATAACGTTGAGGACTAAGTCCCCAACTACCAGCTTGACCAGGATAATCCGGTCCCCACGTCTCTTGACGTCTACCACTCCATCCTTGAGGCTCTTGCTGATCAAGATGCCTACTCCATTTCTGTTTGCAACCGTCCCCGTGTACCACAGCTTGAAGCCGGTACCCTCCACCTCCTTCGCCTTCTGTCCCCTCCATTTGGTCTCTTGGACGCAAAGGATACCAATGCCTCTCCTCACCGCTGAATCAACTACCTCCCGAAGCTTACCTGTCAGAGACCCTACGTTCCAGCTACCTAATCGAATCCTCCTAGGCTCGGCTAGCTTCCTTACCCTTCGCACTCGTCGAGTCAAATGCGAAGACCCTCGCTCATTTTCCACTACACCCGGGCGCCGATGTAGCGCGCCACTAAGGATGCGACGACCCGATCCTCGCTCACTTGCGACCGTATCCAGATCACGATACGGTGCGCCACCTGGGGGGTGACGGCCCGGCCCTTGCCCATTTTCCACCACACCCGGGTTCCGATGTGGCGCGTCGCTGAGAGGGTTACGCCCCAACGAAAATCTTTTGGGTTTCATCTCCATAAGAGTGGCTGGGTTTTCACGTTGGCTCGCCAAGCCTATCACAACCCTCCTCCTTTACCCGGGCTTGGGACCGGCTATGTTGAGACAACATAGGCGGAGTTCTATTGAAACTTCCATTCGAGTAAATTGTTTCGCGTTGAAAGCTTCTGGTCTTCTCTTCCAGGTTTCTTGGAAGTAGTGTAAAACTCTTGTAATGATAGAGTTAATTACATAGAAGTACCACAATTCAGGCATTACGTGCAGATTGGTATCACGATTGTTAATTTTTGCATGTCAGTACCAACATTGGGTCTGGCCGTTGCAAAAGAGACTAAAAACGTGTTTTATACATATTGACAGCAGGTTTGACTGCCCGTGCCCACCCGTCCGGTGCTACGGCGGCCAACCGGCGTGTGCCCGAGCGCTGACGAGGACGAGCCCGACTCGGTCGTTCTTAGGCTCGCTCACTCGCTCGGTCGGACCCCCACCCCTCTCCTCCCGCACCCGACGAACCCTAGCTCCCCTGTCCTCTCTCTCCCCTCTCAGGCGATGGTTGCGGCCACCCCCAACGGCGGCGGCGGCGGCGGTGTCGTGGGCAGCTACGGCGACCTTCCTGGGCTCGGGCCCGATGACCACGTTGGTCTGGACGGCTCCAGTTCGTCGTACTACACAAGCGACGAGGAAGAGGAGGAAGAGGCGACCCTGTACATGGATCAGCAGTTGCGGCTCGCTGAGGTGTGGTTGGCCAACCCCACCTCAAGCCATCAATTGACCAGCGGAGCTGGTGGTGTGCGGTAAGTGCATAGGGTTTGTGTTCTT
The DNA here is from genome assembly GCA_022496015.1 of Hordeum marinum. Lineage (NCBI taxonomy): Eukaryota > Viridiplantae > Streptophyta > Magnoliopsida > Poales > Poaceae > Hordeum > Hordeum marinum. The sequence continues at coordinate 493,283,707 of CM039675.1, forward strand.
AAATCACTGAGAAATTGAATATGAAGATGCTCCAAGATTTTACTGTTAACTGTAATAGAAACTACATTGATTAGTAGTGTTAGTTGTTCTTTATTTGTTTTATGTTCTCTTATGTTAACTTGAAATTTCATATGTTAGGATTCACTATTAACTGATGTTTTGTGTTCTGTTTTCTTTTCTTTTGATTCACTGTTATGTTAGGATTCACTGTTATGTTAACTTGAAACTACATTGTGTTCTGTTTTGTGTTCTTCAAGAGTTAGGTTAATGAATATTTGAAATTTCATATGTTTTGTAGTTTGAATGAAGACATTTGGGAATTAAGGATGCATTTTGACACAAGAGAACCATTGGAGAGGAAGCTTTCAAGTTCAGATATTACCTATCTGAATTTGGTTGCACTGATGGAAACAGAAGGATTTCATGCATATGATTGTTTGTATCACATTTCAGATCCATCTTTAGGAGAGAAAGGGCTGGATTTGGTAAATTGTAATGCTGAATTACAGATGGTAAAGTGGACTGTAAAGAGCAATAGTAAGGATACTTTGGTTCTTAATTTGCTAGCTAGGGCTTGTCCATCACCTGTTAGTCAATTTGTGAGACAACAATGTGATGAGCAAGAATGTGATGAGCAAGAATTGTCTACTATTGTGTACTAGGAGCCTGTTGTGTATGATCTGAGTGAGACTCCTGTATTAGTTGTTGATCAGGATGGAGTAGTGTTTGAAAGTCAGGGCAGCAGCTCTACCACAGCTCATCATCTTGTTGCTTGCACACAAGAAAGCAGGAATGTGAATGCCAAGTTGAAAGCTGTTTTGGAAGGAGAAGAAGAGGGGTATCAGGGATATGATGCATATGAGGACAGTGATGCTTCTTCCTCTGATGAAGATGGTCAAATTGGAATTTGGCATAGTGATGATGAAGATGTAGAGATGGAAGAGGGAAAGAGACAGAAAGAGAGCAAGAAGTACTAAGGAAGAATCAGATGATGAACAGACAGAGAAGGAAAAAGAACTGCATTATGAGGGTGACACTGAAGTTGAGGAGCCATTTGAGCTAGAGGAAGATAACACATTGGGATCATAAGAAGAACAAATTTTAGTTGTACCTGTAAACAAGAAGCAGAAGCTGCCAATTACAAGAGGACCAACAACAAGGTCACATACTAGTAAGGCCAACTCCAGTGCGCGACCCCATCCAGACGTCCGTTTTGTCTGGATTTTGTCCGTTTGAGGCGGGCAATGGGGCTGTGTCTGGGGCTTTTTTTGGATGCGTCAGTCGGTCGTGCGCCCAACGCACGACCACATTTCGACCGCATCCCGTCCGCATACACATTTTCAAGCACATATTTTTTTTATCATTGATTTTTGATACATGGTAGCACATCATCAAATCTTGACTAGAATAGCAAGACCAAAGAAAACAAGAACCACAAGAAGACATTTTAAAATAAATCCAACTTCCATAACTGCTCCTGCAAGTTGGATTAGTGCCTTCTCGATGCATTCATTGTTGATCTATGGAGGCTCGATCTTGCGTGCTTCTATCTTCTTCGAGTCTAAAGAATTAGACGTTGCTTCCTTGCATCTACTTTTATCTCTAGCATCTATTGTAGCAACAAGTGCACTAGTCTTATTTCTAGCCTCTATTGTAGCTAAAAGTGCACGAACATCTACTAATTTGCGTTCTATCAAAATATCGATGTATTCTTCTTCCCAATACCAAAAGTCGCATCCATTCTACACAACAACAAAATTAAGTTAGCACAAGTAGTCAAATCCGAGAGTACGAACGATGCTAATCAAGTAGCACATACCTCCCCATCGTTTGGGCACTTGATGAACACCCATCCGGGATGTTCCGATGTTGTAGACATGCGGCGCTGGACCTTCCTTGGGCCGTCGTCGCACTTAATAAGTGGCAATGGCGCGCCGACTAGCCTTTGGGCCAGCACCGACCCTGGACTCCTGCCGTTCTTGTATCTGCTTGACAAACATCAACGGTGTAGATCCGAACGTCTAGAGGAGGAGTCAGTACCTGCATGCGGCGTTGTGTCCTTGTCGGGAGGTCCTGGCCCGTTGCCCGGCCAGTTCATGGCATGGTGTGGCCTTCCCGCAGCCGGGCGAGCCCAAGTCCGGCCGGATCTGCTCCAAATCCTACCGCCGGGAGCGCAAGTGGTCGTGGTTGGGTAGCTCGGGGGCGTCGAGGGAGCGGGTCCTGCAACAAGGTTTGGGCCGAGAGCGCGTCCGAGCTGCACAATGCCAAATGGTAGCGGCGATGACGGCGGCGGCGAGGGACAAGAACGGCGGGGGTGCGGCTGGAGGGCTCGGTGGGTGGGGAGGAGGAGTGGGGATAGAAAAGGAAGGCTTGTGCCACCGACGGGCGGGCCAGGGGAGGACAAGCGTGCGCGTCCGGTCTGTCCGTGCATTGTCCGTTTCTCCCCAAAGACGATCCAAACTTGGTCCGGGGATGGGTCGAAAGCAGACAGAAAACGTACAAAAGTCCGTTTGCGCCCGCGCGCTGGGCCGCGTGGTGTGTCCGTTTTACCCCAAACGGACGCGGGCGGACAAGATAGGGTCGCACGCTGGAGTTGGCCTAAATTACCAGAGGCTGGGCCTGATTTCAAACCTTCATCAGATGAAGAAGAGAAGTGTTTGTTGAGGAAGAGTGATGATGATGGTTTTGAGCCACTATCATTTGTCCTACAAAATAAAAGGAATAGTAGGGCAAAGAAGAGGCCTGCTAGGAAGTGGTATAATGAAAAAATGGACCAACCACATGAACAACTATGTCTAAAGTTGTGTTTTAGGGATCAACAACAATTCAGGGATGCTTTGTTGAATTTACACATCACTCAGCGCAGGGATTTTAAGTATCACAGGAATTCAGATAAGAGGATCATTGTTGAGTGTAGAGACAAACAATGCCAGTTCTTTATGGTGGAAGCAGTTATAAAAGGGGAGAAAACCTTTGTAATTAAGAAGATGAGACTAGAGCACACTTGCCCTAGTACTACTGAGACCACCAGGGTTAGTGCTAAGTGGCTAGCATAGAAATATGAGCACCTCTTCAGATCTGATCCAACTATTGGCATTCACACCATAATTGACGCCTACATGGAAAACTATGGTGTTGATGTGCCCAAGTGCATGGCATATAGGGCAAAGAACATAGCTATTGAAGCTATTTTAGGAGATCACAAGTTGCAATATCCTAGGCTTAGAGACTATGCTCAGACTGTCATGGACACAAACCCTGGGAGTAGAGTAATAGTGTAAGAGCACATTTCTCCATGTGTGGTTTTGGGTAATTGATGACAATCCCTATGGACTAGTGGTTTTGGGTAGTTTGTTGTTATTTTGGTTAATGGTGTTGTTATGCTACAATGTGATGTGAAATTGATGGTGCTTGATGGTGTTTTTATGCTACAATGTGATGTTGGTTAATGAACTTGATGGTGTTGTATTGCTACAATGTTATGTTTAATTTTGTTGTTTGTTGATGATCATATATGGATGGATATGTTGATGATCATATATTCATGAATATGTTGATGGATATGTCGATGATCGTATGTTAATTGATATGTTGATGGATATATTGATTGATATGTTGATGGATATGTTGATGACCATCACTAAGGTTTGGGGGTCATCGGGGTCGACGAAAACAACAAAACCCACCACTAAGGGTTTGGGGGTCATCGGGGTCGACGAAAACAACAAAACCCACCACTAAGGGTTTGGGGGTCATCGGGGTCGACGAAAACAACAAAACCCACCACTAAGGGTTTTGGGGTCATCTGGGTCGATGAAAACAACAAAACCCATCATTAAGAGTTTTGGGGTCATCGGGGTTGAGGAAAACAACAAAACCCACCACTAAGGGTTTTGGGGTCATCGGGGTCGACGAAAATAACAAAACCCACCACTAAGGGTTTTGGGGTCATCGGGGTCGACGAAAACAACAAAACCCACCACTAAGGGTTTTGGGGTCATCGGGGTCGACGAAAACAAAAAAACCCACCACTAAGGGTTTTGGGATCATCGGGGTCGACGAAAACAACAAAACCCACCACTAAGGGTTTTGGGGTCATCGGGGTCGACGAAAACAACAAAACCCATGAACAATGAATAATCATATACCTCACAATTCAAAATTAATAATAACCTACACATCATCAACAATCACAAATCATACCAGCACAATGTTGGGGAACGTTGCATGGGAAACAAAATATTTCCTACGCACACACAAGATCTATCCATGGTGATGAGCATCTACAAGAGGGAGAGTGGATCTACATACCTTGTAGATCGCTAAGCGGGGAGCATTAAGAAATGCAGTTGATGTAGTCGAATGCCTTCGCGATCCAAATCGCCGAGCGTCCTGTGATCCCATCACAATCCATCCCGCGATCCAATCACGATCCTTCCCGCGATCCCATCACGGTTCGTCCCGCGATTAAATCACGAATCGTTTCACGATCCTGATCACGGTCCTTCCGATCTAGCGCCGAATGGATGACACCTCCGCGTTCAGCACACGTACAGCTCGATGACGATCTCCGCCTTCTTGATCCAGCAAGAGGGGGCAGAGATATAGATAAGTTCTCCAGCAGCGCGACGGCGGTGGTGGTCGAACTATTCCGGCACGGCTTCGCCTAAGCACCGCCGAAACTAGACTAAAGGAGAAAACGATCTAGAGGAAGTAGAGGGAGCATGTTGCAATTAGGGTTAGCTCTCCCCTCTAAATCCACTAGTATATATAGGAGGGAGGGAGGGTATGAGGCAGCCTCAAACCCTCAAGGGTTGTCCGAAATTGGAGGTGGAGGAGTCCTACTCCAATCCTACTAGGAGTAGCATTCCTCCTCTCCACTTGGAAACCCTTTCCACCTTTCCACCTTTGGGTTTTTCCCACCCCTAGACGCATGGGCCTTAGCGGGGGGTTCAGCCATCCCACTAGGGGCTGGTTTGACTCCTCCCACAGCCCATGAGGTCCTTTGGGTCGAGATACCCCTCCCGTTGGCCCCCGGTACCCTCCCGGCACTCCCGGTACACTACCGAAGTACCCGAAACTTTTACGGTGACCAAAACAGGACTTCCTATATATCAATATTTACCTACGAACCATTCCGGAGCTCCTCGTGATGTCCAGGATATCATCCGGGACTCCAAATCACCTTCGGTCAGCACCACACATAACTCTACCATATTGAAACGTCACCGAACTTTGAGTGTGCAGAACCTATGGGTTCGAGAACTATGTAGACATGACCGAGACACCTCCACGGTCAATAACCAATAGTGAGACCTGGATGCCCATATTGGTTCCTACATATTCTACAAAGATCTTTATTGGTTGAACCTCTATGTCAAGTATTCAGTTAATCTCGTACGTGTTGGGGAACGTTGCATGGAAAACAAAAAAATTCCTACGCACACGCAGATCTATCCATGGTGATGAGCCTCTACGAGAGGGAGAGTGGATCTACATACCCTTGTAGATCGCTAAGCGGGAAGCGTTAAGAAACGCGGTTGGTGTAGTCGAACGTCTTCGCGATCCAAATCGCCGTGCGTCCCGCGATCCAATCACGATCCGTCCTGCGATCCAATCACAATCCGTCCCATGAACTTGATCACGATCCGTCCCACGAACTTGATCACGATCCTTCTGATCTAGCGCCAAACGGACGGCACCTTCGCGTTCAGCACACGTACAGCTTGATGACAATCTCCATTGTCTTGATCCAGCAAGAAGGAGTGGAGAGGAAGAAGAGTTCTCTGGCAGCATGACGGCGCTCCGGCTATGGTGGTGGAGATATGCCGGCAGGGCTTCGCCTAAGCACTGCAGAAATCCGATCTAGAGGAGAAACTATGCACTGGAGGAACGAGTAGCACGTGGCTGTAAAAACTAGTGCAAAACCCTAAAATCCACAAGTATATATAGGAGGAGAGGAGGAGAGGTTGGTGCAAGGGCCAAGGCTCCTATAGGAGTCGGCCGAACCAACTAGGATTGGAGGACTCTCCTCCAATCCTAGTAGGACTAGGATTCGTTCTTTTTCTTCCTTTTTCCACCTTTTCCTATTGGGTTTTCTTCTCCAGCCACATAGGCCTTGTGTGGGAGTTTCCACCAGCCCACTAAGGGCTGATATTCACTCTCCCACAGCCCATGAAGCCTCTTGGATCGAAATACCCCTTCCGGAGGTCTCCCGGTATACTACTGGCACTCCCGGTACACTACCGATGAGCCCGAAACTTTTCCGGTGACCAAAACAGGACTTCCTATATATGAATCTTTACCTCTGAACCATTCCGGAACTCCTCGTGACGTCCGGGATCTCATCCGGGACTCCAAACAACCTTTGTTCACCACCATACATAACTCTATACTACTGAAATGTCACCAAACCTTAAGTATACAGACCCTGCGGGTTCGAAAACTACGTAGACATGACCGAGACACCTCTACGGTCAATAACCAATAGCAGGACCTGGATGCCCATATTGGTTCCTACATATTCTACGAAGATCTTTATCGGTTGAACCTCTATGTCAAGGATTCAGTTAATCCCGTATGATGTTCCCTTTGTTCTTCGGTATGTTACTTGCCCGAGATTCGATCGTCGCTATCTCCATACCTAGTTCAACCTCGTTATCGGCAAGTCTCTTTACTCGTTCCGTAATACAAGATCCCGCAACTAACACTTAGTTACATTGCTTGCAAGGCTTATTGTGATGTTGTATTACCGAGTGGGCCCTGAGATACCTCTCCATCACACGGGGTAACAAATCCCAGTCTTGATCCATGCCAACTCAACAGACACCTTCGGAGATACCTGTAGAGCACCTTTATAGTCACCCAGTTACGTTGCGACGTTTGATACATACAAGGCACTCTTCCGATGTCCGTGAGTTGCATGATCTCATGGTCATAGGAACACATACTTGACATGCAGAAAACAGTAGCAATAAACTGACACGATCATATGCTATGTTTGTAGTTTGGGTCTTGTCCATCACATCATTCTCCTAATGATGTGATCCCGTTATCAAATGACATCACATGTCAATGTCTAGGAAACCTTGACCATCTTTGACCAACGAGCTAGTTCACTAGAGGCATACTAGGGACAGAGTGTTGTCTATTTACCCACACATGTAATGTGTTTCCAATCAATACAATTATAGCATGGATAATAAATGATTATCATGAACAAGGAAATATAATAATAAACACTTTATTTATTGCCTCTAGGGCATATTTCCAATAGTACGATGTTCCCTTTGTTCTTTAGTATGTTACTTTCCCGAGATTCGATCGTCGGTATCTCTATACCTAGTTCAATCTCATTACCGGCAAGTCTCTTTACTCATTCCGTAATACAATATCCCATGGCTAACACTTAGTCACATTGCTTGCAAGGCTTATTGTGATGTTGTATTACCGAGTGGGCCCTGAGATACCTCTCCGTCACATGGAGTAACAAATCCCAGTCTTGATCCATGCCCACTAAACAGACACCCTCGGAGATACCTGTAGAGCATCTTTATAGTCACCTAGTTATGTTGTGACGTTTGATACACACAAGGTATTCCTTAGGTGTCAGTGAGTTGCATGGTCTCATGGTCATAGGAACAGATACTTGACATGCAGAAAACTATAGCAATAAACTAACATGATCATATGATGTGTTTATAGTTTGGGTCTTGTCCATCACATCATTATCCTAATGATGTGATCCCGTTATCTAATGACATCTCATGTCTATGGTCAGGAAACCTTGACCATCTTTGATCAACGAACTAGTTAGCTAGAGGCATACTAGGGACACGGTGTTGTCTATGTACCCACACATGTATTTGAGTTTCCAATCAATACAATTATAGCATGGATAATAAACAATTATCACGAACAAGGAAATATAATAATAACCAATTTATTATTGCCTCTAGGGCATATTTCCAACACATAAAGCTCACAATTACCATAAACTAGCACACATGCTTAGTTCAACATACCATGGTTCACAATTACATAGTGGAGTTCAAATGCTTACATTCATCCTTTTCTCACTAAGGATGAATAGCAGCATTAATAGATACATAAACAGCCATAGTCTTAAATAGTACAACCATACACTACACATCCATAGTTAACTAGGTCACTTCACAACCATCCTACCCAAAAGGTCAGCAATGACAACTACTCTCATACTCATCTTGTTCATTTCTGCAAGATGTCCATGATGCCCTTGAGCTTGAGCTTGAGCTTCTCCTCTCCTTTCATCAGCTCAGCAATCTGAAGCTCAAGCTGGAGATTCTCTTCACTATGCAATTCCTTTCCCTTTAGCAGATCAGAAATCTAAAACTTCAACTCCAGTTTTTCTTGGGTAAGCTTCTCTTCAGACTTAGTGAGATATGCATTCTTCAACTCCAGCTTCTCCAAAGCTTCGCTATGCACTGGCTTCTCTTTCATATGCTTCAACTTCAAGTTCTGGATGACTGTTGCTTGAGCTCTTGTCAGGTTAATCAACAGCTCATACTTGTCATTAAGATGCTTGTGATCTGCATCTTTCTTTGCCATATGTCCTTTCATATCAGCAACCAGTTCACTTCTGTATTGATGCTAATAGGTTATGTGTGACTGTAGATAGTTGAAATCAATCACCCTTGACTCCTGGTGATCAACTAGATCATGCACATCTTTAACTAATTTGTCATAGTTGGCATCCAGAGTCTCATTCTCTTCTGTTAGATGGTGAATAGTCATAGAACTTTCAAGATTATCAGTCACCCTAGCATTCTTAGCATCTTCATACATTGCCCAAAGCTTAAACAATGCATCCTCCATTGTTATGGGCCACTCCTGATCAACCCATTCAACAAAACCACAATTATCACCTTCCTGCAAAAAGAGCAAAAGGTTAATCAGGGGTTGATAGTTGTGCTACTCAACAAGATCACAAACTGGTATGCAATAAATTTAATAGTAATTATATATATAAGATTTTGGTCATGTAACTTAATAACAGAAACTATAGAAAGTGATAACTGAAACTTAATAACAGAAAATATAGAAAGTGATAATTGAAACTTAATAACAGAAAGTGATCTATTTAATAACATAAACTAAAGTGAAAGCAATTCCTATAATAGCTACTGTAAATCTTAAATTCTTGACTATCTGTACAGCAACAAGAGCATAAGATCACACCAACATCCAACTACAAAATCATCCAAGTACAAGAGCATAACTGCACATTCACTCATCAAGAACAAATACACTATCGTTGCTTCACAATAAACCATATAAGTGCCACTATCAAGAAACTTACAGGCTCTACACATGCTAAGAACCTTCTCCCTATGTATGTGCCTTCAAATGCAACGTGCCTCTTCGATGCCCTGCCATGCTTCTCACAGAACACCATCGTATCAAGCTCAAGCCCATGGTAACCCGGATCCTCAACTGAAACTGGAAGCTGGACAAGCTAATACAAATTAATTATAGGTGCAGAGGACGATGGACAAACCAAATCAAAGAAATCCCCAAATCACCTAACAGAAAAATCCCCAATAAAGCCTAACCCTAACCCTAGCTCAAATGAGATCACCTTATGCAGCCGTCGGTGAAGGACTTGCAGGAGTGCATGTACAGGAGGCTCACCTCGCCGTCGTTGCTCACGTCCTCAAAAACCATGGCGGCAGCGGCGGCGCAATGTTGCGGGCGTCGGCGAGGAGTGTGGGGGGGTGGGGACGAAAGGGAAGAGTGGTCGGGGAGGTCCGACCGAGCGAGAGAGTGAGCCTAAGAACGACCGAGCCAGGCTCGTCCTCGTCAGCGCTCGGGCACGCGCTGATTGACCGCCGTGGCACCTGACGGATGGGCCCGGGCGGTCAGATCTGCTGTCAATACGTATAAAGCATATTTTTAGTCTCTTTTGCAACGGCCAGACCCAATGTTGATACTGACATGCAAAAATTAGCAATCGTGGTACCAATCTGCAGTGATGCCTGAATTGTGGTATTTTTATGTAATTAACTCGGAATGCTACCATGCATGCTACCACAAGTAGCAAATGTCGCGACGGTTTCTGCTAATATAAGCTTAAACATCTACCTATGCACTTAAAAATGGAGTAAATATATTTCGAAGCTCAGTTTATTAATTGAGAAGTGTAACCTTGTGTTACTTCAGCTTGATAGTCTCGAAGAATCAACTCAGATGTCTACATTTGAGACAAATTTCCACACGATCCTAAAAGCTTATACTACTCTTTGATTCTTAAGTCATCAAAATGTGCATTCCCTCCGTTCCAGAATATACGGTGTATTGATTTCCGCGAAAGTCAAAGTTATGTATGTTTGAACAAGATTATAAAATAAAATATCAACATCTGCAATACAAAATAAATAAAATACGAAAAAACTTTTCGTGATGGATCTAATGATACAAATTTGATACTGTAGATATTGATACTTTTTTTGGAAACTTGGTCAAACGTGCACATGTTTGACTTTTGAAAAAAACTAATACACTTTATATTGGAGAAAAATGTGCACTTTTCATCTGCCCAATTAGGAGAACAAAACACTAAAACTTTCCATGCAGGGGCTACTGGGAGGTACATGCGCAACACAATTCGTACTCTTGTGTTTGAGGATGGCCGTATGATTGAAAACCGTGATGAAAAGCACATTGCTTTCCACTCCGGTTTCATAAACAGGATGGGTGTTTCCAATGACCCAGTGTGTGATTTTGAGCTTAATGATCTTATCCAGAGAGTCCCTAGCCTTGATTAACTGTATATATGGTCCTTTTTCTGCAGATGGGGTTATCAAAATAATTCCGGGAGATAGGGAAGTAGGAATTAATGGATTTAATGGACCTTTCTAAATATTGTTCGCACATTATAGTCAAATATAATTAAATATCTTGATGATCTTTTCGAAATGATGCGCATATTTAAATCCGAAAATCATGTAGTTTTTCAAACCTACGCAAATTTTGAAACACTATATTTTATTATATATGCGTGTGCAGTGCAAATATATTTTTTCCCTTCGACTAAGAGTAGTCTTAATCATATTTACCAAAGAGATTGCTTAATTCCCCTAAAAAAAAGAGATTGCTTAACTATCAGTGTTATTTGGCCCCCTCGGCCTAGTGATGGATGGTACTGCTGCAAATTGAATGGTGTCTGAAACTCTGAATGTTACACCTAATAAGCCTCTGAACCAAGTGCGTTACCAGTGTCAGTGACAAGAGAATACTCACCAGTGCTATATCAAGTTGGGCGAAAACCTTGAAGCCGTGGGAGGAACGGGATGCATCGTACCAGGAACGAAATTCAGAACTTGAGAAGGAACATCGTACGTCGTCTGTCGATGGAGTGTTCCGTCGGTGCCAGATGATTGCAAAGCAGTCAGCCATACCAATCATATACTCCTAATAAACTACAGTACGTACTACTCTAGTAGTGTAGTATGTTAGAGCGATGCTTTCTTGTCGATGATTCTGGCCTTGCTAATCAATCATCACCCATGGACGAAGCCCTGCGCCGAATCTGTGAGCGCAGATTGGTGCCGGGCTCCGGTTCGGTCGGTAATCTCCATGGACGACCAGCAGTTGGCAACAATCAGGTGCTTCTTTTGTGTGCTCTGGGCTCTTAACCTGCTTTTTAAAATGAGCTGAAATACAAAGCACTCGTTTGTCAGAACTAACTGCATGCATTATTTCAGCAATCATATCTGGCTGTTAGACTGATCGACACGGCAGTCCCTCTATCTGTCCTGTTCTCTGACACTGCTTAGAGAAAACAAAAAGATGTGTTCGGTTCTTCATATCAGATGAGCAAACCACACCACACCACACCACATATCAACTTGTCGACTGCCTTGCATTGTACTGTATATCAAACTGGATTGTCCAACAGCTAGGCAGCGCAAGTTTTATGCATCGACGCGTTTATCTTAAAGAATACTCTGGTTGACTTGAGAGACTGACCGACAACTACAAGGTCGTTCCATCTGTATTGTTTTCTCTTTCAGACACCACTTGGAGAAAATGTTTCTGGCTCAAGACGTGCTTTGTGTGATAGATGAGAGAAGCGGATCAACATGCGTACTTGCATTGCATGTGGACAGCTAGGTGGTGCAAGTTTCATGCGTCGATACGTCACGTTAAAGAACGCTTGAGGGGTGCAGCACTTGACCAGAACTCTCACCCCGGACGCTAACTGAAGCCGCGCCAAATGCCACAACCACAGGCAGATATATAAATGGCGACACGAGTGGACCGGTCCGGTCCGGTCGCCACGTCGAATTCGTTAGGCCCTGTTTGGATCAGCGTTTCTCTTTCAAATACACTTGTAAAAAATACAGACCTATGACCGTCGTTTCACTTTCGGCTGGAATTTGCACATCGTCCAGTAAGTTACAGGTGTAAGTTATACACCTTCGTATTGAAAATACATCCAATCCAAGCACGGCCTTAGTGTGTACGCTTCCACACGCGCCAAGTTTTCAAAAGCATCACAACAGGTACTCTGGATTGCTTTTGCATGCGCGTGTGTTGTGTCTTGTGTGTGTGTGAAAGCAAAGCCAAAGAGAAAATGAAGAGGGACGCGGGGAAATACACTTTGGTTTCTGATTATATATGCACCCTATATGGAAATTATTTTTTAATAATTAATTAAAAAGTCAAAATAGTTTCAAAGTATTTTTAGATTAAATTTGAGTTTGTTTTGCACTAGTATATAAATTTTCACACAAAAAAAGTCAACATCGACTTCTGGGCAAAAAAGATAAAATTTATTTTCTATTATAGGTCACTATTCACACTATTTTGATCAAAAAAATGGCTTTTTTGAAAAGAAGTCAAACTGTAGTTTTCTTTCTATGAAATTTATCTTACAAGTACAATGGAAGGTCAAGTTTATTTCAAAATATTTTCAGAATTTTTTGACTTTTTATTGAATTGCTATATATATATTTTTTTGCATATAGGGTGTATATACATCCAGGTTTCAAAAGTTTCTTCTGAGGGACGCGTATATATACCGATCGACCTCCGTCTCCATTTGGTAGGGCGAGTGTGCTTGCTACCTAGCTCATGATGTGGTACTAGCTAGCTACCTAGATTGCGGTGGTACTCTTGCAGCTTCCTTCACCGAATGATCAGATGATCATAGCCCGGTAGGAAAGTGTGCTTGCTTGCTTTGACGAATTGCACCATATATATTGTCTGGAGTTGAAAAATTGCACCATATATGTTGTCTGGACTCTAGGAACCTATTACTACTAGTATATCCTAGTACAAAGTTCATGTAAAAGAGGAAGAGGAAGGGTGCCAAATTGCCAATCCCCATCGCCTGGTTGGTCCACCTACACCCATTATCCACACACGTTTCCCATAATTTCCCTTCATTTCCCTCTGGCTGTTGGCTTCAATGTTACTACTACACACACACCTCTTGGAAGAAGAAGAACCAGGCCTCACCACGGCCCATGGCGGTCCAGAGAGAAGACCAACTGCAGATAATATATATATCCATCCTTTTCTGGTTGTCATCTTGTGATTGTCCTGCCGTTCATGATGTTGCAGCTTGCTTTGGTTAGTTGTTCAGCGCCTATTGCTTGTATCTTACTTAGCATACAAAAGCAGTCTTGACACCGCATGAGTTCCTTGTTGACGAAACGATGGCTTTGCAACTGTTTGTCGAAAACCATGTTTCAAGGAGATTGAAGGTGCTGCAGTTAGTCGGTTAGCGTGTTTCAGTTTAGCGGCCACATATGTTTGATTTGATGAAGGAGGGTCACCACGAAAAGAAAGATGGTAGGAGTCAGGAGAGTTAAAAGAAAGAGGGACGGACCAGAGTTTCCTTCACGCATTTGGTTGGACAACCGGTTCGATTCTCAGTCCAAGGGAAAAGGACCTCTTTTTTTGTCTCTCAAAACCATGCGGCCCGTATCCATTACTCCCTCCGTTTCTAAATACGGATATATATATATATATATATATATATGTATATATATATAAACATGTTTAAAAACGTAGATTCGTTCATCTTGATCCGTATGTAGTTTAATACCACATTGAGTCGGTCCCTTAACGCGACTCGCTTTGGTTGTCAGTCAAGTGACAACACGGTTTAGTTGCTTGTGTCGTCATCGTCCAAGAAAGAAGAAAGCAAAGTCTTGCACCCCATGAGTTGTTGCTGACAAGCGACGATGACGACACGATCCATGGTTTCGGTTCCGCAACTTTTTTGTCGAAAACCCCTGTTTCGCGATGGCGCAGTCACGGCTGCCTAGTTTTAGTTAGCTAGCGTCTTTCGATCGAAGAGGCCACATTTTTATTTATTTTATGATATAAATAGGCGACATCTCTTCTAATTGGCCATGGAATATTGTTGTTAGCCGTGCACTGTGCTCCAACTTGCGACCAGCACAGGTGCACAGCTGCAAACCAGGTGGACGGAAAACCTCAAAGCAGATGGATGGATAGATAGATAACTGGTGTTCACGGGTAAGGGGGGACCTCCCGTAGCTGCTGCATGCTAACCGGATAGATAACCCCATCCTTTATTTGCCTCTTGGAGAGGGAGGGAGGGAGAGGCCGTCATGCACTGTCCGATCGCGACGTCCAACCAAAACCAATCACTCTCACATTCACGGACACAACAGTGACCGCCACCGCTACGCGGCCTGGAAAATCGGTTGACAAACATGTGGATTTTCACCAAGACTGAGGAAATTTCACTCACTGCATCAGAGGACACGGCCAAATTCTGAATCCCTCCGGAGGCCTTGGCACATGCCAGCAAGGTTCAGCTCAGAATTTCGGCCCATTATCAACAGAGATACAGCCTGCATATTACCATCAGCAAAGTGCGTGAAACGACTGCGCACCAACAGGTTTCTCAGTTGCTACAAAACAGTAAGAATTCCCCACTAAGCAACATAACGAATGAAATCAAAGGGCTTCATGAGTGAGTCAATGTTGAGGACCAGTTTGGTTCCCAGGGCAGTTCCAATGGGGAACATAACCAACATAAACACGAGGGCGGAGTACATGGTCGGTCTTCTCGATGCGCGACTGTGGGGGGATCTACAAGGTCCATGTTTAACCTTGCATGAACGTTTCCCGCCTTTCGCTCCTACAACAATAGATATGTGCCGATTCCGGCGCACGAGAGGGGACCGGATCCGCACAAGCCAGCCAACCATCCTCTGCCGTGCAATCTCTAAAATGGTGCTGTGGCTCCGGCGGCAGATGGACCGGACGAGGTCGTGTGGTACGAGTGGGAATGGAATGGAGTGGTGCTGATGACCATCAGCACTCGCCGCAATAGCCTTACAAGCTCGACGAAGCTACATTTTGTCGAGTCACCGGATGTAGCTCCTAACAAATGATGTCGCTCCAATGCTACTTAAGCTGTCAGAACTCTGTAACAAAAGGTAAGTCGGTTAGAGGAACGTCGCCTCAAGTGTCGTGATAATAGACAGGAAAACCATGTTTTCAAAGATCAAGCAAGTACCTGGGACTTGGGAGACGGAAACACGTTCCAGAACCGGAGCGTCTCGTCACCAGCACCAGTAACAATTGTCTGTTTAAGTTGATATTGACAAGAAAAAAAACAGTGAATATGAATTTCAAACAGAAGAACAGAACTGAAGAATAGTCGGGTCCATAGTGATCAAAGAGAGAGTATTTCACCTGTCCATCAGGGGAGATGGCTAAATATAATACTCTGAATGTATGTCCTGTCAATGTGGCAAGCTATACAAATAGAGAGAATGGACTCAGTTAATAACAAACAAGAAGAGTATGGTATAACTGAGCTACACGGTAAGCTTGTGGCATACCTTTGACATCGTTGGATACCGCCACACTATTATCTGGTTCTGGGAGTATCCATGGGTGCTCACAAGCTCATTCACGTTCTTTGACCACACAAGATTACACACCTGTTAAGATATTAAGCATCATCAGTACATATAAAAAAGAACATGTAAAGAGCAGCATATTTAACTCTACCCCTCCCACAATTCTATATAAGCAACCCCATTCCTTCAGAACACATGATATCTGTGCAGGTCTCTAACATGAACAACAGAAAGAATCAATTTTATCTACAGCTACAAAAACATAGCAACTAAAATGTCCATATACTTATTTCAAAAAAGAATCCATGATACCATTTTATATGAATTTTGCGTTTTTTAGGAGGATGGAACTGTAAGGACTTCAGTTGCATTACGTTGGAGCTGTATAGGTGATCTAAAACTTCAGTTTTTGTACAACAAAGCTCAGCCAGTATAGATCTTTTCTGATTTTTGCAGGAAAACTAGTTAATTTGTATGACTGAACTATTCAATCAGTAATGTTGCTTGAAACTTGAAGTGCGAATAAGAAATAAATTTAATTCAAAAACACAAGAAGGGCTGCTTGTAGCTACTAGATCAACTAGATACCTAGAAATTACCTGACTCCCTGTATCCATGGAACTCAAGTGTGTATTTGTGGTTGTATTCCAAAATCGTATGCATCTATCTGCAGTTCCTCCGCCAGATGCAAGAAGGCCATGTAGATGAGGTGACCAGGCAATAGCTTTCACAGCCGCTGTGTGCTCAGTATACTTCAGCACTGGCTGTACCGAATGTTGATTCCAAACAAAAAGCTGGTAAAAAAAGAAAAAAAATAGTATGAGCAGAAGAAAACAAGAACTTGAATGCCATGTGCCATGCACTTTACTGTGATGGAAACTTATGGACATGAATTTTACTTTGTTGTCGTTTCCACCAGACGCAAGCTGACGGTTATCATAAGACCACTTGAGCCCACAGACCTGAGAAATTTAGAAATTTGTGTGTAAATTATAAATTATTTGGAATTTGCAAAATGGAGCACCAATAGGGTGACACAAACGTTGACAGACAGGTAAAAGATTGTAATGATGTAGTCCTTCTGTAATCAAATGTAAGATGTTTTGGCAGTTTAAAATGTCTTACATTTGAATACAGATGGAGTACGGAACACGCCATAATATATGAATAGTCCGGGGAATATTACCTCAGATTTATGCCCAGTGAGTTTGCTAACGTAGTCCTCCGGAGCACGGAGATCATGGTGAAGGATGTTCTTGTCACGACTGCCAGAAGAAAGCAATGAAGAGTTCCACGCAAGAGCACCTACTCGCATGCGATGGCTTTCCATGGTTCTCATTCTTTTACACCGTGTTGCATCCCATATCTAAATAAGATAGCATACAAGATGATAATCAGCAACTCAGAATTTACAGACACCCTTGACTGTCAAATTGTTATAACAATACCAAATGCCAACAGGATTACTCATTTTTACCAACTGAAATATGAACTAATCTGGATCAATTTTACTTGTCGAACGCATCAATAAATCTGATGTTTACAGTAATTCAGGCTATTTACAAAATTTTACCGTTTCCCTCTACAATTGGTGGTATGTGTGCAGCAAGACTTGAGTACTTGACGTATTGGTCAGGCACTTTTCTAGAAGAAATTGGTGGTATAACCAGGAAGAAATATTATCATCAACTAATTAACCCATGATGAAAGCACCACAATGCAAGGCCCACTGGTGGATTGTGGTAGTATTGCAAATTTCAGAAACTCTCACAATCTTACTTTGTTGTCGTTTCCACAATGCAAGGCTTACTACTGTATTATTTTGTGTTTGGATAGAAGCTTTAATATTAGGTAAAACATAAGGATTGAAGCATCATCCTGAACTTTTAACGCACCACGAACATGCCAATTTGATCAATTCCAGATGGGATCAAGATGAAAACCTGAACGGTGCCTTGGTTAGTCCCTATAGCCAGGTGGGTGCCACGCTGCGCCCAACTCACGGAACAAACGGTGTCGTCCGCCCCCAAATCGCAGAGCTTGGTGACCTGCGGAGTGATAAACTTGTTTATTAGGACCTCTCTCTTCAATTATCGGCAAAGAAATCGTGAGAGGATGACATTGCTTGCACGCACACACACCTTGCTGCTGCATGCATTCCACAGGTAGACGCAATTCCCCAATCCGACGGAGAGGACATTGTGCGAGGACCAATCCACGAGGTTGAGGTAGAAGTCGTCCTGCAATGCGGGCGCATCCAGCACCTAGCATCAACAAAGGACAGCGGGCAGGAGAATCACATTCCCGTGAGATTCTCTCTTCGTAATACATGGAAATTACGAGGAAAGATCAAAGCTTTGGCGGCCGATGAGGAAATCACCCGCAGAAGAAAGCAGCAAATCGAGAGGAAGCCATGAAATCGGAGGTAAGGAAGCAACGAACCTTGTAGGGCGACCTGGGGATCTTCCTGGGGCCGGAGCCCTTGGGGGTGAAGAGGCCGGGGAAGAGCAGGTCGTGGTCGTCCCCGCCGGCGAAGAGCGCGCGCTTGGCGTTCCGCGGCACCTCGGCCTTGAACCTGAATATGTTGCCCCCGGCGGGGGAGCCGATGGGGGAGGAAGAGGAGGAGGCCGCGGCTGAGGAGGCGAGGCGGTCGGGCGTGTCGGGCCCGAAGAGCGCGGCCCGGAGGAGCGCGCAGTAGGGCGAGGGGGCTGCGGCAGATCCGGAGGAGGAGGAGGCGCCGGCGAGGGCGGGGGCCGGGGCGAGGTCGAAGAGCGCGAGGTTGGATCCGGTGCGGCTGGGGATGAAGCGGTCGCTGTAGACAGTGCGGGAGGCCGGCGTGGCGGGGGCCGAGGAGACCGAGGAGGAGGACCCGCGCGGCGGTGGGGCCGAGGAGGAGGAGGCGGAGGGCGGCCAGGGGGCCGCCGCCGCTCCGGAGGCGTGGCGCGAGGTGGGCGTGGAGGAAGGCGTCGGCGGCTTCGAGTTGCCGTCCGCCGGCGACGGCGGCTGCCCCTGCTGCTGGTGGTGCTGGTCCATGGCGAGGCGAATTGGGGATCGGGAGGACGGGGATGGGGGTGGGGGTGGGGGTGGGGTGTGATGGGTTCTCGCGCCGCTTGGCTGTTGCTGCTGCTGTTGATGGCGTCGCTCGCTCCTCTCTCTCGCTCGCGCGCTTTCTCTCTCCTCCTCCCTCCCCACGCGGTGACGCTAATTTCGGATTAGTCTCTAGTTTATTTATTTTTTCCGCGGCTTTGTTTGTTTGTTTATATTATTCGGTCCGTTTCGTGCTCGGAGTGCGAGCACCGTCGCTGGGCCGTGGGACACCCGGGAAATTTTGTTCTCTAGCAGATATCGCAACCGTTTTTGTTCTCTTCTCGGAGGAAAAAATAAAACGTTTTTTGTTTGTGTTTGGTGCCGACTTTATTTTTGGGTGGAAAAAAAAACAGTACTGTCCGGTCCGGATGCGAAACGGCGTGGAGCCAAGTGGCGCAACCACGTTGCCTTGTTCGGGTGGAAAAAGGACGACGATGATGTCCGTCGTCGTCCCACTCACTCGTGGCTCGGGGTGCGCAGCGTGACGACGGACGGACGGGCGGGCGGCCGGTCGTTGGGATCTCGATCCGTTCCAAAATTAGCTAGCTCCTCATCATTCATTCATCCAGTCGGTCGGTCGGTCGGTCATTCGAGCCAACATGTGGCATGGCATGACAACTGGGCGTGCCGTGCCTGCGCTTAATTGCTCGTGCTGGCTAGCGTAGCGTGGTCACATTCACGGGGAGTAAAAGAGCGGAGGGAGATCTGCATCTGCCTTCCTCCGCACGGTTTCTTCCTCCTCTGCTTTCACCGCAGGAGCACAGGTTTCTGGCGGTGTGGATCCCGACGTTCCATTCCATTGTTAGTAGATAAGAATAACTTTAATGGGCGATCCAAACGGACACGTGATTTGTTCGTTTTTCGTTTGTTTGGGTCGGCCGAGCGGACGTCGATGTTTGTTTTTTCAAATGGGTCGGCTAGTCCGACCAACGCAGGCTCGGACGTAAATCGTGTCCGCCTGGGCTCCACTTGTCAGCACGGATTTAAAATACCCAAACAACGATATTAAAATATAATTAAACATTAAAGGCTGGTCAAAACCGGCTCAAGTCCACATAAAACTTAATTAAAACATAAATAAATAAATAAACACGGCGGCGTACCGCGGCGAGGTGGCGCCGGCGTTCGGGACGAGCTTGTGCCCAGGGTGAACTTGCCCTTGCCCTTGCTGAAAGAAGCCCATGACGGATGGTTGGGCTGGCTGGCGGCTAGGGTTTCGTGGTCGTCGTCGGGGGAGCAAGAGTGGACAGATGTGGACGGGAAGAAGAAGGGGATGAGGTTGGCCCCGTCGCACGCTTCAGATTAAAAAGGACGACCAACGGCCACCTTCCATCCACTGTCAGGCGGGCCTCGTAGGTAGCTGGTCGCATTTAATACGACCGGGGGCAGTTGGCCAGCCGACGAGTGGGGCCAATGCGGACACGAGAAAGACGCGCGGCGCGTCCGCTCGGTGTCCGCGGCGACGCAAATCCGGCCTAAATTTTGAGGCGCGGACCGTAGCGAACGCGATTTGGGAATGGGTCGGCGCGTTGGGCGCTTATTTTCATCTGCGACGATCCAAATGGACGCGGGCGGACGAAATGGGTCGCCGCGTTGAAGTTGGTCTAATAGTAGTAATAATCCATGGCGCAGAATAAATCTTTCGATCCCGTTTAGTATGATGATGGATGACACGTTTTGTACCGTGCGTGATAATAATCACTCTGCTCCTGACGATGCGTGGTGCAGGATTTGGCTCTCGAGCTTTTCTTCTTCCACGTACGCCCACCGTCAACTGCCTGCCGGTGGCGCCCGCCAACAGGACGGGAGAAGCATCGTCTGACGAGGCATTCGTCTTGGGCATTGGGTTCAGGCAGCCCAGCGCAACGGCGAGCACGGTCAGCTCTCTCCAAAACGGAGGCACCAACTTGGGCAGGCTCGGGTTCAGGTGTGTTGCCGATCAAACAGTATCGCACTAACAATACAATACATTCCGTTTTGAAAAAAGAAAAAACATACAATACACCGCTACTTGGGGTTCAGAAAACATTGGGATCGCAGCCGGAACAATTCCTGGGGGCAATGCATACATGTGCCATTGAATCATCTCAGAAGCAGGCCTTGATCATTGTGATTACTCGGCCTCGACATAAGAGCATCCCAGCCGTGCGATTCAACCCCTGTTAATAATGACCTAACCTAAAGAGGGGCTTCAAACCTGTCTCAAACATTCGGACTGGACAACACTTTTTAAATCGAACCCATACATAGGACAGTCTGAGTGCGTTGTCACGTTGGACATGACTGATCTAACATCAAATTTCCTTCTATCTATCTGATTTTATTTGGGATGGACTGCATTTTGTCCTCTTTGTATTCGACACATGGTCCGACTAACTTTTTTTCATGAGTCCTCATACTTAAAAACCTTTCTCACTGTTAGCAGCGGCTATCAATGCTTGCCTTGTGAAGATATGAGCTATTTCACAAAACGGGCATTGGTGGCCCATATCAAGCAAGAGTAGCTTAATGCTTTTGCCCGACACGGTTATTTAAGCCGGTCACGGCGCTCAACCGACGATGAGGCGGAACTGAAAAACATAATCACGCCGGCCTAACATGGATGTTTTTGTACTGAAAATCTATTACAATTTTGATTCTGGGTGTTTAGATAATCTATTACATTTTTTATTCTGGGTGTTTAGACAACCCCGTCAGTCCAACATGGACTGTAGCATCCAAAATGATCAAACGTGCATGTCTTTACATGTATTAGATGTTTGGAATATATGAGTTTGTGGTAACAAATTGAAAATTTTAAGGCCCATCCGGTTACTGTCTGCGGACGTACAGGGACCTGGATTTGTCTATTGTGGTTGTAGATGCTCTAAGAATTGCGAAATAACCCATTGTGCGATTCACGAATATGCTTCCTACTTAGCCAAAGAAATCCAGTCCAAAGTTATTCAAATCATTGTATTACAATTTTTATACCAAAGTACATGTGTTAGAACATCATAAGGACGTATTTGGATAAATGGATTTTCGTCGGAATTTTGAAGGATCGGATCCTGAGGAATTTTTTTCTATATTGACCTTTTGAGTCATAGGATTGGGATTACCAAATTCTTATGGAATCGCAACTCAAAAAGAAAAACTTATGGAATCCATTCCTAATTTCCTATGCCCCTCGTCCCATGGAAATTTCTCGTCCTCTGCATAGGACTTTTAACATGATCTCAAACATCTTTTGTTTTCCCTTTATATGAAGTCCAATGAGGCTTCTTTCCATCTTTGTATTCCAAATCCTGCAAATTCATGTTTTTATTTCCTGTGCATCACCCAAAGGCGCTCGTTGCAGGTTATGTTTTGTGTGTTTCTAAGTCCTATAAAACTTTATGATACCTGACATAGCAATCCTATGTTTTTTTTCTCGAATTGCAACGTGTTTTGGATGATTGACCCAAGTGTTTTGTTTGATTGATCCAAGTAGTGCAAAATCGACGGGACGCTCTGTTTTGCTCGAAGAGAAAAAATTTAAAGCTCATCGATCGGGTACCAGGCATGCGGCGGCGGCGATTGGCAACTGGTACTGCGTCGGCGGCTTGGGCACCCGATCTGGGTCCAGATGGGCTTCGGGCGGGCTGCACATGCTGATGTCGTATACCGTCCCGTCAACGGCAGGCTGCCCCTGGGATCGACCTGCATCACGAGGACGTCGGGGGCTCCGGCCCTGGGCGTGGCGGTGGTGGCCGTCTCCTTCATCGGAGATAGTCAGCCTGAGGCTGGATGGTCGGATCTCCAGATCCGTCATCTAGTCCCGGCTGCGAGTTGGGGAGACAGAGTTGCCGGTGAAAACTAAACCAATGGCGGGCGATGGCGGCGTCTCGCGTCGTTACCTTGATGAAGGCATCGTCGTGTAACTTCTGTCACCCCACTCGTGCTGATTCGGGGGAAACCCTAAGATCTGGTCATCCAGATCGGACGGTGGTGGTAATGTGGTGTCGTTACTCTCTTGGGAGCATCGTTTGTGAAGCAGCGCTGGAAGATAGGGGCAGGAGGTGGGGCGGCTAAGTCTTGCACGGAGCTTTGGCAGAGATGTCAAGTCATGCCTGGCCGACAAGTGCTACGTTGTGTCATGCCTGGTCGACAGGTGCTACGCACGACAGATCTTCTAGAGTCCTCGCGTCTGGATGAATGCGCACAGGGCGGTGGTGCCGTTGGGCACCGTGGTGGCGTCGACGGATGTTTGGACTGGCAAGGATGATGCGGATCTCTATCCTGAAGATGGGTCAGCGGTCCGAGGATAATGACGGCTTCTGGCTTCTAGAATGTGTGCATGTGATGCGCGCTTTAGGTCTGCTGGACCGGCTGTTGGTCTCGATACGTTATGTGGATGGATCGGCGACGATACCGGTTTTAAATATGGGGGGTAAGAGCATTCCATATTATCGAGGTTATAGGTGTGAGTGATGGTTTCGGGTGGCTTGATGCATGTTCTTGTTAGACTTTTGTGAAATAATTAACAAAAATGGTTGTATGCATCGATTAATGCAGAGGCTGAGGGTTTAACCTCCTTTTCTAAAAATAAAAAAATCGATCGGGTATCAGTTATATGAACGTGAGAATGCTCGTATGGTGATTCGACCATGGCCGGACATATGAATTGGCGTTGTCTGGTGGTGCTGGGCGGGGGCCCGGGACGTGATGAGTCCGAGCTGGATTGATCGAGCTGGGGATCTGGATTCATTCCGATTGGTCGAATGGGGTAGCCACGTCGTTCACCAGGCAGGCAGTGTGCTTGGGTGCATGCACAGTTCGCTCGCAGCTCGCTGGTTCTCCACGGTTTGTCGGTGGTAATTTTAATCACGAGGCATGAAGAGAAGAGTGCACGTTGGAGACCCATGTCCATGTTCAGATCAATCAACAGATAAAACCCGTAAATATTCGTCACCGTATTATATTAGTCGATCAATACATACGTATAGTTTTTTTTTTGAGTGGTAATACTTGCGTATAGCTGATGGACGACCAACGAAACGCGTATCTTTCTACCTGTGCATGATCCATCTACCTGGTGAGCATGAGCCCACGTCCGCGCGCCATGGATGTGCATGTGCCTCGTCCCGGCCGATCAGGGGATGTTGGCTCCCATGCATGTTCGGACGCGTGCTGCGGCGCGATGTTCGGGGCGACGATCTTTTTTCCTTCTGTTGCTGTTTTTGGCCGAGGGTTCTCCTCCCGATCTAGATCGAGCGAAAACAACAGGCTTGGAGATGGATCGAATCGCCACGCGTGGAAGGCCCGGCGAACGTGGCGTGGCGACGGGGGATCATGTCGCATGCACGCACGCGTCCATCCATCCCTCGTCAACTTTGTCTTGCGTGCGTGTAGAGGGGGTACGGAGATCTGGATCGGACACGATGGATGGATGGCACCGCCGGCAGGGGTCACTGGCCGCGGCAGCAGCAGCTCTGACCTTCAAAGCAGAGACAAAAGATGGTAAAACTCGGTCGGTGACGGCCACCATCATTCCTGACCACTGATGAAAAGTAAATCAACGTCACGGGTAGATCGGTTGCTCTGCCCACATGCCCTTGTGTGAGGTGAATGAATGCACCGGGGAGCAAAGGGAAGGAGACCTGAAACCCCACCTGGGCGGGGACTGCAAGGATCCACACTCTGGGCTTCGATTCACCTTTATCGTAGGTGCGCATGGCTGGCTGGCTCACAATGATGACCTCACCAAACATTTCAGTGAGAGATGAGACAGCATTGCTATTTGCAGTCTGGTTTTCGATCGGCATTGGGCTCTAGTAGCATTCTCGAAAGGCTTTTGACTCGATCATGTAGGAGTGCATACTTGATCTTCTCCAACGTCGCGGCTTCCGGGTTAAGTTTCATGCTATATTTTAGGCCTAATTAGTGTTTAAACTAGATATTAGCCCCCCTCCTCTCTCTACTAATTTGATTCTCTTTGGGTAAGGGCCCCATCTTGAATCATGCTCAAGCTCCGCCACTGCTTGTCAGGATCCCCTTTCACCTCTCCTATTCGTCATTGCCAGGATCCACTATTTGTGGTGTGTTTTTTGTTGCAATTTACTTCCTTTCAAGAGGGACATTGACAATCTTGCAAACATTTTGAGCAACTTCGGGGACGTAACAGGGATGCCCATAAATTTCTAGAAAAGCGTCCTTGTTCCAATCCAGTGTGGCCAGCTGAACCTTGAGACAATTCTTCCTAGCTTGACCCGGCTAGAGCAATCTTCCCAATAATGTACTTGGGGCTACTGCTGTCGGTTTGCCGAATCAAAAGGACGGACTTTCAATATCTTGAAGACAACATTTGCCACCAAGCCTGTAGTTTGGGACGGAAGAAGTATCACCATCATTGACCGGGCGGCCCTTGCAAGTCCGTCCTCACCTCGCAAGCGATCTACCACACCACCCCTGCATTGTGCCACCCGGCATGCTACACAATGCAAACAAGCTTGAGCAGGGCTTCCTTTGGTACGGGACGAACAAGATGACCGACGCTAAGTGCAAACTTAACTTGAACTCAGTGTGTCATCGTAAGGACCTCAGGGACTTTAGTTTGCTTAACCTCAAATTTTTTGCCTTGGCTCTTAGATTATGGTGGTTGTGGTTTGAGTGGAAGGAGCCTTCCAAACTTTGGATGGGCTTGGGCAACCCGTGAAACGACGAAGACAAGGTTCTTCTATGCCTCCACCACCATCTCCTTGGGGTAATGGCGTCCACACCCCTATTTGAGACTCGCCGTGGTTGGATGGCAAGAAAGCACGAGGATATTGTTCTACTCATCTATGAATGCTCAACTAGAAAGAATTGGAAGGTCAAGGATGCAGTGAAGGTTGGATTCTAATGATTAAAATTCCCAACACCGTTTCCATGGATCACATTCACACCAATGATGACATCTCTTGGAAGCAAGCGTCAAGAGGGCACTAATTGGCGCCCTTTGCGTGCAAGGCAAAAAAATGGGGACAATCCACACCACTATGAACAACACGGTTTGTAAAGCCCCCCCCCCCCCCCCCCCCCGCGCGGGAAGTTCAAATTATTTGCGTGGTTGGCCATCCAAGAGAGGAATTGGATGGCGGTTAGGCTAGGCAAGCGCGGTTGGCCAAAATGTGGCCTTTGTCCTTTATGCAAAAGAGAGTCGGAACCTTCCTCCTACTTGCTCTAAAAATGCCGCTACAACTGGAGGCTTTGGGATATGGTTAGAGATTGACTCCAACTCGTGCACCTTGACACCACCGTTTGGGCTATGTAGAGGTCCACAAAAGATTGGTGGATCAAAATGTTCGAAAGTAGCATTCCCAATAGGAGTGCAATTGCATCTATCACCATGCTCATGTGTTGGGCCATTTGAAATGACAAAAACGTAAGGGAGCTCCGGCAGAAATCCGCCCCTACGACAATTCTCATGGAGGAGATTAAAAAAGAACGAAGACTTTGGGTCAACTCATGTCGGGAGGGTAGTGACTTTTTTTTTATTAGCTTTCGCATCGTATCGTAAGCTCAACTGTCCTTTCCCCCTTAATTAATATATGAGGTAAAGCTTATGTCTCCGTTTTGAAAATGAAAAAAAAAGGACCAAGACTACTATTCAGCTGCATTCATGGAAATGAATCCAATTTCGATCAACATAAATGTTCACGTCATCGATAACAGTAATGTTATTATAAGCTCAAGAAAGAACCCCGCAAAAAAAAACTCAAGAAAGAAAGAAAGAAAATTTGAAGCTCAGACCAACTGGCTTACCATTGTCCGTTGCAGTACCAAACGAAGCCTAAAGCTATATGCTTAAGCCGCGAGGTCAGATGGATAGATGCTAATTCCGCCAAAAAGAAAAAGATAGATAGATGCTAAATCACACGTTAGCTTTGCTATAAAGGATGGGCTGGACTGGAGCAACGAACATACTCATTCTAATGCATTGTAGCTTCATGATGGAAACTGAGAACAAAGTGGCAGCCAGGTATCTAATAAAGATGGCATAACCGTCCCTACGTGACATGGCGCGTCTCCTAACATGAATAGTTTGATGTAATGTCCAAGTGTTGCATACACCAGAGATGTAATGTATATTGAAAAGAACCGGCAAATATCATCCATCGTAGGACACCGGGCAAGACTTTCACAAAATGAGGTGCAGTCAGCAGAGAAGGTTGATAGATAGACTGATAAAGATCATGTAGTCACCAAGTATTTGAAACACAAGCATTACATTTGGCCAATATTCGAAGAAACAAAACATCACCGTGGAGAGGGGCGAAACCAAAGTCTGAAGTCGAATACTGAAGCTCAGTAAGTCAGTAGCACACTAATGCTAAATGCTGAGCACCGCTCAGTCATCATCCCTTGTAGGCAATCACCATAACACGCAAACTGATCACCTCGAATGCATATATAGTGGGTTCATGGTTCACCAACAGACTGAAATAAGGCAACAATGGTCTCCAATGTGCTTGTCTTATCTACTTTCCTACACTAGGACCACCAGGAACCTGATAAATATAGCATAAGCAATCATATTTAAGCCTACATGAATGGTTACAGGTATTTTCAAAGTGGAGCATCAGAGATAAACTCTCAACGATAGCCAGAAGACATCATACTCCTTGCTACGTTGCTAGTAGTGAACAAATGGAGGAAAACCCTATGAGTAAACCTACACACACCCCTTGCGAAAGTACATGTCAAAACGATGTGCAGACAAAGGTTTTTCATACAAACATAAGACAGACAGATCTACACAACTCTACTACCACTGCCTCAACATCAACTTAAATCACAAAATTTCGTCAGTTGCACAAAGCCATTGCAACTTGTGCTGGACAGAACAATGTGCAGCATGATCTTTAAGATAGATTGATAAGATGCAGCCCAAAAGTATTTGTTACACGATGATCACATCTATCTGGGATACACAAACATCACTGTGTCTTTGGTTTGTAGAAACATAATGGAAACAGTGAAGGGGTAAGATCTCGCACCTGAAATCTCACTGGCTCAATAATGCTCAATGTTGAGCACCAGCTAGCCAGCCTTCAGGCCCTGTTGATTATGGCATACGCTATCTTCACAGGCCTTCCCCGCAGTTCAGATTGGTTCATCCCGACAGCTTTCTCAAGCGATTCGTCATCCTCGAAATCAACATGGCAGAAACCACGAGAATCTCCGGTTCTCTTGTCGATGGCAAATCTTATTGATGCAATCCTTGATAATTTGAAGAAATCTCTCAAGTCCTTCTCAGTGATATTCCATGAGAGATTGCCGACATAAGCCGAGAGGCAGCCATCGGGCTTCTCAGGATCAGATTGGAACTCTGTCTTCTTTTGCCTCTTCGAGCTAGCAGTAATCCTGCATCTTTCAACCCTCATAAACCTGTTACCACTGTACATGCAGTATATGTGTCAGTAACAAGGGGATTCACCTGTACGCTGACATGAGTTAGAGACAAATGGATACACAGGCTCAAACTTACATTTTGTATCCATCAAGCTCCAGAGATTTCAGGGCAACTTCATCTGACTGAAATGACATAATAGAGTAGAATGAATCAGCCTTGTTCAAGAGAACTAAAAAGCCAACTAGTTATAACTTATATGCTTCCGACTTCTAAAACTTCTTCAGTTTTCTTAGTAGTTCTCGCAGAGATTTCATGGCAAATTAATTTCATCTGACTGAAATGACCTAGTAGAGTGAATCAGCTTTTTTTAAACGGACTAAAAAGCCAACTAGCTATATGTTCCAACTTCTAAAATTTCTTAGTAGTTCTTGCATAGAGCCGCAATGGCGAATTTGCTCCATATAACAGGATAAGGGACTATCACTTGTACGATGTAAGGAATTCCAAAAAATATAAATGCAGTCAAATCATTATCAGTCTGTCAATCAGTCATCATATATGGTGACTAACCATACAAAGCAAGTCCAGAAATAATATTGAGGATCAGGGATCGAACAGGACCAAACACATACACCACTGTAATGTACAGACCCCATTCAACAAACTGAAAGAATCAGGTGACAGCGTGACATACACAAAATGGTTAGCAGGGTAGTGCCAACAAGTGCAATATCCAATTTTTCTTACAACATGCTGATTCAGGTACAAACGAACTACTGTCAGCCTCTTAACCTCTGGTGGTCGGAGCGAATACAGATGAGTATATGGATGCTAAACTATTACCACGGCGTATAACAAACAAAGTGAAACAAAATAGCAGTGTAAGTTCAGTAGCAACCTCGAAGGTGACGAAGGCGAGGCCGCGGAAGTTGCCGGAGTCCGGGAAGCGGGAGAGCTGGAGGGAGCGGATGGGGCCGAACCGGTCGAACAGCTCCCGGATCTCTTCCTCGGTGGTCGTGTACGGCATGCCGCTCGCCACCACCTTACCGCACTCATAGCTCTCAGCGCCCTCCCCAACCTCCGCCGCCGCCGCCGCTACGGCAGGCTCCTCAGGTGTCTCTTGCTCCTGCACCTGCTCGACCGCCCGCTCGTCGGCCGCGGCGGCGATAGGCTGGCCCCACTTGTCCTTCTTGGGCTTCTTCCGCTTCTTGCTCTTCTCGGGGTTGGCTTGCGCTCGCGGGATCTCGTCCTCGGCCGCCATGGCTTAAAACCCTAATCCTTCAGGCTCTGTCTTCGCGCCGCCGCCGCCGCCGAAACAAAGTGCTTTTGCTGGACAGGGTCGTCCGCGGCAGCACGGCAGGAGATGAAATCTCCACCGTCTATTGCCTTTAAGCCATCAACTAAAACAATCACTAACATCTTCGGCTTGCCTTCCGTTAAAAAATATCAACATGTAGAATACTAATTCACTGTCATTAGATCCATCATGCATTATATTTCATATTGTAGATGTTGATATTTTTAAATAGAAAATTTGTCAAACATTGCAAATTTTGACCTAAAATTAAACTAAATATGCAAAGAAAAAAGAAATTGAAAGAGTATATATTATGAAAATTGTGCCTTGCACGTGCAATTGCTAGTAAAAAAACAACAAGTATTGACACTACAAAAACCCCGCAAAAAAAGATACTACAAAAAAACATATAACTTAGAACAAATTGAATTGGCCCACACGAGGTGTCAACGGGGCAATAGGAGCACCAGATCTACCTTGTCAGATCTCACCTGGATGTGAGATCTCGAACGTCTTGCATCATAGAAGTTTCGTGCTCAATAGTTTCTTGAATGTTATCGGTGCAACATTTTTCCTCGGGGCATGTAAAAAATTGTAA
Organism: Hordeum marinum; assembly: GCA_022496015.1. Lineage (NCBI taxonomy): Eukaryota > Viridiplantae > Streptophyta > Magnoliopsida > Poales > Poaceae > Hordeum > Hordeum marinum. The sequence goes on from CM039675.1 coordinate 493,313,937, forward strand.
TATTCCTAGGCACTCTTATAGTTAAGTATTGCGTTAAGCATTTTCCATTTTCTCTCTCATCCCTCATGTGTGATTAGGGTCAGGTTCAAGATTTTTTTTGAAACTAGCACCTTTTTTAGAACAAATTCAAAAACTAGCAGGCCTATTGCAGAATTTTCAAAAATAGCACCCCGTCGGTCTACAGTTGACCGAAGAAGGCATTTTCGGCCTTCCGCTGGCCGAAGAACCGTCTTCGGTTTTCTGTCGGCCGAAGAGAGGCCCAACTGGGCCGAAGAGTGGCTGTCGGTGGCAGGCCGACCGAAAAAGCCCGTCTTCGGCGTACCAGCGACCGAAGAGCATCTTCGGCCAACCAGCGACCGAAGACCACGGGATAAGGGCGACGCGGTCATCTTCTTCCTCTCACTGCTTCTCTTCTTCCTCTCTCCATTCTCTCTGTTCTTCTCGCCACCCCGTGCCGATCTCTTTCGTCTTCCACTCATTTTCGCATCCAAGCCTCGGAAATAGTAGATCATAGCCATCCCTTCCACCCTACGGTCATATTTTTTCCACGGGGTAGTTTTTTTGCATGGAAGTGAGGAGGAGCAGCCATGGTGAAGTGGTGGTGGTGGTGAGGAGGAGGTGGTGGTGCGGTTGGGGAGGAGAAGGTGCGGCTGGGGGGGAGGAGTTGCGGCTAGGGGGCTAGCCGGAGTGGCGATGTTGTTGTCCGGTGGTGCAAGTACTCCGGGAGGTGGTCGGTGCCGCGGAGTTGAAGAGAGTAGCAAGAAGCAGCGAACACACACGTTGAAGGTATAACAAAATATCTCTTAGTTGGGCACTTTATTAGTTAGTGTAGCTAAGTCATATAATGATATGATGAAAATGTATGACAGGTGAAAATGTCTGAATCAGTAAATTTGACTGTTTACTATGGCCCTGGCAATGTTCGATATAATGAGTTGGGGGTTGATCTTAGCGAGTATAAAAAATGTATCATGACAATTCCAGACCCGGACAGATTGAAGTACTGGTTGACAACTAGTTTTGGGCTGGATCCCGGGGTATGTTCCGTCAGTATTCAAGCAGTATGGACCAAATCGTGTAAAAATGTGAAGTGGGAGTTGATGTTGATAGATAGGAGCCAGAAGTGGTTGACACTGTTAAGGCGTTGCAGAGACCGAAAAGTCCACCCATATGCCCTAGTTCAACCTGTGGCGAAGGAGGAGAATACCGGACCACCAGATGGGGGGTACGAACCCGGGAAGGGCAGTCAAGTGGCTAACGAGATTTATTTACCTGGGTCACATCCAATGGATGTGGATGCTAGGCAACCCGACGAAGAGACAGATTACGTGGCACACAATTTGTGTGGTAACGATACTGGGCAGAGTAGTCGGTCGCTAATATTAGCTGGTTCTGGTTTTGCTGATGGGGATGAGGAAGGGGAGGAAATGCAGAGGATGATGGAGGAAGAGGATGAGGATGGACTGGTTGAGGATCTAGATTCTGAAAATTCCGACGATGAAGTGGAGGTACCGATTCCTACCGCATGGGATCGGGACCTATCAACCGGTTTCACGGTCAGCGATGGCCATGAGACTCCATGGCAATATCATCTGAACCAAGTCCATATAGGTTCTATGCATGATACAAAGAAGAAATTGAAATATGATGTGGTAAAGTGGGCTATGTCCACGCAGAGGATTTTCCGGACACACATATCAAATCAAACAAACTATACCATGAAATGTGTTGAAACAGGTTGTCATGGGAAGGTGCACGGGCACGTGCCGAAGTATAACATCCACTAGGTTGTCACCGATGTTGTTCCACATACCTGTGTGAGGAAAAACCTTCTGGTGAATCATCCGAACCTGTCTTCAACTCTCATTGCGCAACTCATGTATACTGAGATAGTGCAGAAGAAAGACATGGAAGCAAAACACATCCAGACAGCAACGGAGGTCAGGTGGGATTATGTCATTCCTTATGGGAAGGCTTGGAGGGCTAAGCAGAAGGCTATGGAGGAAAGGTTTGGGATGTTCTTCGACTCATATGATAATGTTGTGTGGCTCCTTAAAGTATTAAAGGATAGGGATCCCGACACTTATATTAACGTACAACACACAAGATTGGCGAGTATACCAGATTTGAAGGTGTTGAAGGGAGTATTCTTTTCTTTTGCTATTTGCATCGAAGCTTTCCAGCATTGTCCTCCTGTGATGTTTGTGGATGGCACATTCCTGACTGGTCAGTACAGAGGGCAAATCCTTACTGCTATTGGTGTTGATGGGAACAATCAAATCATCCCACTTGCCATGGCATTCGTGGAGGGTGAGAACTTTCCAAGCTGGATATGGTTCTTGAGGCAAGTGAAAATTGCCATCGTGAAGGACCGACCGAACGCGTTTGTCATTCATGACAGACATGCTGGTATATTAAAGGCCGCGAAGACACTGAGGGACCCAACTAATAACGAATCAACAACTTGGAAGGACCTGCAGAGTCGGTGGTACATGCGCCATCTTGGGGCAAATTTTTTCTCACAGTTCAAGAACAAGCGGTTGATGAACTTTCTTAAAAAATTATGCAAGCACGGAAATACAATTTTATTTGGTCAAAACTAGATGAGTTTACTAAGAAGCAGGTTAAAGCCAGACAGAAAATGGAGCAAGATCAGGTTAAATTATCAAGGCTCATCGCGGAGCTAGAGCAGCCTATAGCTCTTTGTGACTTGCCAACAATTGACCCTCCTGACACTAAGAGGTCGAATGGCAGGGCAATAAAGAATTTTACTCAGTGGATAGAGAAAGAGCCTCTTGCGAATTGGTCTCTCCTGCATGACACCCATGGAGCTAGGTATGGCCACGTGACAACCAACCTTGCTGAGGTGTATAACTTTGTACTTAGAGGGAATAGAGCATTGTCACTCACATCTATTGTGGAGGCTGTATTTCATGGCACTTTGAGATATTTCAGAGAAAGGCTCGAGTTAGCAAAGAAGCATATTGCAGATCATCCGAAGACACCTTATTGTAGCCGTGTCACGGAGTACATGGCAAAGAAGATAGAGAAAGCAAAGAAGCACACAGTCAGACTCATAGGTAATCAGGAAAGGAGGTACAAGGTTCAGCTACCTACCGATGGTTTTGGTACGTCAAATGAGGTGAAGACGCATGAGGTAAAAATTGGAACGGAATTTTATCCAACATGTGAATTTATATGCAACAAACCAAAGTTGTTGCACCTTCCTTGCTCACATGTGTTGGCTGCGTTGGATGCCATCTCCTTTGTGTCCCCATACTATTTGAAAGAGTCAGTACTGAACACCTGGACCGGTGAGATGACGGGATTTAGGCTCATCAGCAATTTCAACAAGGTAGATGATGATAAGAGAGTATACATACCAAATCCTGCTCTTCGGCGAACCAGTAGGGGTAGACGTAAGGTCCATCGCATCCGTAATGATATGGACCAGTCTGAAGCTGGAGGAGCAACCAGACAGTGTTTGTTATGCGTAGATTACGGGCATAGGATGAAATATTGTCCCGACCTTAACAAAGACGGTGCGTCCACATCGACGAGTGCGACAACGGGAGCAAGAGGCGGACGTGGCCGAGGCAGTAGAGGCCGAAGAGGACAACGAGGAAGAAATAACTCAAAAGCTATATAATGACTATGTTTTAATTTCGTAATACGTGAGACTATGTTTTAATTTGTAATATGTGAGACTATATTTTAATTTGTAATATGTCAGACTATGTTTTAATTTGTAATATGTCAGACTATGTTTTAATTTTGTAATATGTCGAACTATGTTTTACTTTCAGAGATGTCTTCGTATGCATTGCTTAATGACACGATCGATATAAAACACCGGGCCACACTTATGCAAGCGAGCAAGAACTTAGATGTGTTGGTTCCACGCACCCCAAAGTCTAACTGGATGATACACCCTCAATGGGTTGATACGTATGTTTGCATATAATGTTTTACTTTGTAATATATAATATTTGATGCCCGCTAATTGTTAGCTGTACATTCTCTTTATTTTGTAGGTTAATGTGGGCTGGACTGCTACCCTTGGCACGGCTGGTTGAAGGTACATTTGATGAGTGGGTTGATCATCCGGAGTTGGATGAAGCTGGTGAACCAATGCAGCTACGCAAGAGGCAAATGAAACGCTTCTCTTATGACAGGTCATTCCTTACCTGCTTAGTAGATAGATGGAGACCAGAGACATATATGTTTCACTTTCCCTGGGGAGAGATGGCGCCTACTCTACAGGATGTGTCTTACTTGTTGGGATTACCGTTGGCCGGTGCTGCCATAGGTCCTTTACAGGCAGAATCTGGCTGGCAAGCTGCGTTGCATGCCCGTTTTGTAGAGGCGGTGCCGACTACTGTGGCCTTAGAAAACGATCCTCACGGACCTCGTTTTAAGTGGTTGAGCCAGTTTCAGATTGTCGCGTTAGGATACCCCGGACTTCAGTTGTCAGATACACAGGTTGATCGATCGCTGGAGGCATATATTCTTTGGTTGTTCGGCAAGACGATGTTCACGGAGAATCAGACCACTGTCGATGCACACCTCATTAGCATTGCACGTGAGATAGCTGACGCTCGTTCCCCAAAGGACATTACGCAGAGGAGTTTTGGTTCTGCTGTGTTGGCAGCTACATACAGAGGCTTGTGCAAAGGTTGCATATTGAGCTCCCGTAGATCAGGTCTAGTTGGATGTCCACTATTGTTGCAGCTCTGGTCATACGAGAGGTTCCCTATTGGACGACCCTATGTCCGCGTTGATAAACCGTTTGGGTTGGTAGACATGGCAGGTGCTTATGTGCAACAGATCGGCGACTTGCCTACTGTGGGATCTATTTGGGCGAGAAGAGAGGTATTACGTAACATTTCATTACATTATTTCTTGCCATGCAATACTTTTACTAATGTTTATTTGTTGTCATGCATAGAGACAATATGTCGGTATGCAGGTGAAGAGCTGTTACCCGTCCTTCATGGCTCAGTTTGATGCTTTGCACGATGATGTTGTTATCTGGGAGCCCTACTCGCCACAGGCTATAGCATCTAGGTATCCAGTTGGGATATCTGACTTGTGCACTAGAGATCGGCACTACTGGATGACCAAGGCGAGATTGGTGTTCGACGTGACGGTGGAGGAGATGACTCTTCCTAGGGTGATGAGACAACTGTCAACAAGTTCCCTCTGAGTTTCACTCGATCCTCAAGAGCTACAAAAAAATAATTTCACAAACTTAGCAGAGAAGAAAAACGTATAAGCTGAAACAAAAAGTAAAATCAGTCAAACAAAAAACTTACCAACACAGGGTAAAGGGAACAACATAACACCATCCCGATGAAAATCAACACCAATCATAGTTCCATAGTGCTCAAGCCTAACAGTCATCATGTCACGATGACGGAGACCATAATCATTCACAAGTTCCTCCCAGGAAGGACTATGGAATTTACTGCTCACCCGACCATGTCTAAACTGAACATGGTATAAGTTACCCTCACTGTTGTGAAGAGAAAGATCAATATCTGTGTCACTCCTACGAATAGCTAAAGCTCTACACTCCTCAATGTACCGAGCAAGATGTGATCTAACACTGCACGAAACATACCACAACAAGAATGGAAGCAAAAATCATAATCATATAAACAAAGGCATTAGAATACATTACAATCATAACAACATCAACCACATGCCACAATCAGATAAACAAGATATAGAATCTTACAACACGCCTAGAACATCGACGATCCAGCACCACATTGAAGACAGACGCACTCAGATCAAAGGAAGAACAAGGGCCACCCGGAGCTCGGCAAAAGGGGCAAGCCATTACCTGCAAAAAAATGGTGACCACACTTGCCTGCTCACCCACCTTGCCATGGAGGGGTTTTTATAGGGTCAGAAGAGAATATGGCGGGAGAGAAACTCACGGGAAAGAAGGGCGGGCGGGAAAAAAACTGGCGGGAAAGAAACTAGCGGGAAAGAACTAGCGGTAAAGAAGGGCGAGAAGGAACTGGAGGGAAAGAAAATGCACTATACGGCCAAGAAAATACTGAAAAGCACTCTTTGGTCAACGGAAAACCAAAATAGGTCACATGCAACTTCGGTCAACCGTTAACGTAAAGTGCATGTACTCTTTGGTCAACGGTTGACCAAAGAGTACTCTTCGGCCAACCAAAGACCAAAGATTGCTCTTCAGCCAACCAAAGACCAAAGAGTCCTCTTCGGCTCAGCATCGCAGTTTTTTGGTCAGCCATTGACCGAAGAGGTAGTCTTCGACCAACGGCTCTTCGGTCAACGGATGACCGCCAGGGTGCTACTTTTGAAAATTATGCAATAGGCCTGCTAGTTTTTAAATTTGTTTTAAAAAACGTGCTAATTTCAAAAAAAAAAAATCCAGGTTCAACGGGCGTCACATGGGATTGAGGACGATTGCCTGTGCCAGAAGAAATAATGCTCCAATTAGATGGGTGCGCCTATGCCTCGTTTATAGCAAGGTGGTAGGCAGCCTCGCCTACAAGCAGACGGTATTGGGTCGGCAAGTACGAATGTTGATTCCCCACGCTGACGACATGTTGACGTCAATTGTTTTTCTTCTTTTTTATTTTTATTTGTGCTTTGCAACTTAAATATAATTTTAAAGTAAAACCATGGATTTGAAAAATATTAACACTATAGAAAAATGCTAACACAACTAAAAAATGATAATAGCTTTGGAAAACAATGTTCTAGACAATGAAAAATGTTTCTTGCGCTTAAAAAACTGTATGTCATTTTTTTTCAAAAATGTCTATACAATGTAATTTATTTTTGCATAATGAGTAAAATTATTTCTTACCATTAAAAAATGTATGCGATATTTTAAATAAATATTCTCATGTTTCAAAAAAACATTGTGACATTTTAGAAATTGTATACAATGTAAAAAAATATTTGCATAGTTTTAGGAAAAACATTAGTATCATAGAAAAATCAACATGTATTTGAAAATATGTTGGCGATTTCTTAAAAAAGTGATAAAAACATGAATAAATAAAAAGATGCACATCGTGTATTTTTAAAATGTTCAATGTGTATCAAAAACATATTTCACGTGTACACTAGAAATGTATATTGTGTACTGAAGACATTTAAAAGATATTTATACAATGTAAAAATATCTTTGTGTAGTTTTAAAAAGATGTTTATTACCTATAAAAAATGTTCAACGTGAATTTGAAAAAATGACTATACTTTCAAAAGTGTTCAAGACATGTATTTAAAGAAAAAAGAAATCAATGATAAAGAAAATGTAGAAAACTAATAAAACACGAAAAATAAATACAAAAAAGGAAAATGAAAACCGAAGAAAACTAATGCAAAAGAATGGAAGCAATCTAACCCCAGAAGGAAAGAAAGAAAAACGAAGAAAACCAGTTAGTTGTTGATGCTCTTAGTGCTCTGATGCAAAATATTGCCGCTGGCACACGAAAAAAAACTACACTATGAAACGGTCTTTATTTTAGATAAAAAGTGAATTTTATTTACTCGAAATGGAGCTTCAAAGTATGCAAACTCAATGAGCACAAAACCAACCTTTTTTTGCGGGGAAAAAGGAAAGATTTCCATTACTTAAGGTGGCAAATCAGCCACAACGAGTTTTACAAAGTCGCTCAGAGCCCAACCAAACAGCAGTACGACCATACGCGGCTAAAGCATGACTAACTTTATTCTGTGAACGACTAGTAGCAGTAATCGTAATCTTCCTAGGGTCATCCCTGATCATCCTCTGAATCTCCTCGACGAGTACACGAGATGACAACCCAGTCCGCCGACCTAGCATTCAGCATCGTGACCGCTTCGGTACTGTCCATCTCAACAGCAATGGGCCGGTATGTGCGGTGTAGGGCAAGCTCAAGTCCTTCCCTAGCTCAAGTCCTTCCCTGCATGCCGTGAGTTCAACATCTAGACTGTTATCACATGTATGAATCTCGCGACACGCGGTGAAAATAACTTCACTCCTGTCCGAGTGCAACACCATGCCGCCCCCTGCATCTCCTGTTGCTGGCACATAGCTCCCATCCACATTAAGTTTTGGCCCAACCAGGACGCGGGAGCGCCCAACACGGCTCTTCCTTTTGCTTCACCTCCTTAGGCCTAGCCGCAACCCCCATCTGGACGACCATCTTGCCCCTCTCCATATCTCCTTGAGGACATTGATGGATACACAAGAGGGAATTTATATAACCATGGAGGAATCTTCGAGAGGCTTCGATCGGTGGAGGGCGTTTCCATGGGTTACTTCGTTACGCACGTACCACACACGCCACATGGTCATGAGCACAACCATGCGTGCGGTATCCTGGAGAGGTTCCAACAACGAGAACAACCATTTTAGACCTGTGTTGGCTATGCTGTCCACCTTTGGGATGGGCCAGTCCATCGCCATAGCTCTCCATAGCTCCATTGCGAGGGGACACCTGCACATCGCGTGGAACCCGTTCTCTCGTTCCACATCACAAAGGGGACACACATCAGTAAGCTCGAGGTGACGAGAGGATTTATTGGCCCAAGTTGCAAGCGAGTTGGACACAAGCCTCCAAGCGAAGACGCGTGCCTTAGGGGAGCAGGGCACCCCATATGGTCTTCCAGATGGCGCGACGACCATCCGGTGCCCTGCTCGTGGCGGTCGCCAATGAACGTTCACGCTCGTCCATGGCAAGGCGGTAGGCGGAGCGAACGGTGGAGATACCGCTCTTCTCCGGACCCCATGCGATAATATCATCGGTGATGCGAACGGACGTGCGGATGTTGGTGATGGTATGCACGTCCACCGGGAGAAAGTATCCCCGTAGCACATCCTGGCACCATGCGCGAGAGCCGTCTAGGAGCTCCGCCACTCGCCGGAGTCTACGCGTCCCATGTTACGAGATAGGTTGGCCCGTCGGCTGCGTGGCAACCAACGATCCGTCTTTGCATGATTAGGATGCACAAAACCAGCCTCTGCATGACTAGGATGCATACAACCAATGCAAACACACGCACATGAAGAATCACATCAACAAATAACAAAGTCGTACAAGACGCATCTCTGTCTAGCAGCGGAAAAAGGAAATGAAAAAGAAAACTCTAAAGCGATCAAAAGAATAATCAACGACATGATTGCCATCAATAGTTTGTCAAACAGTCCAGGCAGGACGAGCTCGCTTGTATGACAGAGGATCTCGGTATGCTGTTAGCACATGACTGGGTGTACGCTGCGGTAGGCACTATTATTTTGTCGGTGAAAAAAAAGAAAGAAGAAGCTTTCTTTTTTGAGGGGAAGAAAGAAGAAGCTAGAAACACAATTCCTGTAAAAAAAGAAAAGGTTAGCAACGCACATAGAAAAAAGCCCAGTTTTCTAAAACAAAGGTAAAAAGGGCTAGTACAGCCAACACTCATTTTTCTTTTCGGTTTGATTTACATATTATTGTCATTTTTTCTATTAGTTTGGGTAAAGTACGCCAAAAAATGTTCCCGGATATAAAAAAGGTTCATGTGTATGTGAACATATTTTTATATGCATGTTTAAAAAATGTTAGTCGTGTAGACAAATATTGCATTTTTTAGTATTTTAAAACTTGTTTGCCATGCCCTAAAAAAATATGGGAAATATATATATATATAGTGTAACTCCACAATTTTCATCATGTAATATGAAAATGTTCATCATGCGTTACAACTTTTTGTTGTCACATGAACATTTTCTACATGTTTGATACTTTTGAGAAAGTGCTCATCAAGTATTAAAAATGCTCATTGGAAATTTAAAACTGAACCTCGTGTATTCTATGAATTCATCATTTCCGGAGTACCGTATTCAGTTTAGTTCATGATGAAATACTGAGACTTGAAGTAGAAATTTATGTTTGATTTGCCTGATTGAATTCATGCAACGTGACAATGTATTTGAACAGACTTGTTTTCAGTTGCTGATGTGTTGTGTAAGGTGTCATGAAACGGAATGGAATTCAGACATCTAGTAGGTGAGGACGAGTTGCCGTTCAAAATTGAAATGAATGGAGGGTCGGCTGATGATTCATGAAGCATTGCAGCAATTCAAACGAAATTGTGTTCCAGACGCACTAGATAACCCCCCTCCCCCAAACTACCAATGCTTTTGTCGGATGTATCGACAAAAGACTGAAAGTTTTTCCGGTTGGAGCTCGTCTTCATAATTTTCTATTTTTGATTAAAAGGGTCGCGATATCTATGGCATGTTAGGCATGCGTCCACACACCGTGTGTGGTGTACGCAGGAGGCAGCCCACACGGTTTGTGTGTGAGCGCACAATAGAATTGCCCACACGTGTGGATGTAACTATTTCGTGCCACACGTCCGAAAAGTACTACTCATCTCGACCCGCGTGGGTGGCACAAAATAAATCTGTCCACACGTCCTAGCACAGCTAAGTTAGTTACCCCGCGGGATGAAACTTAAGTTACCCACGCGCAAATCATAGTTGTCATCTACGCGCAACTGCAGTTGCCATGTAGCCACATACGAGCGTTGTGTGGGCGAAGAGCAGTTCGCCCACACGCGCGTTGACTATGTGGTGGCTGTGTGGGCAGAAACTGGTTCGCCCACACGACGCAGCTATCAATAGCGCGTTGTGGGTCGTGTGGGCGAACTCTTCAACGTCCACACACACGATGATGCCTACGTGGTAGTAAAATTCCAACAGAATCCTTTAGGATTTGTGCAAAACTGAATGAACGTAGATCGAGGCATGTGGACGAGTTCAATCTGCCACACATGTGTAGGGGCGTTATCTTTTCCCGATTAAAAAATATTGGCTGGGTAGATAAGCAGTAGGAACTGTTGTGTCAGACCGGCACTGTTGCCTTGGATCCATACTGAAAAGGATGGTACATGACGTGTACAAGATGGAGCTTGCCGTCAACCATGCTGTTACCACTACGACGTTACCACTAGTAGAAAACAAGGCTTTGGTCCATGCCGGGCCAGCCCATTAGTCCCGGTTCAGTCACGAACCGGGACCAATGGGGGCAACGGTCCCGGTTCGTGAGGTCAGGGGGCCGGACGGGCCACGTGGGACATTGGTCCCGGTTCCAGACACGAACCGGGACCAATGTGCCTCGCTCCTAGCCCACAACCATTGGTCCCGGTTCGTGGCTGGATCCGGAACCAAAGGGGGTCCTTTAGTCCCGGTTCCAGCCACGAATCTGGACCAATGAGATGCCTATATATACCCCCTCGCCAGTGAGCAGAGCACTCCACATTGCTCTATTTTTCAGGCCGGCGAGAGGAGAGCTTTGTGGTGTTCTAGCTCACCTCCTATGCACATGAGGTGTTTGATGAAATGCCCAAGCCAAACTTAATCTTTCTCCTCTCGAAGCTCCTTGTCCAAACTCCATTTTCGTCAAGATTTGTCTAGGTTTGGCGGTCCTTTCTGTCCCGTCCCCGTCCTGAAACCGTCGTCGATCGCCCGCGCGTGGTGAGCCTCTTGATCTTATCTTCTTGCTAAAAGAAAATATACTTACTCGTATGATTTTCTTACTTTTATTATTGTTTGTTATTATATAGTGTCATGGTTATGGTATCCGCCCACGTCGGCCCTCGTCCAGTCTATGATTCAGATGTGGTATATTATCTTTTATATAACTATTTCACACATCTAATGTCTATGACAATTAATTATGCCACCAACTTGACGTAGATGTTTTTATCTATAGAAAGTAGTTGAACCAGAAATGGATACCGACTATGCAATTCTGCTCGACAAGTTAACTAAAGCTGAAAAAGAAATCGATCATTTGAAAGAAATTTTGAAAAGAACTGAAGATGACAAGATGAGATTGGAGTTGCATGTTGCCGATATCGTCGACGATCACAAGACCAAGATGGATGCAATGCGCTTGAAGCTTAGAAATATTAGAAAATATGCCATTCATACTGAGGCTTGGTATCATTATGCCGTTGGATCAATTGGTACCTTAGTAGCGGTTATGATTGCATTTGTTGTTGCATTTAATTTTTTTACATAGTTTCGTTGTATGTTTTAATTAGATGCTCTAGAGAGCTATATGTTGTTCAATAATGATAATTATGTATGAACTATACGTATTTATGTTGGTCATTATTGTACTTTGGCTTTAATGTGATGATGAATTTCTATTAATTTGGTCACTTCTCTATTCATGATATATTGTAATGGTTTTTAATACACTTTATTATATAATACACGCAGATGAACTGACAATGGATGTACGGTGACCGACGCACCTCCGAGTATATTAAGGGCCTGCATAATTTTCTCGAAGCGACCGAGGCAAACAAGCAGAATGGTTTTATGCCTTGTCCATGTACTGTCTGTGAGAATACGAAGTCTTTCTCCAACTCTAAAACCCTTCACTTCCACCTACTTCAGAAGGGTTTTATGCCACACTATAATGTTTGGACCAAGCACGGAGAAAGAGGGGTTATGATGGAAGACAACGAAGAAGAAGAGGATGACGACAACTACCCTCCCCCTGAATACGATGATGCTGTAATGGGGGAAGCTGAAGATCAAGAGGAACCAGACGATGTGCCCGATGATGATCTTCGCTGGGTCATTGTTGATGCACAGAGAGAATGCGAAAGTGAAAGGGATAAGTTGAAGTTCGATCGCATGTTAGAGGATCGCAAAAAAGGTTTGTACCCAAATTGCGAAGATGACAACAAAAAGCTCGGTACCACACTGGAATTGCTGCAATGGAAGGCAAACAATGGTGTATCTGACAAGGGATTTAGTTCGCTACTGAAAATAATGAAGAAGAAGCTTCCAAAGGATGACGAATTGCCTGACAGTACGTACGAAGCAAAGAAGGTTCTATGCCCTCTAGGATTGGAGGTGCAGAAGATACATGCATGTCCTAATGACTGCATCCTCTACCGTGGTGCGTACGAGGATTTGAACGCATGCCCGGTATGCGGTGCATTGCGGTATAAGATCAAAAGAGATGACCCTGGTGATGTTAAGGGCCAGCGCACCGGGAAGAGGGTTCCTGCCAAGGTGATGTGGTATGCTCCTATAATACCACGGTTGAAACGTCTGTTCAGAAACAAAAAGCATGTTGAGTTAATGCAATGGCACAAAAAAGACCGTAAGAAAGACGGGAAGTTGAGAGCACTCGCTGACGGGTCGCAGTGGAGAAAGATCGAGAGAAAGTTGAGCAACTTTACAGGTGACCCGAGGAACGTATGGTTTGGTTTAAGTGCAGATGGTGTTAATCCTTTTGTGGAGCAAAGCAGCAAGCAAAGCACATGACCTGTGACTCTATGTATGTATAACCTTCCTCCTTGGTTGTGAATGAAGTGGAAGTTCATTATGATGCCAGCGCTCATCCAAGGCCCTAAGCAACCCGGCAATGACATTGATGTGTACCTAAGGCCATTAGTTGATGAACTCTTACAGCCATGGAATGGAAGAGGTGTACGTGTGTGGGATAAGAACGAACAGGAGGAATTTGACCTACATGCGTTGTTGTTTGTAATCATCAACGATTGGCCTGCTCTCAGTAACCTTTCAGGACAGACAAACAAGGGATACCATGCATGCACACACTATTTAGATGACACCGACAGTATATATTTGGACAAATGCAGGAAGAATGTGTACCTGGGGCATCATCGATTTCTTCCGACCAACCATCAATGTCGAAAGAAAGGAAAGCATTTCAAAGGTGAGGCAGATCACCGGAAGAAGCCCGCCCTCCATACTGGTGATCACATACTTGATATGGTCAATGATTTACAAGTAATATTTGGAAAGGGTCCTAGCGGACTATCTGTTCTGACTAACGATGCGGGACACGTACCCATGTGGAAGAACAAATATATATTTTGGGACCTACCCTATTGGAAAGACCTAGAGGTCCGCTCTGCAATCAACGTGATGCACGTGACGAAGAATCTTTGCGTGAACTTGCTAGGCTTCTTGGGAGTGTATGGGAAGACAAAAGATACACCGAAGGCACGGGAGGAACAACAACGTGTGCATGAAAAAGACGACATGCATCCAAAGTAGTATGAAGGTCCTGCCAGCTACGCTCTTACCAAAGAAGAGAAGGAAATTTTCTTTGAATGCCTGCTCAGTATGAAGGTCCCGTCTGGCTTCTTGTCGAATATAAAGGGAATAATAAATATGACAGAGAAAAAGTTCCAGAACCTAAAGTCTCATGACTACCACGTGATTATGACGCAATTGCTGCCGGTTGCATTGAGGGGGCTTCTACCGGAAAACGTTCGATTAGCCATTGTGAAGCTATGTGCATTCCTCAGTGCAATCTCTCAGAAGGTGATCGATCCAGAAATCCTGCCAATGTTAAGGAGTGATTTGGTGCAATGTCTTGTTAGTTTCGAGCTGGTGTTCCCACCGTCCTTCTTCAATATCATGACGCACATCCTAGTTCATCTAGTCGACGAGATTGTCATTCTGGGTCCTGTATTTCTACACAATATGTTCCCCTTTGAGAGGTTCATGGGAGTCTTAAAGAAACATGTTCGTAACCACGCTAGGCCAGAAGCAAGCATCTCCATTGGCCATCAAACAGAGGATGTCATTGGGTTTTGTGTTGACTTCATTCCTAACCTTAAGAAGATTGGTCTCCCTCAATCACGCTATGAGGGGAGACTGACTGGAAAGGGCACGCTAGGAGCGGACTCAATAATATGTAGGGATGGGCATTCTTGGTCTTAAGCACACTACACAGTTCTACAGAATTCCACCTTGGTGACCCCGTATGTCGATGAACACAAGAATATTCTGTGCTCCAAACACCCGGAGCAGTGTGACGACTCGATTACATATGAACACACCGGGACTTTCGGCAGTTGGTTGCAAACACGTCTCATGGGTGACAACACTGTTTCTGATGAGCTGTACTCGTTGGCCAGGGGACCATCTTCGACTGTATTAACTTACAAAGGGTACTAGATAAATGGGAATACATTTTACACGATCGCCCAAGATGAAAAGAGCACCAACCAAAACAGTGGTGTCCGCTTTGATGCAGCAACCAAGAGGGGAAAGGACACATATTATGGTTACATAGTGGACATATGGGAACTTGACTATGGACATGATCTCAAGGTCCCTTTGTTTCAGCGCAAATGGGTCAATCTGTCAAGAGGCGGGGTACAAGAAGACCCACAGTACAGAATGACAATAGTGGATCTGAACAATCTTGGGTACACAGACGACCATTCGTCCTAGCCAATGATGTGGCGTGGGTTTTCTATGGGAAGGACATGTCTACCATATCGAGAAAAAGAAAAGATAAGGAAGCGAATACATCATACGATGAGCCAAAGCGCCACATAGTTCTTTCAGGAAAAAGAGACATCATGGGATTGGAGGGCAAGACAGACATGTCTGAAGATTATGAAAACTTTCATGAAATTCCTCCCTTCAAAGTCAAGACTGACCCAAGCACCCCGTTAAACGATGAAGATTATCCATGGTTATGGCGCAATAAGAAAAGGACACAAGCGAAGAAAAAGTGAAGACTTTCTCTCCATAACTATATCATTGCAGTGACATGTGAAGAAATGAAATGCCTTTTGTAAAACATGAGTTTTCGTCCGAAACCCTAATACTTCAAAAGAGATTTTAAGTTTTGTACACGAAGTGCATCCAATTTTTGCCGTAACCCTCTCAACTTTTTATGACATGCTATGTGGGTGAAATGATGATACCATGCCAACTTTCAACCTTTTGAGAGTTCATTTGAAGTGCTTTTCAATTTCAGGGTTATTTAGCTCAAAAAAAATCAGTAAGTGCATGAACAATACCAAATGAAGTCAGAAAGGGTTGAAAATTGATGATGTGGCTTTGAATGGTGCATTTTGAACACACAAATAGTCTGGAGTTCAAATGAGTTCAAAATGAAATCCCTTTGTAACAGATGAGTTTTCGTCCGAAACCCTGATACTTCGAAAGAGATTGTCCATTTTGTACATGAAGTGCATCCATTTTTTGCCGTAACCCTCTCAACTTTTTAGCACATGCTATGTGGGTGAAATGATGATACCATGCCAACTTTCAACCTTTTTAGAGTTTATTTGAAGTGCTTTTCAATTTCAGGGTCATTTAGCTCAAAAAAATTAGTAAACGCATGAAAAATATCAAATGAAGTCAGAAATGTTTAAAATTGATGATGTGGTTTGAATGGTGCATTTTGAACACACAAAAAGTATGGAGTTCAAATAAGTTCAAAAAATGAAATCCCTTTGTAAGAGATGAGTTTTCGTCCGAAACCGTGATACTTCGGAAGAGATTGTCCATTTTGTACACGAAGTGCATCCAGTTTTTGCCGTAACCCACTCAAATTTTTAGCACATGCTATGTGGGTGAAATGATGATACCATGCCAACTTTCAACCTTTTCAGAGTTCGTTTGAAGTGCTTTTTAATTTCTTTCAAAATATCGTGGGAGTGGAGTTCAAAAAAGAATCAACTAAAAAGCTTTTTATAAACCTCTAGTATTTTTGAAACTATAATTATATAAAAATTATGCAACTAAAATTATCAAAGTATTTGTTGTTCAAAACATTAATAGCAAAAAGAATATAATGATAAAACACACTGGAAATAAATAAAGCAAAAAATAAATAAAGCAAGAAACAAAACAAAATAATGGAAATTATGCAACTAAAATTATCAAAGTATTTATTTGTTAAAAATGCTGAACTAAAATGACAGAAGGAAAATACTGGATTTTTTTTTTAAAAATAAATAAAGCAAAAAACAAAACAAAAATACTGGAAAAAAATAAAAAAATGCCGCCTACTGGGCCACCATGGCCTGAATACGACTAGAAACCCAATCAGCCAATTGGGCCAAGATTTAGGCCCAAAGAAGGCCCACTAGGCCCACATGCAGATACAGAGTGGTTAGGCCCGTAAGCCTGCTTTAGAGAGGAGCTCGAAGGCTGAGGCGCACCGCGCCTTATAAACAGGTGCGACACAGTCTCCACTAGCGAGGCGGGACTAAACTCCCACCACGCCACTGTGGAAGGCCATTGGTCCCGTTTGGTGGAACCAATCGGGACCAATACCCACCTTTAGTCTCGGTTGGTGGCACCAACCGGGGCCAATGCCCACCTTTAGTTCCGGTTGGTGCCACCAACCGGAACCAAAGGTCTCTGCTTCCCGCCCTTCGGGCTACCGAAAAGAGACCTTTGGTCCCAGTTGGTGGCACCAACCGGGACTAAAGGTTGGCATTGGTCCCGGTTGGTGCCACCAACTGGGACCAATGCTTCTTGTATATAAGAAAACCCTTAGAAAATTTTAGTTTTCATCTACTAGTTGCCCCGAGCCGCCGTCCTCGTCCCCGTCGCCTCCCCGAGCCGCCATCCTCATCGCCGGCCCTGTCGCCTCCCCAACCCACCGTCCTCGTCCCCATCGCCGCCGTCCTCGTCCCCGTCACCATTGTCCTCGTCCCCGTCCCCTCCCCGTCGCCGCCGTCCTCGTCCCCATCGCCTCCCCGTCGCTGTCGTCCTCGTCGCCTCCCCGTTACCTCCCCGAGACGCCGTCCTCGTCCTCGTCGCCTCCCCGAGCCGACGTCCTCATCCCCATCCCCATCGCCTCCCCGAGTCGTCGTCCTCGTCCCCGTCGCCGCCGTCCTCGTCCCCGTCGCCGGCCTCCAGCCATCGCCGCCCCCCAATGAGCCCCCTACTCCCCGTCACCGCGTATATGTGTGTATATGTTCATGTATATGTTTTTTCGGGCATGTATATGTGTATATGTTTTTTCATTTATGTATATATGTTCATGTATATGTGTGTATATGTTTTTTTCATGTATATGTATATATGTTCATGTATATGTTTTTTTTCATGTATATGAGTGTATATGTTCATGTAAAAAGTCTTTGTTGTTTTTCAGTCTTTGTTGTTTTTCATATGTATGAAAATGTAGAGCAAAAACGAAAACAAACATATAAGAAAATAAAGGAAAAAATGAAGAAGGAAAAGAAAACCGCCTGGCCCGGCCACCACCGCATTTTCATACAGTTTTTTCCACCGAGTCCACGTCGCACCGAGCACCCGCGGCGAAGCAAGTCTTTTTTTGAAGGTAGTTTTTTTGTTAAATGAAAATGTTGGCATCGACTCTATCATCACGTTGGCATCGGCTCTATCTATCAACAAGGACACGGGAGCACCCCGACCCCCTTGTTGGGGAACGTCGCATGGGAAACAAAAAATTTCCTACGCACACGCAAACCTATCCATGGTGATGAGCATCTACGAGAGAGAGAGTGGATCTACGTACCCTTGTAGATCGCTAAGCGGGAAGCGTTAAGAAACGCGGTTGGTGTAGTCGTACTTCTTCGTGATCCAAATCGCCGAGCGTCCCGCGATCTAATCACGAACCGTCCCACGAACCAATCACGAACCGTCCCGCGATCTCATCACGATCCGTCCCGCGATCCGATCACGAACGTCCCGTGGCCTTGATCACGATCCTTCCGATCTAGTGCCGAACGGACGGCACCTCCGCGTTCAGCACACGTGCAGCTTGATGATGATCTCCACCGTCTTGATCCAGCAAGAGGAGGTGGAGAGGAGAGAGAGTTCACCGGAAGCGTGACGGCGCTCCGGTGATGGTGGTGGTGGAGCAATTCCGGCAGGGCTTCGCCTAAGCACTGCGGAAAACCAATCTAGAGGAGCACCGGTGGAACGGGTAGCACGTGGCCGTAATTTCTGTCCAAAAACCCTCTATTCCACTAGTATATATAGGAGGGAGGGAGAGGCAGCCTTGGCGCAAGGCCAAGGCCTCCTAGGAGTCGGCCGGCCAAGGGGGAGGAGTCCCACTCCTTCTCCAATCCTAGTTGGACTAGGATTGCTCCCTATTGGCCCTTTTTTCCACCTTTTTCTTTAGGCCTTTTACTCCTGGCGCCATGGGCCTTTTGTGGCTGTTCCACCAGCCCACTAAGGGCTGGTTATTACTCTCCCACAGCCCATGGTCCCTCTAGGGTCGAAATACCCCTCCCGGAGGTCTCCCGGTACACTACCGACACTCCCGGTACAATACCGATGAGCCCGAAACTTTTCCGGCGACCAAACTGGGACTTCCTATATATGAATCTTTACCTCCGGACCATTACGGAGCTCCTCGTGACTTCCGGGATCTCATACGGGACTCCGAACAACCTTCGGTTACCACCATACATAACTCTACACTACCGAAACGTCACCGAACCTTAAGTGTGCAGACCCTGCGGGTTCGAGAACTATGTAGACATGACCGAGACACCTCTACGGTCAATAACCAATGGCGGGACCTGGACGTCCACATTGGTTCCTACATATTCTACGAAGATTTTTATCGGTCGAACCTCTATGTCAAGGATTCAGTTAATCCCGTATAACGTTCCCTTTGTTCTTCGGTATGTTACTTGCCCGAGATTCGATCGTCGGTATCTCCATACCTAGTTCAACCTCGTTACCGGCAAGTCTCTTTACTCGTTACGTAATACAAGATCCTGCAACTAACAATTAGTCACATTGCTTGCAAGGCTCATTGTGATGTTGTATTACCGAGTGGGCCCCGAGATACCTCTCCGTCACACGGAGTAACAAATCCCAGTCTCGATCCATGCCAACTCAACAGACACCATCGGAGATACCTGTAGAGCACCTTTATAGTCACCCAGTTACGTTGCAACGTTTGATACACACAAGGCACTCCTCCGATATGTGTGAGTTGCATGATCTCATGGTCATAGGAACATACACTACTAGGAAAAGGCATGCTAGTGGCGCACCAGTTTTGCCTACTAATGGCGCACTGGTGGTGCGCCACTAGCACCACGCCATTAGAATTAAATACTAATGGCCCACCCCTGGTGCGCCATTAGAATCTGGTGTACTAATGACGCACCAGGCCGTGCGCCATTAGTATAGCCAACAGTGCGCCATTAGTATCTGGCATACTAATGGCGCACTAGTGGCTGATGCGCCATTAGAATCTGGCATACTAATGGCGCACTAGTGGCTGATGCGCCATTAGAATCTGGTGTACTAATGGCGCACCAGGCCGTGCGCCATTAGTATAGCCAACAGTGCGCCATTAGTATCTGGCATACTAATGGCGCACTAGTGGCTGGTGCGCCATTAGAATCTGGCATACTAATGGCGCACTAGGGGCTGATGCGCCATTAGAGTCTTTTTTACAGTGCGCCATTAGAGTCTTGTGTGGTACGCCACTAGTATGAATATTCGGAATTATTATTTTTTTCTTTTCTGATATTTTCACAGGTTACAAAATATATTATTGGACAGAATTTAGACAACACCACACAGAAACAGCAGATTCATCGAATACAATAGTAGATTAGTCTCCGAATACAAATCATCATATTAGTCTCCGAATTCAAAAGACCGAACAAAGATAGAACATTACAAGCCTCGAGACCGCAAGTAGCGAGTTTGTCTTCACATTACAAGTCGATATCGATCATCTAAACTACCATCACATAGAAGAGAGCCGCGGTCATCACGATGAGCACAATCCCGATGAAACTGGTCTTCATCCAGTTCCTCCAACGCTCCCTCCTCTCTCCCGCTAGATAGCACGCGTATCTAGATTCCGCCTCCGCCCTAGTGGTGTACCCTTTGTAACTGTTACCGTTGAAACGGTGAACCTGTCTCCGACACTCCTCCCAGTCGTCGTAGACTTCGGGAACCTTACCCTTGTACACGACATAAGACGGCATCTCTATGCCCTAGCCAAACAAAACGTTAGTAGCAATTCACGGACAGTACATAAGCAATATATAAGTATGCAACAAAAGGATCGGAAGAGAAAAGCAAGACATCAATAGCATCGATTACATCTAAGTTGAACGACTGTCCAAACCAAAGAGACATACAAGTTCATTAAAGTTTAATTACAACATGAACCAATCGATGTTTCAGAACTACACATAGCATCACTATTTTGGACTCGACTCAAGGGACCAGAGCGTGGATGAAGCCGCCGTCTCTCGTGATGGTCATGAAATCGCGGGCGTTGTCATCCTGCATTTGTAGCGTTGTGTCTATCTCACCGTTGGACGGTTGATTTCTGAGGTTGAACTGCCCCGAGGTACGAAGGACATCTTGATGGATGATTTCCGCAAACTCCGACTGGATGTGAAAGAATTCTTGTCTGATGTCCGCGTCCTGGATTGCCGACAAGTTCTCGGCCCAATCTTTGAGATTACTTGGTAGCAAAAGGTGATGAAGGTCCCGTACGATCGCCCGCATGTGATGGATGGCGTAGTAGGCATCCTTCTGACCGCCAGGCGGCTGCTTGACGTAGCAAAACGTCGTATTGTGGGCGAACACGTGCTTGCCGTACTTACGAACTGCCCTGGTGAAGGTGCCTCCAGATTTGGCGTAGCCGGGGAGAACATCATCAAGAACTTTCTTGACATTTGTGTAGTCTTTCTTCGACTGACGGTCTGAGTCGAAATACGTGGCCATGGAATATTTCGGGCTTAAGAGGATGAGTGTGCAATGTGTGTCACTGCACAAAACACGGAATGTTAAAAAAAAGATCAAAATCTAAGAAATCATATGTTACGGGGCGGTTGAGGGGACGACTTACTCGGGAAAGTAAGGCACGAGGAAGTTATCCTTATCTGGGTTTGCCAGAATGACGCCTTCGAGGTAAGAACTCGCGACTTGCCGGTCCCCAGCGCTGCCCAAGATCTTGGCACGCATGTAGAAGGGTTCGACTATCACGATGTCCAAGGTCTTGTCTCTAATGATCCGCATCTCCATACTCAGCGAAAATAGCCGAACAAAGGTGTAGTGCAGCGGATGAAGGTTAAACATAGCGAAGATGTCATCAAACCGCAGGACGATCGTACCCCCGATGGAGTTATCCACAAAGCCCTTGCCCTCTGGCACCTTGGCCACGAAAACCGGGTATGCCACGTCATTCTCTCTGAGACGCCGCTTCTCCAAAGAAAGAACACTGTCATGGAGACTCCGCATAGCACCGATTGCAGCATTGAGCATATTCGGTGGTAGCATCGGCCTACCCGCCACATGCACCCTCCTCGAGATATCCTTAGGTGAAGGTGGCCCGTCCTGAGCACGGATCGTACTCGGTGCCGGCTGGCTCGCACCCTTGTTGCTCTTTCTTTTCCGTCCCTTCTTCTTGATCTGCTGTAATGGGACCGAGTTCTGCTCACAGACTGCCTTCTTGAGTGTGTTGGGGATGATAATATTTTGCACCTCGGCTATCTGAGGCTCGGTGAAGTCGGCAGCTGGAGGCGTCTCCTGAGAACTGAATGCGAGACGACGCCTGTTGCAATTGGGTTTCTCCACGGTACCAGCTAGATCGCGATCGTCTTTTGTAGGGTTGGGTTCTTGAGAAGGAGGCCCCAAGAATTCTTCATCGTACCCATGTTCAGCAAAGTACTTATCGACGTTGGTAAATGTACCGTCGTCGTTGTCGTCGTCGTCCGGATCCTGTGCCATATGCATGTTCGGATCCTGTGCCATAGGGATGTCCGGCATGTCCGGTAGCGTTGCGGCGGTCTTGCCATGGCTTGGCGCCGACACGACTGGTGGTGTTGTCTTTGGGGTGGTGTCCCCCGCCCCCAAACGAATCTGGCTCTTCAGCCAAAGCAGGGGCCAGCTTAGGCAGGCGCTGAGGGTCATCAGATCATCTTCGTCGGCTCCGGCGGGTCGAATTGGAGGTAACAACTCGTCGCAGCCTGGCAGCACCCGAACCAGTTGAACCCTATACACGGTGGGTGGCATCGGATTACCGTGCAACACGGGGTTGCCCGGTTGAACGATTTTGCCCTTGGCAACATCGACCAACTCGTCGTTCACGAAGTGCAGGAGAGTGCACGGAACGTCGGCGGCGCCCTACGAAAACATGTAGGGCGTCAGGGATGCCCAGTCAAAGGCAAGGAGATGAAGTCCTCGGCCGAGAGGCTTAATTAGTTACCGTGATGATTGCGTCGAGCTCGGCTAATGTCGAGGCACCGCCAACGGCGGGTGTGCAATTGATGGAGGGGCCGCTTGCTACCGAGGTGCCGGCCGGCGTACACCCGGGTGCATTAAGCTCCAATGCCCGTGCCGGCGTCGGAGACACCAATACCGCCGCCGTCGGAAACACCAATGGCGCCGCCGCCGGAGACACCAATGGCGCCGCCGCCGGAGACACCAATGGCACCGCCTGCGCGTTGTGCGAGTTGCTGGCCGTGAAGTTGGGAATCGGGGGCGGCCCCTGTTGGGCGCCCGCAATCCACCCCCGCAGCCCCTCAACCAAGGTAGGCATAATGGCGGTGATCGTTGCTCCCAGTTGGTCTCGCACTTGCTCTGAGACTATCTCCGGAATCCGCGCCACTTGTGCCTTGAGTTCTTGAACCTCGCGCGACTGGCTTTCCGAGCTGGTCTTTCTCTCCTTTCGCCCACCAGAGTTATAGTATGACGACCATTTTGTGGACAAGCCTTTGCCGGCCACACGACCAGCTGACGACGGCTTAGTGAGCTTATCCTTGTTTTTCATTAAGTTCAATGCCCTATTTAGAGTGCTGTCCCAAGGGGTGCTCTGAGACGACCCCGCGCTACTGCTTTCAGTCTCCTTCACCAGAACAAGCTCAAGCGCCCTGGTCTTCGGATCCGTGGTAAGCTCCTTTGTTACCGGGTCCTCCTTGTACCGGGCCCTGACATAGTTCCTGGTCTGCTTGTCACTGTATTTCTCGAAGCGGGGCGGTAGGCCTTGCTCGGCACGCTCCGCGTCCTCCTTGTCCCATATAGGCTCCGCCACTCTATAACCGCCGGGATCGAGTTTGTGTTCCCCTAAGTTCAACTCCCGCATTTCTTTCCCCCACTGACTTGATTCGTAGGTTGCGCTGCTCTCGCACTTGATCTTGAACTCCTTGTAGTCATCTTCGCTGATCGAAGGATTTTTCGCCTTGATCTTCTCATAACTATCACCTTTGTCAATCATTCTCTTCACCGCGCTTCTCCAAGTAGACAGAGCCTTGCTCATCCTCGTGAGGGCGGCACTATTCACTTTATTCCCTGAGAGCCGTGTGTTTTCAAATTCAGCGGGGAACTTCTATCGTTCGTGCAGCTTCATGAAGAGGAGGTTGCGCAAATTCCCTCGGTCCTTATGCCTTAGGTTCTCGGTGTTGATCGAGACGGTGCTCCGGAGAATGCACCCGAGCTGAACCGAGTACCCCTTGACTATATGTTTGGGCTCCGTTCGATGCCCGTCGGAGTCCACTTGAGTAAATTCCTCCTTGACGGTGCGGAGCGCGTTCGGGCGCCGGTCTTTCCGTTGCCTCTTCGGTTGGCTGCCATCTGTGCGTGTGCTGCCATCATCAGTGGTGGCATCCTCGGCGGCACCATCAGTGGTGGCATCCTCGGCGGCACCATCAGTGGTGGCATCCTCGGCGGCGGCACCATCAGTGGTGTCATCCCCGACGCCACTATGGGTTGTGTAGTCAGGATCGGTGTCTTCCGTGGCGTCCTCATAGAGGTGAGGTTGTTCCTCCATCTCCTGGGACAGCTCCCAGAATTGCTTGCCGCCCGAACCTCCGGCCTCATCGTTGTGGGCCATGTTTCGCTCTAAATAGGAAAAAAGTTTGGTCAAAAAGTTGGTTATTGTCAAGGAACAAGATCATGGTCTCATCATTTAGGATTTGTCGATACCGAGGCATCCTAAAAGCTAAGCTTTTATCATTTAGGGTTTGTCGACGCCGAGGCACCCTAAAAGCCTAAGCTTTCATCATTTAGGTTCTTATCGACACCGAGGCCCATGCATAACACAAGAGGCAGTTGATCCTACTTAATTAAGTACTAAGATACCCCGACCCATGCATTATTAGCAAGTACCCCATATGTCTGATTTTTAGCAAAGTCATGCTAAAATTCACGGAAAATTTCAGCATGACCTTTGCTGAAAATAGGACATATGGAGTACCCGAATTTGCCGGAATGGAAGTTAATCAACATTCCGGCAAACTCAAGGGCCTCTCGGGGTACCTGCAAAATCATCACGACACGATGGTCGGAGATGACACCACTCAACATTGTTCGTTGCGATCAGAATTCAATAGCATGCTGTGCACACTCAACATTCACAAGGCAATATGAATAAGACTACATACTCTGTGTCTCTATGCTTAGTTTCTGTATTTGCTAATTCAGGTGCCTACTGTTAATCAAGAGAATGGAATACTTGGCACCGAACCAACAGGAACCATGCTCCTTTTTGATACTATAATGCAACATTTAAGCGCTTTCAGTATATGATAGGAAAAATTAAAAATATATAGTAGTAGCTAGATTCTCCCGTGCATTTGCTGTCATATAAAACTGAGTGCAAATCAGGTAAAACCATGACTATTGCCAAAAATTAACCGGCAATGGGTAAAAATCAAAGTAGTGATGATGTTGTGGAGTAAAAGTACTTCTAGGAACCATGACTATTGTACTTCTAGGAACAACATTTCTCCACAACATCATCATTACTTTTACTCAATCAAACCAGAGCACCAAACCAGCCTCTCACATCCTCAACATCCAAACAACTCCAAAGCATCACCCACTCGCAGAGGGTTGCCTGGAGCCCTCATCTCATGGCCATCCTCTAGTTGTTGGTGGCAAAACATGCCCAGAGGCACTTGCCGCATAGGATAATGTGCTACTGAATGAATAGGGTTTCAGCAAAATCAAAATAACTGGACGGTCTCCTCAAACATGCAACTGATTTCACAATCTAAAAAATGTTTTGGGCGAAAATCATATTCTTAAATCTGCTAATCTGAACAAAAAAATGACTGAATCTCTCCTAGTGACGAATCAATAATATATATGGAATATGAACCATTCTCTTGAGTCCTAGACATTTGAAGAAAATATCATACAAACACACATATCCTGACCATTGAATGCTTCAAATGATAAAATATCATACGAGTTCTTGCTGGAGGGCACGGCGCCGTTATTGCTGGAGGCGTGAGGGCACGGCGGCGTTTTTGCTGGAGGTGAGGGCCAGGCGCCGTTCCTGGAAGTGAGGGCCGGGCCTCGTTCCTGGAGGCGAGGGCCGAGCTCCAATTGAGGGTGCCGCTGTGGAGGGAGGAGACCGTCGACCCAGTGCGTGGCGGCGTCGATCCGAGCGAGCGGCGCAGTGTAGGGGAGGGCGCCGGCGGTGGAGGGAGGAGGGAGGAGACCGTCGTTCCGGCCTGTGTGGTGGCGGCGGCGTCGATCCGAGCGAGGGACGCGGCGGCGCGGAGGGAGGAGGGAGGACCGGAGGAGACCGGAGGGAGCGGGGGCAGTTGAGGAGGGAGCGGGGGCAGCGCGAGTTAGTTAGCTAAATATTTCTAATGGCGCACCCCCGAGCGGTGCGCCATTAGAATGTTTTTTTTCACATTCTAATGGCGCACCGCTCGGGGGTGCGCCATTAGAATGTTTTTTACATTCTAATGGCGCACCGCTCGCGGGTGCGCCATTAGAATGTTTTTTTTCACATTCTAATGGCGCATCCCCGAGCGGTGCGCCATTAGAATGCTATTTTTTAATATTCTTTTATAAGAACAGTAATATTTTTTTTATAAAAACAGTAATAATTTTTTTATGAATATGAAAAAATATCATCAAATTTGTTATTTGAAAATGGGGGTGCTCGGGGGCGGTGGAGCGGGGGAGGGTGCGGGGGGTGCTCGGCGACGATGGGTCGTCAGCGGCGGTGGAGCGAGGGAGGGTGCGGGAGGTGCTCGGCGGCGGTGGAGCGGGCCGGGGAGGGTGCGGTGGGTCGGCAGCGGCGGTGGAGCTAGCGGGGGAGGGTGCGGGGGGTGCTCGGCGGCGGTGGAGCAGGCCGGGGAGGGTGCGGTGGGTCGTCTCGGCGGCGGTGGAGCTAGCGGGGGAGGGTGCGGCCGGGGGGGATCGAGATCGAGATGGAGGGGGATAGCGATCGAGATGGAGGGGGATAGAGATCAAATTTGAAAAAATATTCATGAATTCAAAAAGTGCCCATGAAATTTAAAAATATTCATGATTGAGTTCAAAAAGTGCCCATGTAATACAATCGAGAAATGAAGACTACGATTTAAATACAATCAATCTTAGCTAGCTATCTGTTCACAATCTTCTTGCCTTTCTTTTTCGATAACGGAGTTCTTCTGTGGAACGGACGTCCTTTAGGTAGGGTGGTCCTCCTTCTTCTTGTGGTGTATGCTGCTACTTCATCGTCATCGTCATGTTCCATCTTCGGGTCGCTGTACTTGTCGAAGTCTTGCTCATTGACGACTCCATCCATTCCGATGATCTTCCTTTTGCCTCTCCTCACGACAACACGACTAGGCTTTGACGGGTCGGTAATGAAGAAGCATTGGTCCACTTGGGAAGCCAGTACCCATGGCTCATTTTTCGCGGTGACGTTTGCGCCCGCGGTCTTGGATTTGGCTTCGGGTATAACCATGGTGATGAAATACCGGTCTTCTTTTAGGATGCTCTTGGCCCATCTGACACGGAACATCGGGACCTTCTCTCCAGCGTAGCTCAGCTCCCAGATCTCCTCGATCCTTCCGTAGTATCTGTCCTTGTCGTTACCGGTGTAGGATTCCATCGTTACCCCAGAGTTCTGATAACCATCGCTCTTCATGTCCTTGTCCTCGGTGTAGAATGTGTAGCCGTTGATATCGTACGCCTCATAGGTCATCAGGTTGTGCTCGGCGCCCTGTGACAAGGCGAATATGAGTTGTTCTTCCGCGGAAGAATCCTCATGTAAAGGGTACGACAGAAGCTTCTGCTTGAACCAACGCGTGAAACATGAGTTGTGCTCTTTGATTATATCTCCGTCCGTCCTCTGTTGGCCTCGGTCATTGTGCGTCTTCTCAATAAAGCTTTTGTGCTCTACCGCCCAATGATCGACCACGTCTATGTGTTGTAGTGCGACTAGGTTTGCTCTTTCAAAGTTGGCGAGTCGACCCTCGAAGTCGACATGCATTTCGCGGCACCCCTCACAGTGACCCCATCCAGCGAGCCTGCCGAGGTGCCTGTTGACGGGCAGACCAACGGGGTTCTCGATGCCTAGATAATTCGTGCTGTAGGAGATGCACTCTTCGGTTAGAAAGCCCCTGGCTATGCTCCCCTCTGGACGTGACATGTTGCGAATGTATCCTTTGATGACACCATTCATCCTTTCGAACGGCATCATGCTGTGCAGGAACGTCGGCCCGAGTTGGATGATATCCTCCACGATATGGACCAGCAGATGCACCATAACATCGAAGAATGCGGGCGGGAAGTACATCTCAAGCTCGCATAGTATCACCACGATCTCTTCCTGTAGCCTTCTGAGTTGCCTCACGCCAACCGACTTCCGAGAGATGACGTCGAAAAAGTTGCATAGGCCAAATAGCGTTTCATGGACGTTCGCGTCCATGATCCCACGGATTGCAACTGGAAGTATCTGCGTCATCAGCACGTGACAGTCGTGAGACTTCATCCCGCTGAACTTCTGCTTCGCTGGGTCTAGGTATCTGCTTATCTTCCCCGCGTAACCGTAAGGAAGTTTTACTCCTACGAGGCAGGTGAAAAACTGCTCGATCTCCTCCTGACTTAGAGTGAAGCACGCGAGAGGGTAGTCATTTCCGGTCTTCTTGGCCTTTTTGCCTTTGCGACGACTTTCTGTGTCCTGCTTCGCCTCATCATCATCATCATTAGCGTGAAGCTCCTCCCTGATGCCCATTGATTTCAAGTCTGCCCTTGCTTTTGGCCCATCTTTGGTCCTCTCTGGCATGTTGAGCAGGGTACTAAGAAGACTCTCGCGCACGTTCTTCGTGATATGCATGACATCAAGGCTGTGAGGCACACGGTGGATCTTCCAGTATGGCAAGTCCCAGAAAACAGACCTCGTTTTCCATACCTTCAACAGCGGCTCTAGCGCCTTTCGCTTCTTTCCCGGCTCTGGCGCCTTTTGCTTCTTTCCCGGCAGTGGGCAATCTTTCCAATTTTTCAACAGCGCGTCTATTTCCTCGCCGCTCCTCATACGCGGGCGTCTTCGGGGTTCGGTTTCACCATCGAACAGATCCTTGCGTTTTCTCCATGGGTCATCGTCGCGAAGCCACCTTCGATGTCCCATGAACACGGTTTTCGAAGACCCGGGATCTCTATCTAGCTGGCGATACGTTGTGTCATCCATGCACCTGACGCATCCAGAAAATCCGTGGACCACCTGCCTCGTGACATATTCGTAACCGAGATAGTCGTGCACCGTCGTGAGCAGTGCGACTCTCATAGGGAAATATTCTTTCTCTGCGGCGTCCCACGTATTGGGTGGCGTTTTCCACAGCGTGTCTAGCTCCTCTTTCAGCAGCCCCAGATACAGATTGATGTCGTTCCCTGGTTGTTTCGACCCTTCAATTAGCATACTCATGTGAATGTACTTCCTCTTCATGCACAACCAGGGGGGAAGGTTGTACATCCACACAAACACAGGCCAGGTGCTATGTGTGCTTCTCTGGCTGCCAAACGGATTGACTCCATCGGTGCTCGCGCCCAGCACGATGTTCCTTGGATCGTTCCCAAATTCTGGGTCTTCGAAGTTCAACGCTTGCCACTGGCTCGCATCCTTAGGGTGACTCAGCATCTTGTCTTTTTTATTTATCTCTGGATCATTTCCGTCATCTTCCCGCTTCTTCTCCTCCCTATCCACGTGCCAACGCAGGAGCTTTGCTACCTTAGGGTCCGCGAAATACCGCTATAGACGAGGAGTGATCGGAAAGTACCACACCACTTTTCCAGGAGCTTTCTTCCTCTTCTTGTATCGAGTGACGCCGCACACCGGACATATGGTAGACTCCACGTGCTCGTCGCGATAAATGATGCAATTGTTCATGCACACATGGTATTTCACGTGCGGTAAATCCAGAGGACACACGATTTTCTTCGCCTCCTCGAAACTGGTCGGGCACTTGTTCCCCTTGGGAAGACGTTCGTGCCAGAATGACATGATCTCGTCGAAGCATGCGTCGGTCATTTTGTGTTTTACCTGCATCTCCAGAGCCATGAGCGTTACTTTCAGGCGGGTATCCTGAGGCCTGCATCCTTCATACAATGGAGTAACCGCGTCTATCTCCAGTTGATCCAGCTTGGCTTTCTCTCGGGCGGCAGCTCTTGCGTTATCCGTCTGCTTGAGAAGCAGCTCTTGAATATGAGGATCCTGCACCCAGCCTCCATCGTCGTCTGCTCTGGCATCTTCATCTTCATGATCATGCCCTTCGTCTTGATCTTCCTCATCATCATGTCCGACATCTTCTACATGATGACTGCGTACAACATCACCATCATGATCATGTCCTGGAGATTCTTCGTCTTCTCGCCCGCCCTCGCCGCCGTGGTTGTCTTGCTGCCCTTCCTCATTTCTTGCCCGACCCCCATGGACGACTTCATAGTCATCTTCATCACCTTGCCACTGATAGCCATCCATGAAACCACGCAAGAGCAGGTGGTCCCGCACCTCCCCGGAATCCGGGTCCGTAATAAGGCTCTTTAGCTTGCATCTTCGACACGGACATCTTATCTCCGTCTCGTTCTTTTGAAGCATCTCGGCCTTCGCGGAGCTCAAAAACCTATTCACGATGCCTTCGGTCATCGTGCGGACCATGGTCGCCTGCGGGGTAGAGCAAAACGATATTTTACAACCAAGAGAAAATTTGGCATGACTTTCCCTAAAAATAGGACCAAAAATAATGCATAGTGCCAAAATTCTCGCCGAAACGGAAATGAATCAACATTCCGGCAAAATATTGGCAAACTATCGCATTTCAAATAACGGTACCTGCAAACACAAACATATATGCAACACCACAAACATATGCAACACCACAAACATACATAGATCTAGCAAGGCCATAAAAAGTGCATGTGCACGTTGTTGGAGCGAGCTAGGGAGAAAAAAAGTAGATCTACAACATAAAGATAGCTTTCCCCTTACTTACCTATCAAAAAAAGGTAATTTAACCACTTAATTTTGATGAATCTATGGTGCAAATGAGGTGAGGAGGAGGAGGCAGCCGACACAAGCTTGGAGGAGGAGGTGGAGAGAATGAAGTGGGGAAAGTGAGTGTGTAGGTGCGGCTGTCCAAAATATCTAGCTGGCCCCAGGTTACTAATGGCGCACCACCTACAAATGCGCCATTAGTAACCCTGGTTACTAATGGCGCACCAGCTGGAGGTGCGCCATTAGAATTTTTGCAAAAAAAAAATTTACTAATGGCGCACCACCTACAAATGCGCCATTAGTAACCGTGGTTACTAATGGCGCACCAGCTGGAGGTGCGCCATTAGAATTTTTGCAATTTTTTTTGTTACTAATGGTGCATCATGGGTCTGGTGCGCCATTAGAGTCTACCACACTAATGGCGCACCGACTCATGGTGCGCCATTACTATATAGTAGTGGCACACCACATGTCTGGTGCGCCATTAGTGGGCATATCATCTATAGCCCTTTTCCTAGTAGTGATATACTTGACATGCAGAAAAGAATAGCAATAAACTGAAACGATCATATGCTACGTTTGTAGTTTGGGTCTTGTCCATCACATCATTCTCCTAATGATGTGATCTCGTTATCAAATGACATCACATGTCAATGGCTAGGAAACCCTGACCATCTTTGATCAACGAGCTAGTTCACTAGAGGCATACTAGGGACACAGTGTTGTCCATTTACCCACACATGTAATGTGTTTCCAATCAATGCAATTATAGCATGGATAATAAACGATTATCATGAACAAGGAAATATAATAATAAACACTTTATATATTGCCTCTAGGGCATATTTCCAACAGTCTCCCACTTGTAGTAGAGTCAGTAATCTAGTTCACATCACTATGTGATTTACATGGTAATGAATCGAACACCCATACAGTTCTGGTGTTGATCATGTTTAGCCCTTGGAAGAGGTTTAGTCAACGGGTCTGCAACATTCAGATCCGTGTGCACTTTGCAAATATTTATGTCCTTCTCCTCGATGTAGAACCGGATGGAGTTGAAGCGTCGCTTTATGTGTCTGGTCCTCTTGTGAAACCTTGGTTCCTTGGCTAGAGCAATGGCACCAGTGTTGTCACAGAACAGGTTTATTGGATTCAGTGCACTAGGCACTACTCCAAGATCTGTCATGAACTACTTCATCCAGACACCTTCCTTCGCCGCCTCCGAGGCTGCGATGTACTCTGCTTCACACGTAGAATCAGCTACCACGCTTTGCTTGGAACTGCACCAGCTTACTGCTCCCCCGTTAAGAATAAATACGTATCCAGTTTGCGACTTAGAGTCGTCCGGATCAGTGTCAAAGCTTGCATCTACGTAACCCTTTACGACGAGCTCTTCATCACCTCCATAAACGAGAAACATTTCCTTAGTCCTTTTCAGGTACTTAAGGATATTCTTGACCGCTTGCCAGTGCTCCACTCCAGGATCACTTTGAAACCTTCCGGCCATACTTATGGCAAGGCTGACATCGGGTCTTGTGCACAGCATTGCATACATGATAGAGCCTATGGCTGGAGCATAGGGGATGACGCTCATCTTTTCTTTATCTTCTGCAGTCACTGGGCATTGAGTCTTACTCAACTTCACACCTTGTAACACAAGCAAGAACCCTTTCTTGGACTGTTCCATTTTGAACTTCTTCAAAACTTTATCAAGGTATGTGCTCTATGAAAGTGCTATTAAGCGTCTCGATCTATCTCTATAGATCTTAATGCCTAATATGAAAGCAACTTCTCCTAGGTCCTTCATTGAAAAACTCTTGTTCAAATATTCCTTCACACTTTCCAGCATTTCTATATTGTTTCCAATCAGCAATATGTCATCCACATATAATACTAGAAACGCTATAGAGATCCCACTCACTTTCTTGTAAATACAAGCTTCTCCATAAACTTGTATAAACTCAAACGCTTTGATCACCTCATCAAAGCGCTTATTCCAACTCCGAGATGCTTGCACCAGTCCATAAATGGATCGCTGGAGTTTGCAAACTTTGTCAGCATTCTCTGGATCGACAAAACCTTCGGGTTGCATCATATACAACTCTTCCTCAAGGAAACCATTGAGGAACGCCGTTTTGACATCCATCTTCCAAATTTCATAGTCGAAATAAGCAGCTATTGCCAACATGATTCTGACAGACTTAAGCATCGCTACGGGCGAGAAAGTCTCATCGTAGTCAACTCCTTGAACTTGTGAAAAACGCTTTGCCACAAGTAGAGCTTTATAGATAGTGATATTACCGTCCGCGTCCGTCTTCTTCTTAAAGATCCATTTGTTCTGAATGGCCTTTCGCCCTTTAGGTAATACTTCCAAAGTCCATAATTGTTTTCATACATGGATCCTATCTCGGATTTCATGGCCTCTAACCATTTCTCGGAATCCGGGCCCATCACTGCTCCTCCATAGGTCGTAGGTTCATTGTTGTCCAACAACATGACCTCCAAGACAGGGTTGCCGTACCACTCAGGAGTAGTACGCGCCCTTGTCGACCTACGAGGTTCAATAGTAGCTTGATCCGAAGTTTCATGATCATCATCATTAACTTCCTCTTCTACCGTCGTAGGTTCTACAGAAACATCTTTCTGCGCTGCGCTACTCTCTGGTTGAAGTAAAGGTTCAACAACCTCATCAAGCTCTATTTTCCTCCCACTCAATTCTTTCGAGAGAAACTCTTTCTCAAGAAATGTTCCGTTCTTAGCGACAAACACTTTGCCTTCAGATCTGAGATAGAAGGTATACCCGACTGTCTCTTTTGGATATCCTATGAAGACGCATTTCTCCGCTTTGGGTTCCAGCTTTTCAGGCTGAAGCTTTTTGACATAAGCATCACATCCCCAAACTTTTAGAAACGACAACTTTGGCCTTTTGCCAAACCACAGTTCATATGGCGTCGTCTCAATGGATTTCGATGGTGCCCTATTTAAAGTGAATGCAGCTGTCTCTAATGCATAACCCCAAAACGATAATGGAAAATCAGCAAGAGACGTCATAGAACGCACCATATCTAATAAGGTTCGATTACGACGTTCGGACACACCATTACACTATGGTGTTCCGGGCGGTGTCAACTGTGAAACAATTCCACATTGTCTTAAGTGAATGCCAAACTCATAACTCAGATATTCACCTCCTCGATCAGATAGCAGGAACTTAATCTTCTTGTTACGATGATTCTCAACTCACTCTGAAATTGCCTGAACTTTTCAAACGTTTCAGACTTGTGTTTCATTAAGTAAATATATCCATATCTACTTAAGTCATCAGTGAAGGTGAGAAAATAACGATATCCAGCGCGCGCTGTAATATTCATTGGACAGCACACATCAGTATGTATGATTTCCAATAAGTCACTTGCCCGTTCCATTGTTCCAGAGAACGGCGTTTTTGTCATCTTGCCCATGAGGCATGGTTCACATGTGTCAAGTGATTCAAAATCAAGTGACTCCAAAAGTCCATCAACATGGAGCTTCCTCATGCGTTTTACACCAATATGACCTAAACGTCAGTGCCACAAGAAAGTGGTACTATCTTTATCAACTCTACATCTTTTGGCATCAATGTTATGAACATGTGTGTCATCACTATCAAGATTCAATATGAATAAACCCCTAACATTGGGTGCATGACCATAAAAGATATTACTCATAAAAATAGAACAATCTTTATTCTCTGATTTAAATGAGTAACCGTCTCGCAATAAACAAGATCCAGATATAATGTTCATGCTTAACGCAGGCACTAAATAACAATTATTCAGGTTCATCACTAATCCCGATGGTAATCGAAGAGCGAGCGTGTCGACGGCGATCACATCAACCTTGGAACCATTTCCCACGCGCATCGTCACTTCGTCCTTTGCTAGCCTTCGTTTATTCCATAGTTCCTGCTTTGAGTTGCAAATGTGAGCAACCGAACCGGTATCAAATACCCAGGCACTACTACGAGAGCTAGTAAGGTACACATAAATAACATGTATATCATATATACCTTGTTTGTCATTGGCTGCCTTCTTGCTAGCCAGGTGCTTGGGGCAGTTCCGCTTCCAGTGACCAATTCCTTTGCAATGAAAGCACTCAGTTTTTGGCTTAGGTCCATGCTTAGGCTTCTCTTTAGGAGTAGCAACTGCTTTGCCGTCCTTCCTGGTTTTACCCTTCTTGCCTTTGCCCTTGCCATTTTTCTTGAAACTAGTGGTTTTATTGACCATCAACACTTGATGTTCTTTCTGGATTTCAGACTCAGCGACTTTCAGCATCGCAAACAGCTCGGCGACTGACTTGTTCATCCCGTGCATGTTATAGTTCATTACAAAGCTCTTGTAACTAGGTGGCAGTGATTGAAGAACTCTGTCAGTGATTGCCTCTGGTGGAAGGGTAATTCCCAACTCCGCTAGACGATTTGAATACCCAGACATTCTGAATATGTGCTCACTGATAGACCCATTCTCCTCCATCTTGCAAGCATAGAATTTATCGGAGGTCTCATACCTCTCGATCCGGGCGTTCTTCTGAAAGATAAACTTCAACTCCTGGAACATCTCATATGCTCCATGATGTTCAAAACGCCTTTGAAGTCCTGGTTCTAAGCCATACAATATTGCACACTGAACTATTGAGTAATCTCCAGTACGTGCCTCCCAAACATTCTTAACGTCTTCGGAGGTCATGTCTTCTGGTTGGTCACCTAGCGGTGCATCAAGGACATATGATTTCTGGGAAGCCGTGAGGATAATCCTCAGATTACGGGCCCAGTCAACAAAGTTACTTCCATCATCTTTCAACTTAGCTTTCTCTAGGAACGCATTAAAATTCAAGGGTGCTACTGCGCGAGCCATTGATCTACAACATAAATATGCAAAGTTCATTTAGACTATTGTTCAAGATAATGAGTTTAGTTAATCAAATTACTAAAGCTCGCACTCAAATTGACATCCCTCAGGTCATCTGAGTGTCACATGATCCAAATTCACCAACTCAAGTCCGATCATCACGTGAGTTAAGGTGGCTTCAATGGTGAACATCATTATGTTGATCATATCTACTATATGACTCATGTTCGACCTTTCCGTCTCTTGTGTTTCAAGGCCATGTCTGTACATGCTAGGCTCGTCAAGTTTAACCCGAGTGTTCTGCGCGTGCAACACTGGCTTGCACCCGTTGTATGTGAACGTACAGTCTATCACACCCGATCATCACGTGGTGTCTCAACACGACGAACTTTCACAACGGTGCACACTCGGGGAGAACACAATTTTATCTTGAAATTTAAGTGAGGGATCACCTTATAATGCTACCGTCGTACTAAGCATAACAAGGTGCATAAAAGGATTAACATCACATGCAATTCATAAGTGACATGATATGGCCATGAACTTGTGCTTTAGATCTCCATCTTGAAAGCACCGGCATGATCTTCATCGTCACCGGCACGACACCATGATTTCCATCATCTTGATCTCCATCAACGTGTCGCCATCGAGGTTGTCACGCCCTGCATGCTTCTACTACTATTGCTACCGTTTAGCGATAAAGTAAACCATTACATAGCGCTTAATGATTGACACGCAGGTCATACAATAATTAAAGACAACCCTATGGCTCCTGCCGGTTGCCGTACTCATCGACATGCAAGTTGTGAAATTCTATACATCACATGATCATCTCATACATCACATATATCTCATCATGTAATTGGCCATATCACATCACAACATACCCTGCAAAAACAAGTTAGACGTCCTCTAATTGTTGTTGCAAGTTTTACGTGGCTGCTATGGGTATCTAGCAAGAACAATTCTCACCTACGCAAAGCCACAACGGTGATACATAGTTTACTTTTCAACCTTCTCAAGGACCGCCTTTGTCGGATCCGATCCAACTAAAGTGAGAGAAACTGTCACCCGCAAGCCATCTAAGCAACAAGTTGCGTCGAGGGAACCGGTCTCTCGTAAGCGTACGAGTAATGTTGGTCTGGGCCGCTTCATCTCACAATACCGCTGAACCAAAATACGACTAAGGGAGGAAGCAATCTAAGCATCAACGCCCACAAACCTTTTGTGTTCTACTCGAGATCTCATCGAACCATCAACCTAGCTCATGATGCCACTGTTGGGGAACGTCGCATGGAAAACAAATTTTTTCCCTATGCACACGCAAACCTATCCATGGTGATGAGCATCTACGAGAGGGAGAGTGGATCTACGTACCCTTGTAGATCGCTAAGCGGGGATCGTTAAGAAACGCGGTTGGTGTAGTCATACTTATTCGCGATCCAAATCGCCGAGCATCCCGCGATCTAATCACGAACCGTCCCGCGAACCAATCACGAACCGTCCCGCGATCTCGTCACGATCCGTCCCGCAATCCGATCATGAACGTCCCGTGGCCTTGATCACGATCCTTCCGATCTAGTGCCGAACGGACGACACCTCCGCATTCAGCACACGTGCAGCTTGATGACGATCTCCACCGTCTTGATCCAGCGAGAGGAGGAGGAGAGGAGAGAGAGTTCACCGGCAGCGTGACGGTGCTCCGGTGATGGTGGTGGTGGAGCAATTCCGGCAGGGCTTCGCCTAAGCACTGCGGAAAACCAATCTAGAGGAGCAC
This sequence comes from Hordeum marinum, assembly GCA_022496015.1. NCBI lineage: Eukaryota > Viridiplantae > Streptophyta > Magnoliopsida > Poales > Poaceae > Hordeum > Hordeum marinum. The sequence continues at coordinate 493,351,601 of CM039675.1, forward strand.
CGGTGGAACGGGTCGCACGTGGCCGTAATTTCTGTCCAAAACCCCTATATTCCACTAGTATATATAGGAGGGAGGGAGAGGCAGCCTTGGCGCAAGGCCAAGGCCTCCTAGGAGTCGGCCGGCCAAGGGGGAGGAGTCCCACTCCTTCTCCAATCCTAGTTGGACTAGGATTGCTCCCTATTGGCCCTTTTTTCCACCTTTTTCTTTAGGCCTTTTACTCGTGGCGCCATGGGCCTTTTGTGGCTGTTCCACCAGCTCACTAAGGGCTGGTTATTACTCTCCCACAGCACATGGTCCCTCTAGGGTCGAAATACCCCTCCCGGAGGTCTCCCGGTACACTACCGACACTCCCGGTACAATACCGATGAGCCCAAAACTTTTCCGGCGACCAAACTGGGACTTCCTATATATAAATCTTTACCTCCGGACCATTCTGGAGCTCCTCGTGACGTCCGGGATCTCATCCGGGACTCCGAACAACCTTCGGTCACCACCATACATAACTCTACACTACCGAAACGTCACCGAACCTTAAGTGTGCAGACCCTGCGGGTTCGAGAACTATGTAGACATGACCGAGACACCTCTACGGTCAATAACCAATGGTGGGACCTGGATGTCCACATTGGTTCCTACATATTCTACGAAGATCTTTATCGGTCGAACCTCTATGTCAAGGATTCAGTTAATCCCGTATAACGTTCCCTTTGTTCTTCGATATGTTACTTGCCCGAGATTCGATCGTCGGTATCTCCATACCTAGTTCAACCTCGTTACCGGCAAGTCTCTTTAATCGTTCTGTAATACAAGATCCCGCAACTAACAATTAGTCACATTGCTTGCAAGGCTCATTGTGATGTTGTATTACCGAGTGGGCCCCGAGATACCTCTCCGTCACACGGAGTAACAAATCCCAGTCTCGATCCATGCCAACTCAACAGACACCATCGGAGATACCTGTAGAGCACCTTTATAGTCACCCAGTTACGTTGCGACGTTTGATACACACAAGGAACTCCTCCGATATCTGTGAGTTGCATGATCTCATGGTCATAGTAACATATACTTGACATGCAGAAAACAATAGCAATAAACTGACACGATCATATGCTACGTTTGTAGTTTGGCTCTTGTCCATCACATCATTCTCCTAATGATGTGATCCCGTTATCAAATGACATCACATGTCAATGGCTAGGAAACCCTGACCATCTTTGATCAGCGAGCTAGTTCACTAGAGGCATACTAGGGACACAGTGTTGTCCATTTACCCACACATGCAATGTGTTTCCAATCAATGCAATTATAGCATGGATAATAAAAGATTATCATGAACAAGGAAATATAATAATAAACACTTTATATATTGCCTCTAGGGCATATTTCCAACACCCCTATCATCACGTTGGCATCGGCTCCCCAAGAGCTTTCCAACCGATCCGGAATGTATGTCGTTGTTGATATACCCCTCCCCGATAACTTCGACATCAGAGGGGACGTCGGACATGCATGAGAGAGAGGCGGTCCGCTCACCCGACCAACTATCGAGGCCACCCAAACCCTAGAAGAAAGAGCGTCGTTGTCGATCTACCTGCTCCCGGATAATTTCGACATGAGGGGGGACGTCGGACATGATGAGTGAGAGAGGCGGTCCGCTCGCCCGACCAACTATCGAGGCCACCCAAACCCTAGAATAAAGAGCATAGTTGTCGATCTACCCCCTCCCCGATAACTTCGACATGAGAGGGGACGTCGGACATGCATGAGAGAGAGGCGGTCCGCTCACCTGGCCAACTATCGAGGCCACCCAAACCCTAGAAGAAAGAGCGTCGTTGTCGATCTACCCCGTCCCTACCTGATAGACTCTCGAGGCCACCCAAACTGGGACTGAAAAAGCGTTGTCGAGGCCACCCCAAACCCTAGAAGTGTTGTCGAGGCCACCCCAAACCCTAGAAGCGTTGTCGAGGCCACCCAAATTTACCAAGTTAAATGAAGAAAACTCCTGTAACATAGATTTATCAAGAATGCCCCCATTATGGATGTGCACAAGTTGATCCAATTTTTTGTAGAAACTATGGATCCAAGAGACAAAGAACAAGAACAGTTGTTGGGGGACATAATCCATGGCGGACGTGATATCTTGTCATTTCTCAACGACACCGATGGTCTGGAAGGAGAGGATTATGACGGCTCCAGTGATCGAACAATGGAGGAGGAAGGACATGATCATGATGGCTCCGGTGATCGAATGCCGGAGGAAGAAGGAGACCATGATAACGGCTCCGGTGACCAATCGGAGGAGGGAGCTGTTGCAAAGTCCGGCGAGGTATATATATTAATTAAGCCTGTGCTGACTAGCTAATTGATGCATTAATTGTTTTGGTATGTACATATATTAATTAACTCTTCTTTCTTCTTTTACAGCCCTCCGGATCGAGCCAAACTTCGGTAACGAGACGAGGCCCGAAGAAGAGGTTGCGCAAGGATGAAAGGTTCACGATCACAACACTCGCGAATGATGGCCATCCGATTGAACCCAAGCGGACCAAGAACGCATTTTCTACTCAATGCAGAGCTATTGTTAGGGACAACATCCCGATCAACATCAAGCAATGGAATAAGCCTAAGGACGGTGCCCCTGAAGGTGATTATGTCACCGATAGACAGAAAGATGATCTTTGGACCGCGCTAAAGGCAAATTTCACCCTACCGCCAGAGGAGGATCCTAATAAGCCAGTTATAGAATCACTGGTCAAGGCGTGTGCTCTTAAGAAGATGGCAGATCTATTGAGGAGGTGGAAGAATGAGTTGAAATCAAAGTTTGTCGACAAACGGAAGACTCTAGAATTCACCATCCTATTTGAGAAGATAAGAGATTACTGGCCCGCATTTGTGGACTACAAGACATCGGACAAGAGTAAGAAAATGTCAGAGACAAACAAGATCAATGCTGCAAAGAAGCGGTATCACCATCACACGGGGTCAGGTGGCTACCTCAAAGCCCGGATGTTGTGGGACAAAGCTGAGAATGACCTGATTGCTAAAAGTGTCATACCACAGACATTGAACTGGCCAGACCATTCAAGGACTTGGTTCTTCGGGGTTGGGGGAACTTTGGACCCTGAAATAGGGGAGTGCCCTTGGACGGACGAGCAACTTGCAATACCCATGAACAAGCTTCAGAAGTATATCACCGCAGCGCAGGAAGGGACGTTCATTCCCGACAGAGAGAAGGACGAGCTGACTGAGGCCCTAGGGAATGTTGAGCACCCTGGATGAACATGAGGCACACCAGGCTCCGTTCCATGGAAGGTTGGGTTTCCCGATGCAGGCGGTTACAGAAACCAGGAGAGAAAGAGGAAAGCGGAGCTGAGCGAAATTCAGAAGCTCAATGCAAGACTACAAAAGCTGGAGGAAGCTGAGAGCCAGCAAGCTGTCGGCCAACCATCTCAGCGGCACGAAGCTACCCCAGAAGCTACCCCGCCATCTCAGCGGAGAAGCAATGTCGCTTCCACGGAGCCCGTTCAGCCTGACTTCATGTCTCCTAGCTACCCCGTGGATACTATCACGGAGGCTCAACATTGCGAGCTTATGACAAAATTCCGAAACCTCACTTTCAAGGCGGCTGTTGGCTCTGTTGCACCTCCTCAACCCAACGGAACTTTTCACTGTCGTTCGATTCCACATGGCTATGCTGTTGTGATGGTGGATGAAGTAATGAAGGAATTTGAGGAGCTCGAGCTTGACCACTCTACAGGTGAAGGAGAGAATAAGCTGGTTCGTGCCCTGAGGAGTACATGTCTATGGCAGAAGGAGTACATCAAGCTTCCAAATTGGACGCCTCTGCCTCCTCCTTCTCCTCAGGCGAATCAGGGCACTCCGCCTCCTCCTCCTCCTCCTCCTCCTCCGGTGAGTGATCAGGGCACACCGCCTCCTTCTTCGGCTCATCCGACGCGTGAGGGCACTCTGCCTCCTCCTTCGCCTACTCCGGCATGTCAGAGCAGTACACCTCCTCCTCAGCCTCGTCGGCAACGGCGGAAGACAGACGCCGCCGCTCTGGCTCCTCCGGCGCCTAGTAAGCAACGACGGAAGGGAGCCGCCGCCGCTCCGGCGACTAGCAGTACAAGCATAGGCAGGAGGGGATACATATACGGTCCATCTCTCAAGCCTCTGGAAAAGTTACCATATGAGAGGACCGAGTCTGAAAACGAGGAGATATGAAGCGAGGTCCCATTTTGCAAAGAAAACTCCACCTCTGAAGGAGAAGATATATCCGGTGAAAGCGATGCGCACTATCGATGCCCTGAAGCGACCACCACCGCCTCCGCCGGATTCCAACTTTGGCTGTTGTATTAAAAAGACATATCAAGATGCGTGGCGGTCGGGAAGTACTTCCAGTGATGCAAGGTTAGCAAAATGAAGAAGTGTGAAAAAATCCCCAGCTCGGCGAATAGGCGAACCAATCGTGCCCCCTGCTCAAGGTGTCTAGCGATATCATCGCTAATCATCCGGGGATGGTGCCCGGTACCAAACCTGGTGATTATCTGAGCGATGATGTACAGTTTAAACCATTGGAGGTGGACGAATTCCGTTACCGGCACAGGCGGCCTCTCGTCAAACCTGATCATCCTCCTCTAACAACGATGATGCGAAAATTCCATGAATGGTACATGAAAACTTGTCGCGAGTCTAGGAAGGATTCTTTGACGCTGTTAGTTAAAGAGGAGCACGACCTCGTTGGAATGGATCTGTTGAATGTTGAATTTGAGGAGATATTCCAGTTATACAATCAAAAGGTCCTCGACAAAACAATCGTGACTTGCTACTGTCTGTAAGTACTACTTCTGTAATTAAGTCTCTCTATGTATATAGCTCAGCTCTTTCATTGCATGTATATATAATTATCCTCACTATATTATGCAGATTGAAGATCGTCAAATGCAAAAAAGCACAAATCTATGACATTGGGTTCATTAACCCAAATATCATACATGAGTTTACGGTTAAAAACAATGTCACACAAACTGAGGCCAACTTACTACAATCGTTGCTTAAAAATCAAAACAAAGGGACAATACTCTTTTCTTACAACTTCAAGTGAGTGTTACTATCTTGTGCATATTCGGTTTTCCTTATTACTCGAGGTTTATAGTAATGTAATTGATGAGCTATGCATGCGTGCACAGTTTCCAATTTATTTTGCTAGAGATTAAGCTTGAGCGGGGAGTAGTAATCGTCTTAGACTCGAAACGAAAAGATCCCCAAGAATATGCGAGCATGACTGAAATGCTCCACAAGTCAGTTCAATCGATCATTATCGCATCATATCGGCAAATTTGTTCATTTCTTGATATCAAGTAATTATTTTCTTTGTCTAGTAGGGTTTGGAAAGAGTTCACAGCAATTGTTCCGGCACTGCCCGGGGAGCCGTGATTTACACACCCGAAAGTAAGTACTACTAGCTAGTTCCGTGCATCTCCCATTGATTCTAGTTTCATCAATACCATTTATCATGCTTGATTATCTGTTTGATTGAACTCTATTTCTCGTAAAGTGCTTGTGGCAGGAAATCGGGAATGATTTTTGTGGATACTACGTTTGCGAGTTCATCTACAACGTGACGACCCCTAAGCGGGGCTACTCTGAAAAATAATTTCAAGTACGTAAGCAATAATATTCACAATTTTATTTTATTACCATATATATGTATTGACCCCCTTCTTCAAATTAGATGTGGCAGATGCGGGATGAACTCCTACCACATGATCGCATACGAGCAATTCAAGAAGAATTGGCGGGATTCTTTCTTGACAACGTCATAAATAAAGCCGGAGAATACCATCTGGAATTGTTAGATGTTAGGGATTGTAATGTTGGAAATATGCCCTAGAGGCAATAATAAATTGGTTATTATCATATTTCCTTGTTCATGATAATCGTTTATTATCCATGCTATAATTGTATTGATCGGAGTTAGCTGCATGTGTGGATACATAGACAAAACCATATCCCTAGTATGCCTCTAATAGACTAGCTCGTTGATCAAAGATGGTTAAGGTTTCCTAGCTATAGACATGAGATGTCATTTGATAAACGGGATCACATCATTAGGAGAATGGTGTGATGGACAAGACCCAAACTACAAACGTAGCATATGATCGTGTCAGTTTATTGCTACTGTTTTCTGCATGTCACATATATGTTCCTATGACCATGAGATCATGCAACTCACGGATACTGGAGGAGTGCCTTGTGCGTATCAAACTTCGCAACATAACTGGGTGATTATAAAGGTGCTCTACAGGTATCGCCGAGGGTGTCTGTTGAGTTGGCATGGATCAAGACTGGAATTTGTTACTCCATGTGACGGAGAGGTATCTCAGGGCCCACTCGATAATACAACATCACAATAAGCCTTGCAAGCAATGTGATTAAGTGTTAGTCACGGGATCTTGTATTACGGAACGAGTAAAGAGACTTGCCGGTAATGAGGTTGAACTAGGTATGGAGATACCGACGATCGAATCTCTGGCAAGTAACATACCGAAGAACAAATGGAACATCATACGGGATTAACTGAATCCTTAACATAGAGGTTCGACCGATAAAGATCTTCGTAGAATATGTAGGAACACAAAAGTGGTATCAGAGCTAGGTCTATGTGTAGATGAGATCTCGAGTAGAACACAAAAGGTTTGTGGGCGTTGATGCTTAGATTGCTTCCTCCCTTGGTCGGATTTTGGTTCGGCGGTATTGTGAGATGAAGCGGCCGGGACCAACATTACTCGTACGCTTACGAGAGACCGGTTCCCTCGATCGCAACTTGTTGCATATATGGCTTGCGGGTGCCAGTTTCTCTCACTTTAGTTGGATCGGATTCGACAAAGGCGGTCCTTGAGAAGGTTGAAAATCAACCAGTGTATCACCGTTGTGTTTTTTGCGTAGATGAGAATTGTTCTTGCTAGATACCCGTAGCAGCCACGTAAAACATGCAACAACAATTAGAGGACGTCTAACTTGTTTTTGCAGGGTATATTGTGATGTGATATGGCCAATTACATGATGTGATATATGTGATGTATGAGATGATCATGTGATGTATAGATTATCATGACTTGCATGTCGATGAGAACGGCAACCGGTAGGAGCCATAGGGTTGTCTTTAATTATTGTATGACCTGTGTGTCAATCATTAAGCGCTATGTAATGCTTTACTTTATCGCTAAACGGTAGCAATAGTAGTACACGCATGATGGGCGCGACAACCCCAATGGCGACACGTTGATGGAGATCAAGATGATGAAGATCATGGTGCCGTGCCGGTGACGATGGAGATCATGCCGGTGCTTTCAAGATGGAGATCAAAAGCACAAGTTCATGGCCATATCATGTCACTTATGATTTGCATGTGATGTTAATCCTTTTATGCACCTTGTTTTGCTTAGGATGACGGTAGCATTATAAGGTGATCCCTCACTTAAATTTCAAGATGAATTGTGTTCTCCCCGAGTGTGCACCGTTGCGAAAGTTCGTCGTGTTGAGACACCACGTGATGATTGGGTGTGATAGACTCTACGTTCACATACAACGGGTGCGAGCCAGTGTTGCACATGCAGAACACTCGGGTTAAACTTGACGAGCCTAGCATGTACAGACATGGCCTCGAAACACAAGAGACCGAAAGGTCGAACATGAGTCATATAGTAGATATGATCAACATGATGATGTTCACCATTGAAACCACCTCAACTCACGTGATGATCGGACTTGAGTTGGTGAATTTGGATCATGTATCACTCAAATGACTGGAGGGATGTCAATTTGAGTGGGAGTTCTTAAGTAATATGATTAATTGAACTCATTATCATGAACATAGTCAGTAGTGTCTTTGCAAACTGTGTTGTAGATTACTAGCTCACGCTGTAGCTCCCTTGAATTTTTATATGTTCCTAGAGAAATAGAGTTGAAAGATGATGGTAGCAATATTGCGGACTGGCTCCGTGATCTGAGGATTGTCCTCATTGCTGCACAGAAGTCTTATGTCCTTAATGCACCGCTCGATGCGCCAACCCCTCTAGTGTTGTTTGTAGATGTTATGAACTTCTGGCAGGCACGTTCTGATAACTACTTGATAGTTTAGTGCATCATGCATTACAACTTAGAATTGAGGCCCCGAAACGTTTTGAACGTCATGGAACATATGAGATGTTCTAAGAGCTGAAATTAGGATCTCAGGCTCGTGCCCGTGTTGCAAGATATGAGATCTCCAACAAGATTCTTTGCCTGTAAGATGAAGGAGAATAGCTCAATCGTTGAGCATGTGCTCAGATTGTCTGGGTGCAACAATCGCTTGAATCGAGTGGGAGTTGATCTTCCAGATAAGATAGTGATTGATATTGTTCTCCAAGTCACTGTCACTATGCTACTAGCACTTGGTGATGAACTATAAACGCCAGGGATAGAAATAATGATCCCTAAGCTGTTCGCGATGTTTGACACCGCGAAGGTAGAAATCAAGAAGGAGCATCAAGTGTTGATGGTTAGTAAAACCACTAGTTTTGAGAAGGGCAAGGGCAAGGAGGGAAACTTCATGGATAGCAAGTCAGTTGCTGCTCCGGTGAAGCAACCCAAAGTTGAACCCAAATCCGAGACTACGTGCTTTGATTATGAGGAGAGCGGTCGCTGAAGCGGAACAACCCTACATACTTGGTAGATAAGAAGGCTGGCAACGTCGACAGAAGTATATTTGATATACGTGTTATTGATGTGTACCTTGCTAGTACTCCTAGTAGCACCTGGGTATTGGATACCGGTTCGATTACTAAATGTTAGTAACTCGAAATAAAAGCTACGAAATAAACGGAGAACTAGCTAAGGGTGAGGTGACGATGTGTGTTGGAAATATTTCCAAGGTTGATGTGATCAACATTGCACGCTCTCTCTACCTTCGGGATTAGTGACAAACCTAAATAAATGTTATTTGGTGTTTTGCGTTGAGCATGAACGTGATTGGATCGTGTTTATTGCAACACGGTTATTCATTTAAGTTAGAGAATAATGGTTATTCTGTTTACATGAATAATACCTTCAATGGTCAAGCACCCAGTGAGAATGGTTTGTTGAATCTTGATCATAGTAATACACATGTTCATAACATTGATGCCAAAAGATACAAAGTTAATAATAATAGTACCACATACTTGTGGCACTGCCGATAAATGTCATATTGGTATAAAACGCATGAAAAAACTCCATGCTGATGGATCTTTGGACTCATTCGATTTCGAATCGGTTGAGACATGTGAACCATGCCTCTTGGTTAAGATGACTAAGGACCCCGTTTACTGGTTTGATGGAGTGGGCAAGTGACTTATTGGAAATGATACATGTTGATGTATGCAATCCAATGAGTCTTATAGCGTATGGTGGATATCATTATTTTCTTACCTTCACTGATGATTTGAGTGGATATAGTGTATATTTGCTTAATGAAACACAAGTCTGAATCGTTTGAAAGGTTCAAGCAAATTCAGAGTGAAGTTTAAGATCACCGTGACAAGAAGATAAAAATGTCTACGATATGATCGTCGAGATGAATATCTGAGTTGCGAGTTTGCATACAACTTTAGACAATGTGAAAATTGTTTCACAACTCACGCCACCTGGAACACCATAGTGTGATGGTATGTCCGAACATCATAGTCGTGCTCTATTGGATATGGAGCATGCTATGATGTCTCTTATCATTTTGTTACTACAATTTTGGGGTTGTGCATTAGAGACAACTACATTCACTTTAAATAAGGCACCATCTAAATCCGTTGAGATGACACCGTATGAATTATGGTTTAATAGAAACCTAAGCTGTCATTTCTTAATGTTTGGGGCTACGACGCTTGTGTGGAAAATGTTTTCACCTAATGAGCTCAAACCCAAAGCGAACAAATGCATCTTCATAGAATACCCTAAGAACAGTTGGGTGAACCTTCTATCTCAGATCCAAGCATACAATGTTTGTTGCTAAAACTGGGTCTTTTCTCGAGAAAAAGTTTCTCTTGAAAGAATTGAGTGGGAGGAGGATAGAACTTGATGAGGTTATTGAACCTCTGTTTTAACCAGAGAGTAGCACATCACAGGAAGTTGTTTCTGTGAAGCCTACGTTAGTTGAAGAGGAAGTTAATGATGATGATCATGAAGCTTCGGATCAAGTTACTATCGAACATCATAGGTTGACAAGGACGTGTACTGCTCCTGAGTGGTGTGGCAACCCTGTCTTAGAGGTCAAGTTGTTGGACAACGATGAACCTACGAACTATGGAGAAGCGATGATGGGCCCGGAAACCAACAAATGGTTAGAGGCCATGAAATCCGAGAAAGGATCCATGTATGAAAACCAAGTATAGACTTTGGGGGACTTGCTCGTTGGACGGCAGGTCGTTAAGTACAAATGGATCTTTGAAATGAAGACAGACGCTGATGGTAAATGTCACCATTTGTAAAGCTCGACTTGTTGCAAAGAAGTTTACGACAAGTTCAAGGAGTTGACTGCGATGAGACTTTCTCACTCGTAGCGATGCTAAAGTCTGTTGAAATTATGTTAGCAGTTGCTGCACTTTCAATTATGAAATCTGGCAGATGGATGTCAAAACATCGTTTCCTTAACGGTTTACTTGAGGAAAGGTTGTATGTGATACAACCGGAAGGTTTTGTCAGTCCTAAGGATGCTAAAAGGTGTGCAAGATTTAGTGATCCTTTTATAGACTGAAGCAAGCATCTCGGACTTGGAATGTACACTTTGATGAGGTGATCAAAGTTTGTGAGTCTATACAAAGTTTATGAGAAACTTGTAATTGCAATAAAGTGAGTGGGAGCGCCATAGAGTTTCTGATAAGTATATGTGGATGACATATTGCTATTCGGAAATAATGTGGAATTTCTGGAAAGCATAAACGGTTGTTTGAAAAGTGATTTTCAAAGGAAGACCTGAATAAAGCTACCTAATTGTTGAGCATCAAGATCTATAAAGATAGATCAAGATGTTTGATAAGACTTTCAATGAGTACATACCTTGACAAGATTTTGAAAGAGTTCAAAATGGATTAGTGAGAGAGAAGTGTTCTCTCCTGCTTTGTAAGGTGTGAAGTTGAGTGAGACTCAAAGCTCGACCACGGCAGAACAAAGAGAAAGGATGAATATCATCCCCTATGCCTTAGCCATAGGCTCTGTATAGTATGCCATGTTGTGTACCGCACCTGTGTGTGCCTTGCCATGAGTCCGTCAAGGGGTACAAGAGTGATCCAGGAGTGGATCGCTGGACAACGGTCAAGTTTATCGATAGTAACTAAAAGACTAAGGAGATGTTTCTCGATTATGGAGGTGATAAAGAGTCCGTCGTAAAGAGTTACGTCGATGCAAGCTTTAACACCAATCCGGATGACCCGTAGTAGCAATCTGGATACATATAGTGGAGCAGCCATTTGGAATAGTACCAAGTGGAGTGTGGTAGCAGTGTTTACGGTTTGACATAGAGATTTGCAAAGTACACATGGATCTGAATGTCGCAGTCCCGTTGACTATAAGACCTCTCTCACATGCAAAGCATGATCGAGCCCCAGAACTCATTGGGTGTTAGATTCATAACAATGCGAATCACATGGTGATGTGAACTAGATTATTGACTCTAGTGCAAGTGGGAGACTGTTGGAAATATGCCCTAGAGGCAATAATAAATTGGTTATTATCATATTTCCTTGTTCATGATAATCGTTTATTATCCATGCTATAATTGTATTGATCGGAGACTTAGATGCATGTGTGGATACATAGACAAAACCATGTCCCTAGTATGCCTCTAATAGACTAGCTCGTTGATCAAAGATGGTTAAGGTTTCCTAGCCATGGACATGAGATGTCATTTGATAAACGGGATCACATCATTAGGAGAATGGTGTGATGGACAAGACCCAAACTACAAACGTAGCATATGATCATGTCACTTTATTGCTACTGTTTTCTGCATGTCAAGTATATGTTCCTATGACCATGAGATCATGCAACTCACGGATACTGGAGGAGTTTCTTGTGTGCTTCAAACGTCGCAACGTAACTGGGTGACTATAAAGGTGCTCTATAGGTATCTCCGAGGGTGTCTGTTGAGTTGGCATGGATCAAGACTGGAATTTGTTACTCCGTGTGACGGAGAGGTATCTCAGGTCCCACTCGATAATACAACATCACAATAAGCCTTGCAAGCAATGTGACTAAGTGTTAGTCACGGTATCTTGTATTACGGAACGAGTAAAGAGACTTGCCGGTAACGAGGTTGAACTAGGTATGGAGATACCGACGATCGAATCTCGGGCAAGTAACACACTGAAGAACAAAGGGAACATCATACGGGATTAACTGAATCCTTGACATAGAGGTTCGACCCATAAAGATCTTCGTAGAATATGTAGGAACCAATATGGGCATCCAAGTCCCGCTATTGGTTATTTACCGTAGAGGTGTCTCGGTCATGGCTACATAGTTCTCGAACCCGCAGGGTCTGCACACTTAAGGTTCAGTGACGTTTTGGTAGTATAGGGTTATGCATGGTGGTGACCGAAGGTTTTTCGGAGTCCCGGATGAGATCCCAGATGTCACGAGGAGCTCCGGAATGGTCCGGAGGTAAAGATTGATATATAGGAAGTCCTATTTTGGTCGCCGAAAAAGTTTCGGGCTCATCGGTAGTGTACCGGGAGTGCCGGGAGTGTACCGGGAGACCATCGGGAGGGGTATTTCGACCCAAGAGGCTACATGGGCTGTTGGAGGATGAATACTAGCCCTTAGTGGGCTGGTGGAAGTCCCACACAAGGCCCATGCGCCTGGAAAGAAAAGCCCAAAAGGAAAAAGGTGGAAAAAGGCAAAAATGGCCAAATTAGGAAGGAATCCTAATCCTACTAGGAGTGGAGGAGGAGGACTCCTCCCTCCTGGTTCGACCGACCCAAGGGCTGCCTCCTTGGGAGGCAAGCCTCCTCCTCCTCTCCTCCTATATATACTAGAGGGTTTTAGGGTTTTGGCACAAGATTTTCAGCCACGTGCTACCCGTTCCTCTAGTGCATAGTTTCTCCTCTAGATCGGATTTCTGCAGTGCTTAGTCGAAGCCCTGCCGAAATAGCTCCACCACCATCGCCGGAGCGCCATCGCGCTGCCGGAGAACTCTTCTACCTCTCCGCTCCCTCTTGCTGGATCAAGAAGGCGGAGATCGTCATCGAGCTGTACGTGTGCTGAACGCGGAGGTGCCGTCCATTCGGCGCTAGATCGGAAGGATCGTGATCAAGATCGCGAAACGGATCATGATGAGATCGTGGGACGGATCGTGATGAGTTCGCAGGACGGATCGTGATGAGTTCGCGGGACGGATCGTGATTGGATCGCGGGACGGATCGTGATGAGATCGCGGGACGCTCAGCGATTTGGATCGCGAAGATGTTCGACTATACCAACCGCGTTTCTTAACGCTTCCCGCTTAGCGATCTACAAGGGTATCGTAGATCCACTCTCCCTCTCGTAGATGCTCATCACCATGGATAGATCTGCGTGTGCGTAGGAAATTTTTTTGTTTCTCATGCGACGTTCCCAATATGTAAGAGATCTTATATTGTATATATGTAGCTAGTAGCGTTGGATATATATACGAAAACTTGTTATACGACCAATCTCTCGGAGAAAGAGAGGTCGATCACTTCTATCTCTATATGTTCATGACGATCTTCTATACTTAATGGTTCCTTCATTTGTTTACTAGCTAGCGTGTCGAGTTCTCTCTATAGTAGCTAGCGTCGACCAAGCACGGAGAAAGAGAGGACACTTCTCTCTATTAATTAGCTAGCTAAAACAATATAAAACCCTTAAATTAACCGTCCAAAACCCTCTAAACCCCCTCCCTTTCAAAAAAAAAACCCTAGCAACTGCTAGATGCTGACGCGTGGATGCCTTTTGGTCCCGGTTGGTGTTACCAACCGGGACTAAAAGTCCTCTTGCCTGGGCTCTCAGCACCGGCCACGTGGAGCCCTTTCGGTCCCGGTTGGTAAGCGAACCGGGATTAAAGGTTTTGGGCTTTAGTTCCGACCCTTTAGTCTCGGTTTCAGAATCGGAACAAATGGGCCTTACAAACCGAAACAAATGGACCTTTTTCTACTAGTGTACGGCGTTAGGTGGGCCAGCTGCATACTTTAGGAAGTGTTGGACGGTGTACGGTACCGTGACCAGCCAAGGACCGAGCACTCCTTTGAATTTTCGCCATTGCTATTCGTTAGTCATATGATATCTCATATGACATATCACTAGAGCTTCTTTAGGTTCGGCGTAAGCACAGAATCATTTCAATTTCATCGGAAAAAGGAGAAAGAGAATGATTTCAATTTAAAACGGTCACAACAGTCACGAGTCATGTTTATAGTAGGAACTGAGACCAAACAACCAGCTGTGAAGTGGTTAGTCATGTCACAAGGTCAACTAGAGACTTAGTAACAGATATCATTTGAAGGCTCGTCGCTCAGTCTATTGTTATCGGGTTAGTCCAGCCATGCATGGTTCCACTTGCACCTAAAATTAAGCAAGCCAGGTTAGTGGCTCCGAAGATATCTTGACAAGGTTAGTTGGCACGTGTAGTAAGTCTACTGCAAGATCGAATGAGTCCAGCGAAGAATGGTTGGATTTATACGCAGTGTATATGTGAACCGTGGTATGCACGTAGATGGATTAAATAAGTGCACCGGGGAAGGCGATGCATACTTACCTGGTTGGTGAACCGATGGTAAGGTCAATTGCAGCGCATGATCTCATCCTGTCCGGATATGTATATTTGGAATAAAATGGACAGACTGTACGACCCAACGCGTACAAAGCATATTTATTTTCTGTCCATTTCGTGTCTGTTTTGCCTCATTTTCAGACCAAACTTGAAATAGATTTGAAACCAAAACGGACACACGCGGACACTTTCTTGACACTCCTGGTTCGGATTGTATCCGTTGCATGTGAGGACTGGCCCGTCTGTCATTGAAACGTGAGGGGCCCACCCACCCATTCCCTCTCCTCTTTTTACACACAGCACCCCACCCACCATGATTATGCCGACGGGAGGTTGACTAGCAGGGACGCCGCACCGACGAGCAGCAGCGACGGGAGCAGGGGCGGGTGAGCGCGGCTAGCGGGCGCGGCGGCCTCGCAGACAAGGCGGGGACCGGCGCGACGGGGCGGGCGGAGCAGGGCGTGGCGCCATGAACGCGGTACCTCCCGCAGAAGCAAGCAAGCGGCGGCAGGGGCGCGAGCGCGAGCGGAGGCGGCTTGCGGGCGGCCGGAGCGCTGCAGGAGCGCACTGTGCGAGCTGCTGCGGGGCGAGGTAGGCGTGCTGTGAGCTACGGGCGGGCACGCGGGCAGCAGGGCGCACGAACGCAGCTGCAGGGCGCGTGCAGATGGACGGCTAGCTAGCTTCACATCTCGTGCACAGAGCTAGCTGGCTTCACATCTCGTGCGCGCGCTTGCTAACTTTGTGTGTGCGCAGCACGGCTACAGCAGGAGGACGTGTGCGCTTGCTAGCTTATTGTGTGCGTGCGCGGGGCGCTCGGAGGTAGCGGGGACGGCTGGCACTCGAGGGGAAGTGAGCGTGTAGGCGGCGGTTGCGGTCGAGCAGCAGCGGCGCGGGCACGGTCGACAGGACGCCAGCGCGCGGGCGACACGGCGGGCTGCCGGTGTGGCATGGCGACTGCGGACTCAGCGAGCGGCGCGAGCCGGGGGCGCGGCGAGCTGCTGCGCTGGGTGGCTGCTGCTACGGGGGTGCGGCGAGCTGCTGTGCGAGGCGGCGGCTCCTGCGTGGGTAGGAATAAATTTCTATTCCTAGGTAGGATAGGAATTAACCCTTCACATTTCAAAAAAAAACATTAGCCAAATTTCAATGGATTTTTTTATCCTATGTATTAAATGACATCTCTTTCCTTATAGAAATTAAGATACATGACATTTCACTTTCTATTTTCCTATTTCTATGATATTCTTATCTTATGAACCAAATGAGGTCTGAATATTCCGATTGGTAAACCACATACGGAATCACTATGAAACCCGACGGTCCGAAGCTCGTTGGCGCCATGAACGCGGTACCTCCCGCAGAAGCAAGCAAGCGGCGGCAGGGGCGCGAGCGCGAGCGGAGGCGGCTTGCGGGCGGCCGGAGCGCTGCAGGAGCGCACCGTGCGAGCTGCTGCGGGGCGAGGTAGGCGTGCTGTGAGCTACGGGCGGGCACGCGGGCAGCAGAGCGCACGAACGCGGCTGCAGGGCGCGTGCAGATGGACGGCTAGCTAGCTTCACATCTCGTGCACAGAGCTAGCTGGCTTCACATCTCGTGCGCGTGCTTGCTAACTTTGTGTGTGCGCAGCACGGCTACAGCAGGAGGACGTGTGCGCTTGCTAGCTTACTGTGTGCGTGCGCGGGGCGCTCGGAGGTAGCGGGGACGGCTGGCACTCGAGAGGAAGTGAGCGCGTAGGCGGCGGTTGCGGTCGAGCAGCAGCGGCGCGGGCACGGTCGACAGGACGGCAGCGCGCGGGCGACACGGCGGGCTGCCGGTGTGGCATGGCGACTGCTGACTCAGCGAGCGGCGCGAGCGGGGGCGCGGCGAGCTGCTGCGCTGGGTGGCTGCTGCTACGGGGGCGCGGCGAGCTGCTGCGCGAGGCGGCGGCTCCTGCGTGGGTAGGAATAAATTTCTATTCCTAGGTAGGATAGGAATTAACCCTTCACATTTCAAAGAAAAAAAAACATTAGCCAAATTTCAATGGATTTTTTTATCCTATGTATTAAATGACATCTCTTTCCTTATAGAAATTAAGATACATGACATTTCACTTTCTATTTTCCTATTTCTATGATATTCTTATCTTATGAACCAAATGAGGTCTGAATATTCCGATTGATAAACCACATACGGAATCACTATGAAACCCGACGGTCCGAAGCTCGTTGGCGCCATGAACGCGATACCTCCCGCAGAAGCAAGCAAGCGGCGGCAGGGGCGCGAGCGCGAGCGGAGGCGGCTTGCGGGCGGCCGGAGCGCTGCAGGAGCGCACTGTGCGAGCTGCTGCGGGGCGAGGTAGGCGTGCTGTGAGCTACGGGCGGGCACGCGGGCAGCAGGGCGCACGAACGCGGCTGCAGGGCGCGTGCAGATGGACGGCTAGCTAGCTTCACATCTCGTGCACAGAGCTAGCTGGCTTCACATCTCGTGCGCGCGCTTGCTAACTTTGTGTGTGCGCAGCACGGCTACAGCAGGAGGACGTGTGCGCTTGCTAGCTTACTGTGTGCGTGCGCGGGGCGCTCGGAGGTAGCGGGGACGGCTGGCACTCGAGGGGAAGTGAGCGCGTAGGCGGCGGTTGCGGTCGAGCTGCAGCGGTGCGGGCACGGTCGACAGGACGCCAGCGTGCGGGCGACACGGCGGGCTGCCGGTGTGGCATGGCGACTGCGGACTCAGCGAGCGGCGCGAGCGGGGGCGCGGCGAGCTGCTGCGCTGGGCGGCTGCGGCGACGGGGGCGCGGCGAGCTGCTGCGCGAGGCGGCGGCTCCTGCGGGGGTAGGAATAAATTTCTATTCCTAGGTAGGATAGGAATTAACCCTTCACATTTCAAAGAAAAAAACATTAGCCAAATTTCAATGGATTTTTTTATCCTATGTATTAAATGACATCTCTTTCCTTATAGAAATTAAGATACATGACATTTCACTTTCTATTTTCCTATTTCTATGATATTCTTATCTTATGAACCAAATGAGGTCTGAATATTCCGATTGGTAAACCACATACGGAATCACTATGAAACCCGACGGTCCGAAGCTCGTCTCCTCAGTCGGACCGATGTAGCCGCGTGGCGTTGCTCGCGCGGGACGACCATCGACACCGAAACCCTACCCCTCCACCATTTCCTCCTCGCGTCTGCTACTGCCGTCACTTTCCACTCCCCGTCTGCCGCCCACATCCCTAGCCCGGCTATTTAAGTCGTGCCCCCTCCGTCGCCACTTTCTAACGCCGGAGTGCCGATTGCAAGTCTGAGCAAGGCGTGAAGCCCGGATCGCCACGAGACTACCTCCGGATGTAGTGGATCCTGAGGAGGAGGAGGTTGAGGAGGTTAAGGAGGAGGAGGAGGAGGAGGAGGAGGAGGAGCCTGAGCCGAAAGAGGATGCAGGGGACGTCAAGGATGCGGATCTGTAGGGAGCAACATGCCATCCTCGACTCCATCCGTTCGGAGTCGGATGCAGAGGCCACACGACGTCGTCGGCAGGAGATGAAGACGGAGTAGGCTGCAGTGGATGGAGATGCTCACCTACCTAGATGAGCTTGCGGAGGAGGACGAGGAGCCGAAGCCCTCCAACGCGCCCATCTACCGTCGCCCAGCACCCACGTCGTGGACATATTTGATGATGAAAACTAGGATACTATATAGTGTGTACTATGTTGATTTTTTTTGCATGCTTTGTATGGATCTAGCAGATCAAATATTAAAAATTCGAATGTGAACGAGTAGATTTAAAGACTGACCATCAATGATCATGAATATGGTCGGATGCGTCTGCAGATGTTTAAGGGCCCGATTAGCAATCTAATAAGGCAGGAAACATTTATATGAACATGGGGACTTTGTCGCTGACTGTTCATAGTAGGTTGATCCCCCTCACCTGTCACGCGAGCAACCTATGGGGACTCGTATTTCGGCTGCAAGCAGCGTGACCCGTCAAAAGCATTACTTTGACGGAATCTCGTCCGATTTCCATACGGCGCTACAGTGGAGGGTGACGATGCTTTGTTCATACCTGATCAACGCTGTCTATTCTGCATAGTACGTGAAGCATTGCTCTTGCAAAAAGCACGATGCTCGCTCAGGAATCTTACTGACTGCATGCCACTTTAAGTCCAAGATGAACAAGTTGTACAATGGAATGTGGTGTCACGTTTGACTGTCTGAGCCCACCCCGGACAAGTCCGTTGCTTTTATTGGAACGAAACTAGTACTGTGCTGTGCAAAGCGTATTTGTTGGGACGAAAATTGTACGATGATGAAGCCACTGGAATGGCGTGCCGCAGTTTGCTCATATCCATGGGCAGCTTGATAGCAGGGTGGTACAAGAATCGGACACCTCATATGACGTATCGTTTGAACTTCTTTATTTTTTGGCGCAAGCGGTTTCAATTTAAAATGTCACAGTAATAACGAGTCAGATTTGTAGTACGAACTCAGATGAAACAAATCAGTCGTGAAGTGCTTAGTCAGTCATGCCGTCAGGCAGCGGCGGAGCTTGAGTCAAAAACTTGGGGAAGGGAGGGGGAGACCTCACTGTTTTCAATTGATTTATAGTGAAAAATAGACATGATATAAATATAGATATAAATAGACATGATATAAAAATAGACATCCGCCACTGCCTTCATGTCAACTAGAGACTTGATTGAAGGCTCGTCAAACAGTCTATTGTTATTGTTATTGGAGTTAGTCCAGCCATGCATTGTTCCACTTGCACTGAAAATTAAACAAACGAGGTCATAGTGACATGATACACATGATTGAACGAGACTAGCGAACAACGCCTGACCCTGACGTATATGCAGTACTAGTGTATATGTCAGCCGAAGACTTAACATTCATACTGACACATGTGTCTCTGTTCGAAATTAATCGACCCTCAAATGAGGAAGCACTAGGTTAAATAAATGCGCCAGGCAAGGCGATACATACTCCGGCCGTAAGACCATCTTCAGCCCGTTCCCCTCCCGAGGGAGTTTTTAGGCAAAAAATAACATTTCTTGGGGCGAGCCGGTGCTATTTTTGGTATGGGGCGATCCGGCTCCCAGCCGTCCTTCAAGTTCACCCCTAGCCGTTGAGATTGAACTTAGATTCGGCATAAATTCGTAAACACTTTCAACAAAAGAATAACTTTTGTCACATAGTTCATCCAACAGAATAATAATTCGTAACACATAATTCATAAATCAATACAAATTAAATAGTTCAACGAAGCACGCTCATAATTCGATGCTCTAAGCTGGGGGTGCGGCTGGAGATGCTCTAAGCTGGGGGAGATGCTCTAAGCTGGGGGGGGGGGGGGGGGAGATGGCTGGAGATGCTCTAAGCTTGGCAATGTTGATGGCCACACTGCTGATGACGCTACCGGCGAAGAAGAGTGCCCCGCCCATAAGCATGGTGCGCTTATGTCCAACGGCCTCGGCGATGCAGCCACGAGCGCCGACACCAACCCCGCAACGTGCATAAACGAACGTGAAGGTTGTGAGCACAAGCTGGCTGTCATCGACGCAATAATCGTTTCCCTTTGCGGCCATCGTCTTCAGAACTAGAAACATTTCGAAGCCTCGGTGAACCACGAGTTTGAGTGTTTAGGATATAGTATTTCTTACTAATCACCTTAAAATCATCCAAGGTATAGAGTTATGACATCAGACACTAAAACCCCTGCACTAACAGCTTTAGACAATCCCCACCAACCATGGGTGCCCGCCGGTCAATGGAACTAGACCACCATTGGCGGGCCTCATACGCTTGTACTGGTGTCCTGCCCAAGGCGACCTCGACCTGCCGGCACGAGTCGGTGTGTGTGTGCGTGCGCGCGCGTGTGTTTACCAGCCCATTGGTGTACCCCTATTAGTGATGATCCATATTCAGTATTATTATATCCCAGCATTTTTATGTTTGAACATTCATATACTTATTTGCCAATTGATTCATATGTTCAAGTGTACACCACATAAAACATTCGTATATGCAACATAAACGAGCATACACAATATACGAGTTAATGAAAAGTTTCAACACAAACGCACTAGTCACATCAAAACACACAAGTATACACATTTTCAATAAAAAAGCACAAGTGCCACATTTGATCAATACCATATATCATGAAGTATGGCGAGCGTCTTCTACGCTCTTGAACAAGTGTGGGTGTGGTGATTTGGTTTTTTTGATGAGTGAAAGGGTGTGGCAATTTGTTGGTATCATGGCATGCAAGAATACCTAATATGTTCATTAGTTGGACATTGACATTCAGAAACCATGTAGTACAGACTCATTACAAACCCTACATTATATATAAAGATAATGATATTATTGCTAAAATGCATAAATGTTCTATAATCAAAATATCACAACATGCGTTGCTTCCAAATTATTTTAACCTCCATTAGAAAATACCTATTTTGGAATTCTCCCTTAGAAAATAATTATTTTTAAATTATTAAAGAAAATCACAATTTTATACCAACTTCTACATTCAAAAAATATGTTCATAAAATCAAATATGAAATAGCTTCAAGGTTTGCAAAATTCAGCCACAATAAGCTCCCGAATAATACCCCCCCTGCGTCGGCTCAATCATCATGCAGCCATGTATATCATACTCTTTTTATTTACGATTTTAAATGTGTTTTCCATAGAATGTTTTAACTAGGTTTAGAAGGAGTTTTGAATCACATTTATGTAATTATGTTTCTCCATCTATTGTTTTATATATGGTCTTTGGAAGAGCTTTCAGTGTTCAGTGTGTAATATATGGATGGCAAATTCATCAGGGGGGGGGTTAAGGAATAAAATATGACGAATTTACGTTACATGTCCTTTTGGAAGAGATATGTATGTGAGAAAGACCACTTCCATTAAAAACCTTCTAATGGAACATCCAAATAACGATGTAAGATGATATATTTATTTATCTTTTGATAAAGCGAGCCCCTCTTCGATTTCCGTTAAGAGAAATCACAATGTCTTGCAAACTTAACACGACGACAAATTGTACACTTTCACCAAGAAGCAGCAGCAGATCGACACGATGTGCCCCTTGGTGAAGTTGAGCTGGACTAACTCCATAGCCCCTCCCTAGGACGACAGAACCAAGGTGTCGGTGTCAAAACCGACGGATCTCGGGTAGGGGGTCCCGAACTGTGAGACTAGAATCGACGGTAGCAGGAGACGAAGGGGACACGGATTTACCCAGGTTCGGGCCCTCCTATGGAGGTAATACCCTACGTCCTTCTTGGTTGTATTGATGATGGGGATTACAGAGTTGATCTACCTCGAGATCGAATAGCTAACCCTAGATGAGTTGTTCTGTTCCTATACCCTAAAACCCTCCGGCTTATATAGATGCCGAGGATGCCTAGGGTTTACACATGGTCGGTTACATGCCGAAGAGATAAACATGCCTATTTACTACATCAAACGTGGTGCGCAAGCCATGCTTCCCGAAGCTTCCATCCTAGAGACTGGGCCTTCAAATATTCCAGCGTTCGGTAAGTAGCCCATATAGTCCGGCCCATAAACAATAGGTTGGCTATCCAAGGATCCCCTAATCCAGGACTCCCTCAGTAGCCCCCGAACTTGCCTCCAACGCCACAGGTCTTCAGCTCCAATTGCTTCGCGAACATAGTTTTCGGCTTGCGAAGTGAGTTCCTTCCCGTCGAACCATAGTTCGGCCTCCGATGATAAGTAGTCCCGCATAGTGGCACGTCCTGACACTGCAATTTGGTTGGCTTTGGAGGCCAGACGTCAGGGGGTAAACAATGTTCCTCTAACGACCTCTCTGACAAAAGGCTACGACCCACCACGACCGCTAGGCTAGTTGCATAGACTCGATTCGTCGTTCGAGGCCGTTTTAATCATCACAATCTATCAATATACCGATCCTGTCCCATTTTATACGGGATATACTTAATCACGTGCACGCAACGGCTTGCACATCTCGGGAAGTGGAGAGATTCACGGCGAATCAAGGGGAGTCCCAATCAATAGGCCTCATAAAAAGAGGAGGAAAACCCCGAAGGCTATTCACGCTCTCCATTCGACTTCTCCGCCTCCCATTCCTTTGTGCCTCCGAAGCACATATCTAGGTCTCTTCGACCCCACCCCCGAGCTCATCCATGGTGGGATCCAACGGCCAATGGGAAGCTTCCATGGTCACAGACCGGGACATTCTCGATCTCAAGTAGGCCGGCTACCTCTCCGCCAACATCCCTCATCGCACAACGGAGGAGGGCCAAGTGATCCCCACCCCCAAGCCAGGCGAAAGGGTGGTGTTTATCCCCTACTTCATTAGGGGGCTGAGCTTCCCTCTCCACCCCTTCGTCAAGGTGATGATTTTCTTCTACGGCCTCGACTTCCACGACCTTCCGCCAAACTCCATCATGCACATCTCGACATTCATCCTCGTTTGCGAGGCCTTCCCGCGCATCAAGCCACACTTCGGGCTCTGGCTTCAGGTGTTCAACATCAAGCCCAAGTGTGCCGGCGGCAAGCACGCAGATTGCGGCGGGGCCGTCATCGGCAAGCTCACCCGTGCCGGGTGGCCGTTGGGCACCCTTATCGACACCATCAAGGGGTGGCAGAAGGAGTGGTTCTACGTCACCGAACCATAAGAAGAGGGTCAGTACCCCGCTGCCGCATTCAGATCCGGTCCCCCACCAGACTGGCTTCATGGCTCGAAAAGGGCCTTGTCTAGGGACCAGGCAAGGAGGTGAGCGACCTGCATAAGCGCATCCACTCCATGGTCGAGGAGGGAACCAAGTTGAACGATGTGGTCCAGGTGATGCTCTGAAGACACATCCTCCCCTGCCAGCGCCGGGACACCCCCCTGTGGGCTCATGAACTCGACGCCGAGCCCACAGTCCGGAATCTCTTCTGCACTACACGGGAGAAGTTGTGAAAGGCGCTCTTCAAATCACAGAAGAGCTGGCCATCTGAGGAGGAGGACAAGGGTATGCACGCTGCCAAGCCCCAATTCCAAGGTACGATACACCCTAGCTTGGTCGGCTTTATTACATAGAAGATTCTCATAACCCCTTATCCTATCTGGCTTTGCACAGATGACTGAAAAAAGCCATCAACATTAACAGTCCGGGGCCTCAGCCCGAAGACGAGAGGACCGGGATGTTAGCAAAAATGCTCGTGGTAAAGCCTTACGAGGCTCCCACAAAGAAAGAGAAGAGGAAACCAGGCCAGGCTGGCATCCACATCAAGGACCATCCTGACGCCGCATCCAAGGATACCCCTGCCTCCTCAAATCAGGAGGAGGTTGAGGAGGAGGAAGAGGAATAAGAGGAAGAGGAGGAGGCTGAGGTCGAGGGCGAGGGGGGCGGCAATTCCCCCCGAGCCAGGAAGAGAGCGGCGTCTTCGGACGCCCCGGAGCAGGTCCCTTCTCCTGCCCAGAAGAGGGCGCAGCGGACGCGGGTGATTCTGTCCGACGATTGTTCGGACTCGGACACCACGTCCGAAGACCTCGAGGAGGTTCCACGAAGGAGCCTACGGGTCAAGCCCCCCCAAAAAGGTTAGGATCCGAAGACCCTCCTGTTCATTATGAATAGATTTAGAGTTTGCTAACACGCAGGTTATTGGCCTTGTAGCCCCCCGCGCGTTATCCCCACCGAGGTGATATTGGACAGGGAGATCCTGCCCGCCGAACTAGCGGAAAGCGGGGATGCTTCACATCCCGCCACTCCAGGCGCCACGAGGGACGCTGTGGAGGTGTCATCCCAGCATACTCTTATGGAGGTGGACACCAGTGGCGAGGGAGACCGTACCATGGCTAAGGCTAACGCCTCGACCGCAGAAGACCGGGGGGAAAAACCCCACCCGGATACTGAGGAGGCCGGAGGAGCACACGCTCAGTCCCCTTCGAGAACATCTCCGGAGCGCACTATGCCTCCGAAGGCACCGGTCCAATCCCCGGTGGGTGATCGGGGAATCCGATCATCACCGACACCACCGACCAATAGGTGGTCGGTGATGGAGGAGACTCTATCGAGCGCCTCCATCCCCGAGGATCACCGCACCCTTATGGGTGCGGTACTACAGAGCATCCAGTCCGTTGACAACGGACCGAAGGAGGCCTTCAAAGGTCTCCTTACGGGTTTTCAAGTAAGTCACTCGATGTGTTTATTTTGCAAAGATTTTATTTATTCATATTGCATACATGACAGCCCCGAGCCCTAGGTGAGGTGAAAAAGCTCACCTAGGGGTTACGTCTGAATCCGATACCGAACTACATGCACTTGAAGTGTCTGGCATGTTACACTACTGGAATCAGAAGATTTGCCATCTGCCACATCTTTGCCGTCTGCTAGCGGATGACAAAGAGTGGCTTTGCCATCAGCTAGTAGAAAACAGACGGCAAGGATGTGGCTGACGATAAAGGGGGGCTTTGCCATCAGCAAGCACTTTGCCGTCTGCTAGCTGATGGCAAAGATTCTTTGTCGTCTGCTGGCAGACGGCAAAGAGGTGGGGTGGGGCCCAGTGGAGGCCATCTTAGTGCAACGGCCCACCCCACCTCTTTGCCGTCTGCTAGCAGATGACAAAGAAGACCCTATCTAACGCTCGTTACCCCCTCCTCTCTCTCTTCTCTCTCTCTCTCTCTCCCTGCCCCCTCCCTTCCCCGTCCGCCGCCGCTGCCGCACCCCGCCGCCGCCGCCGCACCCTGCCGCCGCTGCCATACCCCGCCTCCGCTGTCGCACCCGTCCGCCGCCGCTGCCGCACCCCGCCACCGCCCCGCCCCCTCCCCTGCCCCGGCCGCCGCCCAGGCCGCCACGCCCGCCAACACCGCCGCACCGCCGCTGCCGCACCCCGCCGCCGCCGCACCCCGCCATCGCCCCGACCCCCACCGGCGGTGAGTTTATGTTTTTCTTTTTTTCTGTTTTCTTAGATTTTTCTGTTTTTTTAGATTTAGGTTTAATTAGTTTAGTTTAGTTTATTAGGTTAGAAAAAAATAAGTTAGTTAGTTAGTTTTTTCTATTAAGTTAGTAAGTTGGTTAGTTATTTAGGAGGAGGATAAGAGGAAATGAAGAAGAATAAGAAGAAGAAGAGAGAAGAAGAAGAAAAGAAGAGGAGGAGGAGGAGGAGGAGAAGAAGAAGAAGAAGAAGAAGAAGAAGAAGAAGAAGAGGAAGAGGAAGAAGAAAAAGAAGAAGAAAAGGAGGAGGAGGAGGAGGAGGAGAAGAAAAGAAGAAGAAGAAGAAGAAGAAGGAGGAGGAGGAGGAGAAGAAGAAGAAGAAGAAGAAGAGGGGGAGTAGGAGGAGAAGGAGAAGAAGAGGAAGAAGAAGAAGAAAAGGAGGAGAAGAGGAGAAGAAGAAAAGGAAAAAGGAAAACCGGGTTGAGGATCGGCGATGGGGTGCGTCGGCGCTGACGTAACCGGGTCGAGGATCGGCGACGGGGTGCGTCGGCACCAACGTAACCGGGTCAAGGATCACTGACACGACACCATCGACACCTCGACCCCCAACACGACACCCTGACACCCCGACACGACACCCCCAACCCCGACACAACACCCCTACCCCGACACGACACCACCGACACCCTACCCCGACACGACACCCCGACACCCCTACCCCGACACGACACCCCCGACACCCCGAACCCGACACAACACCCCCGACACCCCCGACACCCCGACCTCGACAGGACACCCCCGACACCCCGACCCCGACCCGACACCCCGACCCCGACACGACAAGGGTCATATATTTGTGAATTATGAGTTAAGTCATATTTTTTTGATTTTGTTATACAAAACATCATATTTATGTTGATCAGGTGGATTTAAATGTGCAATTGTTTCGTTGCTGCGAGGGTTTGGTGTTCGATGACCTCCCCGTGCGTTCGATGAGCTCCGCCCCTGCGTTCGTGGGTGAGCACAAATGACATCTCCTCCTGCCCCCTTCATTTCCTCTGTTCCGGTCTTCGTGCCGATGAAACTTGCTAGCTATAGGTGTCTTCAATCATCAGTATGCGTGACCACTATGCGTCTCCCGTTCGAAAGGGGTACATCTATAAATATTCATTCATTAGCATATTTATAACCGTGATTCTTTTGAATTGTCCAACGTTATCCATGGACAACCCGAGTATGTGTAGATTGGGTTCGTTTTCCCATATGCTCTGCTCCGGATCCGATGCAGAATTTTGTCAGTGCCTCCCTGTTGTTCTCCGGATACACATCCTCTCTACTTATTGCCGAGACGTGTATCAGGAGAACAATGGGGAGGTGCTGCCGAAATTGTGCGTCGGATCCGGAGCAGAGCATGGGAAAACGAACCCAATCTACACATACTCGGGTGGGATTAGGACCTATCTTTACCTACTAGCGTCTAGGTTGCATCGACGTAATAAAACTAACAAATTCTATTAACTGATGAATATGGTTTGCTGAATTATGTATATATTTTGTGTGTGTCCAGTAGCTAGGCAAGATGAGTGGTCGTGGGTGGATGTACACCGGTCACACTAGTCAGAAAGACATGACCTGTGAATGGATAACAAAAACCAAGGAGTTTGTGAGAGTCGCATTTGCAAATGGACAGAAAACAACTTGGTGCCCGTGTGTTGATTGTGACAACTTTAAGAAGAAGTCAGAGTTTGAAATGATCAAACACCTGCAGAAGTGGGGTTTTATGCCTAATTATACGGTCTGGACATTTCATGGTGAGTCTGCCCAACGTGCTAGAGTTGAGGTGGTTCGTCGTCGCACCGACGAGCATGGTATCGGGATCGAAGACATGGTGCAAGAATTTGATGATGGTCGGGATTCGGACGATGAGATGGAGGAATCTGCAAAGGCCTTTTATAAAATGTTGGAGTCTTCAAAACGTCCTCTCCACCAGCACACTGAGCTTTGTCAGCTGGATGCCATCGCGCAAGTAATGGCTCTGAAGGCTCAGTTCAACCTGGGCAGAGAATGCTATGACGCGATGATGACGATATTTGGACGCTTTCTACCCAAAGGCCATGTATTGCCAGCAAACCTGTACCGGTCGGACAAAATCCTACGTGCGCTTAAGATGCCCTATGAGAAGATAGATGCCTGTGAGAATGGATGTGCCTTATTTAGGCTTGAGTATGCGGTCTTGAACTATTGCCCCATTTGCAATGCTTCCAGGTATGTTTTGGTAGACAATGGTATGGGTGAGAAGAGTCAGACCAAAATCCCCATTAATGTTCTTTGGTATCTGCCAATCATACCAAGACTTCAATGTCTTTTCATGGTCGAAGAGACGGCCAGACAGATGATGTGGCATAAATTGGGCAAAAGAACAGAACTAGATGCATATGGGAATCCGATGTTGGGACACACTTCATACGCTTTTGCGTGGAAGCACTTCGATGCATTACATAAGGATAAAGCGGAAGATCCAAGGCATCCTCAAGTTGCCATCAACACGGATGGGTTCAATGTGTATGGTATGACAGCAGCACAATACAATTGTTGGCCTGTATTTGTTATTCCACTCAATCTCCCCCCGGAGAGATTATGAAAATAAAGAGCATTTTTCTGACGTTGATAATTCCAGGGCCTAAATATCCGGGGAATAATATGAATGTGTACATGCAACCGCTTAAGGATGAATTGCAAGAAGCCTGGGGTAATGGGATCAAGATATACGACGCCGCTACCAAAAAGAACTTCAAAATGCATGTGTGGTACATGTACTCGTCGCATGACTTTCCGGTGTATGCGCTATTCGTTGGCTGGTATGTGCATGGAAGGTTTCCGTGCCCCACATGCAAGGCAGCTCTTGAGTTCCGTTGGCTGTAGGCGGGTCACAAGTTTTCTTGCTTTGGCATGCATAGACAGTTCCTGGATCCTGACCATAAGTTCAGAAAAGACAAGAAGAATTTCATCAAAGGTAGAGTTGTCAAAAACACTGCACCACCTGCATTGACAGGCCAACAGATCCTGGATTAGATAAACACTCTCGAGCCGGATCTAGATCGTCCAGGGTATTTCAAAGGGTATAATACGGAACACGCCTGGACTCACAAGATATGTTTGTGGGATCTGCCTTACTTTAAAGACCTCCTTTGCCCACACAACATTGACGTGATGCACACTGAAAAGAATATCGCGGAGGCCCTTTTTGGTACATTGTTCGGCATAGAGGGGAAGTCAAAGGATAATCCTAAGGCTAGTGTCGATGAGGAGGCTCTATGTGCTAGACCGTTAAAAAACATTTGACAATCGAAAGGAAAGAAGAACTGGAGGAAGCCAAAGGCATGGTTCAATCTTGGAAGGCCAGCTATGAGGGAAATGATCTTGTGGGTGAAAATGCAGTTGATGTTCCCCGATGGGTATTCATCGAATCTAAAGAGAGGAGCGAGTCTTGACAAATTGAAAATATTTGGTCTCAAGAGTCATGATTGGCACATATGGCTTGAGCGGGTAATGCCGGTGATGTTGCGTGGCTTTATGCCTGAGGATGAATGGCTAGTACTGGCAAAGGTGAGCTATTTCTTCCGTGCTCTTTGTGCGAAAAAACTATCACCTGACGTGCTAGACGAACTGGAAGAGTTGGCACCGGAGTTGATCTGCAAGTTAGAAAAGATCTTTCCATCGGGCTTCTTTAATCCAATGAAGCATTTGATTTTGCATCTCCCGACCGAGGCAAGACTAGGGGGGGGGGGGCATTCAAAATTGTTGGTGCTTCACAACTGAGAGGATGCAGAAGACGCTTTGAGCAAAATATAAAAATAAACGTAGAGTTGAAGCATCGATGGCCAAGGCATTCATTACTGAGGAGGCAGCAAACTTCGTGACAGCACATTACAAAGCCAAGAATTGTCATTTGCATAATCCGAAGCCTCGGTACAATGATGGTGACCATGAAAAAGGTTGATCCAACCTCAGCCTATTCAAAGGGAAGCTCGCACCAGCCGGTGCTTCGAAAGCAATAGCGTTGGAGGTCAAAGAATGGCGGACCATTTTATTGTATATCTTCAACAACCTAACAGAAGTGCGGCCGTACATCGAGTAAGTTCTCGGTACATTGTTTCGCAACTTCTAATTTCTTTGAAATGTTCTTATTCCCGGATATGTGATACAGTCGATACGTCACCAAATTCTCGGATGGGGCGGTGATCGAAAAGGATTCCATCAAAGAGTATGAGCTTTTGGCAAAGCATGGAGGCGGCTATCTCGGTTTCATCTCTTGGTTCAAGCAAACTGTAATTTCCATTAGACGATTTCATTTCTTTGCCTAGTTTGCGGCTAATGCAACAATCCTTTCGTATTAAACTTGTAGGCTAATACAGAGTCTATGGACTCCGAACTGAGACAAGTCGCTAATGGTTTTGACTATAAGGTCCGTTCATTTGACAAATACGACATCAACGGGTATCGCTTTCGTACTTTTGGCAAAGAGCTATCTATGGCCGACCAAAAGTCTACAAATTGTTGTGCCTCCGCTGTCGGCAAAGGAGGGGTCGAGTATTATGGAAGAGTTGAAGCAATTTATGAACTTACATTCTTTGGTGAAAACCCACCAAACGTCGTAGTTTTCAAATGTTATTGGTTCCAGCCGAAGGAGACTAGAAGGACTCATGAACATATAGGGCTAGTCGAAATCAAACAAAGCACCCATTTAGATGTTCCCAATGTCTATATTACGGCTCAACATGCGACCCAAGTTTTCTATCTACCGTGGGCATGCCAAACGGATCCAAATCTGAAAGGTTGGGATGTCGTTTATGATGTGCCGCCACATTTTAGATCACCTCCCCTCAATGAAGATGATTATGAACCTCACATTAACCCAGACACATATGAAGGAGAATTCTTCCAAGAAACACGTGTTTCCAAAAAAGTTTCAAGAACCGCTCTACTTCACCCCAGAACATTGAGGTCGACAGCGACGGTGAATCCGACTTCCCCTGAGCCGGAACAAGAAGAGACGGAAGAAGAAGAGGTTACTGCTGCGGATGACCTGTCAATGCTTGACTGATTACATAGAGGCCTTCCACATGTTGATGCATTTATTGATGATGCTGATGAGCACGTCATTACTGATAGTGATGATGATTATGCATTTATTGATCCCGGAGCATATATAGACGATGAAGATTAATATTAGTAATGTGAGGTGTTCAATTATTATTATGTACATATATATTATTAATCAGTTGATGTTATTAGGTATTCAATTTTTTTATGTTGAACTAATTTTGTTCACTCTTTGTCATTGCAGGTGTTGACAGATGGTGGGCGGGGGTCGAGAGTGCTCTAAGCCTCCTTCCTCAGCGCGTGCTAGGAGGGGTGCTATTATTCCACCCCAGCAACTCTGGAGAGCGCTGGTACACAGTATGCAGACACCGGCGGGCGCTTCTTCTTCGATTGGGAGAGGCCGAGGGAAGACGAAGAGAGGTGCTAGAAGTAGGAAGGCTGCTGCGCCTTCCTCGCCGCCATCCCCAGCTGATTCTCCCGACCACAGGAGTGCTCCGTCTTAGATGGACTCGTCTGACTTGGACCCATCTCGGACTCCGGTCGCCGAGCCTCGGGTTGACGAGCCTCGAGTCACCGAGCCTTCGGCCCAGGAGACTCTGGTCCCAGAGTCTTCGTCCTAGGAGACTCGGGTCCCAGAGTCTTCGTCCCACGTGACTCCAGAGGCTAGTGGCCATGCTGATGGTGACGAGGACAACTTGTCTGAGGACACCTATAGCGAGGGCGAGCTGGTTGAGGAGGGCAAGAAGGTCTACCAGCGTGGTTGTACAAAGCTCCCGCACGTGCCGACGACCCGCGATCAGAGGTGGTTGATTGAGCCTAATGCGGAGAAGTAAGTGCATTTACTCTTTTTTAACCTTTTGCCTTCATGTTTCTTCAAATTAATATCTAATGTGTTGACCTTGTCATAGTGTAGGGGTTGGAAACACGAGCGTGGTGTCCGCAGGCCCAACCAGGTCCTTGGTGTGCTTCTCCGGCACCACTTCTCGGGGAAGGTCCAGTTGCCCGGTGAGGGTGAGGTTCCACAGGTTGCACTGACCTCGGAGCTGTACATGGCTGCCCCGGATCCGCCGAAGGAGAGGGTCGACGGTGTCTTGTGCGAGACGGTGGCTGACATTGTGATCCGTCGGTTTTGGGTAATTTCTCCTTTACAAAATTAAAAATCAACAACACCTAGTGATTGTACTAATCAGTGTTGTCTTGTTTGATTGCATACCTTCTATAGGTGTCTTGAGGAACATGAGGCGAAATCGTCTGTTGTTCTCGTAGCCGAGTACAAGCGCTTACTTCAGAACTTACGGCACGAGGCTCGGGTGCAGGCTATTCGAGACTACTACGCCTCGACTAACATTAAGAGGGCCAAGAAGAAGTGCCGCAAAAATTATCTGAGTAAGGAGAAGTTAATGAAGGTAATTATCTATTCTTAAGGCCTTGTACTTAGTTTCCTTGATTTGATTCGTAGGCGTAGCGCTGAAATTTCTCTTGTCTAACTTAGGTGCCCTCGAGATGGTGTGCGGATAGGATGGACTGTTAGGAGGCATTGGTGGATGAGTGGTGCTCCCCCGAATGGCTAGCCGACCACAACAAGGCCAAGGATAAGCGTGCCCAAATGAAAGGTGTGCCGCACCATCAAGGGAGCTCCAACCTGGTTGAGTACGGGGATCAATGGGTATGTGGTTTGCTTCATGATTCATGCAATTTCATTCTTCATGCTAGCTTGAGCCCTTAACTAATTTTTTGTTCCTCTCTTTTAGGTGTGAGAAAACAAGAAGGAGGTGCCACCTCTGTTCGACCTCTGCCATGGCCCATACCGCCTCGTACAAGAAGGCCAAGGCATTCTCTGAGGATGACCTCGATCATCCAAAGAGCTTCAGCAACATATCCTCCCACAACAAGCTCGTGAGGTATAGAGATGGGGAGAAGGCGAGGAAAGGGGAGGACTTCAACCCGAGCCAGAGTCCTTTTGATCCAGAGCTCGTGATGATATCTGGTGGCGGGAGGCCCCATGGCTCGATAGCCATTGGGGATGGACTGATACGTTGTCCTAGAACTCTCCCGGAGATCAAAAAGCGCCAGACGAGCTCTGATCCTGAGATAAGGCCTCGTCCACGGCCAATGGAGCTCGCCATTGAGGCTAGGGCCCAAGAGCTTCTGGCGGAGGCAAACATGCAGGCGGCACAGAGGGAGAGGGACATGGAGGAGAGGACGGCTAGGCTGTTGGAGGAGGAGAGGAACCGGAACAACGCGTCTCACCGGGCCCTATACGAGCTTCTCGTGGTAAGTTTCTCCTGCATATTAGCCAAATCGTGCACGTAATGTTCGTTTCATCACTAACTAATATGAATGACTCGTGAAAACAAAATGTGCAGACCGTGTGCCAGAACAATGGTCAGACCCCTCCGTCGATGCCCCATATTTCTATAGCACCCACAGTGAGTGTCATTTGAATGGTCATTAGTTACTAGTATTCACATTTGAGTTGCATCATGCTAAGGAGACATTATAAATTATCTTTGGTGCAGCGTGCCTCCTGACAAGCATCGACCGATCCTTCTGCGTCTGCCGCAACCCTGACCAGTCCTTCTCCGTCTCACCCTGGCACAAACTCGACCGATCCTTCACCTCCGTGATGATGGTAAGTTTTGCGAAGTGTTTTGCTTAACAAATGCATACTTAGCTTAAGAAATGACCAATTTAGCTCCAAAATGACCTATACTTAGCTTATTTAGTTCATTTATGACATACTAAGCATACTTAGGTAAAAAATGGCATGATAACCTTGGTTTAGCTCCAAAATGACATAGACTTAGCTTATTTTCCTCCAAAATGACAAAATAACCTTACCTACCTCCAAAATGACCGATTATAACTAGGATAGCTCTAAAATGACCTACACTTGCCATTTTGTCCTCCAAAATGAGTAAATATGATTAGTTAGCTCAAAAATGGCATAACTACCTAGGTTAGCTCATAAATGACCTATACTTAGCTTCTTCAGTTCATTTATGACATACTTAGCATACTTAGGTAAGAAATGGCATGATAACCTTTGTTTAGCACCAAACTGTCATATCATTAGTTTTTTTCCTCCAAAATGACAAAATAACGTTACCTAGCTCCAAAATGACACATTTTAACTAGGATAGCTCAAAAATGACCTACACTTAACATTTTGTCCTCCAAAATGAATAAATATGCTTAGTTAGCTCAAAAATGTCCTAACTACCTAGGATAGCTCAATAATGATCTATACTTAGCTTAGCTAGTTCATTTATGACATAATTAGCTTACTTAGGTAAAAAATGGCATAATAACCTTGGTTTAGCTCCAAACTGTCATATCATTCTTCTAGCTAGTCTTCTTCTTCTAGTCTTCTTCTTCTTCTTCTTCTAGCTAGTCTTCTTCTTCTAGTCTTCTTCTTCTTATTCTTCTTCTTCTAACTTTCTTGTTTCCCAATTTGCAGATTTGCTTTCGATGAGGAAGCTTGCATTGATAGAGTCTACTCTTATTCTTGTGCTTCCTTTTTGTTTTCATTTTGTAGGATGAACAATGTGAAACTTGCTACCTATATATGTATGTATGGATGAAACCATTTGTCATTGTTTTCTCATGATAGATGCCATAGGGTGGCTTATCATAGGTGGTTGGGGCCGAAGGACGCCAACGGCTCCGGGTGCGAGATTGGGCACAAGCGGTGATGACACATGATGTACCTAGGTTCGGGGCCCTCCGGGGAGGTAATACCCCTAGTCCTTCTTGGTGCTCCTGGAGTTGTGTCAAGAGGAGGAAGAAGGGGCAGCCGGCTCCTCCTCCTCCACTACTAGAAGGGGTTGAGTGTGTCTACGAGAGGGATCGATCGTCCGTCCATCCCCGTTGCATGGGGGCTTCGAGGGGTTTTATAGGCCAATCCCGCCGGTTCTTACAATATGTCCTAAGTACAAAGGTGGGGGGACCCGGCTGGCAGTCTCTCCGGCTGGCCAGAGGGTCTCGCCATTCGTGTCGTCTTGTTGTTGGTGGGGTTCGCCGGCCGAGCGACCACGTCTCCCGTTGGGGCCCACCAGCCGGCTCTGCGATTGGCCCTCGCCCACCTGTCGCGGCACGGGTCGCCCGGGGAGGCGTCATCTAGTGCTAGCCGGCCGAAGTCTCCGGTACGGCCGGCCGCGCTGTAGCCACGCCAGGGTAAGTAATCGAGTTGCGAGGGTGTGCCGGCACTGTTCCCACGCCCGGTCGCACTCGCCGAGGTCAGCAACCGGGACGGTTGGACTGTAGCCATGCGCTGCACTACGTCAGCGGCCACTATAGCCATAGGGCCGCCCGTCGCGTCAGTCACGTCGTGTCGTCATACCCGTGCGCAGAGGGACGGGACATCGCATGTTCATCCTAAGGTCAACGGAAGAGCCGGCCCGGAGGCAGCCGACCACGCCTAGCCGACCGAGGGTCCAGCCGGCTCCTCGACCAACCGTCCGGGGCGCCAGCCGGCACCGGCTTGTGCCGGACGTCCACCAGCTAGCCACGGCCAGCCGGCCGCGTAGTTATTCTTCCAAGAAAAAGGGGGAAGACCCTGTTGCTTTGGCCTACCTGGGGGTAATAACCCCGTCAGTAGTCCCCGAAGCCAACGGGGGCCCGCATCTGGCAGACGGTGGGGAGCCGGCGGCTTCCCCTCAGCGATACCCGCCTCTGACTCGAAGGCAAAGGGGCAGCCGGTTGGTCGTCAGACCTGACGCCTCGGGTACCGGCGTGCCGCCTCGGGACCCATGCCGCCACGCGGCACGCCACGCGGCGAGTAATGATGCGGTGGGTCCCGCGCATGCAGGGAGATGGGACGTCGCCTGGGCCTAGCCTGCTAGGACCCAGGCGTAGCCCAGTAGGCCTCGGGGCGCACGCTAGGATCCTCTGCGCCCCGAAGCGGGCGTTACGACCCGGGGCCACCCACGCGGACGCGGAGTTTCCGGGGGGAGTGGGAGCAATCAATCCCACGTCCCCTTGTCGTGGCCTCCCCTATAAAAGGAGATGAAAGGCAGGCGGCGGAGGTACCCGCGCCTCACTTGCCCCCTTGCTGCCCGTCTTCGTTATCTCCCTGCCTTCCTCGCGCGCCGCCATACCCGAGCACGCACCCGCGCCCGCATGCCGTACTGCCGCCGTGATGGCCGATGGATGCGGTGGAAGCTGGGCAGGCTCCTTTGTGGTCGAGGCGGACATTGCCAAGCTTCACCACGCGCGCATGTTGCCGCCAGAGGAGCGGGTGGTCGCACGTGCGTCGAGCGACGAGATAGCACCGGCGCCACAGCCAGGGGAACACGTCATGTTCCTCTGGCAGTTCTCCCGGGGCTTCGGGCTCCCGGTTAGTATCTTCTTTCGCCTCCTCCTCGATACCTTTGACCTCCAGTCGCACAACCTTGGCCCAAACTCGATTCTCTACCTCTCTGCCTTCGTGATGTTGTGCGAGGGGTACCTCGGCATTCTTCCCTTCATCAAACTCTTCAATGCTCTTTTCTACCTCAAACCTTTGAAGAGCGATGCATGCAGGGGCACGGTGGTGTGCTGCCGCGGCGTCGCTCGCGTTCCCCCTCTCTCTGTTATTGACTCCGTCAAGGGGTGGCACCAAACGTTCTTCTACGTGAAGAACGTCGACCCGAGGACGAACTACATCTGGCTGCCGCCTTTTGAAGACAGGCAGTCCACCCAGCAGAACTGGCTGGGGGCTGCCCCGCGCGGCGTGGCCCTGGAGGAGCTTGGCCGGCTCACGCAACTGAAGAGCTCCGAGGGGATGTTCATCGCCGACCTGGTGGCGGCCTTTATCTCGTGTCGAGTGTCGCCCCTCCAGCTGAGGCCGCACCGGATCAATGACATGTTCGGCCGATGCAACCCCGGCCGGCTGTCCACCATCGAGCTGACGCCGGCTCAGGTGGCGAAGCGGGTGAACGCCCTTACGACGTTCAAGCTGAAGCCCACCTCGTGGTCCTTCGGCATGGAGCCGTATGACCGCATCAACCGGCCTCCCTTGGTAGGTTTTTCGTCGAGGCAGTTTCTTTTCGTTTGATATTCCCCAGCCGGCAGCCGGCCGGAGAACTTACTTTGATGTGCTGACCGCAACTGTTGGTGCGACAGAACACGCCGGACGGCCCGCACCCTTAGATCTTTGAGGCGGAGTGTGAAAATTCTGACTCCGAAGACTACCAGATGGGAGGCCCCCGGAGGAAGGGGTAGACTCCTCGGGAGGAGCCGACGAGCCGGCAGACCCGCGAACCGGTGCTCCTAGTGGAGCCGGAGGGTCCGGCGTGGCCGGGAAGCCCAGGGGAGCGGGTGAGTTCCCTTTTGCCCCCTCAATCAAGGACTGGACGGATGACGATGATGATGATGACGACTTGATGATTCTGAACGAGCCTCCTCCCTCAGCGCGCCAGGGTCGGAGGAGCGAGGAGTGGACGGCTCAAGCCTCGGCGGCCGGAGCGGCCGGTCGGGGGAAGAGGCCAGCTTAGGGGGGGCCGGCGGCCCCGCCACCTGGACTAAAGCGAGTGAAGGCTTTTTTTTCCTTGTATGAGTTTTCTTCCGGGTCATCAGCAGGTAAATGACCAATCCTTGGGTGCTGCAGTGACTCCATCGAGCTCCACGAGGAGGAGCTAGTGGGGGAGCCGACGGATGCCGCCAGCTGGCTGGCCCGTGAGCATGCGGCCACCCAGCGGGAGGAGAAGAGGAGGCTCGCGGAGCTGTGAGCCTCTAAGTCCGGGACGCAAGAAGGGGCCTCGCACTCCGGGACCTCGAGCAGCCGGAGGCGAAGGGGGTCGGTGGATCCTTCGCGGGCGTCGGACTTGGCAGCTAAGTGAACCTGCATGTCGAGGCCTTCGTCAAGCGAGTCGCGAGGGGCGGCTACGGACCCGCCAGTGCCTCCGCCCGCGTAGGAGACGACCCAGGCGAGGGTGGCAACATCGGAGCCGGCTCCCGAGGCGGCCCGACCTGAGGTGCCGGAGGTGACCCCGCCTGCGGCCGAGCCGTCCCGGGCCGAGATGCCGGAGGTCCCGGCGGCCCCGGAGGCGGCGGCCATGAAGGTGGAGGTGCCCTCCATCACGACCGACACGTCGGAGTGGCAGGAAGAGGAGGCGGCAACGGCACTGGGCGGGGGGCCGACGGGAAGCGACTCCCGACCCCTTGCCGTTATCAACCCGCCCCAACGGCTAGAGTCGTGGCGAGCCCGGGTGGCAGCGGCGGCCGGGCCCGGAGGACCCTGCGGTCGATGCAAGAGGTGATCTGCGATTGGGAAGCGCTGGCGAGTGCGCCGGCCCTGCCAGCCCCCCAGGCAGGCGGCCTGGTCCCTTCCTTTGCGGACTTGGGGAGTGTCCTGGACCAGTGCCGGTAGGAGCTGGCCCGGTTCGCGGAGGTGGCATACGCTGCCCTAAAGCGTGCGGAGGTAAGCCGACTGCTTTGACTTAGCATTTTCAGTGGGAGCGCGCGAGCGCACCCACTGGATGTAGCCCTCGAGATGCGGGCCGGCTGACCGGCTGACGGGCAGCCGGGCCAGATCTCTTTTGAGCTTGTCTTTGACCTTTGCCTTTTTGTGGCAGGAAGGAACCTCCCCGCGGCAGAAGCTATTCGCGGAGGTGGTCGCCATCCACGACCTCGGCGAATACGGCTTCTACCGCATGGAGGAGGAGCTGGCTCGCCTGCATGGTTAGTTGCACTTCGCAGGAGGGGCATGTAGCCCCCGGGAGTTGGCTAACGCCTGTTGCGTCTTGCAAGTGACCTGGCCACGCTTCAAGGGGAGAAGACCGGGCTTGTCTCCGAGCGGGACCGGCTGACGTGATACGTCCAGGTGGCCTCGCAGGAGACAGACCATCTGGCCGCACTACTAGTCGACGGGAGGCGGCCCGGGACCGGCTCAAGGCCGAAGCGACGAAGGAGGTTGCGGCCCGAGAGACGACCGTCAAGGAGGCGGCTGACGCCGCCCTAAGGACTGCCGCCCTCCAAGGCGAGGTGACCCGGCTCGAGAGGACGCTCGAGGAGGTCAGGCGTTCCCTCGCCGCGTCGGAGGCGGCTCGAGAGTCGGAGCGCAAGGCAACGCTCAACTTCGCCCTTGGAGTGGACGACGCGATCGAAGGTAAATGCCGGTTTTTCTCTTCCCCAGACGGTTGCTTTTCCCTTTGCTGTTTCTTGTGTTTCAACTTGCCTTTCTTTCCTTCTCTTCTTCTTTCTTCAAGGTAAGGGCGCTTCCCGGAAACTCAACACCGCGTTGCGCGCGCCGTTGAGGAGCATCGGGAGTACCTTCGGGAGTGTGGTCGCTCCATCGAGGAGGATGCCACGTGGGACGTGGATGAGATCGGACTCGCCATCGAGATGTGGATGACCCATCTCGAGCGGAGCATGGAGAGGCTCAAGACCGCCGGCAAAGAGGTCATCGCCGCGCTGTGGCCGGGCCACGGGGGAGCTTCGACGCACCGCATGGCTCAGTGGCTGGAGCACGCCGTCCCCCGCCTCAAATCCTGGAAGGCG
Source organism: Hordeum marinum (assembly GCA_022496015.1). Classification (NCBI taxonomy): domain Eukaryota; kingdom Viridiplantae; phylum Streptophyta; class Magnoliopsida; order Poales; family Poaceae; genus Hordeum; species Hordeum marinum. The sequence goes on from CM039675.1 coordinate 493,390,868, forward strand.
TCAGCTGCCCGAGCCGGAGCGTAGATGGCGCTCCGGTTCGTCACGTCATGGTACCGCGACGTGGATCTGGGCCGGCTGGCGACCGTGCGGGACCTGCCGGTCGCAGAGCGGGAGGCCCGCGAGCCGCCCCTTGTCCAACAGGCCAACGAGCTCGCGTCGTATGTCGGTGCGGACGAGTTCCTACCGTCCCTTGGTGAGGATGGTGAGACGCTACCCGAGGACTCCTTCGGCATCCCCCAAGGCCTGACGGATGATGAAGTTGCTGACGAGAGGACCAACTCGAGTGGCAAGACGGCCGAGACCGAGGATCCCACCTCGAAGGCCAAGGAGGCCGACCCAAAGGCCACGACCACCTCCGAGGGGAGAACCAAGCCGCCCTGCAACACGCCGGCTGGGGGCACGCCGACTGGCGACGCGCCGGCGGCCTGAGCCCCCGGGCGTTTTTTTATCTTTCTCTTTTTTCTCCCTGCATGTTAAGCTTGAATCCACCCAGTGGGGGTGTTTATGTAATGAACTAAATGCTAGCCGTGGGCCGCTTTTGCCTTAACATTTATGTCATGAATAGTTTGCCTTGTTACTCATGCCGCCCCATCCTTATCCTTTTTTGCCCGCCCGACTCTTTTCATTTCTACTCCTTTTCCCCTTTGGTTTTGGCTCCGCTAGCCTGACAGCCGAGAACTGGTCTGTAGCTGGGTCGGGGCGTCTGCCTCAAGGGAGCTGGTTCAAAACTTAGGAATCGCGAGGGCTTTTTGGGATAAGTAGAGTGGTAGAGACGCGACGATGGTCTGGCTGGGCCTAGAAGGGGTCTCCCTTTGTTTTGACCTTTCGTGTGAGCCAAACCTTGCCGCCCCGAGGCCCCGTCAGCCGGACAGCCGGGAGTCGGTTCTGTAGCTGGTAAGGGTGGGGAGGTTTGGCCGGCTCACATTACTTAGCCAGTTTCTGGAGAGGCGTTCTAGGTCCAGCCGGCTAGTCCCGGGCCCGGGAGCCGGGTCGGGGAGCCGGTGAGTGAGGAACACTTTTGAGGGAAATGAAAATGGGGCATGCCCTAAGAGCCGGCATGGGGCACCCATTGCATTCATAAGCCCAAAAGGGTGGGGATACATACATATACTGGTTTCTTCAGCAGTAAAATGGGCACAGAAGGGCCGTGTTCCATGGGCGCTCCATCTCCTCTCCAAAGGCATCTCTTTTGTGCTTCTGTGGCTTCTGGGCATCTATTAGATAGTATGCGTTGTTGTGTAGTGCCTTGCTGATGATGAATGGGCCCTCCCATGGGGAGGACAGCTTGGGTTGTCCGGCTGTTCGTTGGATCCGCCTGAGGACTAGGTCCCCCTCGCGGAACGAGAGTGGTTGGATCCACTTGCTATGGTAGTGCTAGAGCTTCTGCTGGTAGATCGCCATCCGGCTCAAGGCCAGTTCGCAAGCTTCCTCGAGTAGGTCAACACCGTCTTCTCTTGCCGCCTTTGCGTCCTTCTCCATGTATAGGGCGACCCGAGGCGAATCGAACTTGATGTCGGTGGGGATGATCGCCTCGGACCCATACACATGGAAGAAGGGAGTGTAGCCGGTTGAATGGTTTGGGGTGGTCCTGAGACTCCAAAGGACGACCGACAACTCGTCAATCCAGCAGTCGGCCGACCTTACCAGCGGCGTCATGAGCCGGGACTTGATGCCGGACAAGATGAGGCCGTTTGACTGCGGATGAGCGACGGATACTAGGTCGACCCGGATTCCTTGCTTGGAGCAAAAGCGTGCGAGTGCGCCCTTGGCAAAGTTCGTGCCGTTGTCGGTGATGATGCTGTGGAGAACGCCGTAGCGCATCGTGATGTCGTCGATGAACCGGACGGCCATGGGGCCGTCCAGCTTCTTGATTGGTCGCGCCTCGATCCACTTGGTGAATTTGTTGTCAGCCACCAGCAAGTGCGTCATGCCGCCTCGAGCGGTCTTGAATGTGCCCACCATGTCCAGCACCCAAACGGCAAAAGGCCACGAGAGGGGGATGGTTTGGAGGGCTATTGCCGGCAGGTGGCTCTACGTGTTGAAGCGTTGGCAGCCCTCGCACTTGTCAACCAATTTCTTGGCCGCCTCGAGAGCAGTCGGCCACAAGAAACCGTGGCGGAAAGCCTTGGCCACTAGGGTCCTGGAGGCGGCGTGGTGCCCGCACTCACCATGGTGGATGTCGAGGAGGATCTCCAGACCCTTTTCCGGATCGACGCATCGCTAGAAGACGCCGGTGGTGCTGCGATGGATGAGCTCGTTGTCGATGCTGTAGGCCGTGGCCTGGCGTTTGATTTGCCTTGCCAAAGCCTCGTCCGGGGGCAGCTCGCGCCGTAGAAGAAACGCTAGGATGGGTTGGGCCCACGAGGGGGCCGAGATGGGTGCCGGCCCGAGAGCCCTCGAAACTAGCTGATCAGCCCTCGGGACCGGCTCGCCAGTCCTCGGGACAGGCTCGGGAGCCCCCGGGGCTGGTTGATCAGTCCCCGAGCCCGACTCGCCTGCCCCGAGAGCCGACTGGTCGATGATCATCATGACGGTTGCGTCGCCATGGCCGGCTGCCTCGGACGCCGCCGGCTCGATCAAAGCCGGCTGGGCGGCCGACAGTTCGGGAGCCGATGGTGAAGGTGCCGGAGAGGCGGCCGGGGCCATTGAGGGGCCAGCGACGCCCGCCGACATGAAGATTGACCCCGGCTCCGTGGAAGGCTTGATCGATGGCTTGAGCAGCCGTTTGAGGGAGACGCCGGCTGGGATGGTCTGCCGGGTGGAGGCGATCTTTGCCAACGCATCCGCTGCCTCGTTGTCCGTCCATGGGACGTGATGAAAGTCACAGCCCTCAAAGGAGCCGGTGAGCTGTTGTATGAGGAAGCGGTAGCTGGCCATGTTGGCATCCCTGGCGTCCCATTCGCCGGAGACTTGCTGCACCACGAGGTCGGAGTCGCTGAAGCAGAGGATGCGCCTGATGCCGATCTCCTTGGCGAGCCGGAGGCCATGGACGATGGCCTCGTACTCGGCCACGTTGTTGGAGGCAGCGAAGTGGATCTGGAGGACGTACTTGAGCTGGTCACCTTTTGGGGAGGAGAGGACTATGCCGACACCCAGGCCGGTCCTCATTTTCGAGCCGTCGAAGTGCATGTGCCAATGCGTGGAGTCTGGGGGAGGCGGGACGAACTTCGTCTCCGCCCAGTCAACGACGAAGTCAGCCAACGCCTACGACTTGATGGCGGTTCTTGGCTCGTACCGGATCTCATGATCAGCGAGGGCGATGACCCATTTGGCGATCCGACGGGTGGAGTCCCGGCCGCTCATGATCTCGCCGAGTGGGGCCGTGCTCACCACCGTAATGGTATGCTCCTGGAAGTACTGCTTGACCTTCTTGGTGGCAAAGTATATGCCGTAACACATCTTTTGGTAGTGGGGGTAGTTTTGCTTGGACGTGGAGAGGACCTCGATGAGGTAGTAGATGGGCCATTGGACCGGCAGGGACTTGCCCTCCTCCGGCCGCTCGACCACCAGGACGACGCTGATTACGCGGGTGGTCGCCGCGATGTAGGCGAGCAGCGGCTCCTTAGTCGACGCGACCAGGATGGGCGCGCAGGTGAGCGCCTTCTTGGGGCCGCGGAAGGCCTCATCCGCCTCGTTAGGCCAGTCGAAGACGCCCGACCTCTTGGTTTGACCTGGCTCGATTAGAGCCGTCTTGCGAAGGAGCCCATAGAGGGGCAAGGCCTTCTCCTCGAGCCGAGTGATGAACCGGCTGAGCGAGGCGAGGCAGCCAGTGAACTTCTGGATGTTGCAGAGCCGGGGCGGCTTTGGCATGTGCTCGATCGCGCTAATCTTCTCAGGGTTAGCTTTGATGCCGCGAGCAGACACGAAGAAACCCAAGAGTTGGCCGGCGGGGATACCGAAGACACATTTCTCCGGGTTGAGCTTGATCTTGTACTCGCGCAAGTTCGCGAAGGTCTCCCGGAGGTTGTCGAGGAGGCTGAAATGCTTCTTGGTTTTGACGACGATGTCATCGACGTAGACGTGGACATTCCTGCCTATCTGAGGTAGGAGGCATTTCTGCATGCACCATTGGAAGGTGGCGCCTGCGTTCTTCAGGCTGAAGGACATAGTGATGTAGTACTAGGCCCCGAAGGGCGTGATGAAGGAGGTCTTGAGCCGGTCTTCCGGGTCAAGCTTGATCTGGTGGTATCTCTACATGCACCATTGGAAGGTGGTGCCTGCGTTCTTTAGGCTGAAGGACATAGTGATGTAGTACTAGGCCCCGAAGGGCATGATAAAGGAGGTCTTGAGCCGGTCTTCCGGGTCAAGCTTGATCTGGTGGTAGCCGGAATAGGCGTCCAGGAAAGACAGCAAGTTGCAGCCAGCCGTGGAGTCGATGACTTGATCGATCTGCGGCAGAGCGAACGGGTCCTTGGGACACGCCTTATTCATGCTAGTGTAGTCGATGCACATGCACCAAGTCTTGTTCTTCTTCAGCACCAGGACTGGGTTGGCCAGCCAGTACGGGTGGAATACTTCCATGATGAACCCGGCTACGAGCAGCCGGGCGATCTCTTTGCCTATAGTACGCCGCTTCTCCTCGGAGAAACGGCGTAGGGGTTGTTTGACTGGTTTGACGTCCGGTTGGACGTGGAGTTTGTGCTCGGTGAACTTCCTCGGAACACCCGACATGTCCTTGGGGGACCATGCAAAGATGTCCTGATTCTCACGGAGGAAGTCGACGAGCTCGCCTTCCTATTTGCTGTTGAGGCGGGAGCCGATGGTGATGCATTGAGCCGGGTTGGCTGGGTCGAGCGGGATTTGCTTGGTGTCTTTGGACGGCTGGAAGGAGGCCTCGCCGAAAGATTGCGAGGGAGGAGCCAGCACGACCGGCTGGCTGGTAGCAAGGGCCACGAGCCGGTCGAGCTGCCGTTTCTCCTCGGCGATCTCCAGGGCCTCAGCCAACCGACTGCCGTTTCGAGCGCACTCGAGCGACATCTTGTAGTCACCCGTGATGGTGATGATTCCCTTGCGGCCCGACATCTTGAGCTTGAGGTAGGCATAGTGGGGGACCGCCATGAAGCTGTCGAGGGCCGGCCGGCCTAACAGCGCGTGATAGGGGCTCGCAAGGTCCATGACCTCAAACAGCACCGGCTTGGGAGGAAGTGGCCGAGTCCACCAAAGAGGACGTCGAGCGTGATCTTGCCGACAGGGGAACAGGACTTCCCAGGCACGATGCCGTGGAAGACCGTCCGGCTCGCCTGCAGGTCTTGTATTTTCAGCCCCAGCTTGTGCATCATGTCGAGGTAGAGAATGTTGATGCTGCTGCTGCCATCTATCAGCACCTGAGAGAAGCGGCAAGTTTGCTCCTTGGTGGAGATGGTGGGGTCGAGGACCAGAGCATAGCTGCCGGGATTTGGCATCACGGCAGGGTGATCGGCCAGGCTCCAAGTGACCGACTTCTCCGACCAGTGTATGAATCGAGGAGTTGCCGGCATGGTGGCGTTCACCTCACGGCGGAGCTGGCGCTGAGCGTGTTTGCTCGTCTCTTCACTGGTGAAGACGATGTAGCAACTGTCCTGGCTAGGAAACTGGTCAATTAGATGACCGCCATTCTAGGCCAGAGCCGGAGTCGGTGCCGGGGCCGGCGCGCGGGCTAGCGGCACGGGAGGAGCCGGAAGGCCGTCCCCCCGGGCCAATCATTGTGAGAAGCTGCACTGCCGGAGCGTGTGCGTGGAGGGTTTGGCCCCTGAGTGGTTCTTACAAGGGAGATCGAGCATTTTCTTGAAGGTGAGCTTCGGCTGCCAGGCGGCCTTGCCAGTGCGCTGGCGCTGGCCGGAAGGCTAGGCAGCCGGCTCCTACTCCTCGATGGTGTGGACCTGTCGGCTCTCGTAGTGGGGGTCCGGCTGGTCGTTCTTGCGTTTGTTGTTCTGCGGCTGTCGGTTGTTGGCAGCCGCCTGGGTCGCGGCTGGCATTGTCGTCGCCTTGGCGGGCGGGGTCGTCTTGACCCGAATGGCCGAATCGGCCATGGCATACTTGTCCGCCTTAGTCATAAGCTCGGAAAGCGTGGCCGGCTCGGAGCATAGGAGCTTATGTTTGAGAGGGGTGCCGTCCCAGTAGCCCTCGATGAAGTACTGCACGGCTTGTACCTCGTGCATCCCTTTATAGGAATTGCAAAGCTCGGTCTACCGAGTGAGGAGTCACGGAGGGATTCGTCCGGCCCCTGAACGCACATGGCGAGTTCACGGGGACAGCCGGGTCGCTTGTAGGTGCCGTTGAAGTTGCGGACGAAGGCCTTCTCGAAGTTTGTCCAGGTGTTGATGCTGCCGGCCGCCAGGGTGTTGAGCCAGGTGCGGGACGAGCGGATCAACATGAGGGGGGGGGTAGCGAACGGCTACACGCTTATTCCCCCTAGAGATGGCAACCGCGGTGGTGTAGTCGATCAGCCAGTCTTTGGGCTTGGCGGCCCCGTTGTATTTCGGGGTGTCCCTAGGGAGTGTGAAGCCGGTTGGGAATGGCTCGGTGCGGATCCGGGGGCCGAAGCAAGCCAGACCAATCGAGCCCTCCTCCTCGAGGAGGGTGGATTGCGCGAGTCTATCAAGGCGGTTGCGGGCGTTGTTCTCGCTGCGGGGGACGTGTGGTCCGAGCCGAGCCAAGAGCTCAAGAAGGACGGTGGGTGGCAGCGATTGCCCTGACTCGCGCCGCAGGGGCAACATGTGCCCGTGGCTGCGCCGGCTGCCGGATGCCGACGCTTCGTGGTGGCGGCCGCTTCAAGGCACATTGTTGGTGTGCCGGCTGCTGACAGTCGGCTGCTCGCTCCCCGGCGTCTGAGAGGGCCGGTGGTTGTTTGCTCCGGCCCGACGGCCAGAAACATGAGGGGAACATGAATACTGGGCCGCCTGGCGGCCGGTAGTTCCCGTGCCCTCGCGCTCGGGCCTGGGGCCTTCAGTGGCAGCACTGTCCGTCCCGAGCAGATGCTGCTGCGCATCAGCAGCGTCGATGACCTCCTTGATGTGGCGCTCGTGGGCGGCACACTCTTCGCCCTCCAAGGTGGCCAGTTCCTCATAGGCCACCTTGAGAGCCCGCAGGTTGGCTGCGAGGGTGTCATAGACGGGCATCTTCCCGCCGAGGATTTCGGCGACCTCGCGACCGCGGTTGCGCACAGCCCCACGCAGACTGGGTTCGGTGCCATCCGGGGTGAGTCCATAGGCGGTCCCACTGTACCGCCTCCGTGCGGCGCCGCGTGGCTACGAGGGCGGTGGCGTCCTCGAACAGGATGCAATGAGCTGCCTTGAGATCGGCCACGACGGTGTCGGAGTTCGCCGTCGGGGCGATCGGAGTGCTCAAGCCCCGGAGGGCGGCGCCGAGCGGGTCGGACGTGGCGACGCGGGCAGCGGCTGCGCTAGCCGCGACCCGTGCCTGTCCGAAAGCGGTGGAGGAAGTGATGGCCATCACTCCCACGTGACCTTGAGGGCCGCTGGACTGAGTCACAGCGAGTGCGCCCACGGCCGTGGGCGGACCGGCACAGACAAGCACCTGGTGGGGTACTCGTCAGCGGCCGGAGTCTCGGCGAGCCTGAGCATGCCGAAGCGCTCGGTGAGCGCGTCGATGTCAGCCGTGAGGCCGACGGAGTTGCCCGTACGGTGTGCCGAAGCAAGCCCCACGAGCCCCCCATGGTTTTGCCGGGACGAGCGGCGACGGCGAGGAATGGCGAGGGGACCCGCCCGAAGCATGAATCCGGCCGGCGCCGCGTATGGCCCCACGGTGGGCACCAACTGTCGTCGTTTTCTCACGACAGATGCCATAGGGTGGCTTATCATAGGTGGTTGGGGCCTAAGGACGCCGACGGGCTCCGGGTGCGATATTGGGCACAAGCGGTGATGACACACGATGTACCCAGGTTCGGCACCCTCCGGGGGAGGTAATACCCCTAATCCTGCTTGGTTTAGTTGGATGGATGGGTATAGATACAATGGTGCTCCTAGAGCTATGTCTAGAGAAGGAAGAAGGGGCAGCCGGCTCCTCCTCCTCCACTGCTATAAGGGGTTGAGTGTGTGTGCGAGAGGGATCGATCATCCGTCCGTCCCCGTTGCATGGGGGGTTCGGGGGGTTTTATAGGCCAACCCCTGGCTCTTACAATATGTCCTAAGAACAAAGGTGGGGGGGGGGACCCGACTGGCAGTCTCTCCGGCTGGCCAGAGGGTCCCGCCATTCATGCCGTCTCGTCGTTGGTGGGGTCCGCTGGCCGAGCAGTCCCATCTCCCGTTGGGGCCTGCCAGCTGGCTCTGCGATTAGCCCTCGCACACCTGCCGCGGCACGGGTCGCTCGGGGGGCGGGCGGGGGGGGGGGGGAGGGTGTCATCTAGCGCCAGCCGGCCAAAGTCTCCAGTACGACCGGCCGCGCTGTAGCCACGCCAGGGTAAGTAATCGGGTGGTGAGGGCGTGCCGGCACTGTTCCCACGCCCGGTCACGCTCGCTGAGGTTAGCGGCCGGGACGGTTGGACTATAGCCGCGGTTTGCAGTGCGTCAGCGGCCACTGTAGCCACAGGGCCGCCTGTCGTGCCGGTCGCGTCGTCGTCGTACCCGTGCACAGAGGGATGGGACGTCGCATGTTCGTCCCAAGGTCAATGGAAGAGCCGGCCCGGAGGCAGCCGGCCAATCCCAGCCGGCTGAGGGTCCAACCGGCTCCTCGACCAACCGTCCGGGGCGCGAGCCGGCACCGACTTGTGCCGGACGTCCACCAGCTAGCCACGGCCAGCCGACCGCGTAGTTATTCTTCCAAGCGAAAGGGGGAAGACCCCGTTGCTTTGCCCTACCTGGGGTAATAACCCCGTCACCATTGTATGCTTGTTGTGGGATATGTTGGCTAGCTATATATGTTGCATATGGACTTTTCATTTGGTATGTATATATGTGTTGGATGATCATATCCATATGGTAGGGATGTGATTTGGTATGTATATGCGTTGTTATGTTTGTTGAAAGTAGTTTCAAATGTGTGTATACATATATATATATCTGTGTGTGTGTGTGTGTGTGTGAAATTTTGTGAAATTGAATGAATTTAATAAAAAACGGAAAAAACAGGGGTTGTGCAGGCTCTTTGCCGTCTGCCAGCAGATGGCAAAGCGCCCTTTACCGTAGCTTATTCAGCCAGATGGTTGACCGTCTGCTGGCTGATGGCAAAGCCTTTGCCGTCTGCCATGCATGCCTTTGCCGTCAGGGATGGCTGACGACAAAGTTGCTGATTCCTGTAGTGTTAGAATAACTCGACATATGATCGGATTTTCTATAATTCGGGAATTGAGGGCCCATGTAATGTGTTAACTATGTGTGTAATGCATGCTTCGTCATCGGCGGCGATCATAAATGGCGCCGAGCTGGAAGAGCTAAATCGGAAGCTAAAGTGTTCCGAAGACGAAGTTGAGGCCCTTAACCGAAGGCTCGACGAGGCTCAAGGTATGTCAAAACAGAATCCGAATGCCTTTGTCTGAGCTCTATCGTCCGAATACTGTCAATGCAACCTCTTCACATTGTATAATGCATGCGTAGACTCTGCGAAGGAGATGGAGAGGCTCAAGGTCAAGCTCCACACAAAGGACGAAACGGCCGCCAAGAGGGCGGCTGCTAAGGAAACGGCTGTCGCCCTTTCCACCATGTGAGCCACTAGTGGCAAGCATGAAGCTCGCGTGGCAGAGGTCCAACAGGAGCTCAAAGATGCCAGCGAAAGATGCGAGGCCTTGTAGCAGAAGAATAAGGCGAGCTCGACTGAACTGTCCACTTTGAAAACCGAACTCTAGAAGGAGCGGATGGACAGACGGTTCTATGAGGAGCAAGTGCGCCAGGCCAAGGGCATATCAGATGGTAAGCCATACTCACTAAAGTGCGTATTCGGGGATAGCAAATTTGCATTGCTTACCCGTGTGTGGCGATCCTCACGTGCATCCTCCGATCTCCAGAAGAGCGTGGTGGACGCCAATCAGCTGTTCGCCTCGCGGGGAGAAGGAGATGAAGCTTGGCTGTTCTGGGCACAGTTCGGAGCCCCCAAGCGTCCTCCTCTTTTGGTGGAGCAGCTGAAATAGCTAATGGAGCTGCACCAGATGGCGGAGCCGGCCATGAAGGACCTCTATATCCGCTTATGGCCTGGTGAGCCACTGTCGGGCAGCTACTTTGGCCTGGTGCAGAGGTTGATTGCTGCTTTGCCCCGCCTCGACACCGTCAAGCGGTCCTCCTGCATCGAAGGAGTCCGGAGGGCCCTTGCCAAGGCCAAGGTGCACTGACCGGGGCTAAATCTGATGAAGGTAGCCACCGACACGGCGCCACCCGGGAAGTAGCATCGATGCCCCGAGCTATACTTTGGCGGAGTGATGGAGAGTGCTCGGGTGATAGCGTCATAGTGTTCAGGTGATAAAATGTTTGAATGAACTGTAACACGTCCGAAGACTTGCCCAAACTTTTAATGACATTAGTATTTGTTTTTATATGGTTTTGCATTCCTTTATAACTCCTATGTGGTTGTTTAAACTGAAAGATGCGAGTCATCGGCTTCAGCCCCCACGTAGATACTACACGGGGTGTCTATGCCAATGCACTATGTCCCTTAGTCGTATTATCGGAACCCGAAGGCGGTATAGTGCGGCAAACTAGGCAATCAGACTATAGTGCTTTACTTCTTTCACTTAGCCGTAGGGGTGCGAAAAGGACTACAGGAAGCGTACGATTAGCCACCGAAGTGTTGTAATGTTCAGACGAACCGTGGCCGAAGCCAGTATCACAATGTCTGCACAAAGGGCAAGTTCCTCGTATAACACGAAATAACCACTTACGAGGATTGAAGTATAACACTTCCCGCTCAGGGTTCACAGATCGGATCACGCATACTATGACAACCCGTTTTCGGCTTTCTCCCCTGAGGTACTTGACCAGACTATCCGGAAGCACAATCATAGGGCTGCTCCCTTTGCCCTTTTAGCCGAACGAGCAGAACGTAAAGGGGCAAGCACAGGAGCCAGGCAACTCAACTTATTGACCAAAGACATAGTTCAGAACCGATGCATATAAAGCGAACGCCAAGACACCAAACACATGATACATAAGGCGATTTGTGTTTGAACTCGAGGCCCCGCTCTATTAGCCGGTTACCTCGCGTCATACCGAACAGGTTCACGAGAAGAGGGAGAGAGGAGGAAAAATATGCGCCGAAAAAGGACAGATGAGGCGAACTTGCGCCACGCAATTTTTTATTTTCTCAACAACTCTTATAACTCGGATTGTCGAAGCACCTGTTTAAAGGTATGTGAAATAAATAAAAATATATAGGAGTTGTTGTACCAGGGGTCTTCGATTGGTAACCTGACGTCCTCGATATGCCCCCTTGCTAGTTGACTCCTGCTCTTAGATGCACCTTGATGGGTGTTAGTGTTTGGCGGGCGGATTTTTCCAACAAAATCTTGAGAGGCCGCTGAATTGTAGGTGAGCTTTACGCCATAGGCAGGCTCTTTTAGGAGCGCCTGCATTTTGTCCGAAGATGTGTTGATGGTAGAAATTCGGGCCAGCCGAAAACCCGTCTTTATTTCCCCACCGCTACCCATGGAATCTTAAGTGTGAAGTTGTGCTTCCTCGGCACATACTTTGCTGGTCTTGAGGTTGTGCGGTGGGGGGTGAGTCACTATAGAGGGGAGGAGGAAGGATCTGAGTTTTCGATCTGAAGCCGAACTCACTTCCCAGCCTTGTGTGCCTTTCTGGCGGATGTCGGAACTTGTCGATCTTCTTTGTAGCTACATTTGGCCGCTAGGGCCAATGCATGTTCCTCAGTTCTATGGGAGCGCTCTGTATTGCCGTTGATAGTAATCACCCCCTTGGAGCCCGATATCTTGAGCTTGAGGTATGCGTAGTGTGGGACCGCATTGAAACGAGCGAACACTGTCCGGCCAAGCAACGCGTGATAGCCGCTGCGGAAGGGCACAATGTAGAAGATCAGGTCTTTGTTGCGAAAGTTGTCGGGCGAGCCGAACACAACTTCTAGAGTTACGGAACCCATACATCGGGCCTCAACGCCTGGGATCACTCCTTTGAAGGTAGTGCTCCTGGGTTTGATCCTTGACGGATCTATGCCCATCTTTTTCACCGTATCTGAGTAAATCAGGTTGAGGCTACTTCCTCCACCCATTAGGACTTTTGTGAGGTGATACCCATCTATAATGGGGTCTAGACGAGGGCTGCTGAACCGCCATGGCGGATAGTAGTCGGATGATCAGGTCGATCAAAGGTGATCGGGTATGCCGACCATGGGTTGTACTTCGGGGCCACGAGTTCCACGGTGTAGACCTCCCGAAGGGCACGCTTCCTCTCCTTGGGTATATGGGTGGCGTATATCATGTTCACCGTTTTGACTTCGGGAGGAAATTTCTTCTGTCCACCACCAATTGGACTTCGAGCCTCATCCTCGTCCTCGCTATGAGAGCTTTTGCCTTGGTCCTCGGGTGGTAACTTGCGGGCCTGTTTAAACACCCAGCAGTTGTGGTGTGTGTGGTTGGCGGGCTTTTCTGAAGTCTCATGGATTTGGCAAGGCCTTTCCATGTTCTTCTCCAGATGAGTGGGTCCGTCACGATTGCCTTTAGGAGGCTTCTTCCGCTGCCTAGGTCGGGAGTTGCGGAATTCGGCGTTTACAGCCGTATCATCGGCATCGCTATTATTGTGCCGGTGTTTATTCTAATTGTGCTTTGGTTTTAAGTTGCCATCCCAGGCTTCAGGTGCTACGGGATCTTCAGAATTGTGGCTACGTCTTGCCAGCCAATTGTCTTCGCCCGCACAAAAGCGGGTCATGAGGGAGGTAAGGGCGGACATGGTCCGTGTTTTGTCCTGGCTTAGCTGGCGGGCTAGCCATTCGTCCCGAATATTGTGGCAGAAGGAGGCTATGGTCTCAAAATCTAGACAGTCAACGATTTGGTTCTTCTTAGTCAAAAACCGATTCCAAAATTGCCGAGCAGACTCGTCGGGCTTCTGGACGATGTTGCTGAGATTGGAAGAGTCCAGCGGGCAGACATAGGTTCCTTGGAAGTTAGAGCCGAACGCATCTTCCAGGTCTTCCCAGCATCCAATGGAGTTTTCGGGGAGGCTGTTTAAGCAATGCCAAGCTGGCTCCTTAAACTTACGAGGGAGGTATTTGATGGCATGGAGATCGTCTCCTCACGCCATGAAGATATGGAGGAGGAAGTCCTCAATCCATATGGTTGGGTCAGTGGTCCCATCAGACTGTTCTATATTCACGGGTTTAAAACCCTCGAGGAAGTGATGCCGCATTACCTCATCTGTGAAGCATAGTGGGTGAGCGGCACCTCTGACACGTGCTATGTCACACCTATATTCTGTTGGGGAACGTTGCATGGGAAACAAAAAATTTCCTACACACACGCAAGATCTATCCATGGTGATGAGCATCTACGAGAGGGAGAGTGGATCTACATACCCTTGTAGATCGCTAAGAGGGAAGCGTTAAGAAATGCGGTTGATGTAGTCGAACATCTTCGCGATCCAAATCGCCGAGCGTCCCGTGATCCCATCATGATCCGTCCCGTGATCCAATCACGATCCGTCCCACAATCTCATCACGATCCGTCCCGCGATCCAATCAGGAATCGTCTCGCGATCTTGATCACGGTCCTTCCGATCTAGCGCCGAACGGACGACACCTCCGCGTTCAGCACACGTACAGCTCGATGAAAATCTCCACCTTCTTGATCCAGAAAGAGGGAGCAGAGGTAGATGAGTTCTCCGGAAGCACAACGACATCCTGGCAGGGCTTCGCCTAATCCCGCAGGGCTTCGCCTAAGCACCACAAAACTAATCTAGAGGAAGAAGAGGGCAGCATGTGGCAATTAGGGTTGGTTTTCCCCTCTAAATCCTCTAATATATATAGGAGGTAGGGAGGGGAGGAGGCAGCCTCAAACCCTCAAGGTTTGGTGGAAATTGGAGGTGGAGGAGTCCTACTCCAATCCTATTAGGAGTAGGATTCCTCCTTTCCACTTGGAAACTCTTTCCACCTCTCCACCTTTTGGGTTTTCCCACCCCTAGCCACATGGGACTTAGTGGGGGCTTATACCAGCCCACTAAGGGTTTATATACCTCTTCCCACATCACATGTAGCCTCTTGGGTCGAAATACCCCTCCCGATGGTCCCCCGACACCCTCCCGGCACTCCCGGTACACTACCGATGAGCCCAAAACTTTTCCGGTGACCAAAATAGGACTTCCTATATATCAATCTTTACCTCCGGACCATTCCAGAGCTCCTCGTGACATCCGGGATCACATCCGGTACTCCAAACAACCTTCGGTCAGCACCATACATAACTCTATACTACCGAAACGTCACCGAACCTTAAGTGTGCAGACCCTGCGGGTTCGAGAACTATGTAGACATGACCGAGACACCTCTACGGTCAATAACCAATAGCGGGACATGGATGCCCATATTGATTCCTACATATTCTTTGAAGATCTTTATCGGTCGAACCTTTATGTCAAGGATTCAGTTAATCCCGTATGATGTTCCCTTTGTTCTTCGGTATGTTACTTGCCCGAGATTCGATCGTCGGTATCTCCATACCTAGTTCAATCTCGTTGCCAGCAAGTCTCTTTACTCGTTCCGTCATACAAGATCCCGTGGCTAACACTTAGTCACATTGCTTGCAAGGCTTATTGTGATGTTGTATTACCGAGTGGGCCCCGAGATACCTCTCCGTCACACGGAGTAACAAATCCCAGTGTTGATCCATGCCAACCCAGCAGACACCCTTGGAGATACCTGTAGAGCACCTTTATAGTCACCCAGTTACGTTGCGATGTTTGATACACACAAGGCACTCCTCCGTTGTCCGTGAGTTGCATGATCTCATGGTCATCGGAACATATACTTGACATGCAGAAAACTGTAGCAATAAACTGACACGATCATATGCTACGTTTATAGTTTGGGTCTTGTCCATCACATCATTCTCCTAATGATGTGATCCCGTTATCAAATGACATCTCATGTCCATGGCTAGGAAACATTAACCATCTTTGATCAACGAGCTAGTCTATTAGAGGCATACTAGGGACATGGTGTTGTCTATATATCCACACATGTATCTGAGTTTCCGTTTAATACAATTCTAGCATGGATAATAAATGATTATCATGAACAAGGAAATATGATAATAACCAATTTATTATTGCCTCTAGGTCATATTTCCAACATATTTGACGTCTGTATGGGGCCGGTTGCGTTCCCGGACTCTGTTGTTTTGGCCGAACCATGGTCTGTATCCACCCCGTCTATCGGGCGAGTACCCTCTGGATCCATAGATGGATCTTGTGCGGCCTGCTCTGTGATCCAGGTCATCTCGCAGGTCGAACCTATCATTGGGCTCTAATGGCTCCTTACCCCGTCTTCAGGGCACTGTCGGTATATAACTGGTGTCGTCAGCCATCCTGTCCCGACCGCGAGGGGGGCGGTCCGGCTTGTCGTATGGAGTACGGTTTGGAGATGGAGTATCAGTGAGTTCATCATCGAATTGCGGCAGCAGCCTTCTCCGAGGGTAGTTTTTGGGCTAGTTTGACAGACCGGTGCCGTATACTTCCTTGGCTAAGAGGACTTTTGTCCATCGACCATTGAGGTCGTTAGGTTCGGCTTTGAGTTGCCGTTCTTTCGCCTTTAGGCTGCAAGCTGTTGCTATGAGCCATTGACTGATTTCTTCCTGATCTTTGGGGTTATCAGGGATGTACAAGTCATCAGCTTCCGGTATATCTTCCTCCTCGACGAGGGGAAGGTAATCATCGCCTTCAGCATTATTGACGTTATCGGGGTTGTTTTGGTCCTCAGGACCTTTTGGACCCTCTAACGGGTGCTCAGGGATATCGGGATTGCCATGATCAGCGGGGGTATTACCGTCCCGTTGCTGATAATAGCCTTTTTCTTCCCTTTTTGCTTTTGGACCGCTTATTCGATTTCCGGCGCCTTAATGGCGCATCGCCCAATTTGTCGCCGTCTTTGTGAGGCGTGTAGTCGCCATTGGTGGCAGGAGTATCTACCATGTAGACGTCGTATGTGGAAGTGGCGGCCCAACTCCCGGTGCTAACGGGGGTGGGAGCACGATCCTCTTCATCCATGTATTCTGCCTCCTCGGAGGCATAGTCCAGCATGTCGGTTAAATCCTCGACAATGGCTATCAAGTGGGTGGTGGGTGGGTCAAAAAATTCGTCCTGGCTCGTACCGTAACCGAACCGAGCGTAGATCAGGGCTGGATCGTCGGTAGTCTTCATCGACGAGAATTGATCCAGGGCCTCGTCCCCCGACCGTTGAGGGCCCGATCAGATCCAGCAGTTCGGAACTCGTGGAGTTAACCTTCAAGACGTCCAGGCATGGGAAGTGTTCGGCAAGAACACGTATCCGGTCATCTGGCTTAATGGCCGGACCGGGATAAGAGATCGGCTCATCGCCATGGTGACCCCGTCAGCATGTCCGAAGAAGGGGCTCGAGGTTAAAGCCTCAGAGTGTAGGAGATATGCCCTAGAGGCAATAATAAATGTTATTGATTATCTCCCTGTTCATAATTATGTTTATGTTCCATGCTATAACTGCAATGATTCTCGAGTCTGCAAATAAAACGAGGCTTGAAGGAAGACTCATATGCACGTGTGGAATAATAAAAGGTAAAATGTATTCCAAGTCTGGCCTCTAAGACTGGCTCAAGTATTGCATGATGATCCTATTTTCCTGATCATGGGCATGGCTATGGCGGCAATTTTGAGGGCACACTGTTAGAAGAACATTTGTGTTGAATCGACCTGAATTGATGTTATGCTATGAGATACATTCATCATAAGTTAATGGTTAATAACATAAAGAAGTTAATGTCTGTATAATTCCTTAGACCATGAGAGTATCGAGTTTCTTCATGCTTGCTTCATGAACTTTGGGGTTTGTTAAACGTCATCCGTAAATGGGTGGCTATTACGGCGGCTTACGGGTTCATGGAAAAGTATGTGAAGTAACTTGATAGCTCAAGATTGGGATTTGCTCCTCCGGTGATGGAGATATATCTCTGGGCCCTCTAGGTGTTACGGTATCCATCATCGTCTGGCCAGACATTTTGTGATTTGATCATGGGGATGCCGGAACACGGGAACGAGAAAAGAGAACAATACTGGTAATGAGGTAACTGGCATAGTGGACAAGTTGTTGATCCACGGGGATGCCAACATGTCTCACCTCGGGTATTTGCAACATATCACGAAGCAACAGGAATAGCACACGGCGACTGGAGGTTCACTCGAATATTCATTCGTGTGGGTATAGGGGTCAATATGGGTGTCCATGGCTCCGACGTTGATCATTGATCGGAAGGGGTTCCGGGTCATGTCTATACTTCACCAAACCTATAGGGTCAACCGCTTAAGGGTCATCTATCTGCTGAATACTAGACATGGAGTCTAAGAGAAAATCACCGGAAAAGTTTCGCACACCGGAAAAGTTTCGGACAGCGGAAAAGCTCCGCAGAGAGAACACCGGAACAGTTGCGGTGAAACTGAAAAGTTGTTTCAGGGGGTACCATAAAGTCAAATCGGTTTCGGCACATGCCTGATAATTCTTGGAGGGTGCCAGAATCGTTCTGGAATTTTTTCGGGATGAAAATCGGAAATGTTCCGGAGCTGCCAGAACCGCTTCAGATGCTTTTTGCAGATGAAAATCACTAAACCGGAATTGTTTCGGAAAGTGTTGAAAATTATTTTAGTGGGTACTGGAAATGTTCTAAGCCCACATAAATATTTTCAGTTCGATCAGACGCTGAAAAATGTCGTCGTGAATAGTGAAATCAGCTTTATGGTTACTTTTTGGAAAGCCACCTTTTTGGGCTTTTGTTCCAAAATATCTTGGAGATGACATGGATGGATGTGGCTGAAATTTCAGCCCCTCCACCCCTCCTTATCCTATAAATAGAGGTGGAGGGGGCAGCCCAAAACTCATCCCTTCTCACATACAGGTGCCATGCATGATCTGGCTTTCTCTCTCCCTCCCAGCAAAATAGTTTCGTAGAGCCGAAAGGCTGTCTCGGTTCCGGTGGGAACTAGTTCTGGACGGTGAAGCTCTACCGAATAGATGACACCGTATGTGTGCAACTCTATAGAGAGATCGTAGTTTCGGTCTTAGTTCGAGAGTGCCTCCCGAAGGGTTGTCCGTGTGACCGTCCGAGTTTCGGAGGTCCTCCCGAAGGGCTGTCCGCCACACCGTCCGGGGGACTGTCCGACCACCTCCCGGAGGGCTGTCTCGGGGGCAGATGAGGGTATACATCCTCGCGGTTGGGAGGTTGTAAATCCTAGCTGCGGGGATCTGCATCGCCGATCGTCATCGACTCTACTTCTGCTGCGCTACAAGTCGGTAACGAAAAGATCAAACCTTGTATGCAGTCTCCATAGTGGTCCTAGGCTGGTGCGTAGGTCGGAATTTTTTTGTTTTCTGCTGCATTACCGTAGAGTGGCATCAAGAGCCATGATATGCGTAGATGCAGGTTGCGATCTAGAATACATAGAGATGTATGGGTATTGCATAATATAATTTTGGAGTAGATGATATCTATTGCTGAAAATTATTTATGCGGGTAGCAGGTGAAATATGTTACCCAATGTTCTTGTTGCTTCCCCTGAATTTGCGTAGTCCTGATCTTGATGGCATGGTGGAATCTCACAAAGTTCTGGCAATCCGCGATCCTTTCATGCTGCTCCTGAGTATGCTGATTGACAGATCAACGAAGTGCTAACAGTTCTTTGGGTTCCACCATAGTTGGAAAAGATGGATGTTTCGTAGACGAAAGGGCAATGCAGATGTGATCTGCACAGGGGTCACGCGTATCACAAAGTTTAGTATGGGGCTCGAGATTTTATTATCTCGTGTTTCATACACCCTGGAAAGTTAATCTAGCAACTTGAATTATCATACTTGATGATGGATGTTGGTAGCTTCGGTTTGTTTCGAAACCTTAGAAGCCACGTAAAACAAGCTTTTGCATGGACCAATTAGAGGTGTCTAACTTGATTTTGCAGGATGGTTTGCAGGTGCATGTGATGTGGTATAGCAGTGTTCATAATAATTTTATTATGTATGAGATGACTATATGATGTAAATTGATTAACATGACCTGCGTGTCATGATTCGGCATGATGGTTGGAGCCATATGATTGCACTTTAATGACCTGCGTGTCAACCTTATGTAATACACTTATTTTATTAAGCTATAGAGATAGCAATATTATTTGGTGCATCAACAAGGTGGTGGCAATCTTCGCAAAGGTGAACACCGATGCGAATGCCGAAGACGAAGAAATACTTGACTTCTCCGTCAGAAGGGGCTATACCATGTCATGCTAATTATGAATTGCCTAAGATGTTTATCACTCTTGATGAACCCTTCTTGATTGCATGGTAGTCGCTTTTATTAGGGTGATCTCTCACAAAAATAACAAGTAGTTTCTGTTCTTCCAAGTGTAGCACCGCCATGGCACCTATCTCTTCGGGGTATCACATGGATACATGGGTACGAACGATTAGAGAAGTGTGAGGCGGGTGAGTTGAGACCTTGCAGCGAGAGCACTTGGTTGTCTTGACGTTCTAGCTTGAAAGTCCTGAGCTCAAAACACGCCCATCGAAAGATGGACAAGAGTCACATAGAGATGTGATTGGCAAGTTGGCCTACCGATTGCAATTCTCGTCACTTGAGATGGATACATCCTTGGCGTTGAATTGTAATTTGGATCTTGAATCACTCATAATCAATTATGAGAGATATTGATTTGAGTGGGAGCACACTATAGAATTAACTTGTTTTAATTCTCAGTGCAATTAATTATGGACATTGTCTAAGTGTGATTTGCATAATAGTTGTAGAATAATGGCTTGTGTTTCCACCTTCCCTGTTAAAATTGAATAAGCTGTTAAATATCTGGTTAAAACTTTACGGTTGGTAATGTAATTGTGAGGATTATCCTCAAGAGTACCGAGAAGGACTTGTCCTATCGCATGCTTTCGGTATTCTCCCACTAATGCTATGGATGATATGACTCTCATCCTTCGATCCAAAAGCTAAAATTCCGTTACGGTCAACTGAAATATGTTTGCTTCCATGAGACCCGAACTTCGAAAGTTTGGATAGTTATGTGGTATTCATGGAATCTGAAAATCATTTTCAGATACAAACAAAGGCTGAAAGATATGAAATATCCAAAGAAATATTTGTTTTCAAACTATTAGTACCGGTGTTTACTATGCATTTGACTGATAAGAGAGGGATCCAGAAGAACTCCTGGCATATGATGATGGTGAATAAAACAACAACTTAAAGAGAAAGGAAGTGTCCGAAGGGTGTTAGTGAAACTTTCACGCCTAGGAAGTCCGGGGCTAATGCCACTCTTAAGTTGGATGCTTCTTCTGAGAGTAGGAGAAATACTAAAAGTTAAACTGTTAGAAGTATAAAGGCAAAAGGAAACAAGACTCGAATATCCCGCTCATGTATGAATGTCATACAAGTTTTTGATGTATAGAAGGCTGGTCAAAGATATAGTTCTTGGGAAATGTGGTTAAACATGTTAATCACTGATTCTTGGGTATTGTGAGTTAACCAAAAAGATACCCGCTCGATTGCATTCTGTTGCAACCCGATGTAAGAACTACTATGGCCTGAAAGACTAGCCAGGGATGAGGTTTAGATACACGTAGGGAACATAGTAAATGTTACTATGCCTTACATTGGTGTATTCCCTATGTATTAAGTTTCATAAATCATTTTAGAGTTCCACACTCTAGCCCTTTGCATAAGGTATCTTGCAAGAAGGTTGTTCATAAGACAACTTTTCATGTTCGGTGTTATGAATAACATAAGGGTCATACTTTCATTATGAATGAGATGTATGTTATGAATATTGATAATAATACATTACCTCTGGGTTTACTTTTATAATTCATTTTAGAGTTTCATACACTCTAGCCCATTGCACAATGTTTGTTGCAAAAGAGTTGTTCATGAAAACAACAATTGTTGTTCAGTATTATGAATAACATGAAGGACCATTCTTCCATCCTAGATGGGATGTATGTTATGAATATTGATGGAAATATGATACATCCATAACACTAACATTAAATGTCGGAAGACTAAAAGAATACCACATAGGTGTGGCACTACATTTGGTCACAATGGAGAAACCAGCATGGAAAATTCCATTATGATGGATTTTGAAGTCGTTTGATTTTGAATCATCTGACACTTGCAACTTTCCTCTGAAAAGTGAAGTGACTAAAATACTGTTCATAGGCCATAAGGAACGAGCAAAGAACATATTGGTAATCATACATTATGATGTGTGTAGTCCAATAAATGTTGTTGCAAGTAGTGGATTTATCTATCTTCAGAAATGACTCAAGTAGATATATGGATTTACTTGATGAGACGTGAGTCTGGATCTTTTTGAAATCATTCGAAAGGTTTTCAAAATGAAGAAGAAAATATTGTAACAAGAAAATTATGTTTCTACAATTTGATTGTAGAAAGGAATATTTGAGTTACAAGTTTAGCGAATGTCTGATGAGTTGTGAAAAGAGTTTCATAACTTGCACCTCCCGAATGACCACTGCAAAGTGGAAAGTCCGTGAAGATGTAATCGAACCATTTATGACATGGTAAGATCAAAGATGACATAAATAAATTTGCCATTATCCCTTTTTAAAGTGATGCTTTAGAGACTGAGGCTTTTACATTGAAAAGAGATCCATCAGGTCTGTTGAAATGACGCCATGGAATGGTACGCCCAACCATGTTATATCTCTTCTTAACATTTGGAATATGGGGCTTGTGTAAAAGGTTACAAACCTATTCCAAATCAGACAAGTGCTACTTTGTAGGTTATCCCAACAAAATGGGTATTCCTCCCTCAACTATACCGAGGCAAATAGGTTTGCCACAAAGGACGATATGCTTTTTGAAGGAAATAGTTCTTTCAAAAGGGGTGAGTGGGGGAACACTGCAACTCGACGAGATAAACAGTATCTTCGTCATCAGTTCAAAGGAAAGGAACCTTGGAAGTGATTCCAGGGTTTCCTACTGCGACTGATACGGAAGTCTCTACAACAAAATGTATGGAATTCGGTCGAACTTGCAACTGAACCTCGTAGGCAAGGCTCGTGCAGACCTCTCAGGTGCGCAAATGAGATATTGTTGTTGGACAACAGTATACCTACGATACACAAGGAAGCGGTGATGGGCCCTAACTCCGGAATTGGCTAAATGCCAATACAATCCGAGATAGTTTCCATATAAATGTTTCAAGATTAAAATCTTGATAGACCTTTCGGAAGGCTTAGAGTCTAACGAATATTTATGGAACTAAAAACTGATACAGATAAAATGTTTTATCCATAAAGCTCGACTTGTTGCAATAACAAGTTCAAGGAGTTGACTACGGTGAGATTGTCTCACCGTAGCGATGCTTAAAGTCGGCTCGGGTTGAACTAGCAATTAATATATATTTCAATCATGAGATATGAAACATGGATGACAAAAGGATTTCCATCTGATGGAAATGAAACCTAGGACTTGTATGTGAAACCGTCCAAAGTAATTTGTCAGTCCAGAGGATACTAGTAAGTATGCAAACTTCAGAGTTCCAGCGATGGACAGAAGAGAGCAAAGTGGAGTTGGAATCTTCGTTGTTGATGAAATGGTCAAAGGGGTTTGACTTCATCAATGGGTAATGAAGATGCTTGTAATTCCAGAAATTAAGTGGGAGCATAATAATATTTCTTAAAACCTTGTGTGCTTGACACATTGTTAATTGGAAATAAATTTCTTGACATGAATTAGGACTTCATTTGAAAAAGTTTTTTTTTGATGAAGTGCTTGGGCTAAATAGCCTTAATATTAGGCATGATGATCTATGGAGATAGATTTACCTAATAGGGCTAAGCGATGAATACATATTGACAAGATGCTAAAACCTTTTAGCATTTAAAACGCCAAGGAGTGATTCTTGCCGAAGTCACATGGAAAGAGTTTTTGCAAGACTCAGTGTCCCAAAACACTGATGAGTAAAATACATGATGGCGACTCCACACACTCTTGTGTTTGGATTAACCATGTATTCCATGGTATGTAAAAACAACCAGATGTGTTCGATACTCCCAAACTGTTGCGAGTATAGATACCAAAGTGATCAAAGTACTGATCAAAGGACAACAGTGAAATATGTCATTGAGTACTAAAGTAGCACTGATGACATGTTGTCCCACAAGTGGAGATCATGAAGAGTTTGTTGTAAAAGGTTACATTGATACAGTCTTCATCTATGCTCCATGCGATTTTTGATTTAAATTAAGGGTTTTGTGTAATACACAACATGGTGGCACGGTAGTTGGAAATTGTTCCAAACAAGATACTGTGGAGAATTCTATAACAAAGGCTAAGTATGTTGATGCTTTAGAAGCGACAAAGAAGTTGTTGAATCATATAGTTCATTCATAAACTTAGTATGGTTCCAAGATGGCTTTGATCTATGGGACACTATTGCAGATAGTTGCTCCATAGCTCAGTCCGAGGAATCAGGTTTTGACCAATGATTCACACATATACAAAGCCAAGTCCACACAAAATATGAATTTTGTGGAAGAGTGAAAACACAAGGATATGCAAAGTTACACACAGAGCTGAAGTTGTCAGATCCGTTGGACATCAGTCTATACCACAAGCGAAGCATAGTGTACACCAGTATGCCATAGGTGTAAAGTGCATTAGCATTGACTAGATTATTGACTCTAGTGCAAGTGAGAGTCTGTAGGAGATATGCCCTAGAGGCAATAATAAATGTTATTGATTATCTCCCTGTTCATAATTATTTTTATGTTCCATGCTATAACTGCAATGATTCTCGAGTCTGCAAATAAAACAAGGCTTTAAGGAAGACTCATATGCACGTGTGGAATAATAAAAGGTAAAATGTATTCCTAGTATGGCCTCTAAGACTGGCTCAAGTATCACATGATGATCCTATTTTCTTTATCATGGGCATGGCTATGCCGGCAATTTTGAGGACACACTGTTAGAAGAACATTTGTGTTGAATCGACCTGAATTGATGTTATGCTATGAGATACATTCATCATAATTTAATGGTTAATAACACACAAAGAAGTTAATGTTTGCATAATTCCTTAGACCATGAGAGTATCGAGTTTCTTCATGCTTGCTTCATGAACTTTGGGGTTTGTTAAACGTCATCCGTAAATGGGTGGTTATTACGGCGGCTTACGGGTTCATGGAAAAGTATGTGAAGTAACTTGATGGCTCAAGATTGGGATTTTCTCCTCCGATGATGGAGAGATATCTCTGGGCCCTCTCGATGTTACGGTATCCATCATCGGCAGGGCAGAAATTTTGTGATTTGATCACGGGGATGCCGGAACATGGGAACGAGAAAAGAGAACAATACTGGTAACGAGGTAACTGGCATAGTGGACAAGTTTTTGATCCAGGGGGATGCCAACATGTCTCACCTCGGGTATTTGTAACATATCGCGAAGCAACAGGAATAGCACACAGCGACTGGAGGTTCACTCGAATATTCATTCGTGTGGGTATAGGGGTCAATATGGGTGTCCATATCTCCGATGTTGATCATTGATCAGAAGGGGTTCTGGGTCATGTCTATACTTCACAGAACCTATAGGGTCACACTCTTAAGGGTCATCTATCTGCTAAATACTAGACAGGGAGTCTAAGGAAAATCACAGGAAAAGTTTCGGACAGCGGAAAAGCTCCGCAGAGAGAACACCGGAACAGTTCCGGTGAAACTGAAAAATTGTTTCACGGGATACCATAAAGTCAAATTGGTTTCAGCGCATGCCTGATAATTCTTGGAGGGTGCCAGAATCGTTCTGGAAACTTTCTGGAATTTTTCGGGATGAAACCGGAAATGTTCCGGAGCTGCCGGAACCGCTTCAGATGCTTTTCGCAAATGAAAATCACTAAACCGGAATTGTTTTGAAAAGTGTTGAAAATTATTTTAGTGGGTACTGGAAATGTTCTAAGCCCACATAAATATTTTCAGTTCGATCAGACGCTGAAAAATGTCATCGTGAGTAGTGAAATCAGCTTTATGGTTACTTTTTGGAAAGCCACCTTTTTGGGCTTTTGCTCCAAAATATCTTGGAGATGACATGGATGGATGTGGCTGAAATTTCAGCCCCTCCACCCCTCCTCTCCTATAAATAGAGGTGGAGGAGGCAGCCCAAAACTCATCCCTTCTCACATACAAGTGCCATGCATGATCTGGCTTTCTCTCTCCCTCCCAGCGAAATAGTTTCGTAGAGCCGAAAGGCTGTCTGGGTTCCGGTGGGAACTAGTTCTGGACGGTGAAGCTCTGCCGAATAGATGGCACCGTATG